>JASDDO010000012.1:63094505-63694505 GCA_030015575.1 Agapanthus africanus | reverse complement strand
CCGATGTTAGTTTTAAGACATCACGGTCAAGGTTAAGGACGTCATAGTCCGTTGTTAGTTTTAAGACATTCCGGTCGAGGTTAAGGACATCGTAGTCCGTGGATTTAAGGACTCCACAGTCCGATGTTAGTTTTAAGACATTACGGTTAAGGTTAAGGACATCATAGACATTCCGGTCGAGGTTAAGGACGTCGTAGTCTGTGGATTTAAGGACTCCACAGTCTGA
Organism: Agapanthus africanus; assembly: GCA_030015575.1. NCBI lineage: Eukaryota > Viridiplantae > Streptophyta > Magnoliopsida > Asparagales > Amaryllidaceae > Agapanthus > Agapanthus africanus. The sequence goes on along the minus strand of JASDDO010000012.1, from coordinate 63,694,279 downwards.
TATTAGTTTTAAGACATTACGGTCAAGGTTAAGGACCTCATGGTCCATCAGTTTAAGGACCCCACAGTCCGTATCAATGTATGTGGTTATTGGGACCTGTCACCTCTTTGAAGACATTGAGGAATTACAACGACAAGTATCAAAGGAGTGAAGAGATGTACCCTTAATCCAAGATGGATTAAATGATCTGTAGCCCAATTTGGAAACTTAGATCAATTATTATATTATGAGCCCATTGGCCCAATTAAGTTTGAATTGAGGACTTATGGCCAGCTTGGGCTAAGTCCAGTCATGTTTGGGATATTGGCCCTCTGTTGGTTCATTGAAGGAGAGGCTTTGCCTCTGGAAACTTAGCCAATTGGGCTAAGGCTAGTGTTAAACACTATAGACCAACAGTGTTGAACACTGGGAATAAGATTGACAAGTTAGTGTTAAATACTAAAAGATAATCAGTGTTGAACACTGAGAACAGAGTTTTCAAATTAGTATTAAACAATAAGCAAATCAGTGTTAAACACTGGGAATAAAGATTCCAAATTAGTGTTTAACACTAAGGCAAATCAGTATTAAACACTGGATACAGAAGTTTCAATTTAGTGTTGAACACTAAGGCAAGAGGGGTCACGTGGTAACACGTGAGAGCGCCCTTCTTCTCTTTATTTTGTTCTACAGATAAGTGTTTAACACTTTTAGTTCTGAAAGCCATCACGTATGGTCACGTGATGGGGGCTTGCGCTTTGATCTGTTAGAATGTTCATTAGGGTCACGTGTCGACACGTGAGGGCGCCCTAGAGCTCTTTTCTGTTTCTTTTTCTTTTGTGTGCTTTAGAGATCACGTGGGGCACGTGAGGCGTTGCCTCAAAGTTCTCTTTCGCAGGAGTCACGTGGTAACACGTGAGGTGTTTACTTCAGAATTCCTTTCTGTGGATCTTTGTAGGGGTCACGTGGTAGCACGTGACTCTGCATGTTTTAAAGATCTGTTCATCTTTTTAAGGATTAATTTCTTCACAGGGCTAAACACTAAACTTTAGAGGAATTAAATTCCTGTTTTCTTCTGAAGAATTATATTCTTAAATAGGGTTAAACCCTAATTTCCTTTCTTAAGGGAATTAAATTCCTGTGAGTTTGAGAGAATTATGTTCTCGATTAGGGTTAAACCCTAGTTCTGTTCATTTTGAAGGAATTGAATTCCTATAACATAGGGTTAAACCCTAATTTTATCTCAAAGGAATTGAATTCCTATCATTTTGTGAGAATTAAATTCTCTAAACTCAGTTCCTCCTCTGTGTTTTAGATCTGCATGGCAGGATCTCAACCCAATGAGAATTAAATTCTCAATTCATGGGGAGATGTGCACTTTGCAGATCCTCAACCAGAGAAAGAACTAAGTTCTTTTCTTTATATAAGAGTTTAACTTCTTTGAGAATTTAATTCTCCTTTGAAGCCTCCCTTTTCTTTTCTTACCTAAGGTTTTCCTTTTGCAGAGAATCAAAAGCTCTATATCTCTCTCTGTGTGTATCAAAAGAAAAGGTCCAAAGGTCTCAAAAAAGTCCCCTCTCTTCTTTTCTTGGCTCCTATTTATAGAAGAAGGAAGAGAATCAATCTGCTTAGTAAATCTCTCATTGAGAGATTTGATTTATTCATTGAGAGATTTGATTTATCTTCATCATTAATCTGGGCCTTTAGATCGTTAAGTGAATTTTATTCACCATTGGATTTTAAATCTAAAGATATCCTTTTGTTATCTCGGTTAGATTTAGGGGAGAAATCTTTCCAAGTCCAAGATTTTTCCATAAATTGGTGATATTTAATCACCTTTAGATTTTTAATCCAACAGTTTTAGATAATTCTTCTCCATTTTGGAAAGATTTGAATGATTTCTCCTCAGAATTTAATTCTGTTAAAGAATAAGGCTTTTAAAGCCGGTCACGTGTGGCCACGTGACCCCTGGTCACGTGTTGGCACGTGACCCCCGGAATGGGCTTCTCTTCTTCTGCGCTATGTTCTCTGGTCACTGCTTAACCATCACGTGCCAACACGTGACAACTGGTCACGTGTGAGCACGTGATGCCTTTTCTGGAGCTTTTTCTTGAATGTGCTTTTTGCCGTTGCTTTAAGCGTCACGTGCCAACACGTGACAACTGGTCACGTGTGAGCACGTGATGCCTTTTCTGAAGCTTCTCCTGATTTTTAATCAGGGAACAAGTAGCACACTTTCGTAGGCAAACACGATTGCACTGAGCACGTGCAACAAACCGTTAAACCTCTAGGTGTCCCTAGTAGGAGGAGTGTTGTCTCCTGAGGGTTTTCAGCGGATTACACCCACAAAAGCCCATAATAAAAAGAATATGGTGAAAGTTACATACAAAGTTATGAATTAATAAAGAAAGAATTTGAAAATAAGAGTTTCCAACTATGCTAGCTTTTTAGTTGCCATGAGCCATATCTTAATGGCCGTGAAAAGATGTTAGAAATTATATCATCTCTCGATAAAACATCTCCTTTATTCTTCCTCCCTATCTTTTATCCAAACATCGATCATATACCCCTACGTGTGTGTAAAGGACATCCCTACACTTAGAGGATTCAATTCAAGCTATCATACTCTTGTACATCTTCTACAGTACTTTATAGTTGGTGAATATTTTCGATAAAATTTGTCACAAATTCTTCATGTGACCGTTAATACTTCTTGAGGTACTAACCAACCGATTACAAAATGTGCTCGCGTATTTAGACTTAATTCCTCGTTTCACAACACCTAAAGCTTAGCAGCGGCTGCCAAACCAGTTGGTCTAAGGCACTAGGTGATAAAGCACCCTCGCTATATTTTTTTATGCTGTCTTAAGCAATTACAAAACCAGTGTTCATTTTTTTTCTTTCTTCACCACTTATACTTTTTTTTTCCTTTATACTAAGGTTTTTAGACAAGAGCATTTCAAGGTATCCTCTACTATCCCAAGTTTCAAGATGTGTGTAAGTGCGTATAGTAGAATATCAACATTCAGATATTTGGCCTCACGAATATGGACTATTTTACAGACTTATTTTTATTCTCAGATTAGTGACTTCATTCACCGTACTAACCTTTGGGACAACAGCTCATAACTACTTATTACTAGTTTTGTTTAAGAAAACATCTAATTTTCTTGCTTTTCTCAACTATTTATATTTTTCATATGTAAATTTGCACTTTCTAACTTTCATTATCAAAAAAATTTTGTGCTTATATATAGTATAATGCAAAGTAACGCGTAAATAAGCACAAACCTCCTCAAACCTATTTGCAGCAGTGTCCTCACTGTTGTCATCTTTTAAATATCAAAATCTATAGACTTGGGAGGAAAAGTTATCAAAGGGGACAAGAAATAATGAAAGTGAAATTCTCCCCCAAACTTATTTTTGGCTCGTAATTTTGTAAAAAATTTCTTTTAAGAGCCAAAATATTCCTCCCCAAACTTGAGTAAAATAATATTAAGCATTTAAAATTATGAGGGGGGTTAAAGTTATTGGTCAAAGTAAAGGCTTACAAAGACCAAAAGTCAATACCAACCATTCAAAAAATTTATCGATGAAGCACCAAGGTTGGTGGAAGAACATATCGCCTATTGACGTGAAAAAGTGGGGAGGAGATAAGAGGTGTAATGGAAAATGTTTACGTCCCGGTTTATAGAGACGAAACAATGATGATGGATTACTCGCATTCTCATTCTTGATAAGAAGAAGATATGGCGGTTCAACTTCTTTGAGTTGGAGTTGATTCATCACAACGCCTATGTCTTCTAAGAATGCGAGTTCTTCGGCGAAGATTTCTTCAAAACTTTCATCGATATCCCGGATAATAATCTCATCGAAAAGAATGGGATGATACTCGGACTCCATAAAAGGTTCATATTTAGCGTTAGATGTTGACCCGGACAACAACGTAATAGCGGAGTCGAGATTAGTATCGTGAAGCTCTTCAATTTCGCTACTGTCGAAATCTATTGTTTCGACAGAACACACATGAGCATAGGGTTCGGTGGGTTCACTTCCCAACTTGTAAATGTTAAGCTCAATTGACATCTTCTCAAAGGATAGAGTCATAGAGCCGTTTCGACAATTGATTATTGCGTTGGAAGTCGCAAGAAAAGGTCGACCTAAAATCACCGGAATTTGGTTTCATGGGTTCGCTACAGGTTGTGTATCTATAACGATAAAATCCACAGGAAATATAAATTCCTCGACTTTGATTACACATTCTCTAGCTCACCCCTAGGTTGGGTGATAGATCGATTGGCCATCTGAAGAGTGCAATGCGCATGTTTTAACTCTCTGATCCCTAATTGCTCATAAACAGAATACGGAAGCAAGTTAACACTAGCACCTAAATCGAGTAGAGCACGATTGATATCTTTACCCCTGATAGAAATAGAAATTGTAGGACTTCCAGGGTCCTTTCGATTTTTGGGTAGTTGCTGTGTAAAAGCAGTGCTCACATTAATCGCAAGGAAATTTTTTTTAGGTACTTGAACTTTTCTCTTTCTAGTGCACAAGTCCTTTAGGACTTTCGTATAAGACGGAACTTTTTGAATAGCATCTAGGAGATGAATGTTTATGTTAACTTGCTTAAAAATTTCCACAATCTTCTCCATTTGTGGACTTGGTTTGTTGCCCCTTAACCTGTTTGGATAAGCTGCTTTATCAATAAGGGTTGGGTCCAATATTGGAGAAGATTGTGGGGATGGAATGGATCCCAAAATTGGAGTGGGAATCGTTTTAGGGAGACTCGGCGGAGGGTTCGAACCTAGTGGGAAATGTAGAATAGGCTCGGAAGTAGGTGGGAGACTGGACGAATTAGGGGAAGAAGTAAAAGCCGGGGTATCATTAGTATCACTAACGTCATCAACTTGTTCACCCACTCGGTTATCCAGCACTCTTCCCGATTTCAACGTAGTAACGGCATTCACATTATGATTTTGTAAGTGGCCAGGATTCGGTAGGGGTTGAGATGGAAGTTTTCCTTTTTCTCTCGCACTCATCGCGTCATTCAACTGTGCAATTTGGGCTTCTATTGATTTAATACTCTCACCGTCGGAGGCGGAGTCTTTCTTTATAGTATCAATAGAAGACCTCATATCAGCCGACATTTGGATGGAATGTTTCATAAACAAACCCAAAGTTTGTGCGAGTGAAGAGGAGTTATCAGTACCGGTCGTTTGGAAAGAATTATTAGAAGGTAAAGAATTGTTGACCGGATTTTGAAAATTTTGTGATTGAAAGGGGTGCTAACTCTGTTGTGGTGGTTGCTGTTGCTGTGGAGGAGGTCTTTGATAATTGCTTTGGAACTGGTTTTGATTTTTAGTTTGGTTTTGGTTCCAAGCAAAGTTAGGATGATTCCTCCACCCCTGATTGTATATGGAAAAATAAGGATCGTTTCTAGGTCGCTGCTGAAAAGTAACATTGGTGTGTTCTTGACCTTGAAACGGTGCATTCATAGGACATTCTTCCGTCAAATGTGATGGGTCGGAACAGCAACCACATATGGTTTTGGGAAGCGTAACCTGGTTTAGGGAGACTGATGAGAATTTGCTCTCTATAGCGTCGAGTTTCTTTTATATCGCTGCCATTTCGGCTTTTACTGCGATGGAAAGATCGAGCTGATAGATACCTCCCCTAGATGAAGGTGGTCTAACACTTTCCCATTGCAAAGTGTTTTCAGCAAGATCTTCCAGGTATTTCCAGGGTTCACCATCGTCTTTGGACATGAAATTGCATTGACACATGGTTTCAAGTATCTGCTTTGTTGCTGGATTAATGCCCTCATATATAACTCGGCACAGATCCCATCTATGTATTCCATGATGAGGACATTGGACAAGCAGATCCTTGAACCGTTCAAAGCACTTCCAAAATGGTTCATTGGGGAGCTGGGTAAACTGGTTGATTTCGCTCCGAACACGGGCGGTCTCATGATTTGGGTAAAATTTCTTAAGGAATGCTATCACGAATTCATCCCAATTGGTAATAGAGTGTGCAGCAGTATTATAAATCCATTTTTCTTCCAAGTCGCACAAAGTGAGTGGTAGAAGACGCAAACGCATAGCATCCACTGAAAGTTGTGATGTACCCATCATTGTGCATACGTTTTCGAATTTGGTGATAAAAACGTACGCGTCTTCAGACTCGAGCCCATGAAATTTAGGTAACAGGTTGATGAGTGGAGTTTAATTTCAAAATTATCCCCGTTGGCTGGTGGAATAGATAGACAAGTAGAAAGGGGACCACGTACAGGATAACATCTCTCTTGGAGAGAGATGCGCGGTGGGTTCTGCACACCTGCGGGTGGTGGCAGAGTGGTATCGTTCAATCCCGGGAGATCTGTCCATTTCGGAAGATGTCGTGGGTGGAGGGAAAAAAGAAGATGAAGAAGCACCGACTTCGGAGTCGATAGTCGAAATGAAGACAAGACGGGCACTAGAATCCCGGTCCAGCCGAGCATGCACTAAGCGGGTTTAGTACAAGTGGTAGCGTGTGTGTTATTTAAAAATTGGTTTGTTTTTGAAAAAGTGGGACTTGAAACAAATCACACAAAAATGCACAAACAACCCTAGAACTAAGGTCGCCTAGGTCAAGTCTCTAGACCGCTCCTAGACTTCCAAAGGACAAGCCGCAGGATCAATCCTCTAGCACCTCTTTACTATTCTTGTAGCCAGGTAAGTGCCAGGTAAGTGGGAGGTATCCGCTATACGAATCACCGAAAATAAGGGGCCTAATTAAATAACCACTTGCCTTAGACATACTTGCCTAGGCACCACAAAAGTTAGATTACTCATGACCTTCCTCTGTCCTTATTGAGCGCGACAATTCTTAGAGTCTTGTCTAGATATTTTTTAAATTAATGTAGGGTTGATGCATATGCTCGTTTTGTGATTTGTGGGGCCTGGGAAGGGTGATAAAATCCCCACCTAATCTGAATTTTGGTCTTGCCCCTTAAAGTCCGTATTAAAATATGCAAAAACAAACCACAAAACAAAACTTGCAAAAAGATTTTTGAGCGGCGATATTTTGCAAAGAATCCTGCAGAAAATATATTATTGGATTTTTCAGAGGAGAGAGAAAGATATAGAAAAGATACCAAAGAAGTTTGCAACCCTAGATCCCCAAATGAACCGCGGATCCGCCGCCAATTTGCTCTTTGTGCCTCGTTTCCGCTGCCAATCTGAAGGATCTTTTAAAGAATTTTGCTACGTGGCCTCCCTTGTACCTCTGGATCTTGATGAATACTCTGAATCTCTGTTTCTTCAAATCTGTGACTCCATATCTCCTTGCAAAATTCATACAATAATCGTTAAATACACAATTTGCAGTTTTGTTTATTTTATGATTTAGATCGAATTTCAACACGAATAGTAAGAAAAGAAAATTACGCACGTATCCCCGGCAACGACGCCATTTGATTGATGTGAAAAGGTGTTTGTAGAATAACCGCAATCAATAACGGTGTTGCTTGTAGCTAGCCGAGATGAGTACGGGTCGTCCGCAGGGATGCGTGGAACTTTTAATCTTACTTTAGACGAGTTGAATAAAATAAAAGAAGAAAGAAGAATGGTTTATTTAAGATCTAAATTAATTGCGGATGTAAATTATATAAGAAAAAGGCTTGTAGGGTTCGTTAAGATTAAGTAGTCATGGATGATTAATTAAAAATTACTCATTTTATCCTTTAATAGATTTAAAACTAGATCGACGGTGATACATGTAGATTTAGGGTTTTCGGAGGGAATAGGGTTCCCACTCTTAACCCCTATCTTTACATGGATTACCGTTCATGTCTAATCTTTACCAAAACAATTGTTAATCTAATCTCAAATCGCGGTCGTGATTACGAATGAATTGATAGCGCGTCCAATTAGGATGTTAACAATTTTTTTGATAAATTTTATAAACTTTATAGGACGTAAAAAGAGTTAAAAGATTTTAATCATCCATTGATCTAGCCTAATCCTACGAACCCTAACAAGCGGAGAATTACTCGGGCATGTTGGGAATAGAAGAAAAAAGAATAGTTAAAGAAATCATAATGCAGAAATAATACAGAAAATAAATAATTAAACAAAATGATCTACTTTTATTAATCAACTTCACAAGTATAAATCGTACGAATTTAGATTACAAGAGGAAGAAGTTGCTCTCGATCTCTGCCCCGTAGGAAGTAGATGCTCCGTCGATTTCCACGTCGTCCTATCACGTCGAATCGTGGACCTGTCGTGGATCACTTGTTCTTTTACGGTGATTTGCTTTGTGGTAAAGGTGATGAGTTTTAATTTTAGCCATCGGTCCTTTATATAGCCTTCAAATTAGAAATCGTAGATCTCATAGGTTTAGACTTGCAATAAAGATCCACTTTCCATGTTTTCAGATCTTATGATTTTATTGGCAGATTTTTTATCATGTCATTTTGAATATCTTGATCTCTTGACCTGAGCTAAATCTGCACAAAATCTCTATGAATAATGTTAGTAATATTTATTAAATTAAAGAGAGTATCTTAATTACTTTATATGGTAATACATCTTTAAGAAACTGATTAAGAATATTTAATATGCTATTCACTTTATATGGTAATAAATCTTTAAGAAACATGATTAAGAATATTTAATATGCTATGCATCTTTTAATTACTAAAATATTATGCATATATTTTGAAATATTATTCTAACCATTTGTATGATATTATATCTTTTAAGAATTGTGATTAGAATATTTGATATGATATGCATATTTTCAATTACCAAAATATTATATAAATATAAAATGCCTATATTTTCCTTCATAATATTAATTATAATATATAAACATATGATAAATAGTATTTTGCAGATAAATCCAAATATTTTCTATATTTATAATAAACACCTTTAAATATTTAAGAAATGTAAGGAAAATAATCATACCAAAGTGCAATATTTTCAACTGAACACACCTCATCCTACACCTCAATAACCTTTTAATCCCAAAAGGTCTAAATCATAATGAGGTGTAATCTTCTAAAAGTAATCTTGTAAGAAATTATAAGAATACCCGTCATCCTATATACATACCCGCATCCGTATTCCGAAAAATACGAATATAATGAAACGAAAATAATCCAACAGTATAATACTAGGTTCCGGCTTAAAATAAAGCCAACTAGTATTATCCGTCCGAACATCATCCGTGCACAAGTACACGTATGTGATCGAACCCTGCCGTAAAACCATATGGCCTCTACATCGTTTCGCCCGAAACAGAGAAACCCTCTGTGTAGGACTCTAAAGACTCGTCAATACGCTGATAGTGGGTTTAACCACAAACACGTCGGCGGCACTAGCAGTACGTAACGGCTACCCAGGTATTTAGCGAAAGGGAGGCCGACGAGCAAACTCGTCCTGAAACCTCTACTGAGCCTGACAGTGACAATATCCGTACAGTCTGGTCTGTTCGTCCATGAATATTGCATATCGAGTCTAGGGAGGTGGATAAAGTCAATAACGCGATATTTTGTGTCGGTATGAAGCCAATCACCTACTGAGAAACTACTGATCCGAATCAGTAATTCTCGACTGCCTTGGCCAAGGATTTCTGGTGATGGCCACCCATGCACAACGCGACATCAACCCCCAATACCGGGAGAGACGAATCCCCTGACGATCCGCTCACTGCCTCCATGTGGCTCGGGACTGTACCCAACTAAAACCTGTTTGCACGACTCCTTTGAGCCGTGGTAGGGTAGTAATCAAAGTACAGTGGGAACTCACATGAGACAAATAACGATCTCAGGTCGATAGACTAACATGTACACATGTCATCTGGGAACTGCTATCTGACAATAGGTATAATACCAACTAGCATGTTCCCGACGAGTCCGTCCGATGTACTCATAACCCAATGAGCACCTGTATACATCTTAGGTGAACAAACTGACACCAAAGGCTTGTGAGACCGGCCACCGCCCTTTGTCGGGGTCTCGATCAGTATACACTAGTCTACTCTGGAGTATCGATGCCCAGTCTCGAAACTCCCACGACTAGGGGCATTTAAGGATGTGCTTATAGACTACCCAGCTCCCACATATATGATCGCCATCATAATACTGATAGTCAAGCAAGAATCCTATGGGCTCTATCAACATGTAATAGTGATATGTAATTCCACCTAATGTTGTACATGATGATAAAGAGAAACCAAATAGCATATTATCATCTCGAGTAAGACTGTTCTACCGGTATAAGTCCTCCCTCAATCATCATAATCACCTGCCTGCGACTATGATAATTACCTTGAGGGCACTATAGCCAACACGAGAAAGGTGGGAAAAGAGGAGGGGAAGAAGAGGAGGGAGATGGGGAGGTCGGGTCGGGTAGTTCAGGTCGGGTCTGGGTAGGTCGGGCCAGGTCTGTTAGGTGAGGCTCATGGGCTAGCTTTTAATTAGGGTTTGGGGGTTTTAAGAATAGGGTTTAGAAATTGGGTAAGGGATTTGGGTATAAAATAGTTAGAGTTAGGGTTTAGATTAAATAGGAAAATAGTAAGTTAAAAGATGTTGGTTTTGAGAATATGGCTTAGAAATAATCCGTTAGGAAAATATTTTATTAAAAGTATGGTCTCCAGGAAAAATACTTAGGGGATTATTAAAAGAAGGTTTAAAAAAAAGAAATATCTCGTACAGCAGATATCGGTTATTACAGGTTCCGAGGCCCGTATTGTGCCTATCATCAGACGCAAGGACATCCGACCGAGGATTGTAAACAGCTACGCGATTACATCGAGGAGCTGATCCGCTCCGGTCACTTGGAAAAATACCTACGAGAAAAACGTCAAGCAAATAAGGGGCAAGCCGATCAACTTGAAGATGGAGAGCTGATGGTCGGGCAGATCATGGCCGTCATCGACTGACCCAAGTCCGAGAAATAAGGACACCCACCGAATCCGGTCATTCAACTCAGGAGAGTTTAAACTGTCCGGTGGATAATATCATGTTCGTCAAGCAAAGACCATCCCTTCACTCAAGTAAACGAAGCTCGGATGTGCCTATAGGCAACCGACTAAAGGCTTCATCGCGAGGCCACAGGGCAGATTCCTGCTCGGTCCATCCATAGTGGGTAGCTTCCTGCCCAACGAAAATGTGGATCTAAAGCCCTCATCGTGAGGCAGACGAGCAGTTTCCTGCTCGGTCTATCCACAGGGTGTAGCTTTCTGCCCTACAAGGGTGTGGATCCAAAGCTCTCATCAAGAGGCCACCGAGTAGATTTCTGCTCAGTCCATCCATAACAGGTAGCTTCCTGCCCTACAAAGGTGTGGATCCAAAGCTCTCATTGCGAGGCCACCGAGGAGATTCCTACTCGGTCCATCCACAAACGGGTAGCTTCCTGCCCTACAAAGGTGTGGATCCGAAGCCCTCATCAAGAGGCCACCGAGCAGATTCCTGCTCGGTCCATCCACAACAGGTAGCTTCCTACCCTAGGTCACGCCCCGCTTCCCAGTGTACGGGGAAAGAGACGTGGCGGGACGTGACGTATTTACTCAGAAGTAAACACGTTAAGCCTAAATAAGCAATATAAATGTAAAGCACAAGAATGACAAGAGATGTAATAAAACAACAACTTTTTATTGATAATCATTCTTTACATACAATTAAAAAGTAAAGTACAATGATAAAAAGCGATACCTAAATAATGGCATATGAACTGAAAAGAAAATAGTACAAGTAAAGCCTAAAAGTCTGCCTCCTCTGTAAACTGCTCCAAGTCGTCCTGGCTGGGCTCGATCTCCTGAGATTTGGGTCCTCCTAACAACATTCCAAAGAAAGAAGAGACGGGAATATCGTCAGCGAACTAGCACTCGGTAAGTCCCAAAAGATAGAATGTAATAGATAGGTAGAGAAAATAGAATAGGTAAAGTATGTATTTGTTATGCTAAAGTGGTTGTTTGTAGCTTGGTACAGAATATATCAGTGTATACGAGAGGAGTCCAACTTGCTCCGTGGACTAAGATAACATATAAGTATAAGACCCCGTCAAAACCCACGGGACAACGGTACAGGATGTTCATGTAGGTGTCTTTTAGTGACCATCATCGTGCAACTTTTAACACATTCCATACCAATCTACCCCGTTAAAACCCTGTAGTGTATATTTTATTGATTGTATTGATTTGTAGTTATCATACTTACCGAGACCATGGTATAAGTTGTTCATGTAAACTGATTCAGGATGTAAATGGTAGTCATGTAGTCAAGTTCAAGATATAGCCATGGTTTGGTCAAGTCAAGTTATGTTGCATGTTTGATATTGTTCCGGTATTCATGTTCAAGTATTCATATTTAGATTCATGTTGACTTGGATTCATATTTATATTGGGTTCAGATTGATTTAGACCCAGACTTAAGTCAGATACTTTAAACAGAATTGGATTCTGAATTAGGTTTGGGAATTATGGGTAACTGTTGCACATGGACGGCAGGATTTGTGTCTTTTTTCAAAACAATTCTCATTGATAACTCCATTTTAGTTTTCTACCTTAAATAGGCAAGCACCCAGTTTCTCCGGCTCCTTGAGGCTCAAGAGAATTGGTCCCGCTTAAATCTATATTTACTAGGGTCCCTAATGTAATTTTATATAACTTGAGGGGGTTTTATGAAAAAATATTTTTAGTATACTTTCAAAATAAATCTCAATTATTTATTTATGTTATTTAGGTTTTTATGGATGTAAATTTTTAAAGAATGAAGTATATTAGTAAAACTTGAATAGTTCAAGGTATTTTAGTGTAAATTTTGACTTGTATTGATTCTTGATGGTATTTTCATGAAACTTGTAATTTTTTTATTTTCCAGAAAACATGGAATTTTATTATATATTAAAAATATATAATTTGATAACATTTATATAATTATTAAAATTAATTTTATTTATTAAGTAGAAAATCTCGTTTTTCTTAAAAATCGTATTAAAATTCTTTCGAGATCGTATGCTCCGTGAAGAGGTCTGCATCTCGCTCTACTAGTCCCAAGAATGTGCGATAATCCGTACCATCCAAACCGAGTTCCCCAAAATGGGTTGTAGAGGCATAATCACAAAGAAATAAGTAACACAATTTAAAGAAATCCAGGTTTTTAATAGTTTAAGATATTTTGATGAAAAGTCGTATTTTACCACAAAAATATTGTTCAAGTGAATCGTGCTATGTCAAGATGTGTGTATGTGAGAGGTAGGTCATTACCTCGTGAGGTTTTCTAAAGGTATGCTAAGAAAAATAATTAAAAGATGTCGTATGTAAACTTCATGGTATTAAAACGTAAAAGCTTAATTAAAGTTATTTAACATGGAGTTTTGAGTGAAATTGGTTTCTAAATATTAGTTAAATGATTACAAGTAAGGTATATACATGAGTACAAATGATTCTTAAGAAGAAATTGTAATTTTAAAGATTATAGAATCGAATGTCGGTATAACTCCACTTACCGACAAGTTTTGAAAAGAAGAATTTTATGGTAGAAAGAGAAGAGGGAAGATGGGACTTACAAGTTTAAAGGAGAGAGGGAAGGTAGAGGATGAGGGTAGCAGCTTTCGTGGAGTCGCGGGGTCGCCGGAAACGTCTCGAATCCTCGCCGGAATTTGACCTAGGGATAACTCCACTTGTACTCTTCTTAGACTTAGAAATTTTTTGAGAATTTTGGCAATATATTTCAGAATGAAGAGGGCTAGGGTGTGAGCTTGTATTTATAGTGTGAAATTAGGGTTTTAGAATTGAAGAAAGAATTAAAAAGCATTAAAAATTGGGTTTAAAGCTAAATTTTAATTTTCTAGATAATTGCAGGAAAAATAAACAGAACAGGGGTAGTGGGGTAGGCCAAGGGGTTTAGTAGGCAAAACACGAGGGCTATTCCCCACGGGGGGACCGTCGGCGCCGGGGATTTGGTCGATCTCACCGGCCACGTGTGTGAGGTGAGGGCTTGGATTCTTGCCACGTGTTCTGGCTGGTGTTAACTCTAATTTGCACATATTTGATTTTCTGTGACTTTTCATTTTACGTGTATTGCACGTGTAAATTTTTGGGCTTCCAAAAAATTTAAAAGAAAAATCAGTAAAAATATATATGGCTGATGGGATTCGAACACAGAGGCTATATCGCAGCAGTGCAAGGCTTTACCAATGAGCTACAAGTTATTTCTTGCTGTTCTTAAATAAAAACAACATTTAAAGTATACTCAAGCTTGCAAACTCCATTCTGTATATTAACTTGAAATATTTTTGTATAATAAAACAGAGTCGTTACATTCTACCCTACTTATAAAAATTTCGTTATCGAAATTTACAATTATATAAGGACTAATTTACAAACAAGTAAGGGTATCTTGCACGCATGTTATCCTCACGTTCCAACGTTGATTCTCCTGGTGAATCTTTTCTCCACATCACTCGGATCTAGTTTACTTCCTTGTTCCGTAGTGTCTTCACCTTTCTATCCAGGATCTTAACGGGTTGTTGCTCACAGGATAGGTCTGTCTGTACAGTGAGATCGGAGTGATCAAGAATGTGGCTGGGGCCGCTCACATATCTTCGAAGCTGAGGTATATGGAACACGTTGTGCATTCCTTCCAATGATGGTGGTAGTGTCAAACGATATGCCACTTCTCCAACTCGTTCGAGTATGTCGAACGGTCCAATATATCTCGTACTGAGCTTACCCCTGTTGCCAAAGAGAATTACTCCACAGTTTGGAGAGATCTTCAAAAACACATGATCTTCCGGTTGGAACTCCAGGTGTCGACGCTTTGCATCAGCCCAGTGTTTCTATCTGTCTTGGGCTATGCGCATTCTTTCCCTAATCGTACGAACTATGTCCACAGTTGCTACGATCATCTCTGGCCCAAGGAGTTCCCTATCTCTGATGTCGTCTCAACTTAGTGGTGAACGACACTTTCTTCCATAGAGCGCTGCAAAAGGTGCCATACCAATACTCACATGGTACCTGTTGTTGTATGAAAACTCCACAAGATGTAGGTGATCTTTCCACGATCCTCCGAAGTCTAACATACAAGCTCGTAGCATGTCTTCTAGAATCTGAATTGTCTGCTCAGACTGTCCATTTGTTTGTGGATGATAAACTGTGCTGAAGTTCAGACTCGTTCCCAGGCTAGCTTACAGACTCTGCCAAAACTGCGATCGGAATCTGGTGTCAGGATCGGAGACGATACAAACTGGTACTCCATGTAATCTCACGATCTCCTGTATGAGTTCATGGGTATCAGAAATAGTACATTATGAAGTGCTAAATCTTACTTAGATTCAGACTTACCTCCATGTACTTCTTTGCTAACGTCTCGGTAGATTGGCCAACTCTAAATGGGATGAAGTGAACCGACTTGGTGAATCGATCCACAATAATCCATACCGCATTGTTACCTTTCGTGGTGCGAGGAAGTGTAGTCACGAAGTCCATGGTGATGTGCTGCCATTTCCATTCTGGGATAGGTAACGGTTGAAGTAAACCAGCAGTTCTGTGATGTTCAGCCTTTACTTACTGACACACTAAGCACTTAGCTACGCTTCTGGCCACTTCACGCTTCATTCCATGCCACCAGTAATGTTTCCGTAAATTTTTGTACATTTTTGTACCACCAGGGTGTACTGAGTAAGGAGAGATGTGAGCTTCTTTCATCAACTCTCCCCGAACAGATCCTTCTGGTACACACAACCTGCTTTCATATCTCAAACATCCGTCTTCGTGGATGATGAAGTCTGTTCACAGTCCACTTTCTACTTGTTCTCGGATCTTTTGCAACTTGGTATCATTTACTTGAGCTGCTTTGATCTGATTGACAGTAGACTGAACTTGTAAGTTCATCAAATACGAAGTGTTACCTGGCATAACCACTTCTATATCCATCCCGTGCAATTCCTGTTGAAGCTTCCATTGTGCGGTGAGATTCATTGATAGAGGCTAGCGACTAAGTGCATCAGGAACTACATTCACCTTCCCTGGATGATATTGTAGGTTGATGTCGAAGTCCGCCAAAAGTTCTAGCCATCTTCTCTGCCGCATATTCAACTCATTTTGAGTAAACACATACTTCAGACTCTTGTGGTCAGTGTATATGTCCACTCGGTCTCTAAGCAGATAATGGCGCCAAATCTTAAGTGCAAAGATAACGGCCGCCAAATCCAAGTCATGTGTTGGATAGTTGCGCTCATGAATCTTCAGCTATCTTGATGCAAAAGCTACAACCTTTCCAGCTGGTATAGAAAACATCCTAATCCCTTACCGGATGCATCGCAATGCACAACGAAACCTCCAGATTGATCCGGTATTACGAGAATAGGTGTTGATGTCAATCTTAACTTGAGTTCTACAATAGCCTGTTCACATGCTTCTGACCACACGAATGCTTCATCTTTACGTGTGAGCTTGGTCAGGGGTATTTCAATCTTTGAAAAGCCTTCTATGAATCTTCGGTAGTATCCTGCTAATCCCAAGAAACTTCGAATATCCTTCACCGTCTTTGGTGTCGGCCATCGCTGATGGCTGATAGCTTAACTGGATCTACTGAGATTCCTTCGCCCGAAACAATGTGTCCGAGAAATCCGACTTGATCTAGCCAAAATTCGCACTTGTTGTACTTGGCATAAAGTTGATACTGTCGTAATTTCTTCAGGACAATCCGCAAATGCTCAGCGTGCTCTTTCTGATTCTTTGAATTCACCAGAATGTCGTCGATGAAAATAACAACAAACCTATTTAGATACTCTCGGAAAACCTGGTTCATCAGATTCATGAAAATAGCTGGTGCATTGGTCACTCCAAATGGCATCACGAGAAACTCATAAGGACCATAGTGAGTCCTGAATGCCGTCTTCAGAATATCAGACTCTTTGACCTTCACCTGATGATAACCTGAACGAAGATCTAGTTTTGAGAAAACACAAGACCTACTTAGCTGATCGAACAGATCGTCGATGCGCCGTAGTAGATACTTGTTCTTTATCGTCACTTCGTTCAAAACTCAGTAGTCTATACACATTCTGTATGAACCTTCTTTCTTCTTCATGAGCAAAACTGGAGATCCCCAACTTGAAGTACTGGGATGAATCCATCCTTTCTTCAAAAGTTCATCCAATTGAGTACGGATCTCCTTCAATCCTTATGGACTTAAGCAATATGGTGATTTGATTACCGGTTGTGCACCAGGTACTAAGTCAATACTGAATTCAAGAGCTCGATCAGGAGGCAAACCTGATATGTCTTCAGGGAATATATCGTCAAACTCTCGAACTATCTCTGGCTTATCTTCTTCCGCTTGTATTGTTGCAATCACTACCTTCCTTGGTTTAGCCTTGTAGGTGCTAGGTTTCAGGGTACGGTCTCCACTCTTGAAATAAAATACCGGATAATCTGGTATCTCGAACACCACCCTCCTTTGACGATAGTCGATGGTAGCGAAGAAAGTTCCTAGCCAGTACATTCCCAAAACTACGTCGAAGTTCAGTATATCCAGCACCTTGAAGTCAGCATAAAATTCTCTGCTGCAGACGACCACTGGACACAGATCGTATCCCAGAGTTTCCTTTAGAACGTCGTTACCTGAACTGGCATTCTAGCTGAATACGGGCGGTTTAACTAGAATCGCATGAGTTCGGACGAACCGTTGCGACATAAATCAATGTGATGCTCCAGTGTTGAAGAGTGCTAAGGCAGGTAGGGAGGCTACTAAGATTGTACCTAAGTTGTGGGATATGTTTAGGTATAGGAAAAGAAAAATATATTGATGTATACAAGGATTGAAAAGGTTTGAAAGATTGGAAGTTACCAGTGATGACTTGGCCGGTGGCTTCAGTTTCTTCCACAGTCATTGAGAAAGCCTGACGCCTAAGTACATTCCTCCTTGCCGGAGGCGCATTCCTCTGTCCGTTCCTCTGTCCTTGAGGCATGTTCCTATGTGCCTGATGGAACTGACGAGTAGGCTGTGCAGGAAGTCCAAGAGGAGGTGGGGCTGGGAGAACAAGACGAGGTGCAGGCCTGGATAGCTGGCCGCTGCGGAAAGGTGAGTGTTGGTCGGGGTGTAGGAGCTGGGGTGAGACGATGGGGACAATCTCCAATGGCGTGTGTGGATGCACCACAAACTAAGCATAGGCGGTTAGCACACCTGCAATCCTTCGCCAAGTGTCAATTCCTTTTGCAATAGAAGCAAAAGTCTAGACTGGGCCGGTTAAATGGTACTCCCGGTCTCCTGGGTTCAAAAGGTGGTCTGGAAGAGGCTCCTCCTACCATCTGAGTAGCAGGGCGCTTCACATTGGCAATCTGAGGCCTGCCCTTCTTCTTTACAACTGCCTCATATCTTCAGGCAGCCTTCAGAGCAAGATCGTGGGTTGGGAAATCCCCTGTAGCTAGAGCAGCTTGGATCTCCGGGTCTAACCCTTATTGAAATCTTCTTGCCTGGATCTCAGCAATCGGGATGAGGTGTGCCGCGAACTTGTTACGACCTTGTGTTAGCAGTGTAATATGTGATATTAGGAAATTGAATATTGAGACATATCTTACCTGCTAAGCATGGTGAACTCGGCATCGTATTCATCCACTGTTTTGTTCCACATTGAACCTTGTTGCAGGTGGATGAATTGCTGCTCCGTGTCAAAACGGGCAGTCTCGGGAAAATATTTCGCATCGAACATGTCGTGAAATGCCTTCCATTCAATCGACTAGGTGAGTCGGCTTTCTTCGGCCTTCCACCACACTCTGACGTTGTCAGTTAGTTGCAACTTCGCAACTCTCGTCCAAGAAATCTCTGGCACTTGTGCTGCTGCCAGGTCATCTTCAATAGACTGAGCTCATTCATCTGCCTCTAAGGGGCTCTCTTTCCCAGAAAAGTTCTTAGGGTGCAATGCTCGAAATTGCTTCACTCCGGGTGCCTCGGTCTCAAGGCAGTGTAAGAGAATAGCAGTCTGCTGCTGCTGACCCTCCAAGAGGCTCTTGATTGCCTCAAGCAATACTGTCTGCTCATTGATAGGAGCTGCTACAGTAGGTGGTGGTGGTAAAGGATGTGGAGTGTTTCCATTCACGTTCGTACTCGTGTTGTTGGGAAAATCCATAATCTTGAGAGAAAAATTAGGGTTAGGATAGATTTAAGGAATTGAAATGTAAACAATGTATAGTTGTTGATTCTTATCATTCTTGTGATATATTGCTTAGGTTTCCATGCAGAACTGACATGCATGGGCCACCAAAAAAATATGTCACGCCCCTCTTCCAAGTGTACGGGGAAGGAGACGTGGCGAGCCGCAACGTATTTACTCAGAAGTAAACACGTTAAGCGTAAATAAGCAATATAAATGTAAAGCACAAGAATGATAAGAGATGTAATAAAACAACTTTATATTGATAATCATTCTTTACATACAACTGAAAAGTAAAGTACAATGATAGAAAGTAATGCCTAAACAATAGCATATGAACTGAAAAGAAAATAGTACAAGTAAGGCCTAAAAGTCTGCCTCCTCTGTAAACTGCTCCAAGTCGTCCTAGCTGGGCTCGATCTCCTGAGAGTCGGGTCATCCTGACAACATTCTAAAGAAGAGACGGGAATGTCGTCAGCAAACTAGCGCTCGGTAAGTGCCAAAAGATAGAATGTAATAGATAGGTAGAGAGAATAGAATAGGTAAAGTATATGTTTATTATGCTAACGTAGTTGTTTGTAGCTTGGTACAGAATGTATCAGTGTATACGAGAGGAGTCCAACTTGCTCCATGGACTAAGGTAACATGTAAGTACAAGGTCCTGTCAAAACCCAGGGGACAACGGCGCATGATGTTCATGTAGGTGTCTTTTAATGACCATCATCATGCCACTTTTAACGCATTCCGTATGAATCTACCCCGTTAAAACCCCGTAGTGTATATTGTATTGATTGTATTGATTTGCAGTTATCAGACTTGCCGAGACCATGGTATAAGTTGTTCATGTAAACTGATTCTGGATGTAAACGGTAGTCATGTGGTCAAGTTGAAAATATAGCCATGGTTCGGTCAAGTCAAGTTATGTTGCATGTTTGATATTGTTCTAGTATTCATGTTCAAGTATTCATGTTTAGATTCATGTTGACTTGGATTCATATTTGTATTGTGTTTAAATTTATTTAGACTCGGACTTGAGTCAGACACTTTAAACAGAATTGGATCCTGAATTAGGTTTGGGAATTATCGGTAACTGCTGTATATGGACGGCAAGATTTGTGTCTTTTTCCAAGACAATTACCATTGATAACTCCATTTTAGTTTTCTACTTTAAATAGACAAGCACCCATTTTCTCCGGCTCCCTGAGGCTCAAGAGAATTGGTCCCGCTTAAACCTATATTTACTAGGGTCCTTAATGTAATTTTATATAACTTGAAGGGTTTTTATGAAAAAATATTTTTAGTATACTTTCAAAATAAACCTCAAGTATTTATTTATGTTATTTAGGTTTTCATGGATGTAAATTTTTAAAGAATGAAGTATATTAGTGAAATTTGAATAGTTCAAGATATTTTAGTGTAAAGTTTGACTTGTATTGATTCTTGATGGTATTTTCATGAAACTTGTAATTCTTTTATTTTCTAGAAAACATGGAATTTTATTATATATTAAAAATATATAATTTGATAATATTTATATAATTATTAAAAATTAATTTTATTTATTAAGTAGAAAATCTCGTTTTTCTTAAAAATCGTATTGAAATTCTTTCGAGATCGTATGCTCCATAAAAAGGTCCGCATCTCGCTCTATTAGTCCCGAGGATGTGCGATAATCCGCACCATCCAAACCGGGTTCCCCAAAATGGATTGTAGAGGTATAATCGCAAAGAAATAAATAACACAATTTAAAGAAATTCGGGTTTTTAATAGTTTAAGGTATTTTGATGAAAAAACGTATTTTACCACAAAAATATTGTTCAAGAGAATCGTGTTATATCAAAATGTGTGTATGTGAGAGGTAGGTCATTATCTCGTGAGGTTTTCTAAAGGTATGCTAAGCAAAATAATTAAAAGATGTCGTATGTAAATTTCATGGTATTAAAACATAAAAGCTTAATTAAAGTTATTTAACATGGAGTTTTAGAGTGAAATTGGTTTCTAAACATTAGTTAAATGATTACAAATAAGGTATATACATGAGTACAAGTGATTCTTAAGAAGAAATTATAATTTTAAAGATTATAGAATCGAATATCGGTATAACTCCACTTACCGACAAGTTTTGAAAAGAAGAATTTTATGGTAGAAAGAGAAGAGGGGAGATGGGGCTTACAAATTTAAAGAAGAGAGGGGAGGTAGAGGATAAGGGTAGTAGCCTTCGTGGAGTCGCGTAGAGTCGCGCGGTCGCTGGAAACATCCCGAATTCTCGCCGGAATTTAACCTAGGGCTAACTGCACTTGTACTCTTCTTAGACTTAGAAATTTTTTGAGAATTTTGGCAATAGATTTCAGAAGGGTTAGGGTGTGAGGTTATATTTATAGTGTAAAATTAGAGTTTTGGAATTGAAGAAAGAATTAAAAAGCATTAAAAATTGGGTTTAAAGCTAAATTTTAATTCTCTGGATAATTGCAGGAAAAATAAACAGAACATAGGTAGTGGGGTAGGCCAATAGGTTTAGTGGGAAAAACACGGGGGCTATTCTCCACAGGGGGACCGTCGGCGCCAGGGATTTGGCCGATCTCGCCGGCTACGTGTGTGAGGTGAGGGCTTGGATTCTTGCCACGTGTCCTAGCTGGTGTTAACTCTAATTTGCACATATTTGATTTTCTGTGACTTTTCATTTTACGTGTATTGCACATGTAAACTTTTGGACTTCCAAAAAGTTTAACAGAAAAATTAGTAAAAATATATATGGCTAATGGGATTCAATCACAGGGACTATGTCACAGAAGTGTAAGACTTTACCAATGAGTTACAAGTTAGTTCTTGCTGTTCTTAAATAAAAACAACATTTTAAGTATACTCAAGCTTGCAAAATCCATTCTGTATATTAACTTGAAATATTTTTTTGTATAATAAAAAAGAGTCGTTACACCCTACAAAGGTGTGGATCCAAAGCCCTCGTCACGAGGTTGCCGGGCAACTTCCTGCTCGGCCCATCCACCGTAGGTAGCTTCCTGCCCAACGAAGACATGGATCTAAAGCCCTCATCATGAGACGGCTGGGTAGCTTCCTGCTCGGCTCATCCACAGTGGGTAGCTTCCTGCCTAACAATACTGTGGATCCAAAACCCTCATCACGAGGCCACCCGGAAGCTTCATGCTCGGCCTATCCACAATAGGTAGCTTCCTGTCCAACGAAGATATGGATCCAAAGCCCTCATCGTGAGGCCACCGAGTAAATTCCTGCTCGGTCCATCCACAACGGGTAGCTTCCTGTCCTACAAAGGTGTAGATCCAAAGCCCTCATCAAGAGGCCACCGAGTAGATTCATGCTCGGTCCATCCACAACGGGCAGCTTCCTGCCCTAAAAGGTGTGGATCCAAAGCCCTCATCGCGAGGTCACCGAGGAGATTCCTGCTAGGTCCATCCACAACGGGTAGCTTCCTGCCCAACAAAGGTGTGGATCCAAAGCCCTCTTCAAGAGGCCACCGAGCAGATTCATGCTCGATCCATCCACACCGGGTAGCTTCCTGCCCTACAAAGGTGTGGATCTAAAGCCCACATCATAAGGCCGCCGGGCAACTTCCTACTCAGCCTATCCATAGTGGCTAGCTTCATGCCCAATGAAGACGTGGATCCAAAACCCTCATCACGAGACGGCCGGGTAGCTTCTTGCTCGGCCCATCCACCGTAGGTAGCTTCCTTCCCAACAAAGATATGGATCCAAAGCCATCATCAAAAGGCCACCGAGTAGATTCCTGCTCGGTCCATACACAACGGGTAGCTTCCTGCCCTACAAAGGTGTGGATCCAAAGTTCTCATTACGAGACGGCCGGGTAGCTTCCTGCTCGGCCCATCCACCGTGGGTAGCTTCCTGCCCAATGAAGATGTGGATCTAAAGCCCTCATCACGAGGCGGCTGGGTAGCTTCCTGCTTGGCTCATCCATAGTGGGTAACTTCCTGCCCAACAATACTATGAATCCAAAGCCCTCATCATGAGGCCGCCGGGCAGCTTCCTGCTCAGCACATCCACAGTGGGTAGCTTCTTTCTCTGCCCATCCACCGTGGTAGGTTCCTACCCAACAGCGCTGTGGATCCAAAAGCCCTCATCACAAGGCCGCCAGATATCTTCTTGCTCGGCCTCAACGGTGGATCCTTAAGCTTCGCATTAAATTAGCAGGCAGGCTTCTACCCGGCGTGCGTACCTGAAGTAGGCAAACTTCTAATATGGCCCAAGTAAATAAAACTCAAGTTCGGTTGATAACTGGCCTGAACAGACGAAGCGACGTTTCCATTATGGCGTCGCCCTTTCGGTGATCCACTGACGTCATCATGGATACGCACGAAAATTAAGGCGCACGGTGAGACGTCGGGTGGACTCGAAGATCGAAAAGACGCAACTGCCAAACACCATGTCGTTCCCGGACAATCCACCACGAAGAATTCTCGGCACCAAGCTGAGCAAAGAAAACCAAACAGACCACTCTCGGCCCGACCCATAAATAGGTCAAAATGAGAGTGGGGGGCTAATGATGATGCTCATAAGTGGGAATTTCTCAGATCACAACACGTAGCGGATGACGTGTCATCCACGTAAGCCCGCTAGGCACCTGAGGGCTGCGGAGGTAGAATCATTGTGTTACATTGGGGACTTTCCTTGGATGTCACGCCCCGCTTCCCAATGTACAGGGAAGGAGACATGACGAGGCACGCGGCGTATTTACTCGGAAGTAAATACGTTAAGCATAAATAAGCAATATAAATAAAAACACAAGAATAACAAGAGATGTAATAATAACAGCAACTTTTATGAACATTCATTCTTTTCATACAACTGAAAAGGAAAGTAAAATGATAGAAAGCGATGCCTAAACAGTTGCATATGAACTAAAAAGAAAATAAGTACAAGTAAAAGCCTAAAAGTCTGGCTCCTCTATAAACTGCTCCAAATCGTCCTGACTGGGCTCGGTCTCCTGAGAGTCGGGTCCTCCTGACGAACATTCCAAAGAAAGAAGAGACAGGAATGTTGTCAGCGAACTAGCCCTCGGTAAGTCCCAAAAGAAAGAGTAGAATAGACAAGTAAAGAGAATAGAACTGATAAATTGTACAGGTTTATATTTATTATACTAACGTAGTTGTTTGTACCTTGGTACAGAAGGTATCAGTGTATACGAGAGGAGTCCAACTTTCCCCGTAGACTATGGTAACCCGTAGTACAAGGCCCCATCAATACCCACAGGATAACGACACGGATGTTAATCTACGTCTTTTAGTGACCATCATCGTGCCACTTTTAATACCTTCCGTACCAATCTACCCCGTTAAAACCCCGTAGTGTATATTGTATTGATTGTATTGATTTATAGTTATCAGACTTGCCGAGACCATGGTATAAGTTGTTCATGTAAACTTATTCAGGATGTAAACGGTAGTCATGTAGTCAAGTTCAAGATATAGCCATGGTTCGGTCAAGTCAAGTCATGTTGATATTGTTCTGGTATTCATGTTCAAGTTCAAGTGTTCATGTTTGGTATATTGGATTCATATTGAATTGGAGTTAAGATTGGATTCATGTTTGAATTGTATTCAGATTAGACTGAGACTCAGATTAAGTCAAAAACTTAAACAGATTTGGATCTTGAATTAGATTTTGGTGTTATCGGTAACTGCTGCATATGGACGGCAGGATTTGTGTCTTTTTTCAAGACAATTACCATTGATAACCCCGTTTTAGTTTTCTACCTTAAATAGATAAGCACCCACTTTCTCCGGCTCCCTGAGGCTCAAGAAAATTGGTCCCGCTTAAACCTATATTTACTAAGGTTCTTATTGTAATTTAATATAACTTGAGGGATTTTTATGAAAATTATTTTTAGTATACTTTCAAAATAAATCTCAAGTATTTATTTATGTTATTTAGGGTTTCATGGATGTAAATTTTTAAAAAATGAAGTATATTAGTGAAACTTGAATAATTCAAGGTATTTTAGTGTAAAGTTTGACTTATATTGATTCTTGATGGTATTTTCATGAAACTTGTAATTCTTTTATTTTGTTTAGAAAACATGGAATTTAATAATGTCTTAAAAATATGTGGTTTGATAATATTTATATAATTATTAAAAATAATTTTTTATTATTAAATAGAAATCCTCATTTTCTTTAAAATTGTATTAAAATTCTATCGAGATCGTATGCTCCGTGAGGAGGTCTGCATCTCATCCTACTAGTCTCGAGAATATGCGATAATCCGCACCATCTAAACCGAGTTCCCCAAATTGGGTTGTAGAGGCATAATCGCAAAGAATTAAGTAACACGATTTAAAGAAATCCGGGTTTTAAATAGTTTAAGGTATTTTGATGAAAAGTCGTATTTTGCCACAAAAATATTGTTTGAGAGAATCATGCTATATCAAGATGTGTGTATGTGAGAGATAAGTCATTACGTCGTGAGGTTTTCTAAAGGTATGCTAAGCAAAAATAATTAAAAGATGTCGTATATAAACTTCATGGTATTTAAACGTAAAAGCTTAATTAAAGTTATTTAACATGGAGTTTTAGAGAAATTAGTTTCTAAACATTAGTTAAATGATTACAAGTAAGGTATATACATGAGTACAAGTGATTCTTAAGAAGAATTGTGGTTTTCAAAGGTTTTAAAAACAAATGTCGGGATAACTCCACTTACCGATATATTTTGTAAAAGAGAAGTTTTATAGTAGAAAGAGAATAAGAGATGTCATGCCCTACCCCCAATACAAAGAGTATTGTCCGCTCTGACCAAAGCCGCACGGTTTTGTCCTTCGGGACGAACCGGACCCGACCAGGGGCCACTTCCCAGGAGGTCACACATCCCAGAACTTCCCTGGCTCGAGCACACTTAATTACGGAGTTCTCAAGCTCCAGCAGTGCCGGTTCACTTAAAAGGCGTCTCTGTATTGAAAAGTGGTATCATTCCATTTATAGTACAGATCTGCTCTTTTTCGAAATGTATTCTGAAGATTCCCCATTGTTCTACAGTGGGTCTCACGGACTCAAGAGGTGGCCCCCACGGATTCAAGAGATGGCCCCCGCCCACTTAAACATGATACTTGGCGTAGCACTTTGTTCCGTGTGGCACATTGTTCCGTGTGCAAGAACCGGGTCCCGACAAGAGATATGGGACCTACAAGTTTAAAGGAGAGAGGGGAGGTAGAGGATGAGGGTAGTAGCCTTCGTGGAGTCGCGGGATCACCGGAAACGTCTCGAATCCTCGCCGGAATTTGATCTAGAGCTAACTCCACTTGTACTCTTCGTAGACTTAGAAAAGTTTTGAGAATTTTAGCAATAGATTTCAGAATGAGGAGGGCTAGAGTATGGAGTTGTATTTATAGTGTGGAATTAGGGTTTTGGAATTGAAAAATTGAATTAAAATGCATTAAAAATTGGATTTATGATGAAAATTAAGTCTCTGTTAATTTGCAGAGAAATAAAATAGAACAGGGATAGTGGGGTAGGCCAAAGGGTCTTGAGAGCATGGGGACCATTACCTACGGTTCAACCGTCTGCGCCGGCCAAACTTGAGGTGGGGACCGTCGGATCTCTGCCATGTGTCCCTTTCAGTTCATATAATATTTAGCACATGTTTGATTTTCTAGACTTTTTATTTTTACGTGTATTGCACGTGTAAACTTTTGGGTTTCCAAAAAGTTTAAAAGAAAAATCAGGTAAAATAATATATGGCTGATGGGATTCGAATACAAGGGTTACGTCACAGCAGTGCAAGACTTTACCAATGAGCTAAAAACTATTTCCTGCTGTTCTTAAACAAGAATAACTTTTAAATTGTGCTCAGACTTGCAAACTCCTTTCAGTATTTTAAGAAGAAAAATTTTGTACAGAAATTTAGGGTCGTTATATCGGACCCCGTCTCCAAGCTTACGCCCCCACTTCTTGCCCTCGAGCAATCCAGCAGCCGAGCTTATGCCCCCTTTGCTCATCTCCGAGCTGTTGCAGGTCTCAGCTTCCTTGGTCTCCCGGCTCGTCCCCGAGCCATCTGGCAGGCCGAGCTTCCTCGGCTTCACACGGACCCCAAGCGCCTCCGCAACGACTCCGCGTATCTCGCCAAAATGAGATTCCGCCGCCCCACATTCTATGCCCCACGCGGGCGCGTTCCCCCCATTAATGAACGGATCTCGCCATCAACACGGGCGTAACGAGGAGGCGTAACTGACGGCGAGAATCTCGCGTCGGCTCGCTCCACGCGACCACTATATAAACCCCTCTTTCAACCGACTCGGGTAACTGGAATTCATTTCAATACGCCGCTACTCAGCTCTTATTCCATGGTACCAACTTGATCGTCGGAGGGTCTGTAATATTTCAGAAAATATAAAATATTATTTTTGGAAATTAATATTAAAATAATATATTTCGCGAAAACTGCCCGATTTGCGAAATTGGGGTTTCCGTAAAAGGGTATAAATATATATCAATAATTGTGAAATAATTAGAGATTAAAATGAGTTATCCATTTAAATATATATTTATCGGATTTGGTATTTTTAAAATTTATTTTATGTAGTTTAAATAAAAACCCGATTAGTGCACTGCTAATCGCGATTAAGCCAAATCCGTGTTTATACAGTTTTCCATGGTTATTGCACCGTGTCATGTTGCATTTGATTACATGTTATTTCTTATGTTGTTTTGCGGTATTATGTGTTTTGGTTTTAAAATTTAAAAGAAAAGAAAATGAAAAAGGGTAAATAGTTGAGTAAGGGTAAGAATAAGAGAGGGGAGAGAGAGAGAGGGCAGCCACATTCTTTCCTCCCCCATTGTTTTCTTCTTCATATCCCTCAACCTCGCCTCCCTATACCTTTACCCCAAGATCCATCTCCAAAGCTTCATCAAAACCCTAAACCCCTTTCATTAAAGTTAATCCCCTCTTCACCCTATACATTTTGGACCCATTAATGTTGGATTTTGAGGACTTTGGGGAGCTAGGGTTTTGCTTGGCTACATCCATGAGGTATAATTCATTTCCTTTAGTTTAGTTTCTAGTTTCATTGCATTCTAGTGTAGTTTAAAGATTGATTTTGTTTGGAATTGTGATCTTAGAAATCCCAAGATAAGGGTTTGGGAAATTGTGGGGAATTGGTGATATGTAGTAGCTGTACAAGACCTTAGAGATCAAATTCTAGACCTGGAACTGAGTTTAGAACCCGGAATACGAACTTTAGATTTGTCGATATCGGGTTTTTGTGGATTTAGTGATGGTATTTAGAGATCTGGGATGACCCGAGACCTTTGTAAATAAAGTTCCCTTGACAGTGAGACGTGCAGGCAACCATGAATCACCCATGGAAACCTGAGCCCCTCCCTTCATTTTCTGGCCGCAGATATATTCGTGGTGGCCGCAAATTGCGGCCACATCAGGAGGAAAAGTTGTGATTTTTGGTGTGTAGGCTTGCTTTGTGATATCTAGACTAACCCCATGTGCAAAATCCCTTAGTTTGGCCTAGGGTGGAATCTGGAAGTGGTTTTCCTTAGATGCAGTTTTCGGTTTTTGCGAATTATGAACTTGGGTTTTGATATTGATATTGTATTTTGGTTGTTGGGCGTTTGTACGTCAACAACAATGATTTGTTTGATTGTTTTACATGCGTAGGCTATAGGTTCTAACCTATGGACGAACCGTGTGCCGTATTGGTTTTCCGAACTAGATGTTAATAAGCATTGCGATATGTGTTGATATTGTAGGTACCTTCGCATGGATTCCGAGACAATGGAGCATGACGTCATCGACTTCGGCAAGCAAGGATCAAGGTGGGTAGATCTATATCTACGGGGAAAGTCGGATGGATGGCGTATAGCACCCCCGCAAATTATTAAATGGAAACCGATCTATAGGATACAGTCGTAGAAACCTAGACTAGGAAACTAGGGATATGGTTAAAAAGATAGTTAGAGATGATATGAGATGAAAGCTTAGGGTTATGGAAAATTAAGGTAGAATGTAATTATAATTTGACTTGATTGATATGTCGGTATACGGATGCGAGTCGATAAGAGAGGATTGATACCTTTGACGGTCCCTGATATGAGTATGTCATGGATGTGACCTGGGGACATAGACATATAGGGATATAACATGTTGTGAATCTTGAATGATAAGCCGTACGAGACGTTAGGTCCGTACCCTCATTGTCTTATAGGTTGTTAGGATCCCAAATTGTTTAATGCCGCTGTACGATGATTTATCATACGTGATGAGTTTATGATGATTGATCCACACCCTTGACTAGAGGATGCTGATTACTAGATTCACCGACTCGGTCATGTTAGATACGTATACCTTATAGCTTTTAGCTGACGATTTACTTTATGCTACTTTCATGCCATTACCATTGCATTTCATATACCTGTGATAGTACACTTACACCATTATCGATGATGCGTATGTCACACTTATACAGATTGGCCGGCTCACACACTTCATCATCGATAATTGTCATGTCACTACACAGTAGAATTTCTGCATCATGATATGACTCTTTGCATAATTTACTTGCTATAGTTACATATACACATTTATACGATGTTGCATTCGACTTTGGAGAAATGGGGAACCACATGATACATTTTAAAACTGGATTCATTTAAAAGAGCGGTTTTCCATTAATATGTGCATATTACTGTTCCATGTTGTATTATACGGTTATGTTTATATTTCTGTTATATGTCGCATACATCCTGCTTTATAATTATACGCATTGAGATATACTGTTTTCATGAGATTTCTTGATTTGAGGACCGTGGTTATTTCAAAAGAAAGTATGTATTGTTTTAAAAACCCGTTTTCTCTTGATATGATATTTGTATAGTCCACCATGAGTTTTCTCGGCTCTTGAGCGATATCATACACCCGATTCGAGGAGGAAGAGGAACCGTCTGCGGGTGCATGGTGAACCTGGTGCGATACCCCGGGGCAAGATGGTCGCAGATGATGGCGTTGAGCCTGGCAGGGGAGCACTACCGACCGGTGATTTTATTGTGACTCGACGGATATCCGGAGGATACCGATCGGAGTATAGGCCAGTCCGGATAGCCGGAGCCTGAGATATTGAGGATTTGATGTAGGCCAGTCCGGATAGCCGGAGCCTGAGATATTGAGATATTGGGATATATATATATATATATATATATATATATATATATATATATATATATATATATATATAGTCGATACTGGACACGGGTTTTATGATGTTTTCGAGTGCCGGTGTTGGACACTCAGATTCTATGATTGATGTGTAATTGATGGACACACATTCTTTGATATCCTCATATATTTACATGCATATGTTTTTATGATATTTCGAGTGGACAAGATCCACATGCATACAGGCATTTATTATGTTGTTGGATGTTATCCACATGCATATAGACATTCATTATTGTTGGCACATATTTACACATACGGTCACCCTATATATCATAGTATTACCTTCATGATATAGTTGACCTAGGAATCGTTGTTTATTCGATTTCTACCTGTTGATGTTTTCTACTCACGAGTTGGCAACTCACTCCCGTTGTGCCACAGTTCTTGCAGGTTGACCGCATGGATCGGTAGCGGCATCGTTGGCACACAGCTTGCATTCAGGTGATTTGCTTTGGTAGGTGGAACATTTGTATCGTGTCCACACTTGTATTTATTATTCATATTGTATCTAGTCAACTCCATCAATCAAAACTAGTATTTGTACAAATAGTAAGACTTAGTGAGACTGGTAGTTGCGAGACTTGAGCGATGGGTTATATGTTTGCTTGTGGGTTTGATGTCTTGCTTTATTCTATAGTTTCTGTGTTGATCTTCGCCGTTGGGCATCGTATATTTATATCACTGTCTTGCATGGTTGTGAATTCGCCGTTTGACGAAGAGCTAGTGTCACGACCCGAAAGTATGGAACATGACCGGCACTTAGACTACGAACGTCTCAAGGCGTACGTATGCTAAGTAAGCCGAACCCAGAAATCCAAACCAAGAGAAGTAGTAGAGTGTAGGAAGAACCATATCAAATCAACCTGTATGCAACCTAATATACAACGCCTAAAGGCGAGGATCACA
Organism: Agapanthus africanus; assembly: GCA_030015575.1. Taxonomy (NCBI): domain Eukaryota; kingdom Viridiplantae; phylum Streptophyta; class Magnoliopsida; order Asparagales; family Amaryllidaceae; genus Agapanthus; species Agapanthus africanus. Next base: position 63,663,035 of record JASDDO010000012.1, on the reverse strand, counting down.
ACAGAATGAAACTCAACCAGCAAGAACCCAAGGAAATATAACACGCGACTCTAAGGTCGAAAGAATAAACATCACTGGTCTCTATCATCAATAATTACATGTTAGGTTGATGGAACTTCTAGATACAACTGAATATAATATACAATGTATAATGATGGGTACGATACAAATAACCCACCTACTAGAAAATCACCTGAAAGAAGTTGTGCCCGCAAAGCCATAATGAAACCCGTACGGCAACACCTGCAAGAAACTGGGGCACAACGGGGGTGAGTTGCCAACTCGTGAGTAGAAAAAGATCTACGAACAGAAAATCGCATATATGACGCAATCCTAGGTCATACGATCAATATATATAATCCTCAAATATATAATCAGCAATCTCTAACCATGGCTAGTGTAAATATCTAACCCAAGTGTAAACCCATGTGTCTGTGCCAGTGCATCAGGTGGCAATATATATATCATATGAATGATGTATGAATGCATGAAATAGAATGCATGTACTGAAGAAAACTGCTTTCATAAATTTGTGAGATTTCTGTATTTTTAAAATGAGGTATCATCATGAAATCAGCATAAAACAGTGCCTAGCATCGGCACAAAACATAAATCTCAATATCTCGATATCTCTGTATCACCATCTCTGTACCTCAATATCTCAAATCTCAATGTCTCAATCATAATATCCAGGGCGCCGTCAATCCAGATCGGCCCCTACCATCCATCTCATGACTACGACGGTATCCTCCGGATATCCGACGTGTCGGGTAATATCACCGGTATGCATGAAGTGACAAGTGAAATCACGGTATGCATGAAGTGACAAGTGATAGCTACAATGTCAAGCTAACATATAAAGCAAGCATACTAATATCATGTCACTATTAGCTAGCAAGCTAAATCAAGCAATAATATTTTCTAAGTGTTCGTGACATGGCAATTACCGATGAAGATGTGTGTGCGACAGCAAATAAGTGTACGTGGTACATACGCATCATCGGTAATGGTGCTGGTGTCCTAGCAGCAGCATATCAATAATAGAATATGAATCATAACAGTATGCGATGCAGAGCAACAATAATAATATGCGGGAGCTGAAATAATGAACACCATGACCACTAAACTGCATCTAATGTCATAAAGTCACATAGCTACACCACTACAAGGCTGAGCTGAAGCTAACAGTTGGTAAGGGAAACCGCCTAACCTCTGAGTCGATACATATATATACACATATCTAGTCGGTGATCCCGCCTCGATCATATCACATCCGATACCATATCTCTATAATCGGTTATTCCCAAGTCAAGTAGGCGGATCAAACATCAACATATAGCTCGTACGTAAATTCGTCGTACGGCATCCCCAAATCTGGGTACGGGTCAATATCACATTTATCATGTCATTCATCAAGTATTCTCTTTATCAAGATCATCATAATCTGGGTACTGACCTATGACTAGTACAATGCTAACATCATCACCATAATCAAGATCTGACTACTGATCGACAGTCTAGTATAAATCGGTATTATCATCACATATCATCACAAAGAGTATACATTGCCCAAAGCGGCCTATCAAAAGTATCCTGTCATGTCATATCCTATCATGCATCATAATCCCATGTCGATCATTAATATATATAGGTCACAATTCCTATGGCATCATTATTCCCAAAATCCCCTAAAACATCAAGACGTATCTCAATCCTGGATCCTACCATATCACCGATATCATAATCCAGATCAAACTCATCGACTCATATAAACCCCATGTGTCATCCTCAAATCCGTATGTGAACACATAACCCCAAACCCATGTGACCACATATCTATATAGAATCCCATAACCACATGTGAAATAAGGATGTATGCAAGTATGTATGTGTGTATATGTAAGTGTAGTGCACTCACTACCTAAGGTTTCGTAACCATGCACCAATCCAACACCAATATCCATCTTAAATCATCAATAATAAATCCAAACAACATATAATAAATTGTTAGTGTGTATACGCATCCGTATACATCACCACGGACTGCGGGGGTGCTATACGCCATCCACCCGACTTCTCCCCGTAGATATAAATCTACTCACCTAGTTATGTGTGCCGGTGCCGATGTCGCCGTTTGCATCTCCAACTCCTCGACGCCACGTGGGGTACCTACAAGGATATCACACGCTAAAACTCATGAAAACCATGTCGGAAACCAAAATGGTGCACACTACGCCCATAAGTAAAAACCTGTGACCTTGTGTGCAAAAACAGCCAATCACCACTGTCGTTGACGTCTAAACGCCACCCGACAGATACGAATCATCGAATATCAAAATCCATACGAAAACGAGTCGTAAATCATACGCCAACTCATGAAAATGAACCCAGATTTTATCCTAACAGGAAACAGTCAAAACTAGACATACCGGGGGTCAATTTTACATGAAATAGGGGTTGTGCATGCAAAACGAGGCAGTTTTACACTGCTCTGGCCTCAAATTGCGGCTAGGGGGATTAAATTTGCGGCCGGGACTTTGAGATGGTGACTAGGGCTTTGGGTAGTGGTTCCAGGGTGCCTGCACAGCTCACTGCCAAGTCAATTTTACTCTAGGAGGTCCCGGGTGAAAGCAGGTCTCAGAAAGGTCACAAAATCGACAAAAACACTAAAATACGCCAAGTCGAATAACTCTGGTAAATACTATGAATCTGGGGTAATATTGGTTACAATGGTCTCAAAAACACCTAATAAGGTTACCCTAATCATCAAAACCAACCCTTGGTCAAGTCTCACCCAATATCTCCTAAACTAGCACTAATCTCAAATGTAACAGTAACTATCAGTTAATAACCCATAACTTGGCAAGAAAAGAGTTGGGTTGCAAGATTATACCTCAAGGGAGTCCTGGAATGAAGGAGAATGGAAGGAGGAAGTGAAGAGGAGTGTTGCTGCTGCTAGGTTGCTGCCACAGCTGCTGGGGTTGCTTTGCAGCTGATGCTGTTGCTGTTTGTTTTGCTGCTGCTGCTAGCAATTCTCTTCTCTTTTATTTCTTGGCTGAGCAGCAGCTACTGCTGGGCTGGTGTTGTGATGGGTTGGTGTGGTTGTGGTATTAGCAGCTGCAGCTGAAGGGTTGGGGGGTATATGTTGTTGCTGGAGCTGATTCTGCAGCTGCTGCTGCTTGCAACTCTCACTCTTTTTCTTTTGCTCTTCTTTCTCTTCTTTATTTTCTCTATGTGTTGCAGTAGCAACTGCAACACTTGAGGGGGGGTATAAATGGTGCATTATGATGTGGTGTGATGAGGGTGTGGGTTGGTTAGAGGCTGATACAATGGGCTGAAGTGCATGGTTTCAGCTGCTAGTGTAGCTGTAGGTGTAGGGAGGGGGCTGTTTTGTGGCTGAAGTCAGCTATTGGGGCTGATAAGCTGCTGCTGATGGGTTGACATGGGGCTGATGGGGTATATGGTGGCTGAAGTGATGCTGAGCTGATGCTGTTCTAGCTGAAACTGATGTAGGTCAGGGCTGAATGTGCTGTTTTGGGGGCTGAAAGGTGTTGATAAGGGTGTATAGGTGTGGGGCTATGGTAGCATGTAGCTGTGTAGGGTGGCTGATGTGTTGATGTGGCTGATGTTGTGATATTGGGTGTTGATGAATTGGCTGAACTGATAATGTAAGGGGGGCTGAAGCAATGCTTTAGCAGCTGCTGCTGGTTGTTTTATTTTTCTGTTGTTGGGGTTGTGGTTGAGTGGTATAATGGTATGGTGTTGTGTTATGGGGAGAGATGTGAGAGGGGGTAAAAGAACACAAGGGATTATGGAATGATATGGATCATGGCACATTCTAGCCACCTCTCTCTCACTCTTGAACCATGTTAGCACCCTCAAGCCATTCATGGCTCACACTCTTCTACACAAGTCAACCTAACCCTAATCATCCTTAACCAAGCTAAAACCCTTAATTGACCCAATTAATCCTAATCAAAAGGTATAAGCCACCATGGTCACCTAAGCATGGTCCAACCCTAGGCCACCATGAGTCCAAAACATGAAACAAGTGTAACAAGTGTAGAAAATGTCATGTGCACGTTTTTGCACAAAAACCAAAAATCCACTTAGCGATTTTTAATCGCGATTAACACCAAAATCACATATAATCCATCATAAAAACTGCAAAATGGCATATTTCCACAAAATAAGCTATTTTAGAATTTCTATAATTTTCTCCAGAATTTTCACCATTTATCGGTATTTAATTATACCGACTATTAAAATATTCATTAAAAATAATTTAGTTTTTTGAAATGTTACAGCTAGCTCCCGTTTGGGGATGCCTTTTATATTATCATGTATTTATGATTTTGGATCAAAATATACAAAGGAGGTGCTGCCCAAATTTTTAAAAGAAGAACATGTTTTACAACTAGTAAGATAAACTTGCATTTTTCACGTTCCCTTTTCTTTGCATTAAGAAAACACTTTTCTTCATTATACCTATTTCAAAACCGCACCTCTTTTATTTCTTTAAAAGTTTAGGTTTCTGGATTTCAGCTTACTTGGATTACGTTACGCCTTTAGACGTTACGTGATTTAAGTGCTGGTCACAAGCTAATATTTCGGGTCGTGACAGGGTCCTACGGTGATCACCCATCCCGGGACTTCCTTTGCAGATAGCTCGGCGTCAATACCAACCCATTGAGATCCACACACTTAACTCTCAAATCAAATCTCAGTCGCACAAAACTGTTCGCACCAGATCGATGGAGGACAACAATTGAAGGAGATCACAACCTCCATCACTTACTATTTTCCTTCATGCCCAAAGAAAATGAACCACAATCGAACCAAACTAGCCAAAAATCTTGCAAAATCCAACCATATATTCAAACATATGCACAAACCCTACTCGATCTCAAAAAGAAACACACTCTTAATGTGCAATTATCACCAAACTCTTCCTAAATTCTCTCAGCGGACACAAACCAAATAAGGGTGAGCGTTGAGCGACAGCAGCCGCTCAACGCTTCGCCGCTCTTTCCGAATAAGGGAGCAGCGAGCGATTCCCACCGCTCATTAGAGCAGCGGGGAAGAAAAGGCAGCCACCTTTTGTTGTTTTTTTAAAATTGAAAGGACTGGAGGTAAATTTTTAAAAAATTTTTATTTTTAATTTTTTAAGAATTTTTTCTATAAATCATGGTTACAAAACTATGGTTTAGGTAATCCAAAAATCTCATAGTTACAGAACCATGGTTTCACACTGCTCTTCTGAACATGCCTAATATATGGTTTGATTATAAAACCATGGTCTCAAAACCATTGTTTCACACCGCTCATCCGAATTGGCCTTGAGATCCAATGAACTTTCCCCTGCAGGTCAAAAACTTGTGTCATTCCGTAGGTGCACAAACCTTGCCCCAATTCAAAATCCAACGGCTGTAATCAAAGGGACAAGGATAAAGCCATTAATACTTTAATTTAAAAAAAAACTGACCCAATACTTCACCCCCATTAAGTGAATGCACGATGCTCAAAATTTTTGAAAGCACATGGCAGAGATAACCGTTAGGACACCGAACCAACGGCCAGATCTCACCGAGCTCGATCGAACGGATGTCATTCACTAGCCGTTAAGTTCATTCTGACATATATCCGCTCCTCTCGTCCCCAGTTTCTTTCTCTCTCAAAAAAAAAAATTCGCTCCTCTCTCTCTCTCTCTCTCTTCTTTTTGTTGGTCTCTGCTCAAGTGTGGGATTTTTAAGGGTTTTGATTGATTCCTTCGATTCTTTCCGTGGGTTATTGAGTCGTTCAGGATCATGGCAGGAGCTGACGAGAACCGAGGAGTGTCACAGCCTGTGAATTTGAGAGGTATTGATTGAGAATTGTGTAATTTGAAGCGGGATCACTTCAAGAATTGATCTTTTTTTGAGGTTACGATAAAAATCGGGTCTTTTTTTATCTGTGCTTTTTTATAAAATTTTTGGTGCAGAGATGGGGAATAGGAGAGCATTGAAGGAGATAAGGAATTTGGTTGGGGTTCCACCTTATCCTTCTGCAGTAACTACTAAGAGGCAATTAGCAGGGTAGATTCTATGAATCTTTTTGATAAATTTGTTATCTTTGTTTTTATTTTATTTTACATATCTATTAATTTCTGATTTTGTACAGAAAGAATGTGGTTGGAGACAAGAATCAGGCCTTGGAAGCCCGGCGGCCTTTGACAAGGTTTGAAATAAGCATTATTTATTTTTAGAGAAAAATTCTTGTAAAAATTGTGGGTATATTTATTCCTAATTGATGTTTTTAGGAAATTTGCTGCTTCCTTAGCAAACAAATCACAACCTTGTAATGAGGTACTGATTTTCTCTTATGACCTCTATCTGTTTGATTGATTTCCTAAGAAAGTTGAATCTCGGATTATTTTTTTGTTTTAAAATTTTTTTAGGAAGCTAGTGAGAAGCAGAAGAAACCAAACATCTCGTCAATGCCGGAAAGTTCGAATAAATTTGATGTCATTGATGTGGACTTCCCGATGGGCGACGAATCGGAAGAAACGGTTTGTTGAATTTATTTGTATTTTGATTCAGTGTCAGTCTTCATTGATGGAATGCTACTTTCTGTGTTTTAGGAGGACTGTGAGCTTGTGGAGGAGGTCGTGATGGAGGATCTAGTTGTGGAGAGTGCAGTGGATATTGACAGATGCGATTTGAAAAATCCCTTGGCAGTTGCTGAGTTTGTTGATGATATATACAAATACTATAAACGAGTCGAGGTAAAGTCCAACCTTTTGTTTCTAGTTTTGCTCATTGTTGTGCTTTAATGCTTATATTTGGATGCTTAAAATGCTATGATGAAATGATATTAGTACATCTAAATAACAATCCAACAGAAATTTGACCTTGGTATTACAAATATGAACAATCAGGTATCATCAAACCTCCTGTTATTTGTTGAAGATGTTTGTACTATACCATCGGAGTTAAGTAATTTTGTCATCAAACATTATGTTGTTACATTTTTTTTGCTTAGAGCTTAGGGGCCCTAAGCAACTCCCCTAATCAATTCCCTATGCAATAGAGGGAAGGGGTGGGGACCACTCAAGGGATGGGCTCCTCACTCTTTAGTCACTTTAGTCACGTTGCGTAGTAAGTTGCTTAGAGAGAGTTGTTTAGGAACTCTTTTCTCTTTTGCTTATCCATTGTTTGGATTTGACCTTCAAATAGTCCATCGGTGTTTTAATGCTAATAATTGCAGTTGAATTTGATCTCTTTAATTATATATGTTTAGTTTTAGAATGATATCCAAATCTATATGTATCGGTAATAACTAGGCGTTTAGAATTTGCCTAGTTTGGATTTGACCTTCTAGAAGCTTTTTTTTAAAGCAATTTAGAATTTGCCATGTTATTCATTGTTTTTTTATGGGGGAAAGAAGAACCCTCACTTTTTAATTAGAGATTACTTAGTGATATAGAACAAAATATGTAGTGAAATAAGAGGCAGAATAGAGTAATTAATAGGTTGATGCCACAATTCTTAGTTCACCCTAGTTGCTTACAAATTAACCATGATACATTCAAATTCAGGATACTCGTTAATCTGGAGTTTGTATTTCAGTAACTCCTGTGTATAGTTATTGAAATCACAGCCATTCTTTTGTTTTCCACACAAGGGACAATCTTTTGGTTTTTTTAAATTTGATAAGACGAAAGCCTTAACGTTCTTGATGACTTCTGCAGTAGCTGATTTGATGCCTCCATCGTTTAATTTTTCATAAATTAGCTGACCCAAAAGTTTGGAATAAAAGCTTCCTGTCGTATATTTGACTGCGAAGTACCACTTCCGTCACATCTCCATTTAATTCGATCTAAGCCATTTTCATCCATAGGCCTTCAGGCATGGAGAGAAAAGATCAAATCTTCCTTTGTGCTGTTCATTATTTAGAAGTGCCGATTAGATTGTATTTCCCATATAAGGGACCGTCATTTGCATATCGTACAAGAAAAATTGTGATCCAGTGATTTCCCATAAACTTTGAATTTTTCCAAAAGCAAATATAAACCATTTACCACAAACGCCAATTGATTTGGAGAAAAGTAGCTGTTTTGCATCTAATTTCCACTTCTATTCACCATCAATTCATGTGTTTTGGCGAATTCAATAAAGATGAGATCCAGCAATTTAATTGCTGTTTTTTCCCCGAACAGTTTTCAATTTATTGGCTAAAATCAACAATTTTGGTACACCGGTCTATAGTTTAACTTCTTCTGACTCTTTTTTCCTGGGCATTAAATAATTTACCCTCCTCAAGTGGCTGTTTGGAATAAAGATTTGATCTCTGTTTTGCAGCATTGTTTTGTGCATACAGAAAAGTCAATAGCATCACATAAGATACTTGAAGGTTTATTAGTGCATACAGAACCGGTTTTGGTAAATTTTGTCGTGACATAGTTTAGAAGTTTAATGGTTGTGTTGACTTGTTATTTTTTTGGATGCAACCCTCTAAAGAGGAATTGAACTAGTGACCTCTCACTTTGAAATGAAAGTTTCAATTAATATGGCGATCTCAATTTTTTCTACATTTAATAAGTTGTGATAGTGTTTTTTTTGACAACTGAGCATCCCTGGCTAGCCCAAGGGTCCATGACACACACTCCTACATGGGCCCAGGATCGAACCTGGGCGTGCGTATTTAATTAAAGAAAGAAAGGGGGAAGGGGAAATACCCTGTGCGTGTGTGGAGGCTTGAACACGAGACCTCCCATCCCGCACACCCATGCCACACCCAACTGGCCCATGAGTTATAGGTTAAGTTGTGATAATGTTGAAAGAATAGGGATTGTCATATTCAATTTATGACCTAATATTGTGTTTGTTTAAATCAATGCTATTTCCATTCGGAATATAACTAAACCATTATTGTAGCTTCAAAGCCAATCAATGTTTTTTAAATTAAGTTGTTTCTATATTATTCAAATTCATGCAGGTCACTGGCTGTGTCGACCCTAATTACATGTCCACCCAGTTTGACATAAATGAAAAGATGCGAGCTATTCTCATAGATTGGCTGATAGAGGTATAGTATATTTTTTTTCAACATTTGTATCCATTGAAAAGTGCTTGTTCAATTTATGAAGACATTTGTAAAAAAAAACTATATTTCAGGTTCATTACAAATTTGAGCTTATGGATGAGACACTATATCTCACTATCAACATCATAGACCGATTTCTATCCAAACAAACAGTTGTTAGAAAGAAGCTTCAATTAGTTGGGGTAACAGCTATGCTTTTGGCTTGCAAGTACGAGGAAGTATCAGTTCCAGTAGTTGAGGATCTAATATTAATATCTGACCGAGCTTATACAAGAGAAGAAGTTCTAACGATGGTGAGTTTTCGTTCTTTACCCTTCTATTGTATCAATCTTTTTAAATAAATAATTAACTTACGAGCCATTTGTGTATTTATGCTACCAGGAGAAATTAATGCTGAACACTTTGAAGTTTAACATGTCAGTGCCAACTCCATTTGTTTTTATGAGGAGGTTCCTGAAGGCAGCTGATTCTGACAAGAAGGTATATATTATTAACTTTTTATGTACATAGCGTTATTATTTAACTTATACGCAGCAGAACAAAGAACCTTTTTCCAAGGTTTTTTTCCTAGGAACTTGAACATATTAATGCTTTAATGCTGGTTTTAGATTGAGGAGTTACCAAGTGAAAATATAGTTATGGTAGGGTTTTGAGAGAGAAGGTGTAGGGAAATTTGGCTAATTTACTACGTCAAAATTCTTTGTTTTATCTGTATTTTACTGAATTGATATATATCTAAAAATCTTACATGATATATTAATAAAATTTGTCGGAAAAAGTAACGGACGTTAACAATACTCTTGTGTAGATGACATTTGGACAATTTTTTACTGTTGGTAAATGCCAAAATTCATAGATGTTATCTGTATTTAACTGAATTGATATTTGTCATCAAATCCTTCATGGTATTTAAGTGAAATTTAGCAAAAAGAATGTTGATATCTTTTTGACGGGGTTTTCATTTTACATGACATTATGACTGATGGTTAATACCAATGTAAATTATGGAGTTGACATTTCTGGTTAAATCCTACATGGTTATAGTGAAATTTAGCAAAAGAATATTGACAACCTTTTGATGGAGTTCTCATTTTACATGACATTATGATTGATGGTTAATGCCAAAGTTCTTAAATCTTATCTGCTTATCGGTAAATCCTACATGGTTTTATAGTGAAATTTAGCAAAAAGAATATTGACAACCTTTTGATGGAGTTCTCATTTTACTTTTCTTTTTTCAGCTAGAACTGCTTTCCTGCTTCATCATTGAACTTTCTCTAGTCAAATATCAAATGTTAAAGTTCAAGCCGTCGTTGTTGGCTGCGGCTGCCATATACACTGCTCATTGCAGTCTTAAAGGATTCAAGCAATGGACGAAGACCAGTGAGTTTTACACTGCATACACAGAGGATCAACTTCTGTAAGTTCTTCCCTACTTTTTCCCCTTCTAAATGTTATTTAGATTATTAATCGAAAACTTTAAATTGCAGGGAATGTTCGAGGATGATGGTGAATTTTCATCAGAAGGCTGGAAGCGGGAAGCTCACCGGGGTGCAAAAAAAATACAGTACTTTTAAATTCGGAGGTGCTGCAAAAGCTGAACCTGCTTTGTTCTTGCTAGATAAATAATAGGCTCTAGAAGCGCTTTTTGGAGTTTTGATGGCTAACTTAAAGAAGTGGGTACATATAATTTGAGCAATTGATTGATAATGAGTGTTGCAACAAAAGTTGCAAAATTTGGGCAACTGAAGTTGCATAATCCTGTAGTTAAGTGTTCTTGTGTTGTTGTGAGCAATCTTGTAGTTTAAAAATCTGTCGTCCGGTCTATTCTCTTGCTGAGTTATGTGATCAGGGTTTCTTTATCGTTAAGTTGAGTGTTGAAACGTGTAAAGTTGACATTATATGTGCCACAGCTAAGTGGTAAATAAATATTCTTTATTTCAGGTTTCTTCTATTTGCAAGTTTGTCGTCGTATATTGTTTAAGCGGAATTTTGTGAAATCTTCTTTGTAAATGTGATTTTGGAGGTTCTTGAAGGTGAAGGCTGAGGACATGTGAGGTTGTACGAGAATGCCAGAAATCCGTGGAGATTGTCGTGATTTTCGAGAGGAAAAATGATACAAATATTTTCTACCAGACGTTTCAGCCTTTTAAATGCCATACTCGTACGTCCATTGCGGCATTACTTTGTGGTTATATTGCAGTTCGTATGTTAATGAACTTGAAGGATTGTTTGTTCACATTTAAATAAATTATATTTTATAAAGGAAATTAAAAAGGAAATTGCTGTAACACATGCCCTTGAGAAAAAAACAACAAGTTGTTTTTTCGAAGGAAAAAAGCATGGCAAGACATCCTACTCAATAAAATAAATTATTTATAAGACAAAACATATGTGCATCGAGATAAACCATAAGTGTTTGAAGTAATATCTTGTGATTTTATTTATGGCAAGGCAACATATTTATTCTCCTTCACATAAATGCAACCACAAAATATAAGTTCCACACCACATAATAAGAAAATCCTCGATATATCATATAAAAATTACAGAAGCCAGGAAGAATGCTACTAATATTTATATTAATTATTCATAAAAAGTTGTTAAACGATAATTAATTAACTGGAATGTTAAATTCCTAATCTATCTTTAACCCTATCACAATTTATTTACTCTATCCTTCTTTGATGAATAAATCATCTTGTATCCCCCAGGTGGAGTTGGGGATTCTATCCCCCTTTCATGAATAAATCATCTTGTATCCCCCAGGTGGAGTTGGGGATTCTATCCCCCTTTCATGTGGGGAGTTGGGACTCTGTCCCTCTTTTATTCACTATCCCTCTTTCATGAATAAATAATCTTGTATTCCCCAGGTGGAGTTAGGGAGTAGGGACTCTGTCCCTCTTTTATTCACTATCCCTCTTTCATGAATAAATCATCTTGTATCCCCCAGGTGGAGTTGGGGGCTCTATCCCTCTTTCATGATTAAATCATCTTGTATCCTCAAGAAGTGTAACTCCCAAGGTGGAGTTAGGATGTATACCATCTACCCTGTGAGAAGTTGGGTGTTATCTGGTATCGAGATGGGAATGTAACCAATACAAACACACACAGGGATCCACTGTAGAATAATGGGAAGTATCGAATTCCATTCCGAAAGAGAGCACGATCAGAACTATAAATGGATTGATACTACTCCTATAACACGTAGGTGCCTTTTGGGTGAACTGGAACTCCGGAGTTTTTCATGGTTAAGCGTGCTCGATCTCGTGAAATTCTGGGATGGGTGACTTCCAGGGAAATGGCCCCTTCTCGAATCCGGTTCATTCCAAAGGACAAAACCGTACGGCTTCGGAGTAGGTCTGTGGTTGAGAAGTGGAGTGTTATCCGGTAACGAGGACAAAGTGGGGGGCAATGTAATACCCCAGGTGGAGTCGGGATGTATTATACCATGAGGACGAACCATTGTTCTAAAGTGGGGGGATGTAACCCCTTCTCGAATCCGGTTTATTCTAAAGGACAAAACCGTACGGCTTCGGAACAGGTTGAGAAGTGGAGTGTTATCCGGTATCGAGGACAAAGTGGGGAGCAATGTAATACCCCAGATAGAGTCGGGATGTATTATACCATGAAGACGAACCATTGTTCTAAAGTGGGGGGATGTAATACCCTAGGTGGAGTTAAGCGTGCTCGATCTCGAATAATTCTGGGATGGGTGACTTCCAGGGAAATGGACCCTTCTCGAGTCTGGTTCATTCCAAGAGACAAAACCGTGCGGCTTCGGAGTAGGTCTGTGGTTGAGAAGTGGGGTGTTATCCGATATCGAGGACAAAGTGGGGGCAATGTAATACCCCAGGTGGAGTCGGGATGTATTATACCATGAGGACGAATCATTGTTCTAAAGTGGGGGGAATGTAATACCCTAGGTGGAGTTAAGCGTGCTTGATCTCGGAAAATCCTGGGATGGGTGACTTCCAGGGAAATGGACCATTCTCGAGTCTGGTACATTCCAAGAGACAAAACCGTGCGGCTTCGGAGTAGGTCTGTGGTTGAGAAGTGGGGTGTTATTCGATATCAAGAACAAAGTGGGGGCAATGTAATACCCCAGGTGGAGTTGGGATGTATACCACGAGGACGAAAACCGTGCGGCTTCGGAGTAGGTCTGTGGTTGAGAAGTGAGGTGGAGTTAAGCATGCTCGATTTCGTGAAATTCTGGGATGGGTGATTACCATGGAAATGGCCCCTTCTCGGGTCTGGTTCATTCCAAGGGATAAAACCGGGCAGCTTCGGAGTAGGTCTGTGGTTGAGAAGTAGAGTGTGTTTACCCCAATCAGAGCAAAGCTCTGTTCAAATTCCAAGGCGGGAGATGAAGCAACGCTTCATCTTCCCCCAATCAGAGCAAAGCTCTACTTTGAAAATTTAAACTTTAATAAATGAAGCAACGCTTCAGATTCTTTGCGCTGCGCGCAACACGCCACGTGTCAAAAGCTGATACATCAGCGCAACGCCCGAGGCAGCACGCCCAATCAAAGCAAAGCTCTATTTAAAACAAAATTAAAGGAAGCAACGCTTCAGTTGCGCAAGCACTGCGCTGCGCGACACGTGTCAGCGCAGATGCGTTGCGCGACACGTGTCACGCGCTGGGGCATTTGCGCCAAACAGAATCAAGATTCTAAAGAAATCTTTCTGTTCTTGTTAAAATAAGAAAATTTTCTTCTGTAAAACAGAAGCTCTTGGATCAAAGATCCAACGGTGGGGAAAATTCCCCAAATCACTCAGAGAAAGATCTCTTTAATAAATTTAACTAATTTATGGGCACTATAAAAAGGACCCTAGACCTCCATTCAAAGAGATGAACATTTTGTGAGAAATCAAAATTTTCAAACAGAGAGAACTCTGAAGAAATTTCAAGAAGAAAGGTAAAAAAACCCTTTAGGATAGAAGAATTTCTTCTGATAGATCATTGATCTAAGAACAAGATCAATGATCTTTAATAAAAAACAAAATAAAAATAGTGCTTTGCACTTATGAACCATTGGTTCTCTGAGATCAAGAAAGAAATAAGAAAATACTTGTTTTCTTGAATCTAAATTAGATCAAGAAATCAAACAGTGCTTTGCACTTCTTTTATGAACCATTGGTTCTGGAATCTAAAAGATTCTCAAGTTAATAGTGCTTTGCACTTGTAAATCCGCACTGTTGCGCTCTTGGGTGGCGCAAGCCACCAGAGAGCGCCACGTGTCAGTATCTGAACCATTTACGCTATGCGTTTTGAGATAGAGCCTTGCACTCTGAAACTGGCACAACTCACCACAGCGCGCCACGTGTCGGCAGCGCAAGCGCAGCGCACTGCGCTTGCGTGATACGTGTCGTCACCACAAGCGCTTGCGCTCTCTGATTGGCGCAAAGCGCCTGACAAATGCAATGCATTTCTTAAAGGGCCAGGCCCAAATCAAAAAAGACCAATAGGCCTAAATAAATTGCAAAGTAATAAATGGGCAAAGCCCAGGTAAAATTGATGCTCTGCATCTTTTATAAAAGGGCATAGCCCAAGTAAAATTGATGCTCTGCATCATTCATAAATGAGCAGAGCCCAAAATAAATTGATGCTCTGCATCCTTTATGGGCAGAGCCCAAACAAAAAAATAGAAAATAATGCAATGCATTATTTAAAATGGGCCAAGCCCTAGCACAGGTCTAACAGACCAAAAACAAATAAAAGCGTTGAATATTTTTCAACTGGACTTAGCCCAATCATGGCCGTAAGTCCTCAAACTAAATTGACTGAGCAAGATTGCTCTCCTAAATCAATTTACGACCGGTTCAAGGGTATATCTCTGAACTCCTCTGACACCTGTCGTTGTAATCCTTCAACGACGTCAGAAAGGTGACGGATCCCGACGACCACACATCAAGACGGACTGCGGGGTCCTTAAACTTGTGGACCGAAACGTCCTTAAACTAATGTTGGACCGAAACGTCCTTAAACTAATGATGGACCGAAACGTCCTTAAACTAATATTGGACCACCACGTCCCTAAACTAATAATGGACCACCACGTCCCTAAACTGGTGATGGACCACCACGTCCCTAAACTGGAACATGGACCACCACGTCCCTAAACTGGAACAATAGAGCCTCCAAATGCTCTTTTGCCGGATCTAAACGATCCCGTTTAAGTTGATCTTAGCCTCAAAATGGTTAACGTATCCTTAAACCAAAACCCAAAATCCAAATCTAAGAAAATACGGATTTGGACTAATCCACGTCCTACGGGCGACGAAATAAATAGTCTCCGTACACAATCCACGGGCAACCACAAACAAAACAAACACCCACGACACGAAGTGAAATTCTGGAGAAGGAGAAAGTTGTTACGCGATGCGGTAGCATAATTAACTGCAGGGGCTTGCGCCTGCAGGGAAGAGCGTCCCCACAATCAAAAACCCCTCTAGCGAGGGGGAATCTGACGAAGTCTGCTACATCGGCCGCATCCTTCTAAACCTCCGATACACGGTGCCATAAATCAACTTGGCATCTTCGGAGAGGTAGACGGATAAAACCATATAGCATCTGCACCGAATCTCAGGCAAGACGTCCTCACGTCGTCTTCGGCCGCCATTCGGAGGGGAACAGATTCTGGCACGCCCGGTGGGACCTTTTCCTCTTTCCACTCCACACTTCGTGTGTCGTCTTCGCGAACCAATCGCGGTTTGTTAACGGTTGCCTTTGGAATTCAAGTTACTAAGATTTGGTCTTTTTCCTGGCGCAGAACTCAAGTATCAATGGCCTCTAACTGCACCAACTGCTCGAAGTGCCACTGCAACGGACGCTCCACCTCACCTGGAGGTGTAGCATATGGGCCCCAAGCGGCCTCCTTCCTCGCTCTGCCGGTAGAACAGGTGACCCAGGCCACCACCGGCCTATTTTTCGGGACTATGATCCCACCTGCAAGCTTCTCTATGCCAATACCTGCACCAGAAGCGAACAAGAAGTCGGTCTTCGACCGGCTCACTGCTATGACGACCCCTGACAACGGGTCGTCCATTACCAAGCCAACGGCCTCTGTCTTTGCGAGGCTGGATCAAAACTCTGAGGGGCCCACCAAGAAGCCTGTGAATCCCAAAGTGGCTGTCCCAAGGAAGGCAATAACCGCTGCTCCAGAAGTCGTCAAGGCGGCTTCCCCTGTCAATGAGTCAGTCTTTTCAAGACTGACTATTCCTGCTCTTGCTCCTGCTCGAGGATCTGTCTTCGACAGGTTGAATATCACCCCTCAAAGGACAACCTCAGTCTTTAAGAGGTTAACACCAGCGGCGCCTCATTCAGACAGGGGGCAAAAAGAAGCTGTCTCTATCTCCGAGCCAGTCCCAACGGCTCGTCATGCTCGACGTCGCCATTGGCGACGAGTGAGGAAGGCAGGGGGCAACTCCCCCTCAGGGCTAACTCCACCGGCTCCAGTGGTGGAAGTCAACGCTGCTGTTCCAACTGGGAACAGTTTTGAACTGCTGAGGAGGGTACGTAAAAACTCTCCAACCGCTACATTGAAAAGATCTCCTCCACCTGTGGAGAGAGTTCCGGAAACGAAGCAGGAGCAGCCCCCTCAACGGCTGTCCTAAAAAATATACAAGGTTTGGCGGAGGGTTCAAGACTCCGTGATTGACCCAGATCACTTTCGTCAACAGAAAAAGGCGAAGGTGCAAAAAGAAAATGACCGTCCTATTAAACAGCAGAGGACAACAATCACCAGGGTGCCCACTGCAACGGCCCCTTCAACTTCAATGGCCCACAAAAGAAGGAAGCCAGAGAAAATCCCCGCGCCAGCAGCAAATATTAAAAATGGTGAACCTAAACGTCCCAAGTCTGGAGGCATAACAGTTCATACAGTATACATGGCGTCGGGAAAGGAGGACAGCCGTGCATCCACGGGTTATAGACCGCTTACGCGGTCAGTGACCAAAGCTCAGGAGCAACAGCAAAAGCTCCAGGAGATGATGACCGCGATGGCCGCACTCACTGGGCCAAAAGAAACCCCTGAAACCTCCTCGGATGAACGTCAGGAACAGGAAACTGACGCCGAATTCCTTCGTCGCATACTAGAGAAGAAGGATAAAGAAGCTGCGGAACAAGCAGCCAGCATAAAGAAAATGGCCCTCCTGTTCCAGGACATGGTGGGCAAGATGATTCAATAAGATCCACCTGCTGAAGATCCCCCGATCATCCTTGAAGATGATAGGGGAGAAACGTCGAATCCTCCTCCGGCTTTGTCAACAGCCAAGGAGGAGGCAATCTCCAAAGTCGACCTGGACGAATATATAGCTCAGCAGATCCGGGTATATCAAGCGACGGAAGCAGCCGGTCAGGTCGTAAAAACGGGACGGCCGTATCCGGGCTGGTACGACCAGATCAAGTACCCGCCAGGTTATACGATACCAAAATTCCATGTGTATAAGGGGACTGGCAATCCCCACCAGCATGTCGCCCAGTTCAGGGCACTTTGCGGCAACACTGGCGGTGATGATAAATTGTTGCTTCGCCAGTTCGTTGGCAGCTTGTCAGATACGGCGTTCGAGTGGTATTCCGAGCTCCCGAATGACTCTATCAAGACCTTTGCTGAAATGGAACTGCTGTTTACCCAACGTTTCGCGAGTGCCAGCGAGCGTACCCCGATAACGGCATTGATTAATGCCAGGGTGAAGCCGGACGAGACATGGGTCCAATATGCTATACGGTGGCGTAATTTATGGTCAAAATGCGAGCAGCACATAGAAGAAGCTCCTGCAGTGGGTATGTTTGTGGGAACCCTCGATCCGCAAGCGACCATCTCGCAATTTATGATGTTCTTCAAGCCGACCACCTTCCAGGCACTAATCGACAAGCTGACGCAAATGGATCAAATGGGCCATAAACCTCCTCTTCCAAAGCCGGACTCCCGAAATGAGAAAGGAAAAGGGAAAGCGATCGTTGTCGCTAATGCTCAACAACAGCCGAACAACTCGAAGCCGGTCGTTCGTCAAAATAATATGCGCCCGTACGTAGCCCTTGAGGAGAGGATGGGACGTCCTTACTCGTTTCCCCGAGATAAAACGAGAAGGTTATTCGAGCTGGCGTTGCGCAACCGACTCATAAATCTGCCGGATCTAAAACGTCCGTCGCAACCAAGTGATGTCAATGAGCCCAACTACTGTCCTTATCATCGAGTACTGGGTCATCCGATCGAGAATTACTACGTCTTCAAAAATTGGCTTGAAGACCAGTACCGACAGGGCAAGTTTGCATTGTCCGACAAATGGAAGGTGAATCCACCGCAGCTCCACACCTTTAAGGGAATGAATACGTCGAGGGAAACATGCTCTGTCGTTGAAGAAGCTCCTTGGGAGGTTGTATTATTAGCCAAAACAAAGAGGATGCTAAATGATCTTCAAACATGCCCAGCGATCAAGTGGAAGAACCCGTTGGAGCCGCAGATCATTGAAGGGATGTTGAAGCCTCGTCCAACTCAAAAGATCGATGGAGGTGGTCCAAGCATTCATAACCAGCCGTCGAAATCTTCAAAGAAGAAGAAAAAGAATTCAAAGAAGCCCGTGAAGCCTGGCGACAAGCACACGGACTTGCAAAAACAAATTGACGCGCTGGAGGAATACAACCAGAAGGCACGGACTCCCATTACATTCCAAGAGTTCCTTAATCACGTCTTTCAAGATGAAGATGAGGGAGAAAGTTCATCTGGTGAATCTGAAGAATATGTGGCGAGCTGTCATATGATTTCCCATTCGCTCACGAACGATGAGGAGACTCCTTGTACTGAAAAGCTGAGGGCAGATCCTGAACCAAAAATTTTGGGGCCATCGGATGAAGTAATTGACGCGTTCCTTAATGAAGCTCTCTTAAAAAGTAAAGCTGATTGGGAGCGCGAGGCTGTCATATTGGAAAAGGCCAAATGCCAAAGCCTTGACGAAAAAATTAAGATACTCCCGCTGGAGCAAAGCACACCCACTGCGGATAAAATCAAATTCAAGATGAGGAAGAGGTTTGCTAAAGCCGTGTCAATGGGTATGAAACTACCATCCTCTGAGGGAAGCGTTACTGGTGAAGTGGAAATGCACCCCTCCTATTGCTTGTATCATCGGAAGATTTCGCACCCCATTGAAGAGTGCAAAGCTTTCGATAGATGGTGGTAAGGATATGTTGCTCACCGGCAGCATTTTAAGCGGGAAAAGCGCAAGACCCGCCGAGAGCAAAACGGTACGACCTAAGAGCTTAACAGAACCACCGGCAATTGTCGCATGGTCAACGTCGGAGGATCACAAGTACTCACATTCGGGAGCGATTCTGATGAGGAGTTGGAGCTTAGCCCCCTCTTTAAAGAGTCCACTTCGGGAAAAGAAGAAGAGCCGAAGATTTGTGAAAATATCCGGCTACGTAATCGCACATTGCCCGAAAAGAATCTCGGACCCCCAAACGAAAGAGATAAAGGGAAAGAAAAGGTCTCTGAGGATATCGCCCTAGACGACCAAGTCATGGAAGAGCTAACT
Organism: Agapanthus africanus; assembly: GCA_030015575.1. Classification (NCBI taxonomy): domain Eukaryota; kingdom Viridiplantae; phylum Streptophyta; class Magnoliopsida; order Asparagales; family Amaryllidaceae; genus Agapanthus; species Agapanthus africanus. Next base: position 63,643,418 of record JASDDO010000012.1, on the reverse strand, counting down.
GCCAAAGACCCGCCGAAGAAAAATAAGTTGGATTACAACGTCTTAGCGCATCTGAGGAAGATACCATCGCAGCTCAGCATTTTTGACGCCCTTTTACTATCAAAGGAGGCGAGAGATTCGTTAATTAAGGCACTACAGGACCCGGAGCAATTCCAAGCTTTCCTGGCTGAAGAAAAAATGAAGGATGAATTGGAGGAAGTGCACACGGCCGATGTTACTTTTGGCGATGAAGACCTTCTCCTTGGGACGTGCGAACACAATCACCCCCTCTACGTCTCAGGATACTGCCATGATATAAAGATAGGCAAAATCCTGGTCGATAATGGATCCTCCGTTAACCTCCTCAATATGCGGGTGTTAAAAGAAATCTGCATGAGCGTCCAACACCTTGCTCGGGACAAGATCACCATCTCCGGGTTCGACTCCCAATCATCAAGAACTTTTGGGTCTGTGATACTGACGCTACGCTTTGGGCCACTCGTCACGGACATTAAGTTCCACGTCATAGACGCCAAGACATGCTACAACGCTCTGCTCGGCCGACCATGGTTACACGAGTACAACATAATCCTTTCTACACAACATCAGTGTATGAAGAATGCTAAGGATGGTCTCGAGTATACCATGGCGGGAGAACTGAATCCGTTTTCCATAAACGAAGTTCGCAAATACGAAGATGCCAAATACTTCCTACCGAATTTCGAAGACACGGAAAGGTGTCACAAGCCGGAGAACAAAGCTAACGCCACCATCCCTATTTTCGGGAGTGATACCGAGGAGGAAGAGGAGATAGTTTATTCGGGTCCGCCCCAATACAACAAGCCAGGACCATCTGCTCCTATGTTGATCTTTGGTAGCGACTCAGAAGATGAGGTCCATGCTGTATTCTCCGCTCGACCTTCAATACAAACGTCCGCTGACGAAGAACAAAGTCTACGAGTCGCCATGGTACCGCTTAAGCACCGTAAAGAACTGGATGCACTTGATATTTACAATGTAGAAGAGCTGCAAACGTTCTATATCCCTCCCAGGCGAGAAAGCGAAAAATCAATTCTATTCTACCGCTCTGAAGAAACCAAAGTGGAGAAAGAGATCTGGCATGGTGCGGATCCTACGCTGGACAGGCTTCAACCCATCCGTCTACCCAGATATTATACAGAAGGCTTGAAGAGGCTGTTGAAGCGCCAAGGGATACCCTTCAAACAGACCATTAGAAAGGCCAAATTCTATGACAGGGTCTGGAACGTCCCCGGAACTCAGCACAAGCTTCCTAGTGGGAGGATGGAGACGATCGGGCTCGGATACATTCGCTCCAAGAAACGAGAGCTGCTCCGCGACTGTTACGTCGTGCACGACTTCAATGAAGAAGCAGATGCTCAACGGGAGGACACTAATCCTGAACCAGTAGAAGTTCCTGATGTAACAGTGCCCAGTCCGTCGTTTGAAGAACAAATGGATAGGCTTATAAGGGAAGCTGGTCAAAAAGTCCGAGATGATCACAACCGCGAAATGGCCATCTACGAGAAAGCCAAAACGCAACGTCTCCTTCAACAGACCGTGAAAGATGAAAGTGCCGCCCCCTGTCAACCTGTTATAAAAAAGGCTCGACGCAAAGACAGAAATAAGTCGAAAGGCCAAAAAAGCGCTCAACAGCAACAAAGCAGGGCTAAGAAGCCACGCAGATGGGAGTCGAGCGTTATTGATATATCCCTCATGAAGAAAATGGGTCGAGCGTACTTGTTTCCTCGAGACAAGACGAAGAAAATACTCGACCTCGCTTTAAAATATCAGATGCTTACATTGCCGGAGTCCAAGCACCCCGAGCAAGCAGGCAAAGTCTCTGACCCAAATTATTGCTCTTACCATCGAGTAATAGGGCACCCTCTCAAAGACTGCTTCACCTTTAAGAATTGGGTCGAAGATCAATATCAGCTCGGCAAATTCGCTCTGTCCGACAACTGACGGATAACACCGCCACAAAAGCATGAACCCAAAGCCACAAGAACAGAACCAACTCCACATTGGGATTGGAAGCGGATTCGCACTTGTCACATGATAACAATATTAAAAGAAGAGCCCGAGAACATGGACAGCCTTCCCTGGTGCTTCGAAAACAACAATGATGAGGTGATCTCAGAATTTCCGCCAGCTCCGAAAGAACTGGAGGATGGAATACATACCACTGTAGATAACCTCAAGAAAATTGAGTTAGGGACGGCAAGTGACCTACGGCCGACGTTTGTCAGTGAGCTGCTATTTGAAGAAAGGGTGGCTGCTTTAAAAGACGTCCTTGTACAGCACAAATATTGCTTCGCATGGAACTATTCCGAGATGCCAAGACTAGATCCAGAAATTGCTGTGCACAAATTGGCGATATCCCCAGACGTCAAGCCAGTCAAACAGGCGCCAAGGAGAATGCGACTCGAGCTTGAGATGAGCATTAATGCCGAGGTCAAGAAGTTAATCGACTCTGGCTTTATCCAGGAGGTTCAATATCCTGAATGGATCGCCAACATTGTCCCGGTGATGAAGAAAAATGGGACGGTGCGCATATGCGTGGATTTCCGGGATCTCAATAAAGCCTGCCTGAAGGACGATTTCCCAGTGCCAGTCACCGAACTGATGATAGACAATACGTCCACTCATGAGGTTTTCTCCTTCATGGACGGCTCGTCAGGGTATAATCAGATAAAGATGCATCCTGAAGACCAGAAGCACACCGCTTTCCGGACTCCTTTGGGAATATTCTGCTACAAGGTGATGCCCTTCGGTCTAAAGAACGCCGGTGTCACCTATCAGAGGGCCATGACGAAGATCTTCGATGACCTCATACATGAAATCATCGAATGTTATATCGACGACCTCGTGGTTAAGAGCAAATCATTCGAGGAACATCTCGAGCATCTAAAAACTGTATTTCGACGCCTTCGACAATACAACTTGAAAATGAACCCTCTCAAGTGTGCATTTGGAGTTTCTTCGGGCAAATTCCTGGGATTTGTCGTCCGACACCGAGGCATCGAGATAGATCCGTCAAAGATCAAGGCGATCATGGAAATGCCTCCGCTAAAGACTCTCAAACAGCTGCGGTCTCTCCAAAGGAAGCTCGTGTATATACGGCGATTTATAGCCAACCTTTCGGGCAAGTGCCGTCCTTACAGCCACCTGATGAAGAAGGGAACCCCGTTCGTCTGGGACCAAAAATGCCAAAGCGCGCTAGACGAGATTAAGCAATACCTGCAGAACCCGCCAGTGCTGGCTGCTCCGGTCAAGGGAAAGCCTCTCATTCTTTACACAACCGCCTTCGAAGGTTCCTTGGGCGCATTATGGGCGCAAGAGAATGATCAAGAGAAAGAAAGAGCACTCTACTACTTAAGTCGAGTCCTGCCGGGGGCAGAAAGCAACTACTCCTCTATCGAAAAACACTGCTTGGCATTGATCTTCGCGATAACAAAGCTCAGGCACTACGCGTTGGCGCATGAAGTCCGTCTTATTTCGAAGGTGGACCCCCTTAAATATTTAATGTCGAAGGCCTTATTGACGGGACGACTTGCTAAATGGGCCCTACTCTTGATGGAATTCTCGATAACGTATCAACCTCTCAAGGCAGTGAAAGGCCAGGCCATCGCCGACTTCCTCGCTGAGCACCCGATACCTGCCGATTCTCCTCTGAATTGCGATTTGCCAGAAGAACATGCGTTTGACACTATCGATGGGAACGATACCCGATGCGAGCTTTATTTCGATGGAGCATCTTCCGTGAAGAAGCGCGAACAAAGTACCCCTATAATCAAATCGGGGGTAGGCCTTATCTTCGTGACTCCACAAGGAGGGATAATACGCTTTGCTTTCTCCCTAACAGAGCCGAGGACAAACAATGAAGCCGAATACGAAGCTTTGATAGCAGGCCTCGAGATCGCCATCGACATGGGAATTGAAAACCTCCTCATATATGGAGACTCCCAACTAGTCGTTAGTCAAGTAAACGGCGACTACCAAACATGCAAGCCAGAGCTGGTGAAGTACGGCGAGAAGGTGCAGCAACTGTTGACCCAAATTCCCTCCTATACTTTGGAAAACATACCGCGCGCGGAAAACAGCAAAGCGGACGCGTTGGCCAAGCTCGCTAAGGAACTGGCTGATGAGAACCTCGATGACGTAAGAATCATGGTACAAAACCGTCGGGTGCTTGCCCCAGCAGAAATATCTCCGGAATCACCCGAAGAAAAGGGAGCGATTGAGCAGACGACCTTGCAAATAAAAGATCGGGAAAAGGCTGAGGATTAGAGAGAAGTCTTTATAGACTACTTCAAATACCGTCGAACGCCCGAAAATGCATCTTCAAGACATCAGCTTATGAAACGAGCTCTGTCTTTCGCCTTCGTCAATGACACTCTATACAAGAGGTCGTTCGATTCTTTGTGGTTGAGATGCCTGGGACCTGACGAAGCGAAAAGAGTTGTTCAGGAAGTTCATGACGGACTCTGCGGTTCTCACCAAACAGGCCCGAAGATGAAGTTGAAGATTAAACGGATGGGTTACTACTGGCCCACGATGATCCAGGACTGCCTCGAATATGCGAAGCAATGCCACTCATGCCAAATTCACGGGGACTTCATCCACCAACATCCAAATCCGCTACATCCAACGGTGGCTAGCTGGTCGTTCGAGATGTGGGGAACTGATATAGTCGGCCCCATCGAACCAGCATCGTCCAAGGGACATCGTTTCATCCTAGCGACGACTGATTACTTCTCCAAATGGGCAGAAGCAGTACCGTTGAGGGAAGTGAAGACGGAGAATATCCTCCATTTCTTCAAGATGCACGTCATGTATCGGTTTGGAACTCCGCGACGGATCATCTCCGATAACGGGCCAGCTTATAGAAGCCACAAGATCAGTCGCTTCACGCAACAACATAATATAGACTGGAGATATTCCTCAGTTTATAATCCGCGAGCTAATGGTCTAGCCGAGGCCTTCAACAAGACCTTGATAAAGATCATGAAGAAGACGGTGTCCCGAAATAAGAAGGACTGGCACGAGAGACTGCAAGAAGCTCTCTGGGCGTATCGAACTACGTTCAAGACGGCCACGAACACAACGCCGTACGCATTGGTATATGGTACCGAAGCAGTACTCCCTCTCGAGATAGAATTTCCTTCTCTACGAATGGCGGTCCACTACGAGCTGACGGACGAAGAAAATGCTCACCTTCGGCTTGAGGAGCTTGATGCCCTTGATGAAACCCGGCTCATAGCGCAACAAAACCTGGAGGCTTATAAAGCAAAGATGACGCACTTGTATGAAAAATTGACCCGGCCGAGGACATTCCGCCAAGGCGAACTCGTGCTAGTGGTCAAGAGGCCTATGATCCCCAATCGCGCCAAGCGGGGAAAATTCGAGCCAAACTATGAAGGCCCGTATATCATAGATAAGGTCTACCAGGGTGGGGCCTATCTACTCATGGACATGCACGGTGAAAGACCTTTCAGGCCCATAAACGGTCGCTTCCTGAAGAAATACCATGCCTAATGAGTTACGGCCTAGGTCAATGATAGATGACGACGACTATGTCCGCTCGCTATCTTCCTAAGCTCAAGCTTTATAAGCAGTAGCCAGCTTTCTCCATGACGGACCGAAACGTCCTTAAACTAATGACCAGACCGAAACGTCCTTAAACTAATACCGGACCGAAACGTCCTTAAACTAATGATGGACCGAAGCGTCCTTAAACTACTACCGCAGCATCCTTAGGCGGACGAGATGAATAAAAATAAATATAAATAAATAAATAAATAAATAAAAAATAAAAACGGTCTGTCCATAAGCAAAAAAGGCACGGATGAAAACCCGAAAGGGCTCCGTGAGTAAAAACAGCAGGGCTACCGGCGAGTGTTCGTGAAAACCCGAAATGGCGCTGCCTCGTAAAAAAAAGAGAGAAGAAGCAAATAAAAAGAATAAAAAAAAACAGTATGTCCATAAGCAAAATGGGCACGGACGAAAACCCGAAAGGGCTCCGTGAGTAAAAACAGCAGGACTACCGGTGAGTGTTTGTGAAAACCCGAAAGGGCGCAACCTCGTTAAAAGACACTTATAAGGTCCTCTAGACCTTGTAAGGAGAAACCACCCACGTGAGATCCTTACGACTCACGAGGGAGCAACACACTTAGGGATCCCCACGATTCCTAAGGAGAAAATACACTTGCGAGATCCTCACGACTCGTAAGGAGAACTCTCTTATGGGACCCTCACGGCTCATAAGATTTGAAAGTCTTAAGTTACAGAGACCTAAACCTGTGCTTAAGCGACCCCCACAACTTCCGATATTGCCCTACAAGTGGTCTAATACTGGCTCGTGTATACAATCCATGGGCGCGAATAAACATTTCCCTAACCAAGTCCCATTCGTGACTGGGGATATGTTCGCATGACCCTTGTAAGTCCTCTCAACTTACAAGGAGAAAACCCTCTTGTAGGATCGTTACAACTTACAGAGGAACAAACACTTTGGAATCCTCACGATTCTTAAGGAGAAAATACACCTACAAGATCCTCACGAATTGTAGGGAGAAATAACTTTGTGAGACCCTTACGGCTCATGAAGTCAAAAGCCTTAGTCGACAGGACCTTAACCCTGGTCGCTAAGCCACCTTTGTTCGATATCGACAGAGGCAGATGATGATTCGCTCCTGGCAATATCCCAGTTGTAGCGGTGCTGATGCCGAAATCGGTGTCTAATTTCAGGTTTACGGCGAAAAGCCAATAGGCCGCACATGCATACGAAATAGCCGAAATGATGGGGCAACTTGCAATAAAAAGCAGCAAGTAAAAATGTATGCATGCAAAATAGCCGAAATGATTGGGCAACTCGCAATAAAAAGCAGCGAGTAAAAATAAAATAAACAGCCGAAATGATTGGGCACCGCGAAAAATAGCCGAAATGATTGGGTAATCGCGACCTTCGCGATGTAAAAGCTAAAATGATAGAGCATCGCGGAAATAAAACAAAAAAAATGAATGATGATAAAACTTTGGCCCTACAGTTGAGATCACATCGATCCCTGTATACAATCCAAGAGCGCAAACGAAGAGGGAACCATACTTTCCCAACAGGCTCGCCAGAAAACGAAGCCAAATCTCGACGGTTCATCTCAATCCCGAAGAAACCAGGGTCTTTGGCAAAATACCTCAACTCAGGGAAACAAACAATCCTTGACGAGAGCCTCCTGATCCGCGTCGACTCGCAGAGCAACCAGTGCCTCCGTGGGAAATTCTCGACTCGTTTCAACACCAGGGAAACAAATAATCCTTGGCACCAGGGAAACAAATAATCCTTGGCAAATACCTCAATTCAGGGAAACCAGCATCCTTGATGAGAGACTCCTGATTCGCATCGACTCGCGGAGAAACCAGCGTCTCCGTGGGAAATTCTCGATTCGTTTCAACACCAGGGAAACAAATAATTCTTGGCAAATACCTCAACTCAGGGAAACAAACATCCTTGACAAGAGCCTCCTGATTCGCATCGACTCGCAGAGCAACCAGTGTCTCCGTGGGAAATTCTCGATTCGTTTCAACACCAGGGAAACAAATAATCTCTGGCAAATACCTCAACTCAGGGAAACAAATAATCCTTGACGAGAGCCTCCTGATTCGCATCGACTCGCAGAGAAACCAGTGTCTCCGTGGGAAATTCTCGATTCGTTTCAACACCAGGGAAACAAATAATCCTTGGCAAATACCTCAACTCAGGGAAACAAACAATCCTTGACGAGTGCCTCCTGATCCGCGTCGACTCGCAGAGCAACCAGTGTCTCCGTGGGAAATTCTCGATTCGTTTCAACACCAGGGAAACAAATAATTCTTGGCAAATACCTCAACTCAGGGAAACAAACATCCTTGACGAGAGCCTCCTGATTCGCATCGACTCGCAGAGAAACCAGTGTCTCCGTAGGAAATTCTCGATTCGTTTCAACACCAGGGAAACAAATAATCCTTGGCAAATACATGAGAGTCTCCTGATTCGTGTCGACTCGCAGAGAAACCAGTGTCTCCGTGGGAAATTCTCGATCCGTTTCAACACCAGGGAAACAAATAATCCTTGGCAAATACCTCAAATCAGGGAAACCAGCGTCCTTGACGAGAGCCTCCTGATTCGCATCGGCTCGCAGAGAAACCAGTGTCTCCGCGGGAAATTCCCGATTCGTCACAACCTGCAAGATGAAGCCTCAGGCAGCAGGGATTAAAAAAAACTTGCTTCCTGAACAATGGGATCCTGCAAGTCGGTCTAAAACGGTCTCTTACATACTATTCACGGATCTCACTCTCCAAAGTCGAGTTTCGACAAGGAGGGAAACAACCGCTTACGGGTCCTCTCAACTCGTAAGAGGGAAAAATTCTCTTATAGGATCCTTACGACTTATAAGAGAAAACACACTTAGGAATCCTCACGATTCCTAAGGAGAAAACCCACCTACGAGATCCTCTCGATCCGTAGGGAGAAAAGTCTCTATGAAACCCTCACGGCTCATAGAGTTGGAAAGTCTTAGGCGGCAGATCTGAACCTGCGGCCTAAGCCATCGCTATCTCTTGGAGAAATTAAGTTTATCAAGACAGCATACTGATAATAAGAGAGTGACAGAAAGAACATCCGATTTACATTTGATCAAGCGTTCGAGACATACTCATTCATGCATGTGCAAAAGATTCAGAACGAGGAATAAGACAAGCTGAAATGGAAATTTTCTATTCATATCATAAAAAGGGGTTCTTACAATCACGGAGAAATAAATAATAACATTATTAAAATGTTTACAAAGGTATAACCTCGGATCCGGGGCACGGATTGAGGAATTCAAAAGTAAGGCCATTCAGAGTTCTTCTGGCCTTTCGGATTATTCTCGTGCGCAACCTCTCGTGCTCTTGTGTGTCAAGATCCTCGGCAAGCCCACCCGGCCTTCGGTAAGCAGCAACTATCGTCGTCTGCTGGAAAATTTGATGCAGAATCTCCCGCCTTGGAATTTGAACAGAGCTTTGCTCTGATTGGGGTAAACAGATGCCCCCCCACCGTTGCGCTTACGTATCCCCAAATGCGAGCACAACGGTGGCAGAATTCCAACCGTTGCGGCAACTTTTGGAAGTTTGATACAGAGCTTTGCTCATCTTCCCCCAATCAGAGCAAAGCTCTACTTTGAAAATTTAAACTTTAATAAATGAAGCAACGCTTCAGATTCTTTGCACTGCGCGCAACACGCCACGTGTCAAAAGCTGATACATTAGCGCAGCGTCCGAGGCAGCACGCCCAATCAGAGCAAAGCTCTATTTAAAACAAAATTAAAGGAAGCAACGCTTCAGTTGCGCAAGCACTGCGCTGCGCGACACGTGTCAGCGCAGATGCGCTAGCGCAGTTGCGCTGCGCATTGCGCTGCGCGACACGTGTCAGCGCAGATGCGCTGCGCGACACGTGTCAGCGCAGTTGTGCAAGCGCAGTTGCGCTGCGCTATGCGCTGCGTGACACATGTCACACGCTGGGGCATTTGCGCCAAACAGAATCAAGATTCTAAAGAAATCTTTCCGTTCTTGTTAAAACAAGAAGATTTTCTTCGTAAAACAGAAGCCCTTGGATCAAAGATCCAACGGTGGGGAAAATTCCCCAAATCACTCAGAGAAAGATCTCTTTAACAAATTTAACTAATTTATGGGCACTATAAAAAGGACCCTAGACCTCCATTCAAAGAGATGAACATTTTGTGAGAAATCAAAATTTTCAAACAGAGAGAACTCTGAAGAAATTTCAAGAAGAAAGGTAAAGAAAACCTTTAGGATAGAAGAATTTCTTCTGATAGATCATTGATCTAAGAACAAGATCAATGATCTTTAATAAAAAACAAAATAAAAATAGTGTTTTGCACTTATGAACCATTGGTTCTCTGAGATCAAGAAAGAAATAAGAAAATACTTGTTTTCTTAAATCTAAATTAGATCAAGAAATCAAACAGTGCTTTGCACTTCTTTTATGAACCACTGGTTCTGGAATCTAAAAGATTCTCAAGTTAATAGTGCTTTGCACTTGTAAATCCGCACTGTTGCGCTCTTGGGTGGCGCAAGCCACCAGAGAGCGCCATGTGTCAGTATCTGAACCATTTGCGCTATGCGCTTTGAGATAGAGCCTTGCTCTCTGAAACTGGCGCAACTCACCGCAGCGCGCCACGTGTCGGCAGCGCAAGCGCAGCGCACTGGCGCAGCGCACTGCGCTTGCGTGACACGTGTCGTCACTACAAGCGCTTGCGCTCTCTGATTGGCGCAAAGCGCCTGACAAATGCAATGCATTTCTTAAAAGGCCAGGCCCAAATCAAAAAAGACCTAATAGGCCTAAATAAATTGCAACGCAATAAATGGGCAAAGCCCAGGTAAAATTGATGCTCTGCATCTTTTATAAAAGGGCATAGCCCAAGTAAAATTGATGCTCTGCATCATTCATAAATGAGCAGAGCCCAGAATAAATTGATGCTCTTCATCCTTTATGGGCAGAGCCCAAACAAAAAAATAGAAAATAATGCAATGCATTATTTAAAACTGGGCCAAGCCCTAGCACAGGTCTAACAGACCAAAAACAAATAAAAGCGTTGAATATTTTTCAACTGGACTTAGCCCAATCATGGCCGTAAGTCCTCAAACTAAATTGACTGAGCAAGATTGCTCTCCTAAATCAATTTACGACCGGTTCAAGGGTACATCTCTGAACTTCTCTGACTCCTGTCGTTGTGATCCTTCAACGACGTCAGAGAGGTGACAGGTCCCGACGACTACACATCAAGACGGACTGCGGGGTCCTTAAACTCGTGGACCGAAACGTCCTTAAACTAATATTGGACCGAAACGTCCTTAAACTAATATTGGACCGAAACGTCCTTAAACTGGTGATGGACCACCACGTCCCTAAACTGGTGATGGACTACCACGTCCCTAAACTGGAACAATAGAGCCTCCAAATGCTCTTTTGCCGGATCTAAACGATCCCGTTTAAGTTGATCTTAGCCTCAAAATGGCTAACGTATCCTTAAACCAAAACCCAAAACCCAAATCTAAGAAAATACGGATTTTGACTAATCCACGTCCTACGGGCGACGAAATAAATAGTCTCCGTACACAATCCATGGGCAATCACAAACAAAACAAACACCCACGACACGAAGTGAAATTCTGGAGAAGGAGAAAGTTGTTACCGCGATACGGTAGCGTAATTAACTGCAGGGGCTTGTGCCTGCAGGGAAGAGCGTCCCCACAATCAAAAACCCCTCTAGCGAGGGGGAATCTGACGAAGTCTGCTACATCGGCCGCATCCGTCTAAACCTCCCATACACGGTGCCATAAATCAACTTGGCATCTTTGGAGAGGTAGACGGATAAAACCATATAGCATCTGCCCCGAATCTCAGGCAAGACGTCCTCACATCGTCGTCGGCCGCCATTCGGAGGGGAACAGAGTGTTATCCGATATCGAGGACAAAGTGGGGGGTAATGTAATACCCCAGGCGGGGTTGGGATGTATTATACCATGAGGACGAACCATTGTTCTAAAGTGGGGGAATGTAATACCCTAGGTGGAGTTAAGCGTGCTCGATCTCGGGAAATTCTGGGATGGGTGACTTCCAGGGAAATGGACCCTTCTCGAGTCTGGTTCATTCCAAGAGATAAAACCGTGCGGCTTCAGAGTAGGTCTGTGGTTGAGAAGTGGGGTGTTATCCGGTATCGAGGACAGAGTGGGGGGCAATGTAATACCCCAAGTGGAGTTAGGATGTATACCACGAGGACGAAAACCGTGCGGCTTCAGAGTAGGTCTGTGGTTGAGAAGTGAGGTGGAGTTAAGCATGCTCGATCTCGTGAAATTCTGGGATGGGTGACTACCAGGGAAATGGCCCCTTCTCGAGTCTGGTTCATTCCAAGGGACAAAACCGGGCAGCTTCGGAGTAGGTCAGTGGTTGAGAAGTGGGGTGTTATCCGGTATCAAGGACAAAGTGGGGGGAAATATAATACCCCAGATGGAGTTGGGATGTATACCACAAAGACGAAAACCGTGCGGCTTCGAAGTAGGTCTGTGGTTGAGAAATGAGGTGTTATCCAGTATCGAGGACAAGTGGGGGGCAACGTAATACCCCAGGTAGAGTTGGGATGTATACCACAAGGATGAACCGTTGTTCTAAAGTGGGGGGAATGTAATACCCTAGGTGGGATGTATACCACGAGGACAAAACCGTGCGGCTTCGGAGTAGCTCTGTGGTTGAGAAGTGGGGTATTATCCGGTACCGAAGACAAAGTGGGGGGCAATGTAATACCCCAGGTGGAGTTGGGATGTATACCACGAGGACGGACCATTGTTCTAAAGTGCAGGGAATGTAATACCCTAGGTGGGGTATTATCCGGTATCGAGGACAAAGTGGGGGGCAATGCAATACCCTGGGTGGAGTTGGGATATATACCACAAGGACGAAAACCGTGCGGCTTCGGAGTAGGTCTGTGGTTGAGAAGTGAGGTGTTATTCAGTATCGAGGACAAAGTGGGGGCAATGTAATATCCCAAGTGGAGTTGGGATGTATACCATGAAGACGAACCATTGTTCTAAAGTGGGGGGAATGTAATACCCTAGGTGGAGTTGGTATGTATACCACCCATCTCGTAAGAAGTGAGGTGTTATCCGGTATTGAGAACAAAGTGGGTGGTAATGTAATACCCCAGGTGGAGTTAGGATGTACCCTTCTCTGGTTCATTTCAAAGGACAAAACCGTGCGGCTTCGGAGTAGGTCTTTGGTTGAGAAGTGAGGTGTTATCCGGTATCGAGAACAAAGTGGGGGACAATGTAATACCCCAGGTGGAGTTAGGATGTATATCACCCATCCTGAGAAATGACCCCTTCTCAAATCTGTTTCATTCTAAGAAACAAAACCGTGCGATTTCGGAGCAGGTCTTTGGTTCGAGGACGAACCATTGTTATAAACCCAGGTGGAGTTGGGATGCATACCACCCACCCCGAGAAATGGGGCCTTCTCAAGTCTGGTTCATTCTAAGGAACAAAACCGCGCGATTTCGGAGCAGGTCTGTAGTTCGAGAACGAACCGTTTTCTAAAGTGGGGGGAATGTAATACCCTAGATGGAGTTGGGATGTATACCACCTACCCCGTGAGAAGTGAAGTGTTATCCGGTATCAAGAACAAAGTAGGGCAATGTAGTACCCCAGGTGGGGTTGGGATGTTGTCACGCCCCGCTTCTTAATGTACGGAATCGGTGACGTGGCTGGTCGCAACGTATTTACTAAGAAATAAATACTTTAAGCGTAATTAAGCAATATATATAAAATGCATAAGAATGACAAGAAATATAAAATAAACAGCAACTTTTATTAGCATTCATCTTTACAATAAAATTGCTTTGAAAAAGAAAGATACAATGATATAAAGCAATAGTTAAACAGTGGCATACAAACTGAAATAAGTACAAGATGAGCTAGAAGTCCGGCTGGACAGTGAACTGGTCTAAGTCCTCCTGACTCGGCTCGATCTCTTCAGTGACCGGTCCTCCTGACGAACATTCTAATAAAAAAACAGACAGGAATGTCGTCAGCGAACTAGCACTCGGTAAGTCCCAAAAGAAAGAATGGAATAAAACAAGTAATAAGAAATGAAACTGGTAAGTTATACGGTTATGATTGTTATTCTAACGTAGTTATTTGTAACTTGGCACATAAGGTATTTTTGTATACGAGAGAAGTCCATCTTATCCCGTGGACTATGCTAACATATAGTACAAGGCCCCATCAAAACCCACGGGACAACGACACGAGAGTTCGTATAGGTGTCTTTTGAAGTGACCATCTCATGCTACGTTAATACATTCCGTACCAATCTACCCCGTTATCCCCGCGTAATGTGTTGTATATGTTATATTTACAAGTCTTGCCAAAACCATGGGTACAAGTTGTTCAAGTAGTCAGGTTCAGGATGTAATCGTGTAGTCATGTCAAGTTATAATCATGATTCGGTCAAGTCAAGTCAAGTATCCATGTTTGGTATTGATGTTTGAATACATGTGTTCAGGTTCAAGTTCAAGCATTCATGTCACGCCCCGCTTCCCAGTGTACGGCAAAGGGGACGCGACGAGGTCCGCTATGTATATACTCAGAAGTACATACGCTAAGCGTATCTAAGCAATATAAAATAAATACACAAGAGACAAGAAATAAAAAGAACAGCAACTTTTATTTATTAACATTCTTTGTACAATACATGAAAGGAAATACAACTGGAATAAAAGATGCCCAGACAGTGGCATAACAGGAAATGAAAAGTACAGAGAGGAAAAGTGAACAATGAAACTAAAGTGCAGGGTCTTCAGCAAACTGTTCCAAGTCTTCTTGCGATGGCTCGATCTCTGCCGGGTCCGAAACACCTAACGACATTCAAAGAAGAAAGAAACATAATGTCATCAGCGAACAGGTTGCTCGGTAAGTCCCAAAGGTAAGAGGAAAGTAGAAAAAGACAGAATAAGAAGATATATTTTAAAGTTGTATTATCCTGTAGTAATGTCGTATTAACACTGTTGTTTGTAGCTTGGTGCAGAAGGATGCCAGTGTATATGAGGAGAGTCTCTATATGCCAGAGACTAGGGGCACGTATAGTATAAGGAACCGTTTATGCCACGGTACAACAGCAACTGGATTCATGTTAGGTGTATTAAATCTGACCACCTCGTGCCACCTTTAACACCTTCCATACCAATCTACCCCTTAAACCCCGCGATGTCTTGTTTGTATTGTTATCTTGTAAAATTGTATTGATTGTATGAGTGATTAACTGACTGACCGAAACCATGATATCAGGAAACGGTTGTAACCGTAGAGTCATGTAAATGGAATACTGAGAATCGTATAAAAGGAATATATATCCATGGTTCGGTTCAATCAAGTTGTATAAATTGATAATTGTATTCGTGGATTCATGTGTTCATATTGAATTGGAATCTTGTAGATTATAGATTGACTTGAATCATATTCAAGTCAGATTAATCAGACTCAAACCCGAGTCAGACAAGAAGAAATGTGAATCGAAGTCTTATAATTGTTAGGGTCCTTAGGGTAATTTATAAAACTTGAGGGGGTTTTATGTAAAAATACTTTTATATACTTTTCAAAATACGCCTCAAGTATTTATTGTTCGTCTTTAGAGTTGTAATGAGGGTGGATTTTATATTGTGACATTTCTAGTGAAAATATCCTAGTTTTATAAAGGTATTTATCTATAATACTGATTTATTTGAAGTTCATGGTATTTTAGTGTAAAATTTATTCTTGTGATTTTTAGGAAAAGGTGGAAAATTTATATTATAATAAAATAGATATTTAAATGATAAATATACATATGTTTATACAAAAATAATTTTAATAGATATTTATATTCCAAAAATCTCATTTTCTTAAGATGTCGTATTTTAAACCTTTCGAGACCGAATGCTCCTTGCGGAGGTCTGAATCTCGCACTACTAGCCCGAGGGTGCGCGATAAACCGCAAAATCCCGAACGAGTTCCCTAAAAATGGGTTGTAGCGGCACTTTGCAAAGATTGTAAAATACTAATCCTTTAGAAAACGGTTTTATAAAGTAAAAGGTATTTATTTGTAAAGGTGTAAATTTTCCGTATTTTAGATTCTAGGGTTTTCTAAGTCAACTAGCCTATTTCTAAATGGTCTAAACAACAAGTCGTTAGAAGCCTCAAATCGCTTCTTCACCGCAAATTGTGGCCAGGTAAGTACAAATGAGGAAAGGAGGGATCCGCTCACGAATCGTGAGACGGGCCTTTTAAAGTTATCTTTGCTCACTTGCCTAGCCTAGACACCACAAAGTCAGGTTTAGATAAACGATCGATGTCCACAACTTATCGTGTTTTCCTAATAAGAGGTATTTATTTAAAAGTGTATCAAAACTAAACTTTTAGAATTGATTTTATTACGAAAATGGTATTTAAATGAAAGTATTGTTTTTATCGTATTCTAAGTTTTTGATGATGTCGCTTAGGGTTGTATTTGCGTGTGTGTGGAGGTAGGTCATTACCTCGTGCTCTACTTTAAATGTATAGCAAAGTTAAGGGGTTAAATATGAAATCGAAACATGATGGTATTAAAGTGAAAAAAATACGATAAATTGGAAAGGTTATCATTTCATGTGATGAAACTTATTCAAATTGATTTTTAAAAGTTTAATAGTCAATATAAAGATGTTTAAACATGAATGTATTGGTGAGAAGTGAACTTTTATAGAAAACCGAATCGGAAATCGGATTTGTTCCGATTCCGTCGAGTTTCGTAATTTCGTATTTTAGAGAAATAGAAAGGGGGATAGAATGAGACTTACGGGTTTCGATTAGGCAAAGGAGTGAAGGGGGGACTAGAGAGGTTGCCGAGGCGTTGCTTCGTTGTCGGTTGTTCCTAAAAACGTCGTCGGAATTCCCGCCGGAATTTCGTCGGAGCTTCGCCGCGAACTTGTTTTCAAAGTACACACTTCTTGGAAAAATTTTGAGAGAGTGAGCTTAGGGTTTTGGGATGAGAGAGTAGAGAGTAGGGGGTGTATTTATAGGGTAAGCTAAGGTAGGGTAGGTGAAAGGTTTTTAATTAAAAAAATTGTAAAAAATGTGGGAAAAACATTAAAAATCATAGTAATTAGAGTATATTAAATTCTCGAGAACTGATCCAAATAAATGGTGTGTGCACGGGAGTTGGGCAACTGAAAAGTCACAACTTTTCAGTTGCCGACTCGGCCGTCCGACCGAGTCCGGCCGGTCCGCCGGCCGACTTGGCCGAGTCGGAAGGTCGGGAGGTAGGGGGAGTTGGGGTAGGCTCTGGTATATTTAGATTTTTAGGTGAAGTTCAAAGTTTGGGAGTTATGGTCTGTGGATTGTTGGGCTTCCAAAGGATTTAAAACAAAAATAATTTAAAAATAATGTGGGGCAGGGGATTTGAACTCTGGTGGCTTGGTTCAGCAGTGCAAGGTGCTACCAATGAGCTACAAGCTCCTTCTTGTAATTATTGTGGGAAAATAAATACTTAAAGTGGTAATAGCAACATTAAATATGCCAAGTATACTTCAAATTTAAATCAATTTTATGTATACAAAAATTGGAGTTGTTACAATCTACCCTCCTTACAAAAATTTCGTTCTCGAAATTTACAACTTTTATTTGAAGACTAGTTTACAAAGAGGTGAGGATATCTTGCACGCATTTCATCTTCCCTTTCCCAAGTGGATTCTCTTGGAGTGTCTTTCCTCCACATTACCCGGACTAAGTTAACTTCATTGTTCCGAAGTGTCTTCACTTTTCTGTCCAGGATCTCCACAGGCTTTTGCTCACAAGACAAGTCGGGCTGTATAGTGAGCTCGGAATGATCAAGAACATGGCTGGGGCCACTCACATACTTTCTGAGTTGGAATATGTGGAACACGTTATGCACTCCTTCCAATGAGGGCGGAAGTGCTAAGCGGTATGCCACTTCACCGACTCGTTCAAGTATGTCGAACGGTCCAATGTATCTCGGACTTAATTTACCCCGTCTTCCAAATCGGATCACTCCGCGGTTCGGAGATATCTTCAAGAATACATGGTCTCCTGGCTGGAACTCCAAGTGTCGTCTATTTGCATCAGCCCAGTGCTTCAGTCTATCTTGGGCTGTGCGCATCCGTTCCCTGATAGTACGAACCACATCAACGGTCTCAACTATCATCTCTGGTCCAAGAAGTTCCCTATCTCCGATATCATCCCAACTTAATGGTGATCGACACTTCTTTCTATACAATGCTGCAAAAGGTGACATTCCTATGCTTGCTTGGTAGCTGTTATTGTACGCTGTTCCCGCCAAAAATTTCTGCGCAGAAGAGTCCAAGGTATCAAATGGCAACGATACGCTTAAGGAAATGCGAACCAATATCTTCCGGCCTGTATTTTGATAAGTTCCTGAAGGAGGAACTATTAAATTCTGATGGTATTGGAAGCATCTCGAAAAACCCTTCGATTTGATATCTTATGGGACTCATAATTCATCCGGGATCAAAAGTTATGACGCATCACGTGTCCACACGTGATGGACCTTTAAGAACCCGCTGGAGGAGTTAAAAGATATAATAAAAACTCAGAAAAGACCCCAATGGGGCATCACGTGCTCACACGTAACCATGGGTCACGTGCAGACACGTGATGGGCTTTTAAGGCCTCTAAAATAATGAATAGAATTAAATTCTAAAATCTGTTCCCTGATTAAAAATCAGGAAGTACCTCAACGAGGTATCACGTGCTCACACGTGACCAATGGTCACGTGTTGATACGTGATGGTTAAAACAACAACATAAATAAGCGGCTGTTAAAGGAAACAATTTGGGGGTCACGTGCTCACACGTGACCAAGGGTCACGTGCCAGCACGTGACAGGCTTTGAAAGCCACACAGTTTAATAGAATTAAAATTCTAAATTTCTCTAAAATCTTTCCAAATAGAATTAAAATTCTAAATTTCACTAAATCTTTCCAAATGGAAAAGGATTATGGGGACCGTTGGATTAAAGATCCAAGGGTGATTAAATATCACCAATTTATGAAAAAATCCTAGACAAGGAAAGATTTCCCCTAAATCTCACCAGAAATAACAAACAGAATATCTTTGGATTTAAAATCCAACGGTGAATAAAGTTCACTGAATGATCTAAAGGATCATATTAATTATGAAATCAAATCAAATCTTTCAATGAGAGATTTGCTAAACAAACTGATTCTCTTCCTTCTCCTATAAATAGGAGCCAAGAAAAGAAGAGAAGGGGACTTTTTTGAGAGAAGAAACAGAGGGAGGAGAATTTAATTCTCAAGAGAAAAAAGAAAAGAGAGGAGAATTTAATTCTCTGCAAAAGAAAAACCCTAGGTAAGAAAAGAGAAGCTTCAAAAGAGAATTTAATTCTCAAAAGAGTTTAACTCTTATATAAAGAAAAGAACTTAGTTCTTTCTCTGGTTGAGGATCTGCAAAGTGCACATCTCCCCATGAATTGAGAATTTAATTCTCATTGGGTTGAGATCCTGCCATGCAGATCTAAAACACAGAGGAGGAATTGAGTTTTGAGAATTTAATTCTTACAGAATTACAGGAATTTAATTCCTTTGAGATAAAATTAGGGTTTAACCCCATATTATAGGAATTTAATTCCTCCAAAATCATGATTAGGGTTTAACCCTACAGAGAATTTAATTCTTAAAGAAATAAAGAGACTTAAAAGATCTCCATGCACGTAAAGAACTTGATCACGTGGTAACACGTGACCCCCATTCTCAATGAGCAGAGAAGAAAAAACAGAACTTGATCACGTGGTAACACGTGACCCTTCCCCTCAATGATCAAAAGAGAACGAACAAGAATTAAGGTCATGTGTCCCCACGTGACCCCTGAAAAGATCCCCAGAAATGAGAAGGAAAAATCACTGAGGCAATGCATCACGTGCTCCACGTGACTCCCGAAATACAGAGAGAAAAAGTAAAAGAAATAAAGGCCTTGGGCGCTCTCACGTGTTCCCACGTGACCTCTTGGCAGACGCTCTAACAATCAGTGCATGAATCCTCCTCACGTGTCAGCACGTGATGCTCCAAAGTAAAATATAAAAGTGTTTAACACTTAATTGCAGAACGAAGAAAAGGGATCTGGTCCCATTTTTGGGCGCCCTCACGTGTCCACACGTGACCCCTCTTTCTTTAGTGTTTAACACTAATTTGGGGATTATATTTTCAGTGTTTAACACTGATTGTTTCTAGTGTTTAACACTAAATTGAAGATTATATTTCCAGTGTTTAACACTGATTGTCTTTTAGTGTTTAACACTAATTTGAGAGTTCTACCTCCAGTGTTTAACATTGTTGTTCTCTAGTGTTTAACACTACTTTTAGCCAAATTGGCTAATTTTCCAGAGGCAAAAGTCCCTCCTCCAAATGAATCTCAAAATTGAGGAAATCAAAGACAAAATGTTGTCAGAACCCCCAAATCTCTGTTTAGCACTACTGAATGATGAGGGGCTGAACCCAGACAAATGTCTAATGGTCCAAAGGGCCAATATTTCAAACATAATTGGACTTAGCCCAAACTGGCCATAAGTCCTCAAATCATCTTGAACTGAGCACATCTGCTCTTTCAACCAACTCTTTGGTTCAAGGGTACATCTCTGAACTCCTCTGATATTTGTCGTTGTAATCCTTCAACGTCGTCAGAGAGGTGACGGGTCCCGACAACCACACATTAATACGGACTGTGGGGTCCTTAAACTCATGGACTTATGTGTCCTTAAACCAATATACGTCCCCAAAATGGGAATGTTGGAGCACCATGTCCCTAAACTGGAACAATAGAGTCCAAATGCTCTTTTGTCGGATCTAAACGATCCCGTTAAGTTGATCTTAGTCTCAAATTGGATTAACGTATCCTTAATAAACGTTTGAGTTGATCTTAGCCTCAAATATGGCTAATGTATCCTCGAACAAAAACCCCAAACCCAAATCTAAGAAAATACGGATTTGGACTAATCCACGTCCTATGGGCGACGACATAAATTAGTCTCTGTATACAATCCACGGGCAACCACAAACAAAACAAACATCCACGACATGAAGTGACCATCTGGAGAAGGAGAAAGTTGTTACCGCGATGCGGTAGCGTAATTAACTACAGGGGCTTGCGCTTGCAGGGAAGAGCGTCCCCACAATCAAAAACCCCTCAAACGAGGGGGAATCTGACGAAGTCTGCTACATCGGCCGCATCCGTTTAAACTTTCGATACATGGTGCCATAAATCAACTTGGCATCTTCGGAGAGGTGGACAGATAGCACCAATTAGCATCTGCCCCGAATCTCAGGCAAGACGTCCATGTCTTGGCCGCCATTCGGAGGGGAACAGATTCTGGCACGCCCGGTGGGACCTTTTCTTCTTTCCACTCCACACTTCGTGTGTCCTATTCGCGAATGAATCGCGGATTGTTATGGTTGCCTATGGATTCAAGGTACTAAGATTTGGTGTCTTGCTTCTTGCAGAAAATCAAAGACTAATGGCTTCAAACTGCACTCATTGTAATAACTACCACTCCATCCTAGCCGGAGGAGTGACCTACGGGCCTAAAGCGGCCTCCCTTTTCAAGATGCCTGTGGAGCAGGTCACCCAAGCCACCACAGGATTGTTTTTCAGGGCCATGCTCCCGCCAACGAGCTTCAGCGCTCCTATGCCAGCACCGGAAGCTCCCCAAAAGTCGGTATTCGATCGGCTTGCTACTACCACTGCCCCTATCAACGGGTCGTCCAGCTCCAAGAAGATAGTCATCTCTGCTCCCGAAGTCGTCAAGGCGGCTTCTCCAACCAAAGGGTCAGTTTTTACAAGACTGGTTGTTCCGGTTCCCACTATGGTTCCTGTCCCTGCTCAGAAGTCTGTTTTTGACCGGTTAGATACCGCTTCTCAACGGACATCAGTCTTCAAGAGGCTGATGCCAGCAACAACCCCTCACCTGGAAAGGGGGCAAGACAAAGCCATTCCCATCGCTGAACCAACACCAATGGCTCGACACGCTCGACGTCGCCACTGGCACCGAGTAAGAAAGGCCGGGGGCAACTCTCCCTTTGGGCTAACTCCACCAGCCCTAACGGTGGAAGTCAATACTACTGTTCCAACTGGGAACAGCTTTGAATTGCTGAACAAGGTGTGCAGGAATTCTCCTACCGCCGTACTGAAAAGACCTCCTCCATCAGTGGAGAATGTCGCGGAAGCAAAGCCAGAACAGTCTCCTCAGCAGCTGTCCTCAAAAATCTACAAAGTATGGCGGCAGGTTCGGGACTCGGTAATTGATCAAAATTATTCTCGCCGGCAGAAAAAGGTGAAGGTTCAACAAGAAGAGAACCGTCCTGGTAAGCCACAAAGGACAACAACTACCTGGGTGCCCGCCGCAATGGCCCCCTCAACGTCAACTGCTCAAAAGAGAAGGAGGTCGGGAAAGACCACTGTGACTGCGGTAAATCGTAAAGACGCTGAGCCCAAACGCCCCAAGTCTGGGGGCATGGTGGTGCATACCGTTTATATGGCATCCGGGAAAGAGGATAGCAGCGCTTCTACGGGCCATCGACCGCTCACCCGATCCATCACAAGAGCTCAGGAACAACAGCAGCAGAAGCTTCAGGAGATGCTGACTGTGATGGCCGCACTCACCGGAACAAAAGAAAGCCCGGAAACATCTATGGAGCAGCGCCCTGAACAAGAAACTGACGCTGACTTCCTACGCAGAGTCCTCGAAAAGAAGGACAGAGAAGCAGCAGAACAAGCGGTTAATATAAAACAAATGGCGCTTCTCTTCCAAGACATGGTAGGGATGATGCTACAGCCAGAACCTCCAGCTGAAGACCCTCCTATCATCTTTGAAGACGACAGAGGGGAGACATCGAACCCTCCTTCGGCTCTTTCAGCAGCCAAAGAGGAAACCATTTCAAATGCCGCTCTGGATGCCTACATTGCTCAGCAAATACGAGCTCACCAAGCGAATGAAGCGGCTGGCCAAGTCGTTAAAACTGGACGACCATATCTAGGATGGTACGATCAGATCAAGTATCCGCCAGGATACACGATCCCTAAGTTCCATGTATATAAAGGGACGGGGAATCCATATCAGCATGTCGCTCAATTCAGGGCCTTATGCGGCAACACTGGAGGCAATGAAAAATTGTTGCTTCGCCAATTCGTCGGCAGCTTAGCAGAAACGGCCTTCGAGTGGTATTCAGAGCTACCTAACGACTCTGTCAAAACATTTGCGGAGATGGAGCTACTGTTTACACAAAGATTCGCGAGTGCTAGTGAACGCACCCCGATAACAGCACTGATCAATGCCAGGGTGAAGCCAGGCGAGACGTGGGTCCAGTACGCTATCCGATGGCGGAACTTATGGTCAAAGTGCGAACAGCAGATCGAAGAAGCACCGGCGGTGGGCATGTTCGTGGGCACTCTTGATCCGCAAGTGACCATCTCACAATTCATGATGTTCTTCAAGCCAACTACTTTCCAGGCCTTGATCGACAAACTGGCCCAAATGGACCAGATGGGTCACAGACCGTCTCCTCCAAAGCCGGACTCTCGAAATGAAAAGGGGAAAGGAAAAGCGATCGTCGTCGCCAATGCTCAACAACAGCCGAGCAATTTAAAGCCGGTTGTTTGCCAAAATAATATGCGTCCACGCCCATCCCTTGAGGAAAGACTAGGACGTCCTTACTCGTTTCCTCAGGATAAAACGAGAAGACTGTTCGAGCTGGCAATGCGCAACATGCTCATCAATCTGCCGAGTCCAAAACGTCCGTTGCAGCCAGGCGATCTCAACAATCCTATTTACTTCCCTTACCATCAAGCAGTAAGCCATCCAATCGAAGATTGCTTCGTTTTCAAAGGCTGGATTGAGGACCAATACCAACAAGGCAAGTTCGCATTATCCGAAAACTGGAGGGTGAACCCGCCACAACCTCATGCCCCTAAAAAAGAGGACACGCCGGGGGAATCATGCTCTTTTATAGAAAAAGCTCCATGGGAGGTCTCTCTTTCGACCAAGACGAAAAGAATGCTGAAGGATCTTCACGCATGCCCAGCCGTCAGGTAGAAAAGTCTGCCAGAGCCCGAAGTCATTGATGGGATGCTGAAACCACGTCCAGCACCGAGAATTGATAGCAGCGGGCAAAACACCTAGACGCAGCCGTCAAAGTATTCGAAGAAGAAGGAGAAGACCCAAAAGCCCGCGAAGTTAGATGACAAGCGCACGGATCTGCAAAAACATGTTGACGCACTAGAAGAATATAATCAGAAGGCGCGGACCCCAAACACACTCCGAGAATTCCTCAGCCACGTCCTTGAGGACGGAGAGGATAACAAAGACTCGTCGGATGAACCTGAGGATTATGTGACAAGCTGCCATGTGATCTCTCACTCGTCGATAGACGATAAGGAGGCTCCTTGCACCGAGAAACCGGGGGCGGATCCTGAACCAGAACTTCTATGGCCGTCAGACGAAATGATCGACGCCTTCCTGAATGAAATTCATCTAAAAAGTAAAGCCAATCAGAAGCGTGAGATGGCCATATTTGAAAAGGCCAAACGCCGGCGACTGGACAAAAGGGTCGAAACACTCCCACCAGATCAAAATACATCCGCTACAAATGAAAGCAGGATCAAGACGAGGAAACAATTCGCCAAAGTCATATCGATGGGGATGAGGCTGCCCTCTTTCATAGAAAATTCTCCTGGTGGTATACATCTTAATGAAGCGGACGTACATCCTAACTTCTGCTTATATCATCAGAAGATCGCACATCCTACTGAAGACTGCGACTCCTTTAAGTGCTGGTGGCAAGGGTATGTCGCTCACAGACAACACTTCAACAGGACAAAACGTGAAGCTCGTAGACAGCGGAAGAATACTGTTAGTTATATGTATGCCCTAGAGGCCATTACTGTACATTGGATGTATATTGTAGTGGATGCTGGGACATCTATAGGGAGGACTTTCTTGCTCGACATGATAGTATGCTATCTGGTTGCTCTTTACCTTAACGTGTACACAGATTGTCTCTCTATTACATGTTGGTAAAGCCCTTAGGATGTGTACTTGACTACCTGGACTATGATGCGGATCATACTAGTGGGGACATGGTAGTCCATAAGTACATCCTTCAAAGTCCCTAGTCATGGGTGTATCGAGACGGGGCATCGATATACCAGAGTAGACTAGCGTATACCTTCTCGACCCATACAGATGGGCGATGGATGATCCCATATCCATTGGTGTTTGACATCAGAGATGATATACGGGTGCTCAGTAGAGACTGGGTACACTGGACGGACTCGCCGAGAACTCCCAGATGGTATTATACCTTACGTCAGATGGCAGTTCTCTGGTGACACTGGTACAGAGTAGTCTGTTGACCCGAGATCGTCATAGAGTCTTGTGTGATTCCCACTGTGCTTTGATTTCCACCTTACCACGTCTAAGAGGGCGTGCAAAACGGTGGCTTTTGGGTACAGTCCCAAATCACATGGAGGCAATGAGCGATAGGAGGGGATTCGTCTCTCCCGGTATAGGGAGTTGATGTTGCGCTGTGTTCGATTGGCTATAACCGGAAATCCCTGGCCAGGGTTGCTGAGATATACTGGTAAGTGTTACCAGTAGTTTCTCGAACTGTTATAGACCTCATATCGACACGACTTATCGAGCTATTGGGGTCTGACGTTTACCACCCCTAGGCGAGATATGCGACATATCAGACGATCAGACCGGACTGTACGGTAAGTGTTACTGGTTGGATTCACAGGAGTGTGAGCGGGCTTGCTCGTCGATCTTCTGATCGCTCAATACCCGGGTGGCCGTTACGTTTAGCAGACCGCTTGCGGCTTGTGGGTGTTTGATATGATCATCACCTGCTGCCGGCGTACTGACGAGTCTTTAGAGTCCTACACAGAGGTTTCCTGGCTCAAGCGAAACGAAATAGGAGCGCATATGAGATATGTGCGGGACCGAGAATAATGCGTGTATGTGATACCATATTCCATTCTCGCGATTTGTAACATTGATCGGTTATATGCGTTATAGCCGGGTTATCGGATCAAGTGTTGATTCGATAAGTTGTTACTAATGATATTAGTCGGTTATATGCGATATGACCGGGTCGTTAAATCAAGTGTTGATTTAATGATTTAATGTATAATTATATATTTGATATATCACTTTACATTAACTAATATAGGTTCACTTAAAAAGGATTTTCTCACTTGATGTGCACATTGTATATATGATATACTTTTGTGCATTTGATTGTATCATGTTTGATGATACATGATAGTTTGGTGTATGGTTTAAACCATGGTTGGTCAATGGTTAGGGTTTCTTTTGCTTCATTTACTTGTTTATTTATTCATTTATTTATCCATTATGTTTATTTTAGCAAAAGAAAATGATGAAGAGAAAATGGTGGCTTTCTTTGTTTGTTTTTGAAGCTTCTTGAAGCTTTGACCTAGTGACCATTTTGTCTTCATGTTTAACCCTAACCCTTCCTATTAACCATGGTCTATTCTCTACACCTAATCATGGTTGCCATATGATAAGTATTGATTTGATTATTCATTTTGAAAATACTTATCATATTATCTTCTTCTTCTTCTTCATCTTCTACTTGAAGAAAAAGCTTGCCTCATCAATGGCAACTTGATGAAAAGAGTGAGAAATCCAATTCTAAAGTGAACCCACTTCCTATTTCTTCATCCTCTACCTCTTGCCAAGTAGTAGAGTGTGTTTTCTTCACAAGTTTCATGACTTGGTGAAGTGGGAGCTTGATCTAGTGATGCCTCGACGTAGATCATCTTCGGCACGAAGTCGACGACCTAGCCCGGTCTTTTCTCCGATGAAACCACCGTGAGAGTCATGGTTCGATTTGGATAGCGGAGAGGACTTCATCACGGAGCTATGGAGGTGGAGAACCGGATCTACAAAGGTTGTATTTCCGTTCTTGTAGTTAATTTGTTAACTAGTTTCATTTTATCGCCTAAACTTCTAGCCAACGATCTTGTTAGGGTTTCTCGGCACCGTTAAAATTTGGAATTGGCATGGTTGATACCTTGTGAGACCTCTTGAGAGTGCCTAGGAACCCTACAGTGGTATCAGAGCCTAGCTAGAGCCTTAGGCGATGCGTAGACGATGTTTGAAACCCGATCGAACCCCGAAACCCTAACTTTTAACCCTCTCTGGACTTTTTCTGAAAAAGCGGTTTTTTCCAAATTAAAAATTCTTAAAAAATTCAGCAGGAAAAACTAAGAATTACGATGCAAAAGTTTTTGAGTGAAGCTGCTACAGTGCGGCGGAACCGCGGCAGAAGCTTGGCTTCTGCGGCGGTTCCGCGGCCAATATATGTTATCACTGTTTAATTATTGCACAGTAATTCATGTTTTCAGGTGTTTAGTTTTCTGGGAATTTTTAATATTTATTCAAGAGTTGAATTTTCTGGGGTTGTTTTGGGGATTCGATGAATCGATCGGATTAATTAACTTTGTCTATTTGGCTTTCCGGATAATTTTAGAATATGTTAAAAAGTTCGACCGGATATAAATACCCAATTTTTCCCCTGTCGGGAAATTTCCAAGTGTTGGATTTTTCCGAAGTTTAACGACGTTCTAAGTAGTGCAAGTAACGCGATGGACCCTCTAGAAGACAACAAACCTTAACTCGATTATGTGACCGTCTTGAACTGCCCTTTGAACCTTCGGGTTTGGGGCAGTACGTCGTGCCACATGTGAGGCGATGGCTTGACCCTTCTACGGCTGGACTGTTGGTACTGAGGCACGAACTGAATGTTTTTAGACTTGTTTCATGTGTTGATCTGTATCGGGAAAACTTGGGTGTTTGAATGTTCGATAGGAAAGTTTAACATTTTCTAATTATCTGGAATGTGATACAATAATTGGAATTCGCAAATAGTTATGAGATAACTGAATGAATGTTATAAACATAGCAGTTTAGTCTCACTTGATCGGTTGCCACGGAATTTTAATGTGATCAAAAGTCCGTCGCAATCACGTAGCGTACGCGGATACTCGCCGGGTAAACTTAATAGACAGCCTCACTCCATAGCCCCGACCAAGTGACTGTAGGACAACCCCGTCCCCGAAAGCATCCATCTGGGTGCTCGCGGCAGCGGTGTTCCGCCTTGGTGCACTTTGTCGACGGCATCGGGGGTGCGGCCGTCTACTGAAGTTTGCGACGAGCATTCGATCAGGATGTCGGGAATCTTGTTGAATTGCCCGACTTGATATTAAAAAGAGTTTTCGATTTTGAGACTAAAATGCGGGGTTTATAATTGTTAGGCATGCGATGTCTAAAGAATTCATTTGATTAGGCATGCGATGTCTATGAAGGTTGCGGATTCCAACTGTTGTAGTTTTACACTTTCTTTTCTGTGACCGTAAGTATAATATGTGTTGTCTCCGTTTTCGTTGCTATATGTCAACGACAATTGGGATGCGCATATTTACTTACGTTGATGACATGTGATGTTATGTGTTGCTGGATATGTTATATTGGATTGTCGTGTTTGAATAGCCGGGGGTTTTTATGTGAGATGAGTGTTTTTCATTTTCATTCATGTAAAAACTTGTATGTAATATTCTTTTATTGGGGCACTTCCAGGTTGCGGAAGATGTCACCGTTTGTATATTATTTACTTTTCTGCACTAGGATAGACCTAAGGAGGGGAGCACAAGTAACCGGGTTCTGGAGTCCAGTGGGAGACCAACTCGAGGAGTCGAGTCCGGGTCTCCTAACTCTAGAATTGGTAGGGTTGCTTGCCGCTCTCGTAGGGGTCTAAGGGTGTGGGATTGGCTATTCATCACGACCGTGGAATCCGTGTTTTATACTGGCTCGTATTGAAAACACGGACGTCCTAGTATATCCAATATTTCATATGATTCTTCTGCTGCGATATCTGTGATGTGATCATGTGATGTTCTGTGATAGATACTGTATATAGTATATATGATATATTATATAGGCGTTACTTATGTTTTACACCCGCGCTAGCCCTGCCCCGCTCTGCCGTTAGTTACCTAACCTAACGGTGCACGAGGGGACATCGAGGCGAATGCGGATGGCATAAGCGTACGTCGTATTTATCTGTGATGTTTAGGTAATTAAATGATGGGACTTCATTAATGTGATTAATGAAATAAAAGAAACCTAAGATGTTGTAGAATCGAATTTCAAAATAAAACAGGTAGCTACAGTTCTTGCTTTGCACAGCGGTATATATGATATATCCTGCACCTTATTCGATAAGGAAAGGACCGAGATCCCTTCACCGGGAGTGACTCCTTTAGCAATAACTGGCAGATGCTACACACTCGGTTTGGTTTTTGATTGCTTTTAAGTATTTTTGCTTTGCACAGTGATATATATGATATATCCCGCACCTCATTCGACGAGGAAAGTACCGACGATCCCTTCACCGGGAGTGACTCCTTTAGCAAAACTAGAAAAGCCTCAAAAGCACTCCATTTTAAAATCATTTGATTCTGCAACGATATCAAGTTCATTACGCAATAGGTTTTCAGAAAAACCTGTCGTAGCCCTCCGTCATTTCAGATAAGTTGTATATAGTATTCGTGCTGCATTTGTTGGCTTTCGTCAAGGTGCAGTGTGCGGTAGCTATATGCTGCTTATCTGCTGCATACGATGCGATTGGATTATGGTAGTCGTGCGGCTTTGTTGGCTTTCGTCAAGGGTCGTGCGGGTGGGTTTAATTCAATCAAGAAATATACGGGTTGAACTTGACTAGCGGGCTATGGTTTGTTGGCTTTCGTTAAGGTCATAGCACGTTAGGGGCAAAATATTATCGGGAATTTCAAGTGTTGAAATTTGCAATGAGATTGCATACCTTCTATGAGATAGTTGGATCCCGATACCCGCTGCGAGTAATTGTTACTCCTGGGAGAGTTTTGCACATTACAATTAGCCGATCAAGTAGGTGTCTAGAAAGGTGTCAACGAGGTTACGCCTCTGGAAAAACGAGGTTTACATTAATTAGGTTCGTGCGAAAGCACGGGGGACCTCCCTCAAAGTACCGACACTGGCCTGGCTGAAAGATTGGCGAACTTGTAGTGTGTAATTAATCCCGGCTAGTCTTTCCTTTTAGGGTTTGAAGGAAGATTTGATAAAAAGCAGTGGGAGCCATCCTGATTAGATAAAATAATAACCAATCTATTCTTGCAAGAGCATACGCTGAGTGTTTTCTTCTCTCTCTCTCCTGGTAGCGACCATGTCACGCCTTAATCAAGATAATAAAACGGATTAGTGACCGAACCCGCTTGTTATACTGAGCTGGAGAATGTTGGTCCCGCTCCACCTTATAATTGTTATAAGACAGAGCAGGAAATTGGGGAATACCATATTTCCCGTGCTGCCCAAACGAAGAGAGTGCATGCTGATGCATCATCTTCGGGTGTGTTCATTACAAAGAACTGTTTCTCTGTATCCTCGACGTCCTGGGTATGTGATACCAGATCAGGATCCCAGATATGTAATCTGTTACATAAGGCTACAGAAAGGTAGAGAACTGAGAGCGGGTGATAAGTTTCATGAGACAGAAAACGGGGCAAGTGTTGCAGCCAAGTCTGTTGGTCACTGTCACCCTATATTACCAATACATTGATTCTGAATGAATGTTATTAGATACCGAACCTGATATACAAAATCATATCAGTCTCTTTATTAGTAAAGAAATGATAAAATTTTGTATTGTTGGATAATGTTTTGAACATTTCCTATATCAAAATTTGATCGGTTCAGGCACGTTATCTAAAAGCATTGATGTTCTAAATCAAACTACAGTTCTTAGTATACGGAACACACACAAGAGGAAGAGTTCAGAAATGAACGAATTCTTCTTGAGGTATTGTAGACTAGGTCAGATCAATGTGACCCGACTAGCTAGAGTTACATAAAGATGCATATTTAAATTAGTTTGAATTTACATCTTGTGAAACTTGCCAGTCATGTCACAAAGATATAATGACACCAGCTCTGTTTATTGGAAACAGAGAAAGAGTTAGTTAAACTCTTGGGATGATACATGTTGATGTATGAAGGTCCCCAGTCTACACATACCAAGGACTGGTTTTTTATACTTCATTACGTTCTCTGATAATCTCTCAAGATTCAGTCATATGTTCCTGTTGAAACACAAGTCCGAACCTTTTGAGATAATCACAGAATATAAGTTAGAAGTAGAGAACCAAAATACGGGTATAAGTATTATGTCCTATGATGAGATCAGGGAGGAGAATACTTGTGCATGGAATTCCTGGACTATTCTAAAGGAGAATGAGATTCTCTCTCAGTATTACTCCTCCGTATACACCATAGCACGATGGTATATCGGGGCGGAGCAATCACACCCTATATGATAAGGTGTGCTCTATGATGAGTACTACTGAGTTACCTATTTCCTTTTGGGAGTTATGCACTTGAGAAGCTGCATACCTATTGAATAGGGTTCGAATCAAATCAGTTGCCTACCACTTCATATGTGATATAAAAAGGGAAGAGCCCATATCTTAAGTTCCTTAAGATTTGGGGTTGTCCGGCCTATGTCTAAAAGCAAAATCCGGACAAGCTCGAGGCAAGATCTGTTATGTAGAACTGGAAATGTTCCAGCTATACAAACTACAGTAGATGATTTGGTAGAACCAAAGGATTCAATAGTAACCAACGAACCTCAGCCTCTCCGTCGATCTAGTAGGGTTCCTCACCCACCTGAGAGATACTTCTGTTTCTCTATGACAGTGGGAGCGAGGATTGCATCATGAGATGATGACCCAACTAGCTTCGAGATGGCCATCAGGAGTGAGACTCTGTAAGAATGGCTGGATGTTTATCGATCTGAGATGGAATCCTTATACACCAACAAAGTATGGACTTTAGTTGCTATATCTGAAGGGTTAAATCCCCATAAGGAGCAAGTATATCTTGAGAAGATTACTTGGTGTAGATGGAAAAGTTGAGACTTTCAAAGCTAGACTTGTTAAAGGTTTTCGTCATTGACCAAGGATAGATAATGATGAAACCTTTTCCAATACCTATGCTTAAGTCCATCCAAATCCTACTTGCCACGGCTACATACCATGACTACGATATCTGGTGATTGGGTGTCATGACTGTTTTTCTAAATGATGTTTTAGAAGAGTGCGTCTATAAGTACACAGCCAGAGGGCTTCATAGACAGTGGGAGCAGAGGAAACGTGTGCAAGATGCTTTATAGGATAAAGCAGACATCGCGGAGTTGGAACGTCTGTTTTGATGAAGTAGTCAAAGAGTTTGACATCATCAAAATGGTAGATGAACCTTGTATAAACAAAAAGGTAGTAGGGAGTATGGTGGTGATCCTCGTAGAGTACGTGGATGACATACTTTTGATAGGGAAGGAGTTTCCTATGCTACGCCCGATCAATCTCCGTTTATCACAAAGATTCTCCGTGTAGGATCAAAATGATACCTCCTAAATCCTGAGTTTTGGATCTATGAGATAGATTTAATTGGATGTTAGGATTCTCACTCGTTATAGTGAGATGATATCAAACGATCCTGGGAAGAATCACTGGAAGGGTTCCAGGGTGATAAAGACGACTGAATGTCAGTTGCAGGCATTGTCTTAATCCTCAGTAGAGGGACGGTATGTTGGAAGAGTTCCAAGCTAGATACCGTGACATACTAGACGATAAAGGCAGGATACATCGCTACTTAACATGCTACCAAAGAGGCTGTTTGGGTGTATAATGGTTCATGAGATGAACTACGTTCCTACCATTGTGAGACAATGGAGTTGTGGCTTATGCCAAGGAACGCAGGTCCCATCAGTGATCCAGACATGTTCTAAGACAGTATCACCTGATCATGGAGATGGTTGATCTCTAAGGGATCCAGGTTAGGAGAGTAGACCCAGAGGAAGACACGGCGGATCCACCCACGAAGGCCTATTCCCAGAGAGAGACTTTTATGGGATGGTTGAGTATGAGATACTACAACCACTGCTATCAGATGGCCCTAGTGCAAGTGGGAGATTGTTAGTTATATGTATGCCCTAGAGGCCATTACTGTACATTGGATGTATATTGTAGTGGATGCTGGGACATATATAGGGAGGACTTTCTTGCTCGACATGATAGTATGCTATCTGGTTGCTCTTTACCTTAACGTGTACACAGATTGTCTCTCTATTACATGTTGGTAAAACCCTTAGGATGTGTACTTGACTACCCGGACTATGATGCGAATCATACTAGTGGGGACATGGTAGTCCATAAGTACATCCTTCAAAGTCCCTAGTCGTGGGTGTATCGAGACGGGGCATCGATATACCAGAGTAGACTAGCGTATACCTTCTCGACCCATACAGATGGGCGATGGATGATCCCATATCCATTGGTGTTTGACATCAGAGATGATATACGGGTGCTCAGTAGAGACTGGGTACACTGGACGGACTCGCCGAGAACTCCCAGATGGTATTATACCTTACGTCAGATGGAAGTTCTCTGGTGACACTGGTACAAAGTAGTCTGTTGACCCGAGATCGTCATAGAGTCTTGTGTGATTCCCACTGTGCTTTGATTTCCACCTTACCACGTCCAAGAGGGCGTGCAAAACGGTGGCTTTTGGGTACAGTCCCGAATCACATGGAGGCAATGAGCGATAGGAGGGGATTCGTCTCTCCCGATATAGGGAGTTGATGTTGCGCTGTGTTCGATTGGCTATAACCGGAAATCCCTGGCCAGGGTTGCTGAGATATACTGGTAAGTGTTACCAGTAGTTTCTCGAACTGTTATAGACCTCATATCGACACGACTTATCGAGCTATTGGGGTCTGACGTTTACCACCCCTAGGCGAGATATGCGACATATCAGACGATCAGACCGGACTGTACGGTAAATGTTACTGGTTGGATTCACAGGAGTGTGAGCGGGCTTGCTTGTCGATCTTCTGATCGCTCAATACCCGGGTGTCCGTTACGTTTAGCAGACCGCTTGCGACTTGTGGGTGTTTGATATGATCATCACCTGCTGCCGGCGTATTGACGAGTCTTTAGAGTCCTACACAGAGGTTTCCTGGCTCAAGCGAAATGAAATAGGAGCGCATATGAGATATGTGCGGGACCGAGAATAATGCGTGTATGTGATACCATATTCCATTCTCGCGATTTGTAACATTGATCGGTTATATGCGTTATAGCCGGGTTATCGGATCAAGTGTTGATTCGATAAGTTGTTACTAATGATATTAGTCGGTTATATGCGATATGACCGGGTCGTTAAATCAAGTGTTGATTTAATGATTTAATGTATAATTATATATTTGATATATCACTTTACATTAACTAATATAGGTTCACTTAAAAAGGATTTTCTCACTTGATGTGCACATTGTATATATGATATACTTTTGTGCATTTGATTGTATCATGTTTGATGATACATGATAGTTTGGTGTATGGTTTAAACCATGGTTGGTCAATGGTTAGGGTTTCTTTTGCTTCATTTACTTGTTTATTTATTCATTTATTTATCCATTATGTTTATTTTAGCAAAAGAAAATGATGAAGAGAAAATGGTGGCTTTCTTTGTTTGTTTTTGAAGCTTCTTGAAGCTTTGACTTAGTGACCATTTTGTCTTCATGTTTAACCCTAACCCTTCCTATTAACCATGGTCTATTCTCTACACCTAATCATGGTTGCCATATGATAAGTATTGATTTGATTATTCATTTTGAAAATACTTATCATATTATCTTCTTCTTCTTCTTCATCTTCTACTTGAAGAAAAAGCTTGCCTCATCAATGGCAACTTGATGAAAAGAGTGAGAAATCCAATTCTAAAGTGAACCCACTTCCTATTTCTTCATCCTCTACCTCTTGCCAAGTAGTAGAGTGTGTTTTCTTCACAAGTTTCATGACTTGGTGAAGTGGGAGCTTGATCTAGTAATGCCTCGACGTAGATCATCTTCGGCACGAAGTCGACGACCTAGCCCGGTCTTTTCTCCGATGAAACCACCGTGAGAGTCATGGTTCGATTTGGATAGCGGAGAGGACTTCATCACGGAGCTATGGAGGTGGAGAACCGGATCTACAAAGGTTGTATTTCCGTTCTTGTAGTTAATTTGTTAACTAGTTTCATTTTATCGCCTAAACTTCTAGCCAACGATCTTGTTAGGGTTTCTCGGCACCGTTAAAATTTGGAATTGGCATGGTTGATGCCTTGTGAGACCTCTTGAGAGTGCCTAGAAACCCTACAAATGCGACAGATGAGCATAAAAAAATTGCTGGCAATTGTCATAGGGTTGATCCCGAGGGACCGCGAGTTCTCACCTTCGGGAGCGACTCCGACAAAAAAGTAGGCCTCGGCCCTCTCTTCAAGGAATCCATCTCTAAAATGAAAGAATTGAGGAGTTGCGAGAATATTCAGCCGTGCAATCGCACGCTACCTGGAAAGAATCTCAGACCCGCAAACAAGGGATCGAACAAAAAGGATAAAGGGAAGGAAAAAACGGCCTTCGTCGCCAACGCTCAACAACAATCGAGTGGCCCTAGACTGGTTGTTCGCCAAAGCAACAAGCGGCAACCCCTCTATGAAAAGTTGAAATGACCTTACTCATTTCCCCGGGATGAAACAAGGAGGCTGTTCGAATTAGCAGTGCGCAACAGGCTTATCACTCTACCGGAGCCGAAACACCAGCTACAACTGAATGATGTCAACAATTCTAATTATTGCCCTTACCACCAAGTATTGGGCCATCCGATCGAAAACTGCTACGTCTTCAAAAACTGGGTTGAAGACCAACACCAACCGGGCAAGTTCGCGTTGTCCGAATACTGGAAGGTGAACCCGCCACAACCACATGCTCCGAGAAAGATGGATATACCGGGGGCATCATGCTCATTCATAGGGAAAGCCCCATAGACCGAAACGTCGTTAAACTAACGATGGACCACTATGTCCTAAAACTGGCTGAAGACCGAAACGTCGTTAAACTAACAATGGACCACTATGTCCTAAAACTGGCTGAAGACCGAAACGTCGTTAAACTAACGATGGATCGCTGTGTCCTAAAACTTGCAAAAAATCGAAACGTCGCTAAACTACTACCAGCCCGCGGTACCCTCAGGCTGACGTGTTAAAAAAAAGAAAAAGAAAAAAAAAGGTATGTCCATAAGCAAAATGGGCACGGATGAAAACCCGAAAGGGCTCCGTGAGCAAAAACAGCAGGGCTACCGGCGAGTGTTTGTGAAAACCCGAAAGGGCGCAACCTCGTTAAAAAAAGGTATGTCCATAAGCAAAATGGGCACGGATGAAAACCCGAAAGGGATCCGTGAGTAAAAACAGCAGGGCTACTGGCGATTGTTTGTGAAAACCCGAAAGGGCGCAGCCTCGTTAAAAAACACTTACGGGGTCCTCTCGACCTTGTGAGGAGAAACCACCTGCGTGAGATCCTTACGACTCACAAGGGAGCAACACACTTAGGAATCCTCACGATTCCTAAGGAGAAGTTACACTTGAGAGATCCTCACGACTCGTAAGGAGAATCCTCTTATGAGACCCTCACGGCTCATAAGATTTGAAAGTCTTAAGCTACAGAGACCTGAACCTGTTCTTAAGCAACCCCCACAACCTCCAATACTGCCCTACAAGCGGCTCAATACTGACCCTTGTATACAAACCACGGGCGCGAATAAACATTTCCCTAACAAAGTCCCATCCGTGACTAGAGATATGTTCGCATGGTGAATAACCCTTGTGAGTCCTCTCGACTCATAAGGAGAAAACACTCTTGTAAGATCCTTACGACTTATAAGAGAACATACACTTAGGAGTCCTCACGATTCCTAAGGAGAAAATGCACCTGCGAGATCCTCATGACTCGTAGGGAGAAACACCTTTGTGAGACCCTTACGGCTCATGAAGTCAAAAGCCTTAGTCGACGGGATCCTAACCCTGTTTGCTAAGCCACCTTTGTTTGACATCGACAAAGGCAAATGATGATTCGCTCATGGCAATATCCCAGTTGTAGCGATACTGATGTCTAAATTGGTATCAAATTCCAAGTCCTTTCATGACAAATGATGATTCGCTCCTGGCTATATTCCAGTCGTAGCGATGCTGATGCTAAGATAGGCATCAGATTCCAAGTTACACACTCGCGATAAAAAAAATTAGCGAGCCAAAAATGCATATGAAATAGCCGAAATAATGGGGCAACTTGCAACGAAATCAGCAAGTAAAAATGTATGCATACAAAAACAGTCGAAATGATTGGGCAACTCGCAATAAAAAGCAGGGAGTAAAATAAAAAAACAGCCGAAATGATTGGGCAACTCGCAATAAAAAGCAGCGAGTAAAAAGAAAAATAGCCGAAATGATCGGGCACCGCGAAAAATATCCGAAATGATTGAGCAATCTCGATCATCGCGATATAAAAAGCTGAAATGATAGAGCATCGCGGAAAGAATAAAAAAAATGAATGATGAAAGAATGAAACATTTTGCCCTACAGGTGAGATCACATCGATCCCTGTATACAATCCAGGGGTACAAACAAAGAGGGAACCATACCTTCCCAACAAGCTCCATCAGAAAACGAAGCCAAATCTCGACGGTTCATAGACAACCTAGAGACAACCTCGACATTTGTCGCAATATTGCAGACACAATGTCAGCAAATGAAGCAAAGGAAGATCCGTAGCTTCAGGGTCTCGACGTCAACATCGACAACTTAGAGATCAACACCGGCGTGCTTTGTCCCTCCAACCTGATGCAGACGTGACGTCAACAACCGACCTCAGAGTCGCAACGAAACGGAGCCATGGCAAAGGCCCTAGTTCCAAACCTCAAATGGGCACATCTGCAGCCTGAAGACCAACGACGGTGGGCCTCCTCATTCCAACATGACACAAATGTTACACCATCAAATGGAGTGACGGCAAAATCCTAGCTCCACCTCAGCATTCGTCTCGATACAGTAAACGAGATATCAACGACGGCATTCCTTCGCAGCCCAACAGGATGCAGAAGCAACGTCAACAAAAGATCTCATGGTCGAAATAAAGCAGAGTGACGGCAAAATCCCAGCTCCACCTCAGCATTCGTCTCGTTACATCAGACGCAATGTCAACAAAGGCGTTCCTTCGCAGTCCAGCAGGATGTAGATGCAACGTCAACGAAAGACCTCACAGTCGAAACAAAGCGGAGTGACGGCAAAATCCTAGCTCCACCTCAGCATTCGTCTCGTTACAGCAGACGAGATGTCAATGACGGTGTTCCTCCGCAGTCCAGCAGGATGCAGATGCAACATCGACGAAAGACCCCATGGTCAACAAAGCGGAGTGACGGCAAAATCCCAGCTCCACCCCAGCATTCGTCTCGTTACAGCAGACGAGATGTCAACGACGGTGTTCCTCCGCAGTCCAGCAGGATGCAGATGCAACATCGACGAAAGACCTCATGGTCAGCAAAGCGGAGTGATGGCAAAATCCTAGCTCCACCTCAGCATTCGCAATGTCAATAGCAGCGTTCCTTCGCGGTCCAGCCGGACGCAAACGCAGCGTCAACAAAGGACCTCACGGTCGAAATAAAGCGGAGTGACGGCAAAATCCCAGCTCCACCTCGACGTTCGACTCGATACAGCAGACGCAATGCCAAAGAAATGAAGCGAAGGCCAAATTCCTAGCTTCAGGGTCCTGACGGCAACTCATATAAAACCGGAAAGACCATCGGAGATCATTTCACACCAGCATGGAGTGGTCACCACCTCGACGTTCGACGAGATGTCACTACAGCGTCCTTCCTCCAGCAGGATTCGGACGCGCCAAAGCAAATGAAGCGAAGGCCAAATTCCTAGCTTCATGCGTCTTAACGGAAAGTCATATAAAGCCTGAAAGACCACCGGAGATCATCCCACATGGAGTGGTCACCACCTCGACGTTCGTCTCGATACAGTAGACGCAACATCACCAAAAGGAGCCACGGCAAAATCCCTAGTTCCAAACCTCGACGGTTCACTAGCAACCTAGAGACAACCATGACATTCGTCTCGATACATAGGACGCGATGCCAGCAAACGAAGCGAAGGCCAAATTCCTAGCTTCAAGGTCTTAACAGCAAGTCATATAAAGCCTGAAAGACCACCGGAGATCATCCCACATGGAGTGGTCACCACCTCGACGTTCGTCTCGATACAGTAGACGCAACATCACCAAAAGGAGCCACGGAAAAATCCCTAGTTCCAAACCTCGACGGTTCACTAGCAACCTAGAGACAACCATGACATTCGTCTCGATACAGAGGACGCGATGCCAACAAACGAAGCGAAGGCCAAATTCCTAGCTTCAAGGTCTTAACGGCAAGTCATATAAAGCCTGAAAGACCACCAGAGATCATCCCACATGGAGTGGTCACCACCTCAACGTTCGTCTCGATACAGCAGACGCAACATCACCAAAAGGAGACACGGCAAAATCCCTAGTTCCAAACCTCGACGGTTCACCAGCAACCTAGAGACAACCATGACATTCGTCTCGATACAGAGGACGCAATGCCAGCAAACGAAGCAAATGCTAAATTCCTAGCTTCAGGGTCTTAACGGCAAGTCATATAAAGCCTGAAAGACTATCGGAGATCATCCCACACCAGCGCGGAGTGGTTATGACTCATCGGGGCTCCCCAAAACGAGCCTAACCTCAAGTAAAAAGCGGCATGGCAAATTCCTAACGCTTGCTCTTCCGACGGTCAAACTGCCAAGGAGGATTGCTTGAAGACGTCTTGTCCATCCCCCGAAGGGATCAGAGACACGGCAGTCGCAGGGCTACTCGAACAGCACGATTGCCTATCAAGGAATATATCAGCTGATGCGACGGTACGACGGCCAAAACCCTAAGTACCACAGACCCTAACGGACTTCTGTCGTAAAGAGCAGAGGTTAACTGTGACGTTAGGATATTCTTGCGAGATCTGCTTGATCCGTTTCGACTCGTGAGGAAATTGATGTCTTTGCGAGAACTTCTCGATTCGTCTCGACTCGTGAGATAAAGCCTTAGGCAGTAGGGATTAAAAAACCTGTTTCCTAAGCACTGGGACCCTGCAAGTCGGCCCAAAACGGTCTCTTGCGTACTATCCACGGGTCACACTCTCCAAATTCGAATCTCGACAAGGAGGAAAACAACCACTTACGAGTCCTCTCGACTTATAAGCAGGAAAATTCTCTTGTGAGATCCTTACGACTTTCAAGAGAAAACACACTTAGGAGTCCTCACGACCCTTAAGGAGAAAATACACCTGCGGGATCCTCTCGACTCGTAGGGAGAAAAGTCTTTATGAGACCCTCACGGCTCATAAAGTTGAAAAGTCTTAGGTGGCAGATCCTAACCCTGTCTCCTAGGCCATCACCGCCCTGCAAAGAGGTCAAGATGGACCATCTATGAGCCACACTCGCCAAAGCTACATACCACTGAAATGGAAAAGCTATTCATGAGAATATAAACTACTTCACGCCAGAGTAAGATATAAAGAGATAGAAGGGTGTGGCTCATGGAGTTAAGGGTTTGGAACTATATCTCTTAAGAGTCGAGATTTGAGTCAATGATAAATGACGACGCTTGTGTCCGCTCGTTATCTTCTCAGATCAAGATTCTGAAAGTAATCTACCAACCTGAAACTGGTCATACGCTATGCATTACTTTGCACTACTTCACCCACATATATACTTACGTGGGCAAAGTAGTGGGGGGCATTTGTTCCCGCCAAAAATTTCTGCGCAGAAGAGTCCAAGGTATCAAATGGCAGCGAGACGCTTAAGGAAATGCGAACCAATATCTTCCGGCCTGTATTTTGATAAGTTCCCGAAGGAGAAAATATTAAATTCTGATGGTATTGGAAGCATCTCAAAAAACCCTTCGATTTGATATATTATGGGCCTCATAATTCATCCGGGATCAAAAGTTATGACGCATCACGTGTCCATACATGATGGACCTTTAAGAACCCGCTGGAGGAGTTAAAAGATATAATAAAAACTCAGAAAAGACCCCAATAGGGCATCACGTGCTCATACGTGACCATGGGTCACGTGCAGACACGTGATGGGCTTTTAAGGCCTCTAAAATAATGAATAGAATTAAATTCTAAAATCTGTTCCCTGATTAAAAATCAGGAAGTACCTCAACGAGATATCACGTGCTCACACGTGACCAATGGTCACGTGTTGACACGTGATGGTTAAAACAACAACATAAATAAGCGGCTGTTAAAGGAAACAATTTGGGGGTCACGTGCTCACACGTGACCAAGGGTCACGTGCCAGCACGTGACAGGCTTTGAAAGCCTCACAGTTTAATAGAATTAAAATTCTAAATTTCTCTAAAATCTTTCGAAATAGAATTAAAATTCTAAATTTCTCTAAATCTTTCCAAATGGAAAAGGATTATGGGGACCGTTGGATTAAAGATCTAAGGGTGATTAAATATCACCAATTTATGGAAAAATCCTAGACAAGGAAAGATTTCCCCTAAATCTCACCAGAAATAACAAACAGAATATTTTTGGATTTAAAATCCAACGGTGAATAAAGTTCACTGAATGATCTAAAGGATCATATTAATTATGAAATTAAATCAAATCTTTCAATGAGAGATTTGCTAAACAAACTGATTCTCTTCCTTCTCCTATAAATAGGAGCCAAGAAAAGAAGAGAAGGGGACTTTTTTGAGAGAAGAAACAGAGGGAGGAGAATTTAATTCTCAAGAGAAAAAAGAAAAGAGAGGAGAATTTAATTCTCTGCATAAGAAAAACCCTAGGTAAGAAAAGAGAGGCTTCAAAAGAGAATTTAATTCTCAAAAGAGTTTAACTCTTATATAAAGAAAAGAACTTAGTTCTTTCTCTGGTTGAGGATCTGCAAAGTGCACATCTCCCCATGAATTGAGAATTTAATTCTTATTGGGTTGAGATCCTGCCATGCAGATCTAAAACACAGAGGAGGAATTGAGTTTTGAGAATTTAATTCTTACAGAATTACAGGAATTTAATTCCTTTGAGATAAAATTAGGGTTTAACCCCATATTATAGGAATTTAATTCCTCCAAAATCATGATTAGGGTTTAACCCTACAGAGAATTTTATTCTTAAAGAAATAAAGAGACTTGAAAGATCTCCATGCACGTAAAGAACTTGATCACGTGGTAACACGTGACCCCCATTCTCAATGAGCAGAGAAGAAAAAACAGAACTTGATCACGTGGTAACACGTGACCCTTCCCCTCAATGATCAAAAGAAAACGAACAAGAATTAAGGTCACGTGTCCCCACGTGACCCCTGAAAATGAGAAGGAAAAATCACTGAGGCAATGCCTCACGTGCTCCACGTGACTCCTGAAATACAGAGAGAAAAAGTAAAAGAAATAAAGGCCTTGGGCGCTCTCACGTGTTCCCACGTGACCTCTTGGCAGACGCTCTAACAATCAGTGCATGAATCCTCATCACGTGTCAGCACGTGATGCTCCAAAGTAAAATATAAAAGTGTTTAACACTTAATTGCAGAACGAAGAAAAGGGATCTGGTCTCACTTTTGGGTGCTCTCACGTGTCCACACGTGACCCCTCTTTCTTTAGTGTTTAACACTAATTTGGGGATTATATTTCCAGTGTTTAACACTGATTGTTTCTAGTGTTTAATACTAAATTGAAGATTATATTTCCAGTGTTTAACACTGATTGTCTTTTAGTGTTTAACACTAATTTGAGAGTTCTACCTCCAGTGTTTAACACTGTTGTTCTCTAGTGTTTAACACTACTTTTAGCCAAATTGGCTAATTTTCCAGAGGCAAAAGTCCCTTCTCCAAATGAATCTCAAAATTGAGGAAATCAAAGACAAAATGTTGTCAGAACCCCCAAACCTCTGTTTAGCACTACTGAATGATGAGGAGCTGAACCCAGACAAATGTCTAATGGTCCAAAGGGCCAATATTTCAAACATAATTGGACTTAGCCCAAACTGGCCATAAGTCCTCAAATCATCTTGAACTGAGCACATCTGCTCTTTCAACCAATTCTTTGGTTCAAGGGTACATCTCTGAACTCCTCTGATGTTTGTCGTTGTAATCCTTCAACATCGTCAGAGAGGTGACGGGTCCCGACAACCACACATTAATACGGACTGTGGGGTCCTTAAACTCATGGACTTATGTGTCCTTAAACCAATATACGTCCCCAAAATGGGAATGTTGGAGCACCATGTCCCTAAACTGGAACAATAGAGTCCAAATGCTCTTTTGTCGGATCTAAACGATCCCGTTAAGTTGATCTTAGTCTCAAATTGGACTAACGTATCCTTAATAAACGTTTGAGTTGATCTTAGCCTCAAATATGGCTAACGTATCATCGAACAAAAACCCCAAACCCAAATCTAAGAAAATACGGATTTGGACTAATCCACGTCCTACGGGCGACGACATAAATTAGTCTCCGTATACAATCCACGGGCAACCACAAACAAAACAAACATCCACGACATGAAGTGACCATCTGGAGAAGGAGAAAGTTGTTACCGCGATGCGGTAGCATAATTAACTGCAGGGGCTTGCGCCTGTAGGGAAGAGCGTCCCCACAATCAAAAACCCCTCAAACGAGGGGGAATCTGACGAAGTCTGCTACATCGGCCGCATCCGTTTAAACCTTCGATATATGGTGCCATAAATCAACTTGGCATCTTCGGAGAGGTGGACGGATAGCACCAATTAGCATATGCTCCGAATCTCAGGCAAGACGTCCATGTCTTGGCCGCCATTCGGAGGGGAACATACGCGAACTCCACAAGATGCAGGTGATCTTCCCACGATCCTTTGAAGTCTAGCATATACGCTCTGAGCATATCCTCCAAGATCTGAATAGTTCGTTCCGACTGACCATCTGTTTGTGGATGATAAGCCGTACTGAAGTTCAGACTTGTTCCCAAGCTAGCTTGCAGACTCTGCCAAAATTGCGATCGGAACCTGGTGTCACGATCGGAGACAATGCAGACCGGTACTCCATGAAGTCTCACAATTTCCTCCATGTACTTCTTTGCTAGTGTCTCAGTTGATTGGCCAACTCAAAATGGGATGAAGTGAGCCGACTTTGTGAGTCGATCCACAATGACCCATATAGCATCGTTACCCTTTGTACCGCGAGGAAGAGCAGTCACAAAGTCCATCGTGATGTGCTGTCACTTCCATTCTGGGATTGGTAATGGTTGAAGTAGTCCAGCTGTCCTGTGATGTTCAGCCTTTACTTGCTGACACACCAAACATTTTACGACGGTTCTGGCTACTTCACGCTTCATTCCATGCCACCAATAATTCTGACGTAGATCTTTGTACATTTTGGTACCTCCAGG
Source organism: Agapanthus africanus (assembly GCA_030015575.1). Taxonomy (NCBI): domain Eukaryota; kingdom Viridiplantae; phylum Streptophyta; class Magnoliopsida; order Asparagales; family Amaryllidaceae; genus Agapanthus; species Agapanthus africanus. The sequence goes on along the minus strand of JASDDO010000012.1, from coordinate 63,599,396 downwards.
ATGTACTGAGTAGGGAGAGCTGTGAGCTTCTTTCATTAACTCTTCCCGAACAGGACCTTTTGGTACACACAATCTGCTGCCGTATCTCAAAGATCCGTATTCATGGATGATGAAGTCTGTTCTGAGTCCATTCTCCACTTGTTCTCTGATCCTTTGCAACTTAGCATCACTTGCTTGAGCTGCTTTGATCTGATTGACAATGGTTGATTGAACTTGTAGATTCATCAAACTTGAAGCATTACTTGGCATGACTACTTCAATCTCCATCTGATGCAAGTCTTGCTGAAGCTTCCACTGAGCAGTGAGATTTATCGATAATGGTTGGCGACTAAGAGCATCAGGTACTACGTTCGCCTTCCCTGGGTGATATTGCAAGTTGATGTCAAAGTCCGCCATGAGTTCTAACCTTCTTCTCTGCCGCATATTCAACTCCTTCTGAGTAAACACGTACTTCAGACTTTTATGATCTATGTAGATGTTCACTCGTTCACCAAGTAAATAGTGGCGCCAAATCTTGAGAGCAAAGATGACGGCTGCCAACTCCAGATCATGCGTCGGATAATTGCGCTCATGAGTCTTCAGTTGTCTTGAAGCATAAGCCAAAATCTTACCGTGCTGATGTAGAACACATCCTAATCCCTTACCGGATCATCGCAATGCACTTCGAATCCTCCAGATTGATCCGGTATTATGAGAATAGGTGCAGATGTCAATCTTGACTTGAGTTCTACGAAAACTTGTTCGCATGCTTCTGACCACACAAATTCTTCATCTTTTCGTGTGAGCTTGGTCAGGGCTGTTGCTATCTTTAAGAATCCTTCAATGAACCTTCTGTAATATCCAGCTAAACCCAAGAAATTCCGAATGTCCTTCACTGACTTTGGTGTAGGTCATTCGCTAACTGCTGAAACTTTGGCTGGATCCACAGAAATTCCTTCTCCTGATACGATATGTCCAAGAAAACCAACTTGATTTAGCCAAAACTCGCACTTGCTGTACTTGGCATAAAGCTTATGTTGTCGAAGAGTTTCCAGGACAATTCGTAGATACTCTGCATGCTCTTTCCGACTCTTAAAATATACCAGGATGTCGTCGATGAAGATGACAACAAACTTGTCTAAATACTCCCGGAAAACTTGATTCATTAGGTTCATGAATATTGCTGGTGCATTGGTCACTCCAAATGGCATCACTAAAAATTCGTAATGTCCATAGCGAGTTCTGAAAGCTGTTTTGTGAATATCAGCTTCCTTGACCTTCACTTGATGATAACCTGAACGAAGATCCAATTTAGAGAAAACATAAGATCCACTTAGCTGATCGAATAAATCATCGATGCGCGGTAGTGGATACTTGTTCTTTATAAAGACTTCGTTCAAGGCCCTATAATCGATGCACATTCTGTATGAACCTTCCTTCTTCTTCACAAGTAGTACAGGTGCTCCCCAACTTGAAGTGCTGGGACGAATCCATTCTTTCGCCAATAATTCGTCCAACTGTGTTCGGACTTCCTTCAAACCTTCCGGACTCAGTCTATAAGGTGCTTTGATCACCGGTTGTGCTCCTGGTACTAAATCAAAACTGAATTCAAGAGCTCGATCGGGAGGCAAACCTGATATATTGTCAGGAAATACATCGTCGAACTCTCGAACTACCTCTGGTCTTAATTCTTCTTCTGCTTGAGCTGCTGCAGCTACTGCTTCCCTTGGCTTCGCTTTGTAGGTACTTGGCTCCAGGGTACGGTCTCCGCTTTTGAAATAGAAGACCGGATGGTCTGGAATCTCAAATACTACCCTCCTTTGATGACAGTCAATGGTAGCATAAAAAGTTCCAAGCCAATCCATTCCTAGAACCACATCGAAGTTCGGTATGTCCAGTACTTTGAAGTCAGCATAAAACTCTCGGCTGCAGACGACGACTGGACACAAGCTGTATCCCATAGTAGCCTTTAGAACGCCATTTCCGGAACTGACATTCCAGCTGGATACAAGCGGTGAGACTGGAATCGCATGGGTTCGGACGAACCATTGCGACATAAAGCAGTGGGATGCTCCAATATCAAACAGTGCAAGTGCAGGTAGTGAGGCTACTAGGATTGTACCTAAGGTATATGGGATATGTTTTAGGTATAGGGAAAGTGTGTAGATAACCAAGACTAAAAGATAAGTTTGAGAAGGAAAGTTTACCGGTAATGACTTGGTCAGTGGCCTCAGCTTCTTCCACAGACATCGTGAAAGCCTGGCGCTTTGGCACATTCCTCCTGGCCTGAGGAGCATTCCTCGGAACGTTCCTTTGAGCTTGATGGAACTGACGAGGAGGTGGTGCACTTTGTGGTCCTCTGGGTGGTGCGGGTAGTGCAAGTCTTGGAGCAGGGGCTTGGATGGCTGGACGCTGTGGATAATTGTTTGCTGGCTTGGGTGCAGCAACTGGGTTTTGCCTTTGGGGACAAGCCCCAATACCATGAGCAGCTGAGCCGCAGATCAAGCAAAGGTTGTTCGCACGCCGGCAATCTCTCGCCAGATGCCCATTTCTTTTGCAGTAGTTACAAAAGGCTGGGCTGGGCCTGTTGATTGGTGCTTCAGGACGTCTTGGCACAAAAGGTGGTCTGGACAAGGCTCCACCTGCCATCTGGTTGGCAGGACGCTTGACTCCTGCAGACTGAGGTCTGCCTCTTGCTTTTATCACTGCCTCATAAATGCGGGCAGCTTCCAGAGCATCCTCATGAGTCAAAAAATTTCCTGTGGCTAGAGCAGCCTGAATCTCCGTGTCCAATCCTTATTGAAAGCGACGGGCTCTGATCTCGTCCGTCGGTATCAAGTGTGCCGCGAATCTGTTTAAGGATTGTGTTAGCAGTGTAGTATGTGATTTTTAGAAATTGAACTATTGCGACATATCTTACCGGCTTAACATGGTGAATTCAGCGTCGTATTCATCTACTGATTTGTCCCACATCGATCCTTGTTGTAGATGAATGAACTGCTGCTCCATGGCAAACCTAGCAGTCACAGGGAAGTATTTCGCGTCGAACTTCTCGCGAAAAGTCTTCCATTCAATAGGCTGCACAAGACGGCTTTCTTCCGCCTTCCACCAGTTGCGAGCATTGTCCGTGAGCTGTAGTTTCGCCACACGGACCCAAGCTATGTCTGGCACTTGAGCTGCTGCCAGATCATCTTCTATGCTTTGTGCCCATTCTTCAGTTTCAAGAGGGCTTCCTTTTCCAGAGAACTGCTTCGGATGTAAAGCCCTGAATTGCTTTACCCCAGGAGCATCAGTCTTAGGACGGTTTAGGAGTTGTTGCTGTCCCTCGAGAAGGCTGCGGATCGCCTCAAGTAGCACTGTCTGCTCGATGGGTGGCGCAGGAACAATTGGTGTGAGAGGTAGTGCTGGAGGTGTGTTGTTGACGTTGGTGCTGGTGTTGTTCGAGGAATCCATAACCTTGAAGAAAAATTTAGGTTAGGACAGATTCAAGTACATGAAATGATAAGATTCAAGGAATATGAAATTGTAAGATTCAAGGAACATGAATTGTAAAGAATGTTTTAGTTGCTGGTTCTTGTGTTATATTGCTTAGGTTGTTCACGCAGAACAGAACTGCATGATAAGGTTTCATACAGCTCAGACCTGCATGGGCCACCAACAAAACCTGTCACGCCCCGCTTTCCAGTGTACGGCAAAGGGGACGCGACGAGGTCCGCTACGTATATACTCAGAAGTACATACGCTAAGCGTATCTAAGCAATATAAAATAAATACACAAGAGACAAGAAATAAAAAGAACAGCAACTTTTATTTATTAACATTATTTGTACAATACATGAAAGGAAATACAACTGGAATAAAAGATGCCTAGACAGTGGCATAACATGAAATGAAAAGTACAGAGAGGAAAAGTGTACAATGAAACTAAAGTGCAGGGTCTTCAGCAAACTGCTCCAAGTCTTCTTGCGATGGCTCGATCTCTGCCGGGTCCGAAACACCTAACGACATTCAAAGAAGAAAGAAACATAATGTCGTCAGCGAACAGGTCGCTCGGTAAGTCCCAAAGGTAAGAGGAAAGTAGAAAAAGACAGAATAAGAAGATATATTTTAAAGTTGTATTATCCTGTAGTAATGTCGTATTAACGTTGTTGTTTGTAGCTTGGTACAGAAGGATGCCAGTGTATACGAGGGGGGTCTCTATATGCCAGAGACTAGGGGCACGTATAGTACAAGGAACCGTTTATGCCACGGTACAACAGCAACTGGATTCATGTTAGGTGTATTAAATCTGACCACCTCGTACTACCTTTAACACCTTCCGTACCAATCTACCCCTTAAACCCCGCGATGTCTTGTTTGTATTGTTATCTTGCAAAATTGTATTGATTGTATGAGTGATTGACTGACTGATCGAAACCATGATATCAGGAAACGGTTGTAACCGTAGAGTCATGTAAATGGAATACTGAGAATCGTGTAAAAGGAATATATATCCATGGTTCGGTTCAGTCAAGTTGTATAAATTGATAATTGTATTCGTGGATTCATGTGTTCATATTGAATTGGAATCTTGTAGATTATAGATTGACTTGAATCATATTCAAGTCAGATTAATCAGACTCAAATCCGAGTCAGACAATCAGAAATGTGAATCGAAGTCTTATAATTGCTAGGGTCCTTAGGGTAATTTATAAAACTTGAGGGGGTTTAATGTAAAAATACTTTTATATACTTTTCAAAATACGCCTCAAGTATTTATTGTTCGTCTTTAGAGTTGTAATGAGGGTGGATTTTATATTGTGACATTTCTAGTGAAAATATCCTAGTTTTATAAAGGTATTTATCTATAATATTGATTTATTTGAAGTTCATGGTATTTTAGTGTAAAATTTATTCTTGTGATTTTTAGGAAAAAGTGGAAAATTTATATTATAATAAAATAGATATTTAAATGATAAATATACATATGTTTATACAAAAATAATTTTAATAAATATTTATATTCCAAAAATCTTATTTTCTTAAGATGTCGTATTTTAAACCTTTCGAGACCGAATGCTCCTTGCGGAGGTCTGAATCTCGCACTACTAGCCCGAGGGTGCGCGATAAACTGCACAATCCCGAACGGGTTCCCCAAAAATGGGTTGTAGCGGCACTTTGCAAAGATTGTAAAATACTAATCCTTTAGAAAACGGTTTTATAAAGTAAAAGGTATTTATTTGCAAAGGTGTAAATTTTCCGTATTTTAGATTCTAGGGTTTCCTAAGTCAACTAGCCTATTTCTAAATGGTCTAAACGATAAGTCGTTAGAAGCCTCAAATCGCCTCTTCACCGCCAATTGTGGTCAGGTAAGTACAAATGAGGAAAGGAAGGATCCGCTCACGAATCGTGAGACGGGCCTTTTAAAGTTACCTTTGCTCACTTGCCTAGCCTAGACACCACAAAATCAGGTTTAGATAAACGATCGATGTCCACAACTTATCGTGTTTTCCTAATAAAAGGTATTTATTTAAAAGTGTATCAAAGCAAAACTTTTAGAATTGATTTTATTACGAAAATGGTATTTAAATGAAAGTATTGTTTTTATCGTATTCTAAGTTTTTGATGATGTCGCTTAGGGTTGTATCTGCGTGTGTGTGGAGGTAGGTCATTACCTCGTGCTCTACTTTAAATGTATAGCAAAGTTAAGGGGTTAAATGTGAAATCGAAACGTGATGGTATGAAAGTGAAAAAATACGATAAATTGGAAAGGTTATCATTTCATGTGATGAAACTTATTCAAATTGATTTTTAAAAGTTTAATAGTCAACATAAAGATATTTACACATGAATGTATTGGTGAGAAGTGAACTTTTATAGAAAACCGAATCGGAAATCGGATTTGTTCTGATTCCGTCGGGTTTCGTAATTTCGTATTTTAGAGAAATAGAAAGGGGGATAGAATAGGACTTACGGGTTTCGATTAGGCAAAGGAGTGAAGGGGGAACTAGAGAGGTTGCCGAGGCGTTGCTTCGTCGTCGGTTGTTCCTAAAAACGTCTTCGGAATTCTCGCCGGAATTTCGTCGGAGCTTCGCCGCGAACTTGTTTTCAAAGTACACACTTCTTGAAAAATTTTTGATAGAGTGAGCTTAAGGTTTTGGGATGAAAGAGTAGAGGATAGGGGGTGTATTTATAAGGTAGGCTAGGGTAGGGTAGGTGAAAGGTTTTTAATTAAAAAAAATTGTAAAAAATATGGGAAAAACATTAAAAATCATAGTAATTAGGGTATATTAAATTCTCGGGAACCGATCCAAGTAAATGGTATGTGCAGGGGAGTTGGGCAACTGAAAAGTCATAACTTTTCAGTTGCCGAGTCAGCCATCCGGCCGAGTCCCGCGGGCGGCGCCGGCCCGAGTCGGCCGGTCCGCCGGCCGAGTCGGGCCGAGTCGGAAGGTGGGTGGGAGTTGGGGTAGGCTCTAGTATATTTAGATTTTTAGGTGAAGTTCAAAGTTTTGGAGTTATGGTCTGTGGACTGTTGGGCTTCCAAAGGATTTAAAACAAAAATAATTTAAAAATAATGTGGGGCAGGGGATTTGAACTCTGGTGGCTTGGTTCAGCAGTGCAAGGTGTTACCAATGAGCTACAAGCTCCTTCTTATAATTATTGTGGGAAAATAAATACTTAAAGTGGTAACAGCAATATTAAATACCCCAAGTATACTTCAAATTTATATCAATTTTATGTATACAAAAATTGGAGTTGTTACAATTCATGTCAGACTTTGGATTCATATTTGAATTGGACTCTGATTTAAGTTTGTATTTAGGTTTGAGTTAGACTCAGACTTGAGTCGGACACTTGTAACTGATTTAGATCTTAAATTAGGTTCGGAAGTCATCGGTAACTGCTGCACATGGACGGCAGGATTTGTGTCTTTTTCCAAGACAATTACCATTGATAACCCCGTTAAGTTTTCTAACTTAAATAGGCAACCACTCATTTTCTCCGGCTCCCTGGGGCTCAAGAGAATTGATCCCGCTTAAATCTATATTTACCAAATTCCTTAAATATTGTTTTATGTAACTCGAGGGGGTTTTATGAAAAATATTTTTAATAAAATTAAAAATAAACCTCGAGAAGTTATTTATATTATTTAGGGTTTTCATGGATGTGAATTTTAAGGATTTGAGGTATTTTAGTGATAATTACATAGCTTGTAAAGTTCATGGTATTTTATTGTAAAACTTGTATTTTGTTGATATCTTGATAGTATTTTGGTGAAACTTGTAATTCTTTCATTTTAAAAATGTAAGTTTATTATATTTTGAAAATATATGGATTTGTAATTTTTATATAATTATTAAAAATTAATTTTATTTAGGTAGAAAAAATGCGTTTTTCTTAAAAACCGTATTTAAAACTTTCGAGACCGCGTGCTCCGTGAGAAGGTTTGCATCTCGTTCTACTAGCTTAAGAATGTGCGATAATCCGCACCATCCAATAATGGTCCCCTAAAAAGGGTTGTAGATGTATATTTGCAAAGGAATTTAAAAATATAATTTAAAAGAAAACCGGTTTTATAGTAAATGGTATTTCTTGTAATAATGTATTCGTAACAAAAATTCACACAAAAGCTGTATCGTGCTATGGAACCATGTGTGTATATGAGGGGTAGGTTATTACCCCATGAAGTTTTCTAAAGGTAAAGTATTAACAAAATACTAAAAGAGGTGATGTTTGAAGTTCATGATAAACGAAAAACTTAAATTAAAGTTATTTTACATGATACTCTTGATTAAAATTTTATTCTAAACATTATGATTTAAGGTTACAAGTGATGGATACAAGTTAGATTGAAAAAAATATTAAAGAGAAAGAGTTTTCTAGGGTTTTGAAAAATATATCGGTATTAACTTCACTTACCGATATATGATTTGAAATGGAATTTCAAAGAATAAGAAGAGAGATTGATAGGGACTTACACATGGTTATATTAAGAAGAGCTAGGAGAAGAGATTGTTGTCGTCGTGGTGTCGCGGGATCGCCGGAATTTGCTTCGATCCTCGCCGGAAGTTGATAGCTTGCTAACTCCTCTTTTACTCCACTTGTATTTAAGAAATTTTGAAAATTTTGGCTAGAATTTTCAGAATGATTAAGGGCTAGGGAATGGGGTAGTATTTATAGAGGAGAATTAGGGTTTTGGAATTAAAATGGTGAATTAAATATATTAAAACGATGATAAATTATGAATTGAAGGGGCTCTGTTTGATTGCAGGGAAATCAAACAGTGTAGGGGAGTTAGGAGTAGGCCAAGAGTCGAGTGTGCAAAGCCCGGGCCTTATTGGCCACTGTTGGACCGTCGATGTCATCCTAGGGGGGCATTTGGCCGGTCGATCTAGGGTTTTGGTGCTCTGGATTCTGGCCACGTGTATATCTCTCTGTTTAAACCATTTTCTACATGTTTGATTTTTCTGACTTTTCATTTTTATATGTATTGAACGTATAAACTTTTGGGCTTCCAAAAAGTTTTTTAAAAGATCGGAAAAAATAATGCGTCTGATGGGATTCGAACACACAGGCTACGTCACAGCAGTGCAAAGGCTTTACCAGTGAGCTACAAGTTTTTTCTTTGTTGTTATTGAAAAAATTAACTTATAACTCAATCTCAGGCTGTATAACTCATTTCTGTACATTAAACTGGAAAATTCCGTACAGTAAATTCAGAGTCGTTATAGATGTATACCACCCATGTGACGCCTCACTTCCCAAAATACGGAATATGGAGAGCGACGAAGGCCAGCCGGCTACCTACGGTAAGGAAAAATTCTTCCATAGTCATATAAGGCTGTCTAGATTAACCTGTCAAAAATAAAATCCAATACCAAAAGAGATAATACCGATAATTATACTGCAACGGAACCACAAGGAATACTAAAAAAACGGGTCCACTAGATAATTGATGCAAATAAATACCCGATATAATAGATTCAAAAGAAAAACAAAATCTGAAAAGATACAAAAGTCCTAATGTCCCATAAAGGCGCACATACTAAATGCTAGCTGAAAGGAAATAAACCTGCGGGTTACTGATCTTCGGTAAAGTCCTGATAGCCGCTCCGATACTGCTCAGCCTGAAAATATGTCTCTAAAGCTGAGATGGCAAATCTCAGATATGTCAGAATATCTTAACAAGTACTCAACGTATAAGGTATGTGTATGGAATGATAACATGAATATCTGAATGTAGTGAAGCCCGTGTACGCAAGTAGAAATAGATGTAAATACATATGCATTAAAACTGTGAAACAGGCTTGTAAACAGGTCAAGTCACATCCTACCGGTCACTAAAAGGTAAACTATTCTATCGTAAGTTCGAGTGTGTGCGTTAACCTCTGCAGGAGTGTTCCTAACCCAAGAGTAGTGCCCCAGAAGCTAGGAAACACGGACCCAACCGTAGAATGAACAAGCGACCAATATAGCTCGGTACGAGCTGTAATAACATGCGACCGATATAGCCCGGTACGAGCTGCCGGAATGGGACTCCTGAGATCCTGTTATACGAACGCACACTCAAACTACCCCAACACCCGCGTATTTATAGCCACTTTGGTAATGACTAGAGCACTAATTAAGAATGCTGAAAAGACTGGAACTTATGATATGGTAATTGTATAGAAATGAAACTGGTAAATAGTTGTGTGTCATTTCATGTAGTTCAGCATCCTAATCAGCGATCTCGTTCATAAAGACTAGAGTATTGAATAGTCATGACTTGTCGAATGTAATAGTTATCTGGTAATAGTAACTGCATGAAGACGATGTACAAGCTGGTATGAGTCACAATTGTTATCTTTACCGTTAACATTAATATGGATATATTAATCACAATCTGGCTAGAAATATATAAATGTGAGATAGGTCAACAACTTTCGAACTTTATTTGTAGTTAAAATAAATTTCATTTTAAAACCATGCTTGCTAGTTATTCTTACTTGTTGCATAAAAGTTTGCCTATATATATTATTGTATGATATAACGAAAAATATGTACTAACACATTTCTCTTTTATTCTAACAGGGCAGGAAATACACACACACACACACACACACACACACACATACATACACACACGAAGGAATGCCGATGTACATCGACCAAAACTAAAGCAAGAATACTTGCCTAATCGGATCTCACGACGGGATGCGTACACTGCGTCTGACGTCGGGTAAACGTCGCGATGCACACACGCGCGTACAGAACAGGACCAAGCTATGCAAGAACGTGACCGCGCTGGCTGGGGACGTGTCACGACCCGAAAAGTACGGAATACGGCCGGCACTTAAATTACGAAACGTCTCGAGGCCTACATAATCTAAGTAAGCCAAAACCCAGAAATCAAAACCAAGTAAAGCAGTAGAGTGAAGGAAAAACCAATTTAAATCAAGTAGTTTAGCAACATAAGCCGAAATATGCATTTTTAAAATCACAAGTCTTTTCTGAAAATTTCGGCAGAGTTTCCTTTGTAAATACTGGCCCCGAACGGGGTACAACATAATAAATATATACATCAATGATAAAAGGCATCCCCAAGCAGGAGCTAACTTTTTGTCAATCGACGGTCACAACCACGCAAACAATATAATATACAACGCCGAAGGGCGAGGATCAAAACTGAAAAGGAAACTCAAAACAACATGAAATCCATAGTAATACAACGCACGACTCTAAGGTCGAAAGAATATACATCACTGGTCTCTAAATCTGAATAAATATACAAGTTTGGTTGATGGAGTCACTAGATACAACTGAATAAAATAAAGGTACAATAGAGGTCACGATACAAGTGAACCCACCTACCAAAGCAATCATCCTGAAAGGGAGCAGTGTGCCAGCAAAGCCGTAACGGAACCTGTACGGCAAAACCTGCAAGAAACTGTGGCACAACGGGGGTGAATTGCCAACTCGTGAGTAGAAAACATCACAGAGCAGAAATCGTATGTATGACGCAATCCTAGGTCATACGATCAGTATATAAATATATCCTCAATATGATAAGGTCTGAAGCATGAAAAGGCGGCAAAGGTAAACATCTAACCCAAGTGTAATACTGAGTGCTCGTGTCAGTGCCTCAGATAGCAACATATCATATGATGAGGTATGAATGCATGAAAACAGAATACATGTAAATGGAGAACTGCTTTCATAACTAAGTGAGATTTCTGTATATTTAAAATGAGGTATCATCAAGGAAATCAATATAAACAGTGTCTAGTATCGACACAAAACATAAATCCCAATATCTTAATATCTCAGGCTCCGGCTATCCGGACTGGCCTGCATCATCAAATCTCAATACCTCAATATCTCAAAATCTCAGTGTCTCAATCTCACTATCTAGGGCGCCGTCAAGTCCGGATCAGCCCCTAACATCAATCACACGACCACGACAGTATCCTCCGGATATCCGACGCGTCAGGTAAAATTACCGGTAGGCAGTCTGTCCCTGCCGGGCTCATCGTCTACAACTCGATTTTCTTGCCCCGGGGTACCTTACCGGGTCCACCATGTACCCACAGACGGTTCATCCAACTTCTCGAATCGGGTCTCGAAATCCATCTCATAACCGAGAAAACATCATGGTGGACGACTCATACATCATGAGAAAACCGCACTTTTCATTTTAAAAAGAGAGAGAGAGAGAGAGAAATTTATATATATTCTTGCGGTTTTCTCCCAAATCCAGGAAATCTCATAAAATCCGAAATCCAATCATCAATAGCGAGTAAACGGTGAATATAGGTATAAAACTCCATAATTTTGCATAACAGTGAATAATAATATGCATGAAGTAACAAGTGATAACTGCAATGTCTAAACTGGCATGTAAGGCAAGTACACTAATATCATGTCGAAACTATCAGCTAACAAGCTATGTCAATGAAGTAGTATTCTCTAAAATGTACGTGACATGGCAATTACCGATGATGATGTGTGTGAGCCGGCAAGTAAGTATACATGGAACATACGCATCATCGGTAATGGTGCTGGTGTCCCGACAGCATGATATCAATAATGGTATATGAAAACACAATATAAGCATGCGATGTGAAGCGAACAGCAATAAAGTGCGGGAGCTGAATGATAAACACAATGATAATTAATCTGCATTTATATAAACATGAGTCATGCAGTGGTGCCATTTGAAATAACACGAATCGTGGTGTTTTGAAAATAAGGGTTACGGTGTTTTTAAGAAAAGATACGTCCTTTGAAATATCCGTAGAATCCCTTGTCCCGTCTTTAAAATACACACGATTCGTTAGTTTTTGAAATAGGTATGAGTCGAATCTAATCTATCATTTACAAGTACACTATAGGGCCAAACTACACAGGCTGATCGAAAGGTAAGGAAACCGCCTAACATCTGAGTCAATACATACATATATATATAATAGTCGGTGATCCCGCCTCAATAATATCACATACGATACAATATCTATAATATGACATCCTCAAGTTAAAAGTGCGGATCTATCATCAATAGATAGCTCGTACGTAAATCCGCCGTACGGTATCCCAAATATGGGTACGGGTCAAATATCACATTCATCACATTATTCATCTGGTATCCTCTTTATCAAATATCATGATCCGGGGTACTGATCTACATCTAGTACAATACTGATACCATCTATGTATGCATGCGTGTATATAAAAACACCACGTCAAAGAACCCGCTAAAACATCATGTCGTATCTCAAATACAAACCCTGTCACATCACCGATCTCACGGCCTCAAGTCCAATCTCATCGACTCATCTCAAATCCCAAGTACTATCCTCATAATCCATGTATATGTATACGTGTGTGTGTGTGTGTGTATACATAGTCCCATACCCATGTGTGTGTGTGTATACATATCCCCATATACGCACATGTAAAAGAATGAATGTATGCAAGTGTGTGCGCGTGTGTGGGTGCAACAACTACTATAGGGTTTCGCAAATAACACTACTAATCCATGAACACATAGTCATATCCTGAATATCCATGTCTCACATAAAAGATATCATATATATATATATAATATATATATAGCCTGCTATATATCGAACTACGGGGGTGCTATACGCCATCCACCCGACTTCTCTCCGTAGATATAAATCTACTCACCTTGTTTCTTGTGTGCCGATGCCGATGTCGCCACCATCTCCTTCATCGTCTCGAATTATTGTGGGGGTACCTACATGTCACACGTATCGTATCGCATTAAAACCAAATCGAAGGCGAAACGACACACAAAAACCAAAACGACACGCGGAACTCACCTAGATCCAAACCTATGGTTTGCCCTCGCAACTTAACCAAATGACACCCGATAGAGACGTACAAACGTCAAGTGATCGATACTAAACACAAATACCAAAACTTAAATCCATAAACATCACGAAACGTAAAACAGCAACTAAGAAAACATGCTCCAGATTTTGTCTCAGGTGAAAACAAGGTAAGCAAACAACTCTGGGGTGATATATAGGGTACATATGAGCTATGGGGGCAACTTGGGTACTTATCTCCTCGGAGGGGCCGGCCACACTAAGGAAAATTCCGGCCAGGCCAGTTTTACAGAGGTGTTGGGGTCTCGTTTGTAAGTGCACGGCGGCGCCCCGGCCGTCAATCCGACGGCCAAATGCGGAAGCGGTGATAAACTTAAATTTTTCTTGAACTGGCAAACCGCCGCGCACTAATACCCGGATCGAACCATTAATTAGTCCTAGCTTACTACAAGAAAGGGAATAGAGATATACCGACGATCCAAGTCCTCCGGTCTTCTCGTCATCGTCCCGATCTCCTGCGGAATGTCCCGTCTCCTCCTCGTCGCCGGAAGTGCACCACATCGCCTACTTCTTTTATGGGCTCCCACCTCAATGCCGAGGCAACTCGGGCACGAAGCCGGCTACTCGACGTGCCCAAGGTTCGCTGTAGAATTTAGTGTGGATACTTGTGTCTCATTTGGGGTAGTGGAGCTTGCCATTGGTGGAGGGATGAAACAAGAACAAATGTGGAGGAGCTTAGGGATATTTTGTGCATCAAATGAACAACAAAAACCCCACTACAATTTTTGGACAGCCCATGAATAACATGGCCGGCCACCCCCTTTGGAGAGAGGAGAGAATGAGATTGAAGCCAAAAATATGAGTGGGAAAAACTCTATCATACAAGAGAGAGAAAGAGGAATGGCTATGATGCAAAAGCCATCATTAAAGAACATCATCACAATATCAAAACCACACTCAACACCACCATCATCACCTCACAATGTCCAACCATGATGAGAAAGAAAAAGTCAATGATGGTGCACATCATGAAAACCATCATGATGCTACAATAAGCAAAGACCCCCTCCACAAAAGCCTATTTGCAACAATGCAAATAAACCCTCCTCCACCAAACATCGGCCAATGAACGATCAAAGGAAAATTGGCCAAAACAGAAAACAAACTGGCAACTCCAAAAACTGGTCCCGTAATAAATTACAGGAAAACCCCGATACTGTGCATACACACCCGCATTTGTATTCCGACCGAAATACAAATGCAATGAGACAAAATCTACACTGTACTATACTAGGATCCGGCTTAAACCAAAGCCGGCTAGTAATATCCGTTCGATCCTGATCCGTGCAATACCGCACGTATCTGATCGAACCCTGCCATAAAACCATACGGCCTATAGTACAAACTGTCCGATCCTGATCCGTGCAATACCGCACGTATCTGATCGGACCTTGCCATATCTCCATACGGCCTCTACAACCTTTCGCCCGAAAGCTGAGTAACAGAATGTGGGGGACTCTAAAGACTCGTCAACACCTTGGTTGTGGATTTAACCACAAGCACGTCAGAGGTATAAGCCAATACGTAACGGGCTACCAGGTATTGACTAAAAGGGACGTCTGTGAGCGAACTCAGCCTGACAACCCTACTGAGCCTGTCAGTGACAATATCCGTACAGTCCGGTCCGTTCGTCTATGAGCATCGCATGGCGGGCCTAGGGGGTTGGTAAAAGTCAGACCCCCAAAAGCGGTACAAGTCGTGTCGGAGTGTAGCCCAGAACACCCTGAGATACTACTGGAATACCTACCAGTAAATCTCCTTGCCTCGGCCGAGGGCTTCGTGTAATGGCTCTCCTAGACACAGCACGACCTCACCCCCAATACCGGGAAAGACGAACCCCTGAAGATACGCTCACTGCCTCCATGTGGCTCGGGACTGTACCCAACTAAAACCTGTTTGCACGACTCCTTTGAGCCGTGGTAGGGTAGTAATCAAAGTACAGTGGGAACTCACACGAGACAAATGACGATCCCCAGGTCGATGAACTAACCTGCACACATGTCACCAGGGAACTGCCATCTGACGTCTGGTATATGACCAACTAGCATGTTCCCGGCGAGTCCTGTCCGGTGTACTCATAACCCAAGGAGCACCTGTATACATCTTAGGTGATCCAACTGACACCAGTGGCTTGTGAGACCGGCCACCGCCCCTCGTCGGGGTCTCGACTGTATACACTAGTCTACTATGGAGAATCGATGCCCTGTCTCGAAACTCTCACGACTAGGGACCTTTTAAGGATATGCTTATAGACCCCCAGCTCCCACTTATATGATCGCCCTCATACTGCTGGTGGTCAAGCAAGAATCCTAGGGGCTCTATCAACGTGTAATAGCGACGTGTCAGGTCACTTAAAACAGTACACGATGATAAAGGTAAACCAGATAGCATACTATCATCTCGAGTAAGACTGTCCTACCGGGATAGGTCCTCCCTCAATCATTGCAATCACGTACCTGTGATCCAATAATTGACTCTGAGGGCACTATCTCCAACAATCTCCCACTTGCACTCAAGGCTAATTATTGCGATGTCGCATACTCACAGCCCGTGTGATACCGAACACCCAACTCCTCTACTAGTCAGTCTCACAAAGCTCGTTTGCGAAACTATTGCGTTCGAGGAATAGCCTCAGTGAGTGGATCCGCTTTGTTGTCTCTTTCCATGTCTCTCTATATCTCAAGTTCGCGGAGAAAGCCATCTCCCGAAATGAGCAATACCTGTCTTAGAATGTGTCTGGATGTCTGATGGGACATAGCTCATAAATGAACTCCAAATCCAAACTTCTTAGACTGTATCGACAACTGAACTTAATCAGTATCCTGCGCCATGCCACCCTTCAGTATTGCCTTGGACCACCTGTCCAAAATACTGCCCCTCATCAGAAGGAAAGCTATAACTCTGACAACCTCCTTGTCGTCCATGTCACCTTGGAAGCCTGGAATGATAACTGTCTCCCGAATGAGGCTGTCGTTATCATATCCCTAGAACATCCACTTATGTTCTAAAACTGCTTCCGACCGTTTCTCCAGGATTGGATCAATGTCAACTTATTGCATCTAGTGCAAGAACAACATCTGGTGTGGTACTTGACATCTCATGATTGACTCAATCGCCTGAGCAAGTGATCTGCCAATCATGCACATCCCTCTCCCCTTTCGTCTGTAAGACACCTTTAGAGAGGGTGACTCCATTACCT
This sequence comes from Agapanthus africanus, assembly GCA_030015575.1. NCBI lineage: Eukaryota > Viridiplantae > Streptophyta > Magnoliopsida > Asparagales > Amaryllidaceae > Agapanthus > Agapanthus africanus. Next base: position 63,582,842 of record JASDDO010000012.1, on the reverse strand, counting down.
GCAGGTACACTACCGTGCCAGGAGTCGTCCATTCTAAATACTCTTAGAATGCTGTCTAAGTACCCAGATTGGGAAACCACCCAAATCTAGATCTAAAACCATAGATCTAGTAACCAGTATGTCTGACATAATATCCAAGTCCTGTGTGGAGAAAACACTGTGTGACGACCAAAGTATAACCGATTGTAGTATAGGAATATCACTTCCTACTCTGTGTATGTCATCCAAATACCAGGACATCACACCCTACTACCTTCTCAACAGATCCATCCCCTATTCTGATGAAGTCAAACCTATGACTGTCACGTCAGAAGTAGATGATCTATCTCCGCTACATCTGTTTTAGTCTATAAATAGACATAAGCTACCTTTCCACCAATGCTTCCGCTGCTCCCACTGACTACGACAACCCTCTGGCAGAGTCATATACACGTACACTTCTAAAACTAGTTTAGAACGACGCTATACTCATCCTCCCGCCGGGTCTCGCACCCTGGAACAACAGCAATGGTAATTGTGGGTAAACAAGAACTTCCCTGTCACCGTCCTTGAGGCTACCGTAGTACCTCTCGGGTGCCTGAAGTTACCCACCTTATCTGCGGAGTGGCCAATGGAATGTCAAACCAGATTGAATCTTTAGGTTCCTTATCAAATTTTCAGTAATCGTTTGTGGTTCTGGAATCACTTCCAGTTCTACCATACTCCCACTACTGTTTTCTGAAAAAAATCCATTTTTATTAAAACTGTGGCGAGTCTAGAACAATATTGCTATTGTTCATCCAGATGGTAGAAAATCAACCCTCGTCATAGCCTGGGTCAACCCACAAACAGCCATTACAGAAACGTGCCTTGAGTTGTCCAGTGTCTGGTTTTAATCATAAACCAGACAACTCCCCGTACCTTAACATCGTTAAGATATGAACTGTTCTATATCCAATATAGAACCAGAGGCACTGATTTAATTGAACCAGATTCAAATTATGCAGCTGTCTCCAGTGCATGTCAACTAAATGGAAGGAGGCCGATCAGCGTTACTCAACTTAGGAATGCTTCCAATTATGAGTAACCTGAAAGAGAAGCAATTTCTCTTAATCATTACTATCAACTGAATACCATATACAAGTATCTACATCTTCGATCACTTTGAAGAATCCCGATACTTGCTACTTCTGGTTCTCTACTCTATTCAAATACCTATAACTTCTCAAAATTCGGACACTGTGTTTCCGCGAAACACTTGTCTAAAAACTAGAGAAGTCATAAGTAAACCGAATATAGTACGAGGACCAACCCCTCTGTCCTGATGGACCCTGGACATCATACATTACTCTGTACAAGTCCCTTGAGTCTGATAACTCACTCACTGTGTGTCGTAGGTTGAAAACTGTACTTATGGTTAAGAAGAATTACACCGCTGTTTAATGCTCCTTACCTAACCGTCCACTGATATAGGTAAATGTCGTAGACATAATTTCAGAAAGGTATATCTCACTCTATGAAAATAGACGTACAGATATATCAATTTGAAATTGGTGCATAACTGCGGATATTCAAAACCAAATATTTGCCAACCGGCAAACAGCCCAGGTGATTTCCTCAAATATCACCGATTACAACGAATCCCGATATAATGAGGATAATCACCCAATTCCCAATAACTTACTCCCACTCATCATCTGTAAAACCATACAGATGTGAGAATCGTACCTGGTAAATACATACCCTGGAGTAAGTACCTAATCGGGAAATCAGTTTTCCTTTAACATTACACAGTGAAACTGAAACATTGAAATGTTCCGATGGGGTATTCTGGTATTCCTAGTAATGCCTCTTCCAGATTCACGACTGTAACCGTATAGTTCTTTGCCACCTCTCCAAATCCCTTCATATGTCTTTAGTCTTTACCTTCTGTACACCCCTTTAGGCCAAATGGTTTTCTTCCTTCCCTACCGTTCGGCACCAGCCTATGGTTTGGAAGAAGACTATCCAATAAGCATAATGGGTGTACTGTTCCAATCCTAGGAACACTCGCAATGAGAGAGGGTGAAGATAAAAGACAACCGAATAAACCTTATTCCTATTTCTCCTGGACCAGAATCCATCCCCGAACTGGAACAAGTTCCATTCGAGTTCGTATATAACCATACGATGGAGTATCCAAATAAACTGTGGATCTTCGTAGTGATACGGAGTGTCCTGGAGAAATACAAAGGTGATGTGGGAGTGGTAACGAAATATTTGGTTTGGTCGTGAATATTTGTTGCAATTTACTTTGCCCTCTTACTAATCCCTTGCTTTGTCTGAACTTAATACCTTCTGTACACCATCGTTAGGCTAATTGGTTTTCTTCATTCCCTACCGGTCGGCACCAGCCTAAGGTTTGGAAGAAGACTATCCAATTTGCGTAATAGGTGTACTATCTCCTAAACCAAGGAGTACTCGCAACCTGAGAGAAGGTAAAAGGAAAAGACAACTGAATAGTCCTATCCGTTTTCTCCAGAACCGGAAACCATCCTCGAATAAATTCTTTCGAGTTCGTATCAACCATACGATGGTTTTGTCTAATGGAAGTGGACGTTCGTAGTAATACGGGGTGTCCTGGAGAAAAGGGTAAAAGTAGGAGTGGCAATGAGGTCTGCAACTCTGACAATCCAAAAGCCAGTGTTATAGAAGGTTCGGTTAATTTTGGTCACTGAGTCATAGTCTTAGGGTCGGGTCAATGGTCGCTGCCAAAGAGAGAGAGAAAAGAAACACTCAGCGTGCACTCTAACCTAGATCAGAATGGTTACCAATTTATCTAATCTGGAATCCTCCCACTGTACCTCAAATTCTCCTCCAAACCTGAAAGAAGAATTAGTCGGGGTCACCCGAGGAGTAAACTAACTCATCAGTGGGAATCGGGATCCAACTATCATCACATGATAACGTGACGGAATCCGCTCACGCTACCACACTCCAGAAGGTATGCGCATATCTGGCAAGTTTCAGTTCTTTTGAAACTCCCGATGTGATTTCTGCCCCATGCTCTTATGACCTTGACTTTGGCCAACAAATCATAAGTCACATGTCAAGTTCTACCTGTCATTCTCCAGGTTGATTCGAATCCACCCGCACAAGCCCTTGACTTTGGCCAACAAGGCTATACGACTGTTCCAAACCAACGCATCTATCTATGCTGCATATGAATAACCAACAGCTACCAAACACTGTGCCTTGACTTTGGCCAACAAACACAGCTTGAATACTATTGACTATCGATATGAAACGACGGAGGGCTACGAATGGTTTCTGGCGAAAACCTTTAACGAAATGAACTTGATATCGTTGAAGGAACGGATAGCTTTTTAGAAATATAGTGACGACAACTTCCACTAAAGAGGTCACTCCCGGTGAAGGGATCTCGGCTCTTTCCCCGTAGAATGGGGTGCAGGATATTCCAACTGAATACCACGGTGCAAAGCAAAAGTAATCGGCTATAGTGAAGTTAATGCTCTGACGCAAACTTTTTGTCCAAGGGGTCACTCCCGGTGAAGGGATCTCGGCCCTTGCCTCGTCGACTGAGGAGCAGGATATTCCAAATGAATACCACGATGCAAAACAAAAGTGAACGTCCTTGCAATAACAGCTTTTTGAAAAAGTGTTCCAACAACATCAGATTAGGTTTGTTTTTAACTTGCATTGATCCGAATCAATGCAGTCCCATCAATTGATCACACCAAAAAGAACGAAAATATACTGATGTACATATATGCCATCCGCATTCGCCACTGGGTCCCGTCATTACCCGTTAGGTTAGCTAACTAACGACAGAGCGGGGACTGGACTAGCGCGGATGCAAAACATATACAACATCTACTAATATATATACTAATATATTATATTTCGCTCAAGGCGTGAATAAAGAGCAACATCACAGAGAATGAACAGCATCACAGAAACAATACAGATATCTGGGATCCCCGGGTTTCACAGAGCCGCTGAAACCCGACGTTCCCCTGGTCGTGTGGATAGCCTGCGCAATGAAATCCTAGACCCCTACGGGCGCGGAAAGTCACCCGCTAAAACCTGAAGCGAGGCAGCCCCCTTCAGCTCCGTGAATGGACCACCCAGTACTTCACGGAATCCGGTAACCTGGGCACCCCTCCTGGGTCAACCTGTACCCCCTACGAGTGCGGCGAATAGCCCGCCAATCCCAGAGTGAAGCCCCCTCCGTCCCAATGCCATGAGATGCGGGCTCGTTGCCCTCTAGAACCCGGCTATCCGTGCACCCCTCCGCGGGGTAATCCTAGTACAGAAAGTAAAATATACATACAACGGGTACATCGACCGCAACCAGGTCGTGCCCCAAAATAATAATACAAACAGGCAGTGACGGCAGTCCACATGTCGGACGCTCGCCCCGCAATATTAAATGTACATAATACAACCACAACGGTACTATCATTGCATCCAGGCTATCCCCCACGACCGATCCGCAACATCACAGCAAAAACAAAACATCAACGTGAAAGTCACGTTCGCAAATCCGTCTAACCGGGCTATAGCAGTTAGACCGGATTTACCGATCGAGTGACATTCACGGTCGCAGATATAATGCAAATACTGTGAAATAATGTGTTTAAAATATCCGATCAATCAAATTTTAACAAGTGGGCCCCCAAGCAATACTGTAGCAGATCAGGAAATTCTGGGCCGAATGTTATTATTCCAAACACCCTAAAATCACCCCAGAAGCCCACTGGAGAAAATTGACAGAGTGATCTTATCATAGTGCGGCGGAACCGCGGCCCAAAGGGGGGTTTGGCCGCGGTTCCGCGCTCCAACTATAGAGTTACTCTGTCGGTTTTCTACAGTAGCCTTATATTTTCCAGTACATTGGTTTTCAGCAACCTGAAAAAATTTTGGAGACTGAAAAATTTTGACAGAAAACTGATGTTAAGCAATACGGGTTTTGGAACATTTTAATCGATCGGAAATGCAAAACACATTAAACCAAGCTAGACTAAGTTAATGGCGAGGCTCTGATACCACTGTAAGTGCACGGCGGCGCCCCGGCCGTCAATCCGACGGCCAAATGCGGAAGCGGTGATAAACTTAAATTTTTCTTGAACTGGCAAACCGCCGCGCACTAATACCCGTATCGAACCATTAATTAGTCCTAGCTTACTACAAGAAAGGGAATAGAGATATACCGACGATCCAAGTCCTCCGGTCTTCTCGTCATCGTCCCGATCTCCTGCGGAATGTCCCGTCTCCTCCTCGTCGCCGGAAGTGCACCACATCGCCTACTTCTTTTACGGGCTCCCACCTCAATGCCGAGGCAACTCGGGCACGAAGCTGGCTACTCGACGTGCCCAAGGTTCGCTGTAGAATATAGTGTGGATACTTGTGTCTCATTTGGGGTAGTGGAGCTTGCCATTGGTGGAGGGATGAAACAAGAACAATTGTGGAGGAGCTTGGGGATATTTTGTGCATCAAATGAACAACAAAAACCCCACTACAATTTTTGGACAGCCCATGAATAACATGGCCGGCCACCCCCTTTGGAGAGAGGAGAGAATGAGATTGAAGCCAAAAATATGAGTGGGAAAAACTCTATCATACAAGAGAGAGAAAGAGGAATGGCTATGATGCAAAAGCCATCATTAAAGAACATCATCACAATATCAAAACCACACTCAACACCACCATCATCACCTCACAATGTCCAACCATGATGAGAAAGAAAAAGTCAATGATGGTGCACATCATGAAAACCATCATGATGCTACAATAAGCAAAGACCCCCTCCACAAAAGCCTATTTGCAACAATGCAAATAAACCCTCCTCCACCAAACATCGGCCAATGAACGATCAAAGGAAAATTGGCCGAAACAGAAAACAAACTGGCAACTCCAAAAACTAGTCCCGTAATAAATTACAGGAAAACCCCGATACTGTGCATACACACCCGCATTTGTATTCCGACCGAAATACAAATGCAATGAGACAAAATCTACACTGTACTATACTAGGATCCGGCTTAAACCAAAGCCGGCTAGTAATATCCGTTCGATCCTGATCCGTGCAATACCGCACGTATCTGATCGAACCCTGCCATAAAACCATACGGCCTATAGTACAAACTGTCCGATCCTGATCCGTGCAATACCGCACGTATCTGATCGGACCTTGCCATATCTCCATACGGCCTCTACAACCTTTCGCCCGAAAGCTGAGTAACAGAATGTGGGGGACTCTAAAGACTCGTCAACACCTTGGTTGTGGATTTAACCACAAGCACGTCAGAGGTATAAGCCAATACGTAACGGGCTACCAGGTATTGACTAAAAGGGACGTCTGTGAGCGAACTCAGCCTGACAACCCTACTGAGCCTGTCAGTGACAATATCCGTACAGTCCGGTCCGTTCGTCTATGAGCATCGCATGGCGGGCCTAGGGGGTTGGTAAAAGTCAGACCCCCAAAAGCGGTACAAGTCGTGTCGGAGTGTAGCCCAGAACACCCTGAGATACTACTGGAATACCTACCAGTAAATCTCCTTGCCTCGGCCGAGGGCTTCGTGTAATGGCTCTCCTAGACACAGCACGACCTCACCCCTAATACCGGGAGAGACGAACCCCTGAAGATACGCTCACTGCCTCCATGTGGCTCGGGACTGTACCCAACTAAAATCTGTTTGCACGACTCCTTTGAGCCGTGGTAGGGTAGTAATCAAAGTACAGTGGGAACTCACACGAGACAAATGACGATCCCCAGGTCGATGAACTAACCTGCACACATGTCACCAGGGAACTGCCATCTGACGTCTGGTATATGACCAACTAGCATGTTCCCGGCGAGTCCTGTCCGGTGTACTCATAACCCAAGGAGCACCTGTATACATCTTAGGTGATCCAACTGACACCAGTGGCTTGTGAGACCGGCCACCGCCCCTCGTCGGGGTCTCGACTGTATACACTAGTCTACTATGGAGAATCGATGCCCTGTCTCGAAACTCTCACGACTAGGGACCTTTTAAGGATATGCTTATAGACCCCCAGCTCCCACTTATATGATCGCCCTCATACTGCTGGTGGTCAAGCAAGAATCCTAGGGGCTCTATCAACGTGTAATAGCGACGTGTCAGGTCACTTAAAACAGTACACGATGATAAAGGTAAACCAGATAGCATACTATCATCTCGAGTAAGACTGTCCTACCGGGATAGGTCCTCCCGCAATCATTGCAATCACATACCTGTGATCCAATAATTGACTCTGAGGGCACTATCTCCAACATCGTTTTGGTAGGGGGTCTCGTGGTGGTCCATCTAGGCTACTGGTATTGTTTACTTTTCTAATATTGGTCGCGGGTCACTCCAGATTTCCCTGCACGCCTTATACACTCACAAAACCGACATGCAAAGTTTCTGTTTTTCGTTTTAGGTTTGGTATTGTGTTTGGTTCGGGGTTATTTACATCTAAGGGGGTCTAAGGTCATCTCTAAAGCACAATTACACCATCTCTACTCAAATCAAACCCTGATTCCCAACTTGAGTTTTCAAAGTTCACTAAACTTCGCCAAATCAATTTTAAACTTGAAAAGAGGCTTAAGCATATGAAACACCACACTAATTGTGAAATGATTACCTCATTTGGGACCCAAGAATCCCCTACAGCACCAAAATGCAAACTTTCTTGGTCCAAAGTGTAGCTTGTGAGCTTGTGCACAACTTTTGTGAAGTGGGGATGAGGTTTTTGTGAGTTTTTAGTGATGAAGTGGGGGTTTGAAGTGGAGGAAAAGGGGGTGCTACCATGGTTGAGGGAGAAGAGGAAATGAAGGAATGATGAAGGAAGAAATGGGAGCCATGACCAATGGTTGACCCCTCACCCTCTCTCTCATGCCCATACCTTACACTATTCTATTCTTTAATCATTTTCCTTTTCTTTTCTTTTCTTTTCTTCTCCTTGCAATAGTAAATCCAAAACAATAACCATACACCCAAAATATGTAGGAAAAATGTAACAGGTGTTAAAAAAATGACATGTGCACAAAACACGCTTAAAATCCGATTAGCGATTTTTTATCGCGATTAGTACAAAATTTGTGTCAAATAAATTATAAACTCTCATAATTTGCTTAAATCGCATAAAGTACTCTCTTTTTAGTAATTTCCATAATTTTCCAAATTTTTCCCAATTTATCGGTATTTAATTATACCGAAATATTAAAATATTAATTAATATTAATATTAAATTATAAAAGTTCCCAAAAATAATATTTTTTTTTTTGAAATGTTACAGGATGTCTACTGAGTTGCCCGGATTGTCGGTGACCGGTGATGACCAGAATCAAGAAACCAAGAAAGAAAAGAGAAGAAGAAGAAGAAGAAGAAGAAGAAGAAGAAAGGGCTGGTGCACTAGGTTTGGGGACAGAAGCGAGGCTAGGGGGATGTTGACGATGGGTCGGCGACGACGAGGGTCAGCGGCGAGGCAACGGGCTGCAAGTTCTTGCAGGGTTCGGTGAGGGATTTTGTGAGGAGTGGGTTTTCTTGGGTTAGGCTGCAGAGGAGAAAGAGAGGTGAGGGTGTGTTGTCGACGAGGGCATGAGGGAGACGTCGGCGACGGCGAAGCGACGGAGACGAGGGTGTGAAGGCAAGGCTGGGCTGTGGGTTGTGCAGGGTTTGCTACGGAGAATGAGGAGATAGAGGTGAGCGGGGAGAGGAGGTCGACGGCATGAGATCGGAGGCGACGGTGCGTTCTTGAGTTGGGTTCGGGTTTCTTGAAGTCAGGGATCGGTGATGGTGACGGTGGTTGTGGTGTTGGGAGGAGGCGGAGGAGGAGAGAAATGAGGTCGGGGAGACGAGAGGAGGATGAGGGCGAGGGTGAGGGTCGGCGGTGGTGGCGGTGGCGACGAGGCGACTGCATGGGTTCGGAGGCGGAGGCGGGAAACGAAGAAGAAGTGAGGAGAGAGAGAGGACGTGGGGAAAAATAATAGGGTAAAAAATATATATATATAATACATATAGAGCGAGAGAGATTTGTGTGTTTTTTAGTTAGGATTTAAAGTAAAAATATATATTTAGAAATATATATTAACAGTTTAAAATCTTAAGGATATAATATTGATTATATTTGAGATTTTGGCTAATACAAAAATAGTCCAAAGTATGCCCGGATTGGGTCTAAAATTATGGTTTGAAAATACGGATAATATACGTATCAAGCAAAACCAAAATACGATATCTGGGTAACGGAAATGCATAACCTCAAGAACGGATACACGTAGCGTGCACGTAACGATCCAAACGAGTCTCTTTCACTAAACGGAACAAGAACAAGAAGTACGGATGCCATCACAGTGTTAGGGGTATAATGCATGCCATGCTAGATATTTTTAAAATATATTATTTGATTATAATTGTATTATTTAAAAAAATGCAGATGCCTGATATAATGCAGGTGTTCTCCGCCGAAAGACGCGACCGGAACGTCGGGACGTTGGGCCTGAATTTGGGGGCAGATACTATTTGGTTTTATCCGTCCACCTTTCCGAAGATTCCAAGTTTATTTATGGCACCGTGTATCGAAAGTTTAGACGGATGCGGCCGATGTAGCAGACTTCGTCAGATTCTCCCTCATTTGAGGGGGTTTTTTATTGTGGGGACGCTCTTCCCTGCAAACGCAAGCCCCTGCAGTTAATTACACTACCGCATCGCGGTAACCACTTTTTTCTTCTCCAGATGGTCACTTCGTGTCGTGTGTGTTTGTTTTGTTTTTGGTTGCCCGTAGATTGTATACGGAGACTAATTTATGCTGTCGTCCGTAGGGCGTGGATTAGTCCAAATCCGTATTTTCTTAGATTTAGGTTTGGGGTTCGGTTTAAGGATGCGTTAGTCTCATTTGAGATTAAGATCAACTTAAGCGTTTGTTAAGGATACGTTGGTCTAATTTTAGACTAAGATCAACTTAACCATTTGTTAAGAATACGTTAGTCTAATTTTAGACTATGATCTACTTAACATGATCATTTAGATCCAACAAAAAAGCATTTAAACTCTATTGTTTTAGTTTAGGGACTTTGCGGTCGATTATTTTAGGGACATTACGGTCCAAGGTTAAGGACATCATAGTCCATGGGTTTAAGGACCCCACAGTCCAAGGTTAAGGACATCATAGTCCATGAGTTTAAAGACCCCACAGTCCATGGAATGTCTGGTTGTCGGGACCCATCACCTCTCTGAAGACGTTGAAGGATTACAACGACACATATCAGAGGAATGCAGAGATGTACCCTTGAACCAATTTTGGTTGGAGATATATAGTCCAATTAGGACTAAAATCTGATATTTATGAGCATATGGGCTCAATTAATCTGAATGAGGGGTTTATGGCCAGCTTGGGCTCGGCCTACTCAGTTAAAATGTTAAACATTTGACAATGCTGAGCATTGCTTTGGGTTCTGACAGCCTTTCTGCCTTTTATTGAATGCTGGGCATTCATCATAGCTCTAGGGTTTTATTGAAAGAACAGTTTATGTTCTATCAGCGCACGCGTGAGGAACAGTGGCGCGCTTGGCGCTAGCGCCAGTTAATGAGCGCAAAGCGCCATTTGTTAAGTGGAGTACACGTGAGGAGCACGTGGTGCGCTTGGCGCTAGCACTAGTCTATTAGCGCAAAGCGCTTCTGTGATATAACGCATACGTGAGGAATACGTGACGCACTTGGCGCTAGCGCCAGTTAATGAGCACAAAGCGCTTCTATGATATAGCGCACACGTGAGGAGTACGTGGCGCGCTTGGCGCTAGCGCTAGTCTATGAGCGCAAAGCGCCGGTTTATGAGCGCAAAGCACTATTTGTATAATGGCGCACACGTGAGAGGAACGTGGTGTGCTTGGAGCTGTGCGCCAGTCCAAGAACGCAGAAGCGCTTCTGATCAGTTTTATGATCTGATAAATAAATTCTCGTTTATAAGAGACTTTGTCTTAAGGTTCTAAGAACAAAGTTCTTATTTTATAGGAGATGTTTCAATCTCTTATTGTGGTGAAAGGCTTTGCCTTTATAGATCTAAGATCCTAAGAGAATTGAATTATTCTCCCATTTTTATAATGAGATGTTCATGATCTCTTTTGTAAAAAGACCTTAGTCTTATAAATCTATGATCTGTGAAAAGAATTATGTTCTTCTTCTTTAATGAGATTTTTCTTATCTATGTTTTTTTTTTACCTTGAAGAAAAGTTCTTCTTCTACCGAGAGCATGCTCTTCTTTCTGAGATTTCTCAAAGTTTATAGAGGGGTTCCTCTCTATGAGACTTGAAGTCTTGAGGCCTTTATATAGGGCAAGCTGATTTGTTTAATCAGTTGAAGGGATCTTTTCTCTAATTGATTTGGGAATTTCCTCACAGTTGGATCTTTGATCCTAGGGCTTCTGATTTACAGAAGGCAATCTTCTTGTTTTTAACAAGATTGGGAAATCCTTCCCCACACAGAATATATTCTGTATTTTAGTGATTTTTAATCACCATTGGATCATTGATCCGACGGTGCTCTGATTTACAGAGCAAAATCTTTTTGTTTGGAAAGATTCTGAAGAATGTTTTCTTAACAGAATTTTATTCTGGTTAACTGATGATTTTTAATCATGTTCGTTGAATCTTTGATCCAACGGTTGGGAACATTTAGTTCCAGCACTAGCGCTTTCGTGCTTTGCACGTGATGCCCTGCTTAGAGTGCTGCGCTACGTGCTTTGCACGTGGTACGCTGCAGCGCTCTTACGCTCATGTGTTTTGCACGTGTGCGCTGTCTCAGAGTTTTTGACTCTCAGCGCTGGCGCTGTTATAAAGCGCTGCTTCATTTCAAAATTTGAAATTTGAACAGAGCTTTGTTCTGATTGGGGGAAACAAATGTCCCCCACCGTTGCGCTCACGTAGCTCACACGTGAGTGCAGCGGTGGCAGCATCTGTGCCCTTAGATCAACTTAGAAGTTGAAACGGCTCTCGGTGCCTATAAATAGGACCCTTGGCCCTTTGAGATGATCTCTGTTCATCTTCTCACTTTTCTTCTGAGAATTATTTCTCTTTCAGAGTATAGCTCTTCCCTTTAAGAAATTTATTAAGAGTCAAAACTCCGCCCAATTTAGGTAAAAAATTGAACTTTTTAATAGAGCTTTGCTTTCCTTAGATCATAAATCTAAAAATATATCTTTAGGGTTTTACCCATTAACAGAGCGATGCTCATTTCCAAGATGTAACCTCTTTAGGGTGATTTTAACCCATGAACTGGAATATAGTTCATGAAGAACTTAAGGGTTTATTCATAGATCTTGAAGATATAGGAGTTTTTACTCTGTAGAAGCTTTGCTTCTTAGGGTTTCTTGATAGATTGTTTCATCTTTCTTACAGAGCATTGCTCTTTTAGAAATTTTGGGGGGAATTTTATTACCCTCATGATTAATTATGACAGCTGTCTGTCTGTTGCGGAGCATTGCTCTTAATGGGAGATTTACTCCTTGGCCCGAGGGATCCTCATTAAATGAGAATCCTTTGAAGATTTCACCCTTAATTGCACAAATTTAAATCTGTTGGGTGTTTTAGTCAGCACTTGTTTTCTTCATGCGGATATCAAGAGTTGTCTAAATCTCCGTGTCTTGATCAGTTTGTCCGCTAAACTCTCACTGATTTTCATTTTCAGGTGCTAGGCCGCTCATCTGTACTGCCTTAACGAAATCATTTCCTATGAGGACATTCGCTTACAGGGCCGTTGCCAAAACCAGGAGTTCACAAACGCCCAATGTGCCGAAATTATGAATCGTTTCAATGCACACATCGGCCGACTACTCCCTCGTCGCTCCGCTTTCTTGAAGATTATAGTGGGAGCAATTTGGGAAGCGCTTCCTGGATTTTATGAAGCCATGCCGCTTAATGCACTGGATGATGCTGAAGATAAGGGGCACTCAGTGTATCTGACGGGCCTGATCTCGAAGAAATGGCGAGATAACCTCATTGACATTCTGCATCAAGTTTTCCAGCAGACGACGATACTCGCTGCTTATCAAAGGACGGAGGACATCAGTGAAGATCCTGATGCTTGCGAACGTGAGAGGAAGCATACGAGAATGATCAGAGAGGCTAGAAACATTTTAGATGGCCTTACTTTTGAATTTCTTAATCCATGTCCTGGATTTGATGTCTTACCATTGTAAACATTTTAATAATGCTTTTGTTTACTGTTTTTATCAATGTAAGAATTTTCTGAAGTATGAATGGCAAATTTTGCGTTTTCGTTCTTTTATTTTCTACGTTAAACCTTTTCATATATACATGAATGGGCGCGCTCTGAATGGTTAACTGAATATGAATCGAATGTTCTCTTTATTGTCTTGCATGGTATGTGGTTGATGCCTGTAGGTTATGCCTTTTGTTTTGACTTGGCGCGAAGCAGTTTGCGCGTTCTTGAGTAGCACCTCCATTTTTCTAGCATGTAATTTCGGCAAAGGTGATCTGTAGATGAGAACAATGCATCTTGCACTCTTTGTAGGGTAGCGATGGCTTAGGAAGCAGATTCAGGTCTGCTGCCTAAGACTTTTCAACTTTATGAGCCGTGAGGATCTCATAAAGATTTTTCTCCCTACAAGTCGAGAGGATCTCGTAGGTGTATTTTCTCCTTAGGAATCTTGAGGATTCCTAAGTGTGCTTTTCCCTTGAGAGTCATAAGGATCTCACGAGAGAGTTTTCTTCCTTACAAGTCGAGAGGACTTGTAAGTGGTTGTTTCCTTTCTTGTCGATATTTGACTTAGGAGAGTGTGGCCTGTAGAAAATCTATCTTGATCTCTCTGCGAGGCAATGATGGCTTGGAAGATAGGGTTAGGATCTGCCACCTAAGACCTTTCAACTTTATGAGCCGTGAGGGTCTCATAAAGACTTTTCTCCCTACGAGTCGAGAGGATCTCGCAGGTGTGGTTTCTCCTTAGAAATCGTGAGGATTCCTAGGTTCGTTTTCTTTTGAGAGTCGTAAGGATCTCATAAGAGAATTTTCTCCTTACAAGTCGAGAGGACTTGTAAGTGGTTGATGAGTTGACCTGCTCCTGAGTCAAAGCATTGCTTTGATGGGGTGTTTGAGGGTTTACTCTGGCTGTTTCCCACGGAGTCAGAATTGACTTTGGCCGTGTTCTACGGGGCCAGAAAGGGTTGACTTTGGCCATACGGAGTCAGAATTGACTTTAGCCGTACGGGGTCAAAGGTTGCTCTGGCCATTTCCCACGGGGTCAGGATTGACTTTAGCCGTGTTCTACGGGACCAGGATTTGCTCTGGCTGTTCCCCACGGGGTCAAGATTGACTTTAGCCGTGTTCTACGGGATCGAGAGGGGTTGACTTTAGCCATACGGGGTCATGACTGACTTTGGCCGTACGGGGTCAGGAGTTGACTCTCGGTTGTCTGTGCACCGCCGAGTCCTGGAACTGGAAACTTTTCCACGGCTCCGCTTTAATGACGTTGCGTCTATTGTAATGAGACGGATGTCAAGATGATTTCTAGGTTGTCTGTGAACCGTAGAGTCTTGGAACTAGGGACTTTGCCATGGCTCTGAGATTGATTGTTGCGTCTGAACCCTGCTGGAATGAGGAGGAACGCCGTTGATGATCTCTAGGCTGTAGATGTCGCCATCGAAATATGGAACTAGGGACTTTGCCATGGCTCTGTTTGGTGGATGCCGCGTCCGTATCCTGCTGGAATGAGGAGGAACGCCGTTAATGATCTCTAGGCTGTAGATGTCGCCATCGAAATCAAGAACTAGGGACTTTTCCATGGCTCCGTTTGGTGGATGTCGCGTTCGTATCCTGCTGGAATGAGGAGGAACGCTGTTGATGATCTCTAGGCTGTAAATGTGGCCGTCGAGACTTGGAACTAGGGACTTTACCATGGCTCCGTTTTGCTGACGTCGTATATTCCTGTAGAGACACTGATTTCTCTGTGGGTCGACGGGAATCAAGATGCTCTCGTCAAGGACGTTGATTTCCCTGAATCGAGGTTTTTTGCCAAAGACACTGATTTCCTCGGAGTTGAAACGAATCGAGGTATTCCTGCAAAGACACTGATTTATTTGCAGGTCGACGCGAATCGAGATGCTCTCGTCAAGGACGCTAATTTCTCTGAATCGAGGTTTTTTGCCAAGGACACTGATTTTCTTGGGGTTGAGACGAATCGAGATATTCCTGCAAAGACACTGATTTTTCTGCGGGTCGACACGAATCGAGATGCTCTCGTCAAGGACGCTAATTTCCCTGAATCGAGGTTTTTTGCCAAGGACGCTGATTTCCTTGGGGTTGAGACGAATCGAGATATTCCTGCAAAGATACTGATTTCTCTGTCGGTCGATGCGAATCGAGATGCTCTCGTCAAGGACGCTAATTTCCCCTAATCGAGGTTTTTTTGCCAAGGACACTGATTTCCCTGGGGTTGAGACGAATTGAAAGATTCCTGCAGAGACACCGATTTCTCTGCGGGTCGACGTGAATCGAGATGCTCACGTCAAGGACGATAATTTCCCTGAATCGAGGTTTTTGCCAAGGACGCTGATTTCCCTGGGGTTGGTTGACTTGTTTCCGAGACGGAGCGTTGATTCGGCGGGGAGGTTATTGGTTGACTCTAGATTGTCTGTGAACCATAGAGTCTTGGAACTAGGGACTTTGCCGTGGCTCCATTTGGTGATGTTGTGTCCAATCCTGTTGGAATGAGGAGGATCACCGTTGCTGATTTTTAGGCTGTAGATGTTGCCGTTAAGATTTGGAACTAGGGACTTTACCATGGTTCCATTTTGTTGTGTCGCTTCCGTGCCCTGCTGGCATAAGAAGGAACGCCGTTGTTGATTTTCTGGGATGCAGATGTTACTGTTGAGATCTGACTTTCCCTTTTGACAGGATCTGGTGGGGGACATGTGGTTCCTTTTTCGTTTATGCCCATGGATTGTATACAAGGGTCAGTATGAACTGCTTGTAGGGCAAAAGTTTCATTCTTTCATCATTTTTTTTATTTCTTTTCACGATTCTCTATCATTTCAGCTTTTTATATCGCGAAAGTCGCGATTGCCCAATCATTTCGGCTATTTTTCGCGGTGCCCAATCATTTCGGTTATTTTTGTTTTTTACTCGCTGCTTTTTATTGCGAGTTGCCCAATCATTTCGGCTATTTTTGTATGCATATATATTTTTACTTGCTGATTCTGTTGCAAGTTGCCCCATCATTTCGGCTATTTCATATGTATTTTTGGCTCGCTGATTTTTATCGCGAGTGTGGAACTTGGAATCTGGTGCCAGTCTTAGCATCAGCATCGCTGCGACTGGAATATTGCCAGGAGCGAATCATCATTTGCCGTGAAAGGACTTGGGATTTGATACCGATTTAGGTATCAACATCGCTACCACTGGAACATTTTCAGGAGCGAATCATCATTTGCCTCTGTTGATGTCGAACAAAGGTAGCTTAGCAAACAGGGTTAGGATCCTATCGACTAAGGCTTTTAGACTTCATGAGCCGTAAGGGTCTCATAAAGGTGTTTCTCCCTACGAGTAGTGAGAATCTCGTAAGTGCGTTTTCTCCTTAGGAATCGTGAAGATTCTTAAGTGTATGTTCTCTTATAAGTCGTAAGGATCTTACAAGAGTGTTTTCTCCTTATAAGTCGAAAGGACTTACAAGGGCCGTTCACCGTGTGAACATATCCCTAGTCGCTGGTGGGACTTTGTCAGGGAAATGCTTATCGTGCCCGCGGATTGTATACAAGAGTCAATATTGAACCGTTTGTAGGGCCATATGGGAAAGTTGATGGCTTAAGAACAAGTTCAGATCCCTATAGCTTAAGGCTTTTGAATCCTATTAGCCGTGAGGGTCTCATAAGAGGGTTCTCCTTACAAGTCGTGAGGATCTTGTAAGTGTAACTTCTCCTTAAGAATTGTGGGGATCCCTAAGTGTGTTGCTCCCTTGTGAGTCGTAAGGATCTCACGCAGGTATTTTCTCCTTACAAGGTCGAGAGGACCTTGCAAGCGTCTTTTAACGAGATTGCGCCCTTTCGGGTTTTCACAAACTCGCCGGTAGTCCTGCTGTTTTTACTCACGGAGCCCTTTTGGGTTTTCATCCGTGCCCATCTCGCTTATGGACGTACCATTTTTTTTTACGTCAGCCCAAGGATGCTGCGTTTTTGTAGTAGTTTAAGGACGTTTCGGTCCATTGCAAGTTTTAGGACATTGCAGTCCATCGTTGCCATATTTGAGGCAAATTTGTAGTTTACGGACTTTTCGGTCCATTGTTTATCCTGTATACACGTGCATTTGTCACGTGACGGGATACATGACGCTGATGTGGAATACAACCATTTAGGGTGTGATTTGATATGGTTGGAGTGTTTTGTGACCCATCCCTATCACGACTTCTCCAACTTGACGCCGACGCCTGGCCCCTTCGAATAGGGCCATTTGGCGTTCTCGATCAGCTTTGCTCTTCTGACGGGCTTCGTTCAGTAGCATGTTGATCATCTCGTCTGACGGTTCCAAGAATTTTGGCATTGATCCTGCCCCCAGCTTCTCTACATTATCTTCTGATGCCGAGTGAGCTTCCTTGTTATTTAGCGACGAATGAGAGATCATGTGGCAACTTGCCACATAATCTTCTGGTTCCTGTGACGAGTTGTCTCCCTCATCATCATCGCTATCTCCGCCCTCCAGGATATAGTTGAGAAATTCTTGGAGTTTGACCGGGGTTCATGTCTTTTGGTTGTATTCCTCCAGCGCGTCAATATGCTTTTGCAAGTCCGTACGCTTGTCATCAGGCTTCACGGGCTTCTTCTTCTTCTTTGAAGACTTTGACAGCTGGGCCTGAGCATTTTGACCATCGCTACCATTTCTTGGCGTCGGGCGCGGTTTTAGCATTCCCTCAATGATCTCAGGCTCTAGCGGGCTTTTCCACCTGATTGCCGGGCATGTGTGAAGATCCTTTAGCATTCTTTTCGTCTTAACTGAAAGAGCAACCTCCCATGGAGCTTCTTCTATAAAAGAGCATGATGCCCCCGGTGTGTCCACCCTTTTAGGAGTGTGCTATTGTGGCGGATTCACCTTCCAGTTTTCAGATAGCGCGAACTTGCCATGTTGGTATTGGTCTTCAACCCAGTTTTTGAAGACGTAGCAGTCTTCAATCGGATGGCCCAATACTCGGTGGTAGGGGCAGTAATTAGGATCGTTGACGTCGTTCGGTCGCGGTGGGTGTCTTGACTCCGGTAGAGTGACGAGCCCATTGCGCTCTGCCAATTCAAACGTTTCCTTGTTTTATCCCAGGGAAACGAGTAAGCAACTTCTCATCGAGGGATTGCCGCTTGTTGCTTTGGCGAACAACCGGTCTCGGGCCACTCGGTTGTTGTTGAGCGTTGGCGACGAAAATAGCTTTCCCTTTACCCCTTTCGTTTCGAAACTCCGTTTTCGACGAGGACGGCTTATGGCCCATCTGGTCCATTTGGGCTAGCTTGTCAATTAAGGCCTGGAAGGTGGTTGGCTTGAAGAACATCATGAACTGTGATATGGTCGCCTGCGGATCAAAAGTACCTATGAACATGCTTACCGCGGGCGCTTCTACGATGCGCTGTTCCCACTTCGACCATAAGTTTCGCCACCGTATCGCGTACCGAACCCATGTTTCGCCTGATTTCACTCTGGCATTAATTAATGCGGTGATCGGGGTGCGCTCACTAGCGCTGGCAAAACATTGGGTGAACAGCAATTCCATCTCCGTAAAAGATTTGACGGAGTCGTTGGGAAGCTCTGAGTACCATTCGAACGCCGTCTCCGCCAAGCTGCCGACGAATTAGCGAAGCAGTAGCTTATCATCCCCTCCAGTGTTACTGCAGAGAGCCGTGAACTGAGCGACATGTTGATGGGGATTGCCTGTCCCCTTGTACATATGGAATTTAGGAATTGTGTATCCTGGCGGGTACTTTATCTGATCATACCATCCTGGATATGGTCGCCCAGTTCTGACGACTTGGCCGGTTGCTTCATTCGCTTGATGAGCTCATATTTGTTGAGCTATATAATCATCGAGCATGGCTTTGGAGATGGTCTCCTCCTTGGCTGCTGACAGAGCCGGCAGAGGATTTGATGTCTCTCCTCTATCGTCTTCAATTATTACTGGAGGATCTTCGGCTGGAGGGTCCGGCTGGATTATCAGGCCCACCATATCTTGGAATAAAATGGCCATTTGTTTTATGCTGGCCGCTTGTTCCGCAGCCTCTTTGTCCTTCTTCTCAAGCATTTTCTGAAGGAATTCGGCATCCGTTTCCTGCTCATGACGCTCCTCCGAAGATGTCTTCGGGCCTGCTTTTGGTCCAGTGAGTGCAACCATGGCTGTCAGCATTTCTTGGAACTTTTGTTGTTATTGCTCCTGAGCCTTAGTCACAGACCGTGTAAGTGGTCGGTGACCCGTAGAGATATGGTTATCCTCTTTTCCGGAAGCCAGATAAATAGTATGCACCACCATGCCCCCAGACTTGGGGCGTTTAGATTCAGTGTCCTTGCGATTTGCCAAGGACACAGGAATCTTCTCCAGCCTCCTTCTTTTGTGGGCGGTCGAAGTTGAGGGATCCATTGTAGCGGGCACCCAAACAGATGACACCTTCTGTAGCTTGACAGGGCGATCCCCTTCTCGCCGAACTTTCATCTTTTTCTGTCGACGGGGGCAGTCTTGATCAATCACGGAGTCTTGGACCTGTCGCCATACTTTGTAAATTTTGGAGGACAGCCGCTGAGGGGGCTGCTCCGGCTTCGCCTTTGTGATCTTTTCAACAGACGAAGGAGAATTTTTCAGCACGGTAGTTGGCGAATTCCTACGCACCCTGTTAAGTAGTTCAAATCCGTTCCCAGTTGGAACAGCAGTATCAACTTCCACCGTTGGAGCTGGCGGAGTTAGTCCGGAAGGAGAGCTTCCCCCAGCCTTCCTCACTCGGCGCCAGTGGCGACGGCGAGCATGGCGAGCGGCCGGGACCGCCTCCATTGATGAATCAGCTTTTCCATGCCCCATGTTCTGATGAGAGTCTGTTGTTGGCACCAGCCTGTCAAAGACAGACGTCTGTTGAGAGGAAATGGTCAACCTGTCGAAAGCCGACCTTCGAGTAGGGAGAGCAGCTTGGACAACCTCAACTGTAGCAGGAGTTGGAGTGTCCTTCTCTGGTATTGCGAGCCTCTTTGCGGGCCCACTTGAGCTTTGACCCAGCCTGTCGAAGATCGAGGCAGTGGAGTTGGACGACCCGCTGAGAGGGGTCGTGGTGGTTATAAGCCGATCAAAAACCGACTTCTTCGCAGCTTCCTGTGAAGGCATTTGAACGTTGAAGCTTGTTGGTGGGATCATAGTCCCGAAGAATAACCCAGTGGTGACATAGGTCACTTGTTCCACCGGCATTGTAAAAAGGGAGGCCGTTTGGGGCCCGTAGGTTACTCCTCCAGCGAGGACGGAGTGGGAGTTGTTGCAGTTAGTGCAGTTTGAAGCCATTGATCTTCTGTTTTCTACACGGAGCAAGACACCAAATCTTAGTACCTCGAATCCAGGGGCAACCATAGCAAACCGCGATTCGTTCGCAAAACACGACATACGAAGTATGGAGTGGAAAGAGGAAAAGGTCCCATCGGGCGTGCCAGAATCTGTTTTCCGCCGAAAGACACGACTGGGACGTCGGGCCTGAATTTGGGGGCAGATGCTATTTGGTTTTATCCGTCCACCTCTCCGAAGATGCCAAGTTGATTTATGGCACCGTATATCAAAGGTTTAGACGGATGCGACCGATATAGCAGACTTCGTTAGATTCTCCCTCATTTGAGGGTTTTTTTTTATTGTGAGGACGCTCTTCCCTGCAAACGCAAGCCCCTGCAGTTAATTACGCTACCGCATCGCGGTAACCACTTTCTCCTTCTCCAGATGGTCATTTCGTGTCGTGTGTGTGTGTTTTATTTTTAGTTGCCCGTGGATTGTATACGGAGACTAATTTATGTTTTCGCCCGTAGGGCGTGGATTAGTCCAAATCCGTATTTTCTTAGATTTGGGTTTAGGGTTGGGTTTAAGGATGCGTTAGTCTCATTTGAGACTAAGATCAACTTAAACGTTTGTTAAGGATACGTTAGTCTAATTTTAGACTAAGATCAACTTAACCATTTGTTAAGGATACGTTAGTCTAATTTTAGATTAAGATCTACTTAACAGGATCATTTAGATCCAACAAAAGAGCATTTGAACTCTATTGTTTTAGTTTAGGGACTTTGCGTTCGATTAGTTTAGGGACATTACGGTCCAAGGTTAAGGACATCATAGTCCATGGGTTTAAGGACCCCACAGTCCAAGGTTAAGGACATCATAGTCCATGAGTTTAAGGACCCCACAGTCCAAGGTTAAGGACATCATAGTCTATGGGTTTAAGGACCCCACAGTCCATGGAATGTCTGGTTGTCGGGACCCATCACCTCTCTGAAGACGTTGAAGGATTACAACAACACATATCAGAGGAATGCAGAGATGTACCCTTGAACCAATTTTGGTTGGGAGATCTGTAGTCCAATTGGGACTAAGATCTGAGATTTATGAGCATATGGGCTCAATTAATCTGAATGAGGGGTTTATGGAAACCTTGGGCTCGGACCACTCAGTTAAAATGTTAAACATTTGACAATGCTGAGCATTGATTTGGGTTCTGACAGCCTTTCTGTCTTTTATTGAATGCTGAGCATTCATCATAGCTCTAGGGCTTTATTTAAAGAACAGTTTATGTTCTATCAGCGCACGCGTGAGGAACACGTAGCGCGCTGGGCGCTAGAGCCAGTTAATGAGCGCAAAACGCCGTTTGTTAAGTGGCGCACGTGAGGAGCACGTGGTGCGCTTAGTGCTAGCGCCAATCTATGAGCGCAAAGCGCTTCTGTAATATAGCGCACATGTGAGGAGCACGTGGCGCACTTGGCGCTAGCGCCAGTTAATGAGCGCAAAGCGCTTCTGTGATATAGCGCACACGTAAGGAGCACGTGGCGCGCTTGGCGCTAGCGCCAGTCTATGAGCGCAAAGCGCTATTTGTCTAGTGGTGCACGCATGAGGGTTACGTGGTGTGCTTGGCGCTGTGCGCCAGTTCAAGAACGCAGAAGCGCTTCTGATCAGTTTTATGCTCAAGAAAAATAAATTCTCGTTTATAAGAGACTTTGTCTCAAGGTTTTAGGAACAAAGTTCTTATTTTATAGGAGATGTTTTAATCTCTTATTGTAGTGAAAGGCTTTGCCTTTATAGATCTGTGATCCTAAGAGAATTGAATTATTCTCCCCCCTTTTTATAATGAGATGTTCATGATATCTTTTGTAAAAAGACTTTAGTTTTATAGATCTATGATCTGTGAGAAGAATTATGTTCTTCTTCTTTAATGAGATTTTTCTTATCTCTGTTTTTTTTACCTTGAAGAAAAGTTCTTCTTCTACCGAGAGCTTGCTCTTCTTTCTGAGATTTCTCAAAGTTTATAGGGGGTTCCTCTCTATGAGACTTGAAGTCTTGGGGCCTTTATATATGGCAAGCTGATTTGTTTAATCAGTTGAGGGGATCTTTTCTCTAATTGATTTGGGAATTTCCTCACCGTTGGATTTTTTATCTTAGGGCTTCTGATTTACAGAAGGTAATCTTCTTATTTTTAACAAGATTGGGAAATTTTTTCCCCACACAGAATATATTCTGTATTTTAGTGATTTTTAATCACCATTGGATCATTGATCCGACGGTGCTCTGATTTACAGAGCAAAATCTTTTTGTTTGGAAAGATTTTGAAAAATGTTTTCTTAACAGAATTTTATTCTGGTCAACTGATACTTTTTAATCATGTTCGTTGGATCGTTGATCCAACGGTTGGGAACATTTAGTTCCACCGCTAGCGCTCTCGTGCTTTGCACGTGATGCGTTGCTTAAAGTGCAGCGCACTTAGCGCTAGCGCTTACGCGCTTTACACGTGGTGCGCTGCAGCGCTCTTAGCGCTAGCACTCATGTGCTTTGCATGTGAGCGCTGCCTCAAAGTCTTTGACTCTCAACGCCGGCGCTGTTATGAAGCGTTGTTTCATTTCAAAATTTGAAATTTGAACAGAGCTTTGCTCTGATTGGGGGAAACAGCAGGTATACAGGATATAAAACATGCGAGTGTATGGATCCTCCGTACTAGCAGGGATAAATCATAAACTGGAATCAAGACGGGTTTCAAGCATGCGGGTCGGGTCAGATGCCAAGCACAGATATCAAAACACTATCCGCACCCAAAAACGAATAAAATCAAGAATTAGCCACAAAATAAATAGAATAATCAAATCGAGCATGTATAACGAACTAGGGTGTTACAACCCACCCTAAGAAATGGCCCATTCTCGGGTCTGGTTCATTCCAAGAAACAAAACTGTGCGGTTTCGGAATAGGTCTGTGGTTCGAGGATGAACCATTTGTTCTAAAGTGGGAGGAATGTAATACCCCACGTGGAGTTGGGATGTATACCACCCATCCCGTGAGAAGTGTGAGGTGTTATCTGGTATCGAGAACAAAATAAAGGGGCAATGTAATGCCCCAGGTGGAGTTGGGATGTATACTACTCACCCCATGAGAAGTGAGATGTTATCCGGTATCGAGTTGCGGATGTTAACTGATACGGATACACACGGGGATTTACTGTAGAACATCAAAATTATAAATGGAACGAACTCCTACAACACAGAGATACCTTTTCGGTGAACCGGAACAAAATGGGGGGCAATGTAATACACCGGAATGTATACCATTAGGAACAAAGTGGGGGGCAATGTAATACCCCAAGTGAAGTTGGGATGTATACCATCCACCCTGTACGAAGCGAGGTGTTATCCTATATGGAAATAGGGATGTTAACCGATACGGATACACACGGGGACCTACCGTAGAACATCAAAACTATAAATGGAATGATACCACTCCTATAACATGGAGACGCCTTTTGGGTGAATCAGAACTCAGCACTTTGAAGAACTCCGCGCTAAAGCGTGTTCAAGCTAGGGAAATTTAAGGATGGGTGACCTCCTGGGAAGACCTCTTCTCGAGTCTGGTCTGCTCCAATGGACAAAACCGTACGGTTTCGACCAAAGTGGACAAAAGTGGGTACGATCAGAACTATAAATGAAATGATACCACTCCTATAACATAGGGGCCCCTTTTAGGTGAACCAGAAGTCCGGAGTTTCTTTGTAGTTAAGCGTGCTCGAGCTGGGGAAATTCTGGGATGGGTGGCCTCCTGGGAAATGGCCTATTCTCGAGTTCGGTTTATTCCAAGGAACAAAACCATACGATTTCGGTCAGAATGGATAATACCGTCTGTGTTTAGGGGTGGATCGTGACAATGAGGGACTATGAGACTAATAATTACAGCTTAGGCGAGCTCCGAGTAGGTAGTTAAAGTGCATTAGTGTTGGAATTCTGAAAGAAGGATTCAGATTTGCTCCTCTGATGGGATTCAGCTATCCATTGAAGATTCAGTTAATCCAGGCTGTAGAATGAATAAACTGTTGGCCCGATATATTTAAGATTCATTTAATCTAGTAAAGCAAATGGATTCGCTGAATCCCATCAGATGAGCATATCAAAATCCTTGAAAGAACAATTAAAAAAGGCATTGAAGAGCAGAAAGAAAGGTATTTATCCAAGCTTGGATAGAAATCTACCCAGGAAGACCAATAAATCGACAAATAAAAAATTTCTAGTGAGCAAAACATCCTAACCCTAGAATCTACCATGGACACAAACCTTGCAAACCACAGATAAAGCTAGAACAAGAAGATACAACCTTTGCAGCGTGTTGGACACCTCTTCTTAGACTCCGACTAAGCTTCGAGTGCTTAGGATCGCGCTTGGTCGCCAACCGACTTTGTCGAAGATGATCCACACGAAAGCCTTCGATACTAACTCCATCTTCACATGAAAGCCTTTCAAAAAATCAGCTACAATATTTGATTTGTTTTTTAAGAACATGTGTTATATAAGGTTGTATAATATAAAAAAACACAATGATTTTAAGGGTTTAACAAAAAAAAATATCAACGATGTTTCGATTTCTCTGAGAATTGAGCAATGGAGAAGAACAGGAAGTGGCCCCTTCTCGGATCCGGTTCATACCAAAAGATAAAACCACATGGTTTCGATCAGAGAGGACAATACCGTCCGTGTTCGGGAATGATTCGTGACAAGGAGGGACCATGAGACTAATAATTATAACTTGGACGAGCTCCGGGTAGGTAGTTGAAGTGCATCAGTGTTGTAATTCTGAAAAAAGGATTCAGATCTGCTCCTCTGATGGGATTCAGTGAATGTCACGCCCCGCGTCTCAGAGTGCGCTAAGATCGGCACGTGACAAAGTAAACCATACTACCTGTGGTTAGGAAACATCCCTCCATAGTCACATTATGGCTGTCTATAAGATATCAAGAACAATAAAATAAAAATAAACTATCTAGTACATGTCCATATGCCAGAATAAACGAGTCAAGAAATAATATATACGGAAGCAATATATTCAAAAATAATAATAACATCAGGAAAGTACGTCCCAAATACGGGCTCACATCAGGAAATGAAAATGCTGAAAGAAAACTAAAGTAAACAAAGCTAAATACTAACAGGATCCTCACTGCTCGGCCTGTCGGCTGAAATACTCCTGATCAGCCTGCGAAAGAGATAAAGGATCTGGGCTATGCAAAACCCAGACGTCAGTGCATCATAATATCAAACAATAATAAATGAACAGGATACACGAGATATGCAGGCATGAGTATGAACAGTAGTGAGTGTATAACAAGTAACACGGGTATGAAACAGTGAAGTGTATACGTGCGGGTGAAGTGCGGTAAATAATCTAAATTGTGCTATTCGGTTATCCATTCTAAAGTTATTCGAAATCAATTGATGTACTCCTCATGTAACTCAAAGAATATGTCCCGTTACCCCCCGGGACCACGGATCAAGATATGTGAACCAAGAATGGTTCTGTCCCGTTACCCCCCGGGACCACGGATCAAGAAGAAACACGAATGATTTTGTCCCGTTACCCCCCGGGACCCGGATCAAGTGATACCCTTTTTAAGTTACGCTCGGTTCCACCTTTGATTTCCCCATACCCCCAAAGTTATGTGTTCAAGTCAGGTATTGATAAATTGGAGCTAATGCAAACACAGGATTAAGCAGGTACAGGTTGTCTATGCAGACAACAGGATACGTCCATCAGGACAACATGTCAGGATTTTTGGCATTAGAAACAAGATCAGGTAACAGGTCAAGTAGTGGTGTACCAGGTCATGACAGGTAGTGCACAGGTATTAAACGGATGCTCATAATAAAACTGTAGCAAGTACGGATGCACGATAAAAGTACGGATGTACAGTAAAACACGTATGCACAAATATCTATCAGGGATTACATCTACAACTCTATTACTATGTTGGATTCACATTATCAAGCATGGGGTGTTAATACAAAAGTAACATGAATTAATATGATCTGTAAATACAGCTACATATATGATAAATGCTATTGATGCATACGAGTATCCGAAAACTGTAAAATATTAATATGGGTGTACAATGCAATCAACATATGATATTTTATTCATATGGATGCAAAATAAGATACATAGCATGTAGCAAGATGAACTTGCATGCGACTAGATATGTAAATAACGGTATGGATGCACACGGGTATCCGAAAACAGTAAAATAGTAAAATGGTAATGTGGTATGCATAACTAAACAATATGTAATGTTATTATTCACATGGGTGCAAGATATAGTAGTATAGCATGTAGCAAGATAAACTTGCCTGATCGGATCTCACGACGAATGCGTACAGCACGTCCGACGTCGGGTAAACTTCGCAATATCCACACGCACGCACAGGATAGGACCAGGCAAAGCAAGAACGTGACTACGCTGGCTGGGGACGTCCACTGGGTTGCTCGGATCGGCGGCGGCGGCACAGCTCCGGCGATCACCGGGAAACAAGAATCTAAGAAAGTAAAGAGAAGAAAAGAAAAGGAAGAAGAAGAAAGGAGAAGAAGGTTGGAGGGTTCTATGGCTTCGGCTCTGGGTTATAGGAGAAGGCGAGGGGGTGACGTCGACGATGGGTCGTCGACGACGAGGTTTACGGCAAGGCAGCGGGGGTTTCTTGGCTTCTTAGGGTCGGGCTTGCAGGGGTGTCGGGTTGGAGGGAGAGGAAGAGGGAGTAGGTCATGGTGATGAGGGCATGAGGTCGGCGGGGTTGGAGCTCCGGTGACATGAGGGTACAGCGAGGGTTGCAGTGTTTATGGGGTCGTATGTGCAGGGGTTCTCGGGTTTGCAGGCGAGGGTTATGGGTTAGGCGGTGAGGAGAGGGAGAAGAGAGAGGTGGGGTGGTCGAGGAGGATGAGAGGAGAAGATCGAGGTGCAGGAGACGGGGTGAAGAGGTCGACTGCGAAGTAATAGTGCGGGCGTCGGTTTGGGTTCTTGGGTTGGGTGATGCAGGTGCTCGGGTGTAGGGATGAAGGAGGTGATGGAGATGGTGTCGGAGAAGGACGAGGTCGGGGAGATGGCGAAGTGACAGGGGAGGCGACGACGGGGACGAGGGCAGGGGCGTGTGTTTCGTGAGGAGGCCGGAAAGGAAAAAAATTGAGAAGATGAAGAGAGGGAGGAACTGTGGCTTCGTTTCATTAAAAATAAAAATAAAAAATATATAGTATACTGTGCAGAGGAGAGAGAGAGAGGTGTTAAGATTTAGGAAATAGAAAAATATTTTAAGTTAAAAATATATAATCCTATATTAACAGACTAAATAGTAAAGAATATATTATATTGATTATATTTGAGATTTTGGCTAATACAAAAATACTCCAAAACACGCTCGGGTCGGGTCTAAAAATCTAGTTTTAAAATACGGAAAATATACGTGTCGACCAATAT
The DNA here is from genome assembly GCA_030015575.1 of Agapanthus africanus. NCBI lineage: Eukaryota > Viridiplantae > Streptophyta > Magnoliopsida > Asparagales > Amaryllidaceae > Agapanthus > Agapanthus africanus. The sequence continues at coordinate 63,554,887 of JASDDO010000012.1, read as the reverse complement.
TAAAACAGGATATCCGGGTAACGAAAATGCATACCCCCCAGAACGGATGCACGCACGTGCACGTAGCCATCCAAACGAGTCTGTTTCACTGAACGGGACGAGAACAAGATGCGCGGATACTACCACAGGGTCAGGGGTAAGATGCAGGCCATGCTAGATATTTTTAAAATATTTTATTTGACTTTAAATGTTATATTAAAAAAAATGCAGATGCCAGATATAATGCCCGTATGCAGTATATAAAAAAAATGAAAATGCACGGTTCCACAAAACAAGCCGGGATAAAAGATAAACAAGAATCAAGACTGGTTTCCAGTAAGCGGGTCAGATTGGATGCAAATACAAATGTCAAATACACTATTCGCACCCAAAACACAAATAAATCAGGAAAATACTATAAATAAAAAAATACTCAAAATAGAACTGGTATAAATGAACTAGGGTGTTACAGTGAAGCTCCTCTGATGGGATTCAGCGACCTCATCCAGCCATCCATTTAAAATTCAGTTAATCGAGACCGTAAAATAAATAAACAGCGGGGCCCGATATATTTAAGATTCAGTTAATCCAGTAAAGCAAATGGATTCGCTGAATCCCATCAGACGAGTGTAGGGTTCCTAGGCACACTAATGAGTTCTCACAAGGCATCAACCATGCCAATTTCAAATTTTACATGTGCCTACAAACCCTAATACGGATCGTTGACTAGAGATTAGGCGATAACTATGCAACTAGTAAACAACTTTACTAAGAAGTGAACGGAAATACAACCTTTGTAGATCCGGTCCTCCACCTCCATAGCTCCGTGATGAAGTCCTCTCGCTGCGATCATCGGATCCCGGACTCTAGCGTCGGCTTCATCGGAGAAATGGGCGGGCTAGGTCGTCGGCTTCGATGCCGAAGATGATCTACGTCGAGGCATCACAAGATCAAGCTCCAACTTCACCAAGTCATGAAACTTGTGAAGAAAACACCCTATACTACTTGGCAAGTGGTAGAGGATGATGAAATAGGAAGTGGGTTCACTTTAGAATTGGATTTCTCACTCTTTTTCTCAAGTTACCATTGTTGGTAGCAAGCTTCTTCATGTTGAAGAAGGAGAAGAAGAAGAAGATAATATGATAAGTATTATCAAAAATAGAAAATAAAAGGAATACTTATCATATAGCAATCATGGTCAAGTGTAGAGAATGAAATAGGGTTAAGTGGAATGGTTAGGGTTAAGCATGAAAACAAAAATGGTCACTTAGTCAAAGCTTCATGAAGCTTCAACTAGCAAACAAAGAAAGTCTCCATTCATTTATTTTGCAAAAATAAATAAACAAAATAAATAAATGAATAAGTAAATCAAAACCCTAACCATTACACAACCATGGTTTAATCATACACTTAACTAAGTATGCATGTATCATCAAACATGATACAATCAAGTGCACAAAAGTATATCACATATACAATTTGCATATCAAGTGAGAAAATCCTTTTAAAATGAACCAATACTAGTTAATGCAAACTAATATATCAAATATATAATTATGCATTAAATCATTAAATCAATACTTGATTTAACGATCCGGTCATATCGCATATAACCGACTAATATCCAATGTATCGGCTTATCGAATCAATCCTTGATTCGATAACTAGGTTATATCACATACAACCATTCGACACATTCATCGCGAGAATGGAATACGGTATCACATACACGCATTACTCTCGGTCCCGCACATATCTCATATGCGCTCCTATTTCGTTTCGCTTGAGCCAGGAAACCTCTGTGTAGGACTCTAAAGACTCGTCAATACGCCGGCAGCAGATGATGATCATATCAAGCACCCACAAGCCGCAAGCGGTCTGCTAAAGGTAACGGCCACCCGGTATTGAGCGACCAGAAGATCGACGAGCAAGCCCACTCATACTCCTGTGAATCCAACCAGTAACACTTACCGTACAGTCCGGTCTCGTCGTCTTATATGTCGCATATCTCGCCTAGGGGTGGTAAACGTCAGACCCCAATAGCTCGATAAGTCGTGTCGATATGAGGTCTATAACATGTCGAGAAACTACAGGTAACACTTACCAGTAAATCTCAGCAACCCTGGCCAGGGATTTCCGGTTATAGCCAATCGAACACAGCGCAACATCAACTCCCTATACCGGGAGAGACGAATCCCCTCCTATCGCTCATTGCCTCCATGTGATTCGGGACTGTACCCAAAAACCACCGTTTTGCATGCCCTCTTAGACGTGGTAAGGTGGAAATCAAAGCACAGTGGGAACCACACAAGACTCTATGACGATCTCGGGTCAACAGACTACTCTGTACTAGTGTCACCAGAGAACTGCCATCTGACGTAAGGTATAATACCATCTGGGAGTTCTCGGCGAGTCCGTCCAGTGTACCCAGTCTCCACTGAGCACCCGTATATCATCTCTGATGTCAAACACCAATGGATATGGGATCATCCATCGCCCATCTGTATGGGTCGAGAAGGTATACGCTAGTCTACTCTGGTATATCGATGCCCTGTCTCGATACACCCATGACTAGTGTCACGTCCCGAAAGTACGGAATATGACCGGCACTTAAACTACGAACGTCTTAAGGCGTACGTATTCTAAGTAAGCCGAAAACCCAGAAAACCAAACCAAGAAAAACAGTAGAGTGAAGGAAAACCAATTTAAATCAAGTAGTTTTAATAGCATAAGCCGAATTATGCATTTTTAAAACATCAAATATTTCCTGAAAATTTCGGCAGAGTCTCCTTTATAAATACTGGCCCCCAAACGGGATACAACATGAATAGTATACGAAGTCAATAAAAAGGGCATCCCCAAGCGGGAGCTAGCTCTTCGTCAAACGACGGCCACAACCACACCACAATATAATATACAACGCCGAAAGGCGAGGACCACAATAGAAAAGGAAATTCAAAACAACATGAAATCCGTAAAAATACAACGCGCGACTCTAAGGTCGATAGAATAAACAACACTGGTCTCTATCTCTGAAATAATTACATGTTTGGTTGATGGAACTTCTAGATACAACAGAATAATGATATACAAGATATAATGATGGGTGCGATACAAATAAACCCACCTACTAGCAAGTCACCCGGAAATGGAAAGAGTGCCAGCAAGCCGTAATGAAACCTGTACGGCGAAACCTGCAAGAACTGTGGCACAACGGGGGTGAGTTGCCAACTCGTGAATAGAAAACATCTACGCACAGAAATCGCATAAATAACGCAATTCTAGGTCAATGATCATAATATATCCTCAAATATGCATATAACATGCAGCCTATAACAATGGCTAGGGTAAAATATCTAACCTGAGTGTAATCTCATGTGCCTGTGTCAGTGCCTCAGGTAGCAATATATCATATGAATGAGGTATGAATGCATGAAAACAGAATACATGTAAATGAAGAAACTATTTTCATAATTTAGTGAGATTTCCTTGTATTTTTAAAATGAGGTATCATAATGAAATCAGCATAAAACAGTGCCTAGCATCGACACAAAACGTAATCCCAAAATCTCGATATCTCTGTATCACAGTCTCTGTACCTCAATATCTCGAAATCTCAATGTCTCAATCACAATATCTAGGGCACCGTCCGTCCAGACCGGCCCCTACCATCCATCTCAAGACCACGACGGTATCCTCCGGATATCCGACGCGTCGGGTAAAATCACCGGTAGGTAGTGCTCCCCTGCCAGGCTCACATCGTCATCATCCCGCGCTTCTTGCCCCGGGGTACCTTACCGGGTCCACCATGTACCCGAAACGGTTCATCCGCCTCCTCGAATCGGGTCTCAAAATCCATCAGCAAAACTCATGGTGGACGACTCGAACATCAAGGAAAAACCGCATTTATTTAAAAAGAGAGAAGGCAGTATATATATGTTTTGCGGTTTTCCTCCAAATCCAGAAAACATCATGGAAATCCGAATCATCAATAGTATATAAACCATGAATATAGGCATAACAATGAATAGCAGTATGCATGAAGTGATAAGTAATAACTACAATGTTAAGCTGGCATATAAGGCAGGTACACTAATATCATGTCAAATTACTAACTAACAAGCTAAGTCAAGCAACAATATTTTCTAAGGTGTACGTGACATGGCAATTACCAATGAAGATGTGTGTGTGAGCCGGCAAGTAAGTGTACGTGGTACATACGCATCATCGGTAATGGTGCTGGTGTCCTAACAATATGATATCAACATTGCAATAAGAAATTATAACATAAGTATGCGATGCGAAGCGAACCACAATAATAAGCGGGAGCTGAATACTAGACGCAACTGTAACTAACCTGCATTAATCTAATATAAGTCCTACAAATGATGCCTTTTGAAATAACACGAATAATGGGGTTTTGAAAATAGGGGCTACGGTGTTTTTATGAAAAGATACGTCTTTTGAAATATCCGTAGGATCCCTTGGGCTGTCTTTTAAAATACCCACGATTCGTTAGTTTTTGAAATAGGTAAGAATCGAATCTAATCTAACAACTAAACTAAACTAAAGGGCTAAGCTAACAAGCTGGACTACAGGTAACGAAACCGCCTAACATCTGAGTCGATCCATATACATACATGTATATATATATTAGTCGGTAATCCCGCCTCAATAATATCATAACCGATACCATATCTACAATCAGACATCCCAAGTCAAGAGTGCGGATCAATCATCAAGATATAGCTCGTACGTAAATCCGTCGTACGGCATCCCCAAATCTGGGTGCGGGTCAATATCACATTCATCATAATATTCATCTGGTATCCTCTTTATCAAATATCATGATCAGGGTACTGACCTATGTCTAGTACAATGCTAACATCATCAACATAATCAAGATCTGACTACTGATCGACAGTCTAGTATAAATCGATACTATCCTCATATATCATCCCAAGAGTATACATCGCCCAAGGCGGCCTATCATAAGTATCCTGACATCTCATATCATGTCACATCCCATAATCACATGTCGATCACATAATATATATGTCACTATTACTATGGCATCATCATTCCCAAAATCCTCTAAAGTATCAAGGTGTATCTTAATTATGAATTTTATCATATCACCGACATCATGATCTCATATCAAACCATCGACTCACATCGATCCCATGTATCATCCTCAAATCCGTAATAAACACATAAACCCAGACCCATGTGAACACATATCCAAAACGAATTCCATAACCATATATGAAATGAGGATGTATGCAAGTATGTATATGTGTGTATGTATAAGTGTAGTGCACCCACTACCTAAGGTTTCGTAACCATGCACCAATCCAACACCAATATCCATCTTAAATCATCAATAATAAATCCTAACAACATATCATAAATTGTTGGTGTGTATACGCATCCGTATACATCACCACGGCTGCGGGGGTGCTATACGCCATCCACCCGACTTCTCCCCGTAGATATAAATCTACTCACCTTGCGTCTCCATCTTTCGATGTCACCACGCGTTTGCTTGTCGTCCCGTAGTCTTCATGGGGTACCTACACATCAAAGTGTCGTGTATGCGCATTAAAACCAAATCAAAGCTAAACGGCACACGAAACCCAAAACGATACGATAAGAGGCCTATAGGTTAGAACCTATGGCACGCCTTCAAAACCATCAATAAACCCTCTATATCGTCGTATAAACGCCAAATAGTCGAGGTAAAACACAATACACAAATTGCAGAATTAAAAATACGGAATACGGAAACACGAATCCAAAATAGCAACTTAAGAAATATGTTCCAGATTTCACCCTAGGTCCAATTAGACAAATCTATATATACCAGGGGTCTAATATATACATGTAGGAGCTACAGCACAAAAACGAGACAAAATGGTGGGACCCAGGCCGCAAATTGCGGCCAATTGGGATTAATTGGCGGCCGGGTAAGGGAGTTAGGGGCTGGGGTCTTGGTGGTAACTTCCTGGGTGCCTGCACATACCACTGTCCAATCAATTTTATTTTAGGATGCCCCGGGTGATAGCAGATCCCAATTTACCTTCACAGATTTCACAAATTTTCCGATATCGGTTTCTAAAATCCGTATTCTGGTTTTAGGCTTCAGGTTAGGGTCTCAATTCATGCACTAGGGTGTTTATATAACCTCAACTGAGCTTAATTTCCCAATACAACACAAGTTTCTCTCAAATCCTAACTAGGTTTTACCTCAAGTCACCAAATCGCACAATATCGGTTCAATCATAACATGGGGGTAAAGGAAATGCTAAAACTAAGCTAATGGTTCAGTAAATACCTCATTTGGCAACTCAAGAATTTTCTTGAGTTGCCCCTAGTGGCCAAAATCCTTGCTTCTTTTAGTCCAAAGTGTAGATCAAGAGCTTGTGCACACATTTAATGAAATGGAGATTGGGTTTTGGAGTTGTTTTGGATGTGTTTAGAGGGCTTTGAAGAGGGGAGGGAAGTGAGGGAGGAGCAGCAGCAGGAGGAGGGGAAGAGGGAGAGGGAAAATGAAAGAAGAATGAAAAGATGGCTAAGTCAAAGTGAGACCATACCTCTCTCTCTCTCTCTCACCTACTACTCAATTCTTTTCTCTTTTCTTTTCTTTTTCCTTAAACCCCTTCTCACTCAAATAGTAACCCAAAAACAAACCATGGTAATAAAAATGTAACACAAGTGTGAAAAAGTGATATGTGCATGTTTTGCACAAAATGCTAAAAACCGATTAGCGATTTTTTTTAATCGCGATTAGCACTAATTTAGCATATAACTAATCAATTAAACTTAGAAATGGCATAATTCTCTAATTTACCCTATTTTAGAATTTTCCATAATTTTCCAAAAAAATTTCCCCATTTATTTGTATTTAATAATACCAAAATATTAAAATATTCACTAAAATAATATTAAATTATAAAAATTCCCAACCCCTTAAAGAAATTCGGTCCCCGAATTTAAATTTAAACCCCCAATACTAAAACATTTCAGTAAATATCCAATTTGTCGGGGCTCCGAAAACATCAATACATAAAACGCATCATAGCGCGATGTATGCGCATGAGTAATGAGAAGATAACTCAAAAAAAAAACTCCGTCAAGCATCCCGCAATCATCGGAGTCATGGTAAAGACACAATGCCAAATCCAATACGAAACCAATATGATATATATCAAAACTATACATGTAATTAGCTGAAGTAAATGCATGCCAAATCTCTTTTTTTTTTTAAGTTGCTGTGCGATGCGCATAACACTGCACAGTGGCGGACGTCTCCTATAAGAAAATAACCATATACGTATATACCTCTTGTTTAATATGCATGTTCCGCCGTTTTGAAAACAATTTAGAAGGGTTCCATGTTTTAAACGTTTTCGTGGCATATCAGACACGTATGTAAATAATGAGACTATAGCTCGCTTTTGGAAATCCCTTTGAAATCTATCAATGCATGCAAAATATATTCAGGCACTGTCATCTGATCAGTCCTGCTCAGTACGAAAACCAATCGCAATATCATGAAAATGTACTGCTTCATAAGAAATCGGTCCCAAAAAGTGCATATGAAAACCCTGTGCGTCCGGTGCGCACGGAGATCAAAATCCATGAATGTGCACAAAAACAACATCAAGGTGCAACGGTTGTGCACACAACTTTGGTCATAGGCATCGTGTGTGTTTGACCGCAAAATCAGGTGCATCTGACATGCACGAAAATTCCGATTTAGTGCATCTGGTGTGCACCAAATCGCATCTCATAACAGGCGCCCAACATGCGCTAAAAATCCAAACCCGGTGCATCCATCATGCACGAAATCATGAAATCCAATATCAAGTGCCGAACATGCGCAAAATCCAATCAGGTGCACAAGGTGCACAAAACAAATATCGAGTATCACAATCGAAATCGAAGTCCAGTGCATCTAAGTGCACAAATAGCGTATCACTGCACTGCAAGCATATATAAACTATACAGAGTGCAGGAACTAAATCGTGTGCGTGCATACGCACAAAATCAACTCAAATGTCTAAAACCGTAAAATTACAAGCATGTGAAACCAAAGCATGAAAACGATATCAAGTGCAACACTGTGCAAAGATCGTAAATCCTCAATCATCAAAATCAAATCATGCGAATAAATCACCCGAAACATCGAAATCAATAATGGCGGAATAGTACCGCTCAAGCGCATCCTCCAAGAATCTCGGGCCAACTGTCGCGGTCACTAGTGGGACGTCTCGTCGATGATCATGAACTCTGGCCTGCTGGTGTGCGTAATAATGACCACTCCTGGGTCAAGGTCTTCACTGTGAATTACCAATCTCTCGGTCCATCGGCTCATCGGCCCTGTCAGGTGTGCTAACGGGGATGATCCCGTTCTGGCACTTCTCTGGTCATCTCTCGGTCAGTCCTCACGACCACTCGTCAAGCAGCATGTCACTGGCGTCGGCCTCTGGTTCTCTGAACGCACGGGACATATCTGATCCTGGTTGCAAATATCATTGCAACAGTGTCCTAGAAGGAATCCTGCTCAAGGTCCCTTCCAAGTCTCATCCTTGCCAACTGTCCGGAAGTCATCGTCCATTACTATATCTGCTTCTTGTTCCGGAACGGCTGCATACTCATCGCGACTTCTTCTAGAAGGTATATCCAGTACTATGCTTCGGCATGCGCATCGCATCTCTGATGTCGGCGGAGGAGAACGTCATCATCAAGATCTCGTACGAACCTCTTACTCCACTTTTCTCTAAGGTCGACCGCTTCGGACTCGTCTCGTCGTGGCTGCGTGGACTGAGCTCCAACGGCTATCCTCGTATCTGGAATCTCCCAAGAAATGCATCTCACCACCTAGCATCCGAATTAAGTCGAGCCATCCGATCGATCCGTCAAAACCTCATAATCCCCCAAGAGCTCAACATCTTGGGTACAGCATAATAGTATCGAGTACATACCACAACATCGGTGGTCCAGCCGTAGAAGGGCAAACCCAAGCCTCACTAATGGCGCCGAGGAACTGCCGTGAACCCTAAGGTTCAAAGGCTTTCACACGGTCATTAAGTCGAGTTAGGGTTTCATTCTTCTAGAGGGACCATAGAATTGCCTGCATGTCTTTCCGAGTACTTTAAACTTGGAATAATAGGTTTCTGACATTCGATCGTCTCTGTCGACTCTCAACGTCTCGGCGTGAAGTCGTCTCTAGCTGGAATCAATCTATCTGATGACCTCGCATCGGGGTAGCGAACGATCCACATGTCCCGGTCATTCATCCTCGATGACTAGCGACCTTCTATCCTCTCTTAGTACAACTTGTACTGCAATAGCTCCAACATCTGGGGCGATATCTCGTCGTTCGCAGCAACAACCGGCCCACTCGTCTGCTCGCTGCACCGTGGCTCAATCATCATAAACAAGCAATACACCAACGGTCATCAAAATCTGGCTGGCCTCTGTCAGCGGCTCAGTCCTCTGGTGCTGATTTGCACGTCCGAGTAATCTCATACGGCGATCCATCTCACGCTCATGGCGCAAAATACAAACAAAAGACACCTCTACAATCGTGTGTCGCCGGAATCACGCCATGGTCAGTCCTTGTTCGTGACGAGCTCATGCTGACCGCAACTCTAGCCATAGCTCTCCCTGCCCGTAATCATGGCAGCAAAACCGTACTGGTACTGATGAGGCTAGATCAGGAATGAATATGACACTGAACAAGGAAATGTACATCCTAAGGCTCCTTAAGTGGAGTGGCGTGTCGTAAATATGCCGCGGAACATACCAACGGTACGTCACTCTACTTTAGTCACCTATTCCATCAACCAAGGGTCATCCTACGCTCCGAAGGTAAAACCTAACGCTCTGATACCAACTTTGTCACGTCCCGAAAGTACGGAATATGACCGGCACTTAAACTACGAACGTCTTAAGGCGTACGTATTCTAAGTAAGCCGAAAACCCAGAAATCCAAACCAAGAAAAACAGTAGAGTGAAGGAAAACCAATTTAAATCAAGTAGTTTTAATAGCATAAGCCGAATTATGCATTTTTAAAACATCAAATATTTCCTGAAAATTTCGGCAGAGTCTCCTTTATAAATACTGGCCCCCAAATGGGATACAACATGAATAGTATACGAAGTCAATAAAAAGGGCATCCCCAAGCGGGAGATAGCTCTTCGTCAAACGACGGCCACAACCACACCACAATATAATATACAACGCCGAAAGGCGAGGACCACAATAGAAAAGGAAATTCAAAACAACATGAAATCCGTAAAAATACAACGCGCGACTCTAAGGTCGATAGAATAAACAACACTGGTCTCTATCTCTGAAATAATTACATGTTTGGTTGATGGAACTTCTAGATACAACAGAATAATGATATACAAGATATAATGATGGGTGTGATACAAATAAACCCACCTACTAGCAAGTCACCCGGAAATGGAAAGAGTGCCAGCAAGCCGTAATGAAACCTGTACGGCGAAACCTGCAAGAACTGTGGCACAACGGGGGTGAGTTGCCAACTCGTGAATAGAAAACATCTACGCACAGAAATAGCATAAATAACGCAATCCTAGGTCAATGATCATAATATATCCTCAAATATGCATATAACATGCAGCCTATAACAATGGCTAGGGTAAAATATCTAACCTGAGTGTAATCTCATGTGCCTGTGTCAGTGCCTCAGGTAGCAATATATCATATGAATGAGGTATGAATGCATGAAAACAGAATACATGTAAATGAAGAAACTATTTTCATAATTTAGTGAGATTTCCTTGTATTTTTAAAATGAGGTATCATAATGAAATCAGCATAAAACAGTGCCTAGCATCGACACAAAACGTAATCCCAAAATCTCGATATCTCTGTATCACAGTCTCTGTACCTCAATATCTCGAAATCTCAATGTCTCAATCACAATATCTAGGGCACCGTCCGTCCAGACCGGCCCCTACCATCCATCTCAAGACCACGACGGTATCCTCCGGATATCCGACGCGTCGGGTAAAATCACCGGTAGGTAGTGCTCCCCTGCCAGGCTCACATCGTCATCATCCCGCGCTTCTTGCCCCGGGGTACCTTACCGGGTCCACCATGTATCCGAAACGGTTCATCCGCCTCCTCGAATCGGGTCTCAAAATCCATCAGCAAAACTCATGGTGGACGACTCGAACATCAAGGAAAAACCGCATTTATTTAAAAAGAGAGAAGGCAGTATATATATGTTTTGCGGTTTTCCTCCAAATCCAGAAAACATCATGGAAATCCGAATCATCAATAGTATGTAAACCATGAATATAGGCATAACAATGAATAGCAGTATGCATGAAGTGATTAGTAATAACTACAATGTTAAGCTGGCATATAAGGCAGGTACACTAATATCATGTCAAATTACTAACTAACAAGCTAAGTCAAGTAATAATATTTTCTAAGGTGTACGTGACATGGCAATTGCCGATGAAGATGTGTGTGTGAGCCGGCAAGTAAGTGTATGTGGTACATACGCATCATCGGTAATGGTGCTGGTGTCCTAACAATATGATATCAACATTGCAATAAGAAATTATAACATAAGTATGCGATGCGAAGCGAACCACAATAATAAGCGGGAGCTGAATACTAGACGCAACTGTAACTAACCTGCATTAATCTAATATAAGTCCTACAAATGATGCCTTTTGAAATAACACGAATAATGGGGTTTTGAAAATAGGGGCTACGGTGTTTTTATGAAAAGATACGTCTTTTGAAATATCCGTAGGATCCCTTGGGCTGTCTTTTAAAATACCCACGATTCGTTAGTTTTTGAAATAGGTAAGAATCGAATCTAATCTAACAACTAAACTAAACTAAAGGGCTAAGCTAACAAGCTGGACTACAGGTAACGAAACCGCCTAACATCTGAGTCGATCCATATACATACATGTATATATATATTAGTCGGTAATCCCGCCTCAATAATATCATAACCGATACCATATCTACAATCAGACATCCCAAGTCAAGAGTGCGGATCAATCATCAAGATATAGCTCGTACGTAAATCCGTCGTACGGCATCCCCAAATCTGGGTGCGGGTCAATATCACATTCATCATAATATTCATCTGGTATCCTCTTTATCAAATATCATGATCAGGGTACTGACCTATGTCTAGTACAATGCTAACATCATCAACATAATCAAGATCTGACTACTGATCGACAGTCTAGTATAAATCGATACTATCCTCATATATCATCCCAAGAGTATACATCGCCCAAGGCGGCCTATCATAAGTATCCTGACATCTCATATCATGTCACATCCCATAATCACATGTCGATCACATAATATATATGTCACTATTACTATGGCATCATCATTCCCAAAATCCTCTAAAGTATCAAGGTGTATCTTAATTATGAATTTTATCATATCACCGACATCATGATCTCATATCAAACCATCGACTCACATCGATCCCATGTATCATCCTCAAATCCGTAATAAACACATAAACCCAGACCCATGTGAACACATATCCAAAACGAATTCCATAACCATATATGAAATGAGGATGTATGCAAGTATGCATATGTGTGTATGTATAAGTGTAGTGCACCCACTACCTAAGGTTTCGTAACCATGCACCAATCCAACACCAATATCCATCTTAAATCATCAATAATAAATCCTAACAACATATCATAAATTGTTGGTGTGTATACGCATCCGTATACATCACCACGGCTGCGGGGGTGCTATACGCCATCCACCCGACTTCTCCCCGTAGATATAAATCTACTCACCTTGTGTCTCCATCTTTCGATGTCACCACGCGTTTGCTTGTCGTCCCGTAGTCTTCATGGGGTACCTACACATCAAAGTGTCGTATATGCGCATTAAAACCAAATCAAAGCTAAACGGCACACGAAACCCAAAACGATACGATAAGAGGCCTATAGGTTAGAACCTATGGCACGCCTTCAAAACCATCAATAAACCCTCTATATCGTCGTATAAACGCCAAATAGTCGAGGTAAAGCACAATACACAAATTGCAGAATTAAAAATACGGAATACGGAAACACGAATCCAAAACAGCAACTTAAGAAATATGTTCCAGATTTCACCCTAGGTCCAATTAGACAAATCTATATATACCAGGGGTCTAATATATACATGTAGGAGCTACAGCACAAAAACGAGACAAAATGGTGGGACCCAGGCCGCAAATTGCGGCCAATTGGGATTAATTGGCGGCCGGGTAAGGGAGTTAGGGGCTGGGGTCTTGGTGGTAACTTCCTGGGTGCCTGCACATACCACTGTCCAATCAATTTTATTTTAGGATGCCCCGGGTGATAGCAGATCCCAATTTACCTTCACAGATTTCACAAATTTTCCGATATCGGTTTCTAAAATCCGTATTCTGGTTTTAGGCTTCAGGTTAGGGTCTCAATTCATGCACTAGGGTGTTTATATAACCTCAACTGAGCTTAATTTCCCAATACAACACAAGTTTCTCTCAAATCCTAACTAGGTTTTACCTCAAGTCACCAAATCGCACAATATCGGTTCAATCATAACATGGGGGTAAAGGAAATGCTAAAACTAAGCTAATGGTTCAGTAAATACCCCATTTGGCAACTCAAGAATTTTCTTGAGTTGCCCCTAGTGGCCAAAATCCTTGCTTCTTTTAGTCCAAAGTGTAGATCAAGAGCTTGTGCACACATTTAATGAAATGGAGATTGGGTTTTGGAGTTGTTTTGGATGTGTTTAGAGGGCTTTGAAGAGGGGAGGGAAGTGAGGGAGGAGCAGCAGCAGGAGGAGGGGAAGAGGGAGAGGGAAAATGAAAGAAGAATGAAAAGATGGTTAAGTCAAAGTGAGACCATACCTCTCTCTCTCTCTCTCTCACCTACTACTCAATTCTTTTCTCTTTTCTTTTCTTTTTCCTTAAACCCCTTCTCACTCAAATAGTAACCCCAAAACAAACCATGGCAATAAAAATGTAACACAAGTGTGAAAAAGTGATATGTGCATGTTTTGCACAAAATGCTAAAAACCGATTAGCGATTTTTTTTAATCGCGATTAGCACTAATTTAGCATATAACTAATCAATTAAACTTAGAAATGGCATAATTCTCTAATTTACCCTATTTTAGAATTTTCCATAATTTTCCAAAAAAAATTCCCCATTTATTTGTATTTAATAATACCAAAATATTAAAATATTCACTAAAATAATATTAAATTATAAAAATTCCCAAAATTAATATTTTATCTTTTTGAAATGTTACAACTAGGGACCTTGAAGGATGTACTTATGGACTACCATGTCCCCACTAGTATGATCCGCATCATACTCTAGGTAGTCAAGTACACATCCTAAGGGCTTTACCAACATGTAACAGAGAGACAATCAGTATACACGTTAAGGCAAAGAGCAACCAGATAGCATACTATCATGTCGAGCAAGAAAGTCCTCCCTATATATGTCCAAGCATCCACTACAATATACATCATATGTATAGTAATGGCCTCTAGGGCATACATATAACTAACAATCTCCCACTTGTACTAGGGCCATCTGATAGCAGTGGTTGTAGTATCTCATACTCAACCATCCCATAAAAGTCTCTCTCTGGGAAAATGCCTTTGTGAGTGGATCCGCCGTGTTGTCCTCTGAGTCTACTCTCCTAACCTCGATCTCCTTGGAGATCAACCATCTCCATGATCAGGTGATACTGCCTCAGAATATGTCTGGATCACTGATGGGACGGACGTTCCTTAGCATAAGCCACAACTCCATTGTCACACAATGGGAGGAACTAAGTTCATCTCATGAACAATTATACATCTAGACTGCCTCTTTGGTAGCATTTTAAGTAGCGATGTATCCAGCCTTTATCGTCTAGTATGCCACGGTATCTAGCTTGGAACTCTTCCAACATACCGTCCCTTTACTGAGGGTAAAGACAATGCCTGTGACTGACATTCAGTCGTCCTTATCACCCTGGAACCTTTCCAGTGATTCTCCCCAGGATCAACTGATACCATCTCACTACAACTAGTGAGTCTCCTAACATCCAATTAGATCTATCTCATGGATCCAAAATCCAGGATTTATGAGGTATCACTTTGATCATATATGGAGAATCATTGTGATAAGCGGAGATTGATCGAGCGTAGCATAGGAAACTCCTTCCCTATCAAGAGTATGTCATCCACGTACTCTACGAGGATCACCACCATACTCCCTACTACCCTTTTGTATATACAAGGTTCATCTACCTTTTTGATGAAGTCAAACTATTTGACTACCACATCAAAACAGATGTTCCAACTCCGCGATGCCTGCTTTATCCTATAAAGCATCTTGTACACGTTTCCGCTGCTCCCACTGTCTACGAAGCCCTCTGGCTGTGTACTTACAGACGCTCTCCTCTAAAACATCATCTAGAAAAGCAGTCATGGCACCCAACCGCCAGATATCATAGTCATGGTATGTAGCCGTGGCAAGTAGGATCTGGATGGACTTAAGCATAGCTCCTTAGAAAAGGTTTCATCATTATCCATGCCTGGTCGATGACGAAAACCTTTAACAAGTCTAGCTTTGAAAGTCTCAACTTTTCCATCTACACCAAGTAATCTTCTCAAGATATACTTGCTCCTGATGGGGATTTAACCCTTCAGATATAGCAACCAAAGTCCATACTTTGTTGGTGTACATGGATTCCATCTCAGATCACTAAGCATCCAGCCATTCTTACAGAGTCTCACTCCTGATGGCCAGGCCGAAACTAGTTGGGTCATCATCTCATGATGCAATCCTCGCTCCCACTGTCACAGAGAAACAGAAGTTTCTCTCAGGTGGGTGAGGAACCCTACTAGATCGGCGGAGAGGCTGAGATTCGTTGGTAACTATTGAATCCTTTGGTTCTTTCAAATCATCAGCTGCAGTTTGTATAGATGGAACATTTCCAGTTCTACATATCAGACCTTACCTCGAGTTTGTCCGGATTTTGCTTTTAAACATAGGCCGGACAACCCCAAATCTTAACTAACTTAAGATATGGGCTCTTCCCTTTCCATATCACATATGAAGTGGTAGGCAACAGATTTGATCGGAACCCTATTCAATAGGTATGCAACTTCATAAGTGCATAACTCCCAAAAAGGAAATAGGTATCTCAGTAGTACTCATCATAGAGCACACCTTATCATATAGGGTGTGATTGCTCCGCCCCGATATACTATCGTGCTATGGTATATACGGAGGAGTAATGCTGAGAGAGAATCTCATTCTCCTTCAAAAAAAGTCCAAGAATTCCGTGCTCAATTATTCTCCTCCTTGATCACATCAAAGGACTTAATACTTATACCCGTTTTGGTTATCTACTTCTAACTTATATTGTGTGAATATCTCAAAAGATTCGGACTTGTGTTTCAACAGGAACATATGTCTGAATCTAGAGAGATTATCAGAGAATGTAATGAAATACAAAGAACCGGTCTTGGCATATGTAGACAGGGGACCTTACATACATCAACATATATCAATCCCAAGAGTTTACTAACTCTTTCTCTGTTTCCAGTAAACAGAGCTATGGTCATCGTATCTTTGTGACATGACTGGCAAGTTTTATAAGATGTAAATTCAAACTGATTTAAATATGCATCTTTATGTAACTTCAGCTAGTCGGGTCGCATTGATATGACCCAGTCTACAATACCTCAAGAAGAATTCGTTCATTTCTGAACTCTTCCTCTTGTGTGTGTTCCGTATACTAAGAACTGTAGTTTGATTTAGAACATCAATGCTTTTAGATAACGTGCCTGAACCGATCAACTTTTGATATAGGAAATGTTCAAAACATTATCCAACAATACAAAATTTTGCCATTTCTTTATTAATAAAGAGACTGATATGATTTTATATATCAGGTTCGGTATCTAATAACATTCATTCAGAATCAATGTATTTGGAATACAGGGTGACAGTGACCAACAGACTTGGTTGCAACACTTGCCCCGTTTTCTGCCTCATGAAACTTATCACCCGTTCTCAGTTCTCTACCTTTCTGTAGCCCTATGTATCAGATTACATATCTGGGATCCTGATCCGGTATCGAATACCCAGGACGTAGAGGATACAGAGAAACAGTTCTGTATAATGAACACACCCGAAGATGATGCATCAGTATGCACTTTCTTCGTTTGGGCGCCACGGGAATTCTAGTAATCCCTAATTTCCTGCTCTGTCTTATAACAATTATAAGTTGGAGCGGGACCAACGTTCCCCAGCTCAGTATAACAAGCGGGTTCGGTCAATAATCCGTATTATTATCTTGATTAAGGCGTGATATGGTCGCTACCTGGAGAGAGAGAGAAGAAAACACTCAGCGTGCGCTCTTGCAAGAATAGATTGGTTATTATTTTATCTAATCAGGATGTCTCCCACTGTTTTTATCAAATCTTCCTTCAAACCCTAAAAGGAAAGACTAGCCGGGATTAATTACACACTACAAGTTCGCCAATCTTTCAGCCAGGCCAGTGTCGGTACTTTGAGGGAGGTCCCCCGTGCTTTCGCACGAACCTAATTAATGTAAACCTCGTTTTCCCAGAGGCGTAACCTCGTTAACACCTTTCTAGACACCTACTTGATCGGCTAATTGTAATGTGTAAAACTCTCCCAGGAGTAACTCTTACTCGCAGCGGGTATCGGGATCCAACTATCTCATAGAAGGTATGCAATCTCATTGCAAATTACAACACTTGAAATTCCCGATAATATTTTGCCCCTAGCGTCCTATGACCTTGACGGAGGTCAACAAACCATAGGCTACTAGTCAAGTTCAACCCGTCATTTCTTGATCGAATTAAACCCACCCGCACGACCCTTGACGGAGGTCAACAAGGCCGCACGACTACCCTAATCCAATCTGCATCATATGCATAAGCAGATAAATACTAGTTAGCTACCGCACACTACGCCTTGACGGAGGTCAACAAACGTAGCACGAATACTAAGTAGGACTTATCTGAAATGACGGAGGGCTACGACAGGTTTTTCTGAAAACCTATTGCGTAATGAACTTGATATCGTTGTAGAATCAAATGATTTTAAAATGGAGTGTTTTTTAGGCTTTTCTAGTTTTGCTAAAGGAGTCACTCCCGGTGAAGGGACCGTCGGTCCTTTCCTCATCGAATGAGGTGCGGGGTATATCATATATATCGCTGTGCAAAACAGAAACTATAGAAGCTATCAAAAGACAAACCGAGTGTGTAGCATCTGCCAGTTATTGCTAAAGGAGTCACTCCCGGTGAAGGGATCTCGGTCCTTTCCTCGTCGAATGAGGTGCGGGATATATCATATACATCACTATGCAAAGCAAGAACTGTAGCTACCTGTTTTATTTTTGAAATTCGATTCTACAACATCTTTAGGTTTCTTTTATTTCATTAATCTCATTAATGAAGTCCCATCATTTAAGTACCTAAACATCACAGATAAATACGACGTACACTTATGCCATCCGCATTCGCCTCGATGTCCCCTCGTGCACCGTTAGGTTAGGTAACTAACGGCAGAGCAGGGCAGGGCTAGCGCGGGTGTAAAACATAAGTAACACCTATATAATATATCATATATACTATATACAGTATTTATCACAGAACATCACATGATCACATCACAGATATCACAGCAGAAGAATCATATGAAATATAGGATATACTAGGACGTCCGTGTTTTCAATACGAGCCAGTATAAAACACGGATTCCACGGTCGCGATGAATAGCCAAACCCACACCCCTAGACCCCTACGAGGGCGGCAAGCAACCCTACCAATTCTAGAGTTAGGAGACCCGGACTCGACTCCTCGAGTTGGTCTCCCACTGGACTCCAGAACCCGGTTACTTGTGCTCCCCTCCTTGGGTCTATCCTAGTGCGGAAAAGTAAATAATATACAAAAGGTGACATCTTCCGCAACCTGGAAGTGCCCCAATAAAAGAATATTACATACAAGTTTTTACATGAATGAAAATGAAAAACACTCATCTCACATAAAAAAACCCGGCTATTCAAACACGACGATCCAATATAACATATCCAGCAACACATAACATCACATGTCATCAACGTAAGTAAATATGCGCATCCCAATTGTCGTTGACATATAGCAACGAAACCGGCGATATCACATATTACACTTACGGTCACAGAAAAGAAAGTGTAAAACTACAACAGTTGGAATCCGCAACCTGCATAGACATCGCATGCCTAATCAAATGAATTCCTTAGACATCGTATGCCTAATAATTATAAACCCCGCATTCTAGTCTCATTATCGAAAACTCTTTTCAATATCAAGTCGGGCAATTCAACAAGATTCCCGACATCCAGATCGAATGCTCGTCGCAAACTTTAGTAGGCGGCCGCACCCCCGATACCGTCGACGAAGTGCACTAAGGCGGAACACCGCTGCCGCCAGCACCCAAACGGATGCTTTCGGCGACGGGGTTCTCCTACAGTCGCTTGGTCGGGGCTATGGGGTGAGGCTGTCTATTAAGTTTACCGGCGAGTATCCGCGTACGCTACAAGATTGCGACGGACTTTTGATCACATTAAAATTCCGTGGCAACCGATCAAGTGAGACTAAAGTGCTAGATTTATAACATTCATTCAGTTATCTCATAACTACTTGTGGATTCCAAGTATTGTATCTCATTCCAGATAAATAGAAAATGTTAAACTTTCCGATCGAACATTCAAACACCCAAGTTTTCCCGAAACACCTCAACACATGAAACAAGTTTAAAAACATCCAGTTCATGCCTCAGTACCAACGGTCCAGCCGTAGAAGGGTCAAGCCAACGCCTCACATGTGGCACGCCGTACTGCCCCAAACCCGAAGGTTCAAAGGGCAGTTCAAGACGGTCACATAATCGAGTTAAGGTGTGTTGTCTTCTAGAGGGACCATCGCGTTACTTGCACTACTTAGAACGTTATCAAACCACGGAAAGATCCAACACTTGGAAATTTCCCGACAGGGGAAAAGGTGGGTATTTATATCCAGTCGAACTTTTTAATATATTCTAAAATTACCCGGAAAAAACACACAGACAAAATTAGACAATCCGATCGAAACACCGAGTCCCCAATACAACCCAGAAAACTCAACTCTTAAGTTCAAATTAAAAATTCCCAGGAAAACCAGCACTAAATTCTAGGAATTACTGTGTAAATATAATTGTCTGAAGAGACAAATTGGCCGCGGAACCGCCGCAATAGGCATGCTATTGCCGCGGTTCCGCCGCCCTATAAGTGATTCAAGAGCTCGAACTTCACAGTAATTCTTAGAAATACCTGCTGATTTTTCTGCATATTTTTAATCTGGAAAAAACCCAGTTTTTAAAAAATGTACAGAGAGCCGTTTTTGTGTTAGGGTTTCGGTTCGATCGGACTTCTAACTCCGTCTACGCATCGCCTAAGGCTCTAGTTAGGCTCTGATACCACTGTAGGGTTCCTAGGCACACTAATGAGGTCTCATAAGGCATCAACCATGCCAATTTCAAATTTTACATGTGCCTACAAACCCTAATACGGATCGTTGACTAGAGATTAGGCGATAACTATGCAACTAGTAAACAACTTTACTAAGAAGTGAACGGAAATACAACCTTTGTAGATCCGGTCCTCCGCCTCCATAGCTCCGTGATGAAGTCCCCTCGCTGCGATCATCGGATCCCGGACTCTAGCGTCGGCTTCATCGGAGAAATGGGCGGGCTAGGTCGTCGGCTTCGATGCCGAAGATGATCTACGTCGAGGCATCACAAGATCAAGCTCCAACTTCACCAAGTCATGAAACTTGTGAAGAAAACACCCTATACTACTTGGCAAGTGGTAGAGGATGATGAAATAGGAAGTGGGTTCACTTTAGAATTGGATTTCTCACTCTTTTTCTCAAGTTACCATTGTTGGTAGCAAGCTTCTTCATGTTGAAGAAGAAGAAGAAGAAGAAGATAATATGATAAGTATTATCAAAAATAGAAAATAAAAGGAATACTTATCATATAGCAACCATGGTCAAGTGTAGAGAATGAACTAAGGTTAAGTGGAATGGTTAGGGTTAAGCATGAAAACAAAAATGGTCACTTAGTCAAAGCTTCATGAAGCTTCAACTAGCAAACAAAGAAAGCCTCCATTCATTTATTTTGCAAAAATAAATAAACAAAATAAATAAATGAATAAGTAAATCAAAACCCTAACCATTACACAACCATGGTTTAATCATACACTTAACTAAGTATGCATGTATCATCAAACATGATACAATCAAGTGCACAAAAGTATATCACATATACAATATGCATATCAAGTGAGAAAATCCTTTTAAAATGAACCAATACTAGTTAATGCAAACTAATATATCAAATATATAATTATGCATTAAATCATTAAATCAATACTTGATTTAACGATCCAGTCATATCGCATATAACCGACTAATATCCAATGTATCGGCTTATCGAATCAATTCTTGATTCGATAACTAGGTTATATCACATACAACCATTCGACACATTCATCGCGAGAATGGAATACGGTATCACATACACGCATTACTCTCGGTCCCGCACATATCTCATATGCGCTCCTATTTCGTTTCGCTTGAGCCAGGAAACCTCTGTGTAGGACTCTAAAGACTCGTCAATACGCCGGCAGCAGATGATGATCATATCAAGCACCCACAAGCCGCGAGCGGTTTGCTAAACGTAACGGCCACCCGGGTATTGAGCGATCAGAAGATCGACGAGCAAGCCCACTCATACTCCTGTGAATCCAACCAGTAACACTTACCGTACAGTCCGGTCTCGTCGTGTTATATGTCGCATATCTCGCCTAGGGGTGGTAAACGTCAGACCCCAATAGCTCGATAAGTCGTGTCGATATGAGGTCTATAACATGTCGAGAAACTACAGGTAACACTTACCAGTAAATCTCAGCAACTCTGGCCAGGGATTTCCGGTTATAGCCAATCGAACACAGCGCAACATCAACTCCCTATACCGGGAGAGACGAATCCCCTCCTATCGCTCATTGCCTCCATGTGATTCGGGACGTACCCAAAAACCACCGTTTTGCACGCCCTCTTGGACGTGGTAAGGTGGAAATCAAAGCACAGTGGGAACCACACAAGACTCTATGACGATCTCGGGTCAACAGACTACTATGTACCAGTATCACCAGAGAACTGCCATCTGACGTAAGGTATAATACCATCTGGGAGTTCTCGGCGAGTCCGTCCAGTGTACCCAGTCTCCACTGAGCACCCGTATATCATCTCTGATGTCAAACACCAATGGATATGGGATCATCCATCGCCCATCTGTATGGGTCGAGAAGGTATACGCTAGTCTACTCTGGTATATCGATGCCCTGTCTCGATACACCCATGACTAGGGACCTTGAAGGATGTACTTATGGACTACCATGTCCCCACTAGTATGATCCGCATCATAGTCTAGGTAGTCAAGTACACATCCTAAGGGTTTTACCAACATGTAACAGAGAGATAATCAGTGTACACGTTAAGGCAAAGAGCAACCAGATAGCATACTATCATATCGAGCAAGAAAGTCCTCCCTATATATGTCCAAGTATCCACTACAATATACATCCTATATATAGTAATGGCCTCTAGGGCATACATATAACTAACAACGAGCATATCAAAATCCCTAAAAGAACGATTAAAAAAGGTATTGAAGAGCGAAGAGAAAGGTATTTATCCAAGCTTGGATGGAAATCTACCCAGGGAGACCGATAAATCGACAAACAAAAAATTTCTAGTGAGCAAAACATCCTATAATCTGCCATAGACACAAAACTTGCAAACCATAGATAAAGCTACAACAAGAAGATACAAGCTTTGTATCATGTTGGCCATCTCTTCTTATACTCCGGCTAAGCAATAAGTGCTTTGGATCACGTTTGGTCGCCAACCAACAAAGCCTTTGATGCTCCACGCGAAAGCCTTGCTAAATCCATCTTCACATGAAACCATTTCAAAAAATCGGCTACAAGATTTGATTTGTTTTTTAAGAACATGCATTATACAGGATTGTATAATATAAAAAACCCAAAGATTTTGAGAGTTTAATATAAAAAATATCAACTGGTGCTTCGATTTGTCTTAGCAATTGAGCAATGGAGAAGAACAGCAGTGCTACGAGAGAACAGTTCCAGCGAGTCTACTGACTCGACGCCTGCAACACCAGAGACATCGCTACGCCTCAACTCCAGGTTCTTTTTTCAGCACTAATGTGTGATATGTTCATCTTTCATTAGGTTTGTTAGACATTCTTTTTGTATTAACTGTCCAACACAAGGTAAATTTGCCATTAGCTCCGCAGCATAAAGAATATCTGAAATAAACTGTTTGTTACCTCCATTTGTTTGCAATCTATCCTTCTCCGGCTTTATGGCTTTATGGGAGTTTTCATCTCCGAGTTTTATTTGATAACTAACTTCTTCATTTATATTGAATGACTAATATACTCTTATTTCCTGTAATACTGCGTCCATTATCCAAATATCGTTATCTTTGGTTGAGCATTAAAACAGAAATAAAGTACATGAACTATATGACATTACACCGGTACAGTGCTGTTATTGATTATGTGCTTTAGGGGCTGTTTGGTTGCAGGATTATGGAATTTGGATTCCAAAATAGTACGGTTGAAATTTCTGGATTTGGTAATTTGTTGTTTGGTTGGTTTTGGATTCCTAATATTGGATTTGTAGATCCTTGTAATCTTTGTTTGGTTAGTGAAAAAAAAGTGGGATTTGGATTTGAGGATTTTAGACAGAGATAGAGAGAGAGAGGATTGTTAAATAAATAAAGTGCATGGGCCCCATCAAAAAGTACAATGAATAGTGCCAAATCCTTGAAAATCCTTGAAAAATTTTAGGATTCCATAATCCTTGTTTTGTGGTGGGCCCCCCATAAAAAACAAAGGAATCCTAGAAATCCTAATCTTGCAACCAAACACAAAATTATGGAATCCTAGGATTCCACAATCCAAAATCTAAATCCAAACTCATAATCCTGCAACCAAACCGGCCCTTAGTTCCAATAAAACAACAAATAGAAAGTGGGACCTTTTCAATTGTAGGTATTTTGATCCCTCTAGGCTTTCAAGTATCAAACACTGTGGGCCCAAATACGCCCAATAATTGTCCCACATCTGCTTTTCCGATTTTGTCCTTTTGTGCCCTCAAATGAACGGCCACAATTCGCTCGCTGTTGCATCGTCATCTATTTTGGACTGCCCTCTATCGCCGCTCAATCACGTGGCCCACCGCTTAAAGGCCAGGGGCAAGACTGTAATTCCACGCCGGCTGCGTTTTCAGTTCTTCTTCTCGCTTTGTCGTCTCTTGCTTCCTGTGTCGGTTTAAAATCTCGTTGCAACAATCGCTCTCTTTCTCTCTAGAAATTTGAAACCCTAGAATTTTGGCGAGATCGAGTTC
Organism: Agapanthus africanus; assembly: GCA_030015575.1. Taxonomy (NCBI): domain Eukaryota; kingdom Viridiplantae; phylum Streptophyta; class Magnoliopsida; order Asparagales; family Amaryllidaceae; genus Agapanthus; species Agapanthus africanus. Next base: position 63,530,343 of record JASDDO010000012.1, on the reverse strand, counting down.
TAGGGTTCCGAGATGTCGTGCGGGTGCGTGGTCCTTCAAGAATTGGGGGAAGGCGACGAGGTGAAATCCAAGTGGCTATCAGAGTGCATCTTCCCAATCTACGCAATGGGGAACTTAGACCTAAATTCGAGCTCGAAGAAGGTCGTCTCCGATTTCGAAGCGTCAGCGGACCCCATTTGGGATTCGATTCGAGCTGAGGCCAAGTCAGAGGTCGTCGATTCTTCCCATTTTTTCTTTGATTTCGAAAAAAGTTGGGATGTTTTGGTTTAATTTCTTATCTTTTTACTTAAATGTTTATTTAGGCTGAGAAAGAGCCGATTTTGAGTAGCTATTTGTACGCCAGTGTGTTGTCGCATGATTGTTTAGAGAAAGCTTTGGCGTTTGTGTTGGCGAATAGGTTGCAGAATCCGACGCTTCTGGCGACGCAGCTGATGGACATATTTGATAACGTGATTTTGAACGATAGAGGCATTCAACGTGCAATTCGACTAGATGTTCAGGTGATTCTGTTACCATTTTGAGCACATTGATTTCACCTCTGTTTGACCCTGGGAATGCATGTTTACTGATTAGTTTGATTAGTTTTCGTGTGCAGGCGTTTAAAGATAGAGATCCTGCTTGTTCGTCATATAGTTGGGCGCTTTTGTACCTTAAGGTATGCTTTTGGCCTTGTTTGTTTCATGAAGTTATTTAAATGTAACTCCGAAATCTTAATTATGCTATGTTTGGATCTCATTTTGGAGTTTCGAAAACTCTGGTCATGTAAACTGCAAAGTGGAGATAACCGGACTTTACTAAACTCCAATCCAACTTAAATTTTCTAAACTCCAAAATTTGTGAAGAAAACACCCATTTTGGAGTTTAGATAACTCCAAAACAATATTTTGGAGTTTAGAAAACTCCAAAGCCAAACACCCATGAAAGTCAAGTTTTTAAATGGAGGTGGGGCCTTGCAAACTTGAGTTTGCATACCATCAACCTCCACTTAAAAGTAAACTCCAGTTTTCTTAACTCCATACCCAATCAGGGCCTAATTCGTGTCGACATAAAAAGCTACGAGTGTTAAATTCCTTTTCCCTCTTTTGGAAAACTATCTTGGTGTGCTTTTTTCTTTCTTTTCAATTACCTGCATCTCCAATTGAGTTTCATCACCATCGAAGCCTTTTTCCATCGGAATGGTTTCGGCTTTGACAAGGCTCCACGAGATTTACAAAGTCCTCTAACCATGTGTCAATCTGATGTGAATTGGCTTATACTCAGTGTCAATATATATGTGAAAGAAGCAATGGACGATAGTAGACTTTGGGTTGGGTGGTTGTGGGCTAGGAGAAGAGAAATATGAAAGATATTTTATATGGTAACTATATTCAACTCTAAGGTGTAAATATGCTAAGGCTGACTGGACACATTAACAATGGTGTGTATTTGAGTATGGGGTTTATGAACTACAATTTTCTACTATCTAGTAATTCTATCATTTCCATATAAAAAAAACAAGTGTAATAATAATATAATGTTTAATGCTTGCATGCATTCCCTCAGGGGTACCATTCTTTGCAGTCATATCGTGTTGCCCATGCGTTGTGGAATCAAGGGCGTAAAGTATTAGCTTTGGCATTACAAAGTCGAATTAGTGAGGTGATTAAACGTTCTTCAGTGGTTACTATCACTTTAAAGTATATTTTCTCTATTTGAAGTAGTTTCTTTTTGGTCTTTCTGTAGGTTTTTGCTGTTGATATACACCCGGGTAAATATCTATTCTATTGCCTAACCATTATTTTGTAGTTAAAAAAGATCGTATTAGTGGATATTTATCTCTATGGATGTTCTTATTTCATGGAATATTCATCTGAATTCTGTAATGAATGACTACTTATGCATTTGGTAATTACATATACCCTTTTATACAGAATCATACTACATTAGTCGATTTATTATAGTTTATCTAAACTTGGTTCACTTTTCTTTTGAGCATGAATGGTTGATCTTGTTATGTATCTTAAATTTATTTTTTATGCATATGACACCCATAGAATGGGTGCCAGGAACTCATATGATTTAGACATGAAATTGTTGGCAAAATTGATAGTATAGTAATCACCATATGATAGTCTTATTGGCCTCTGTCAAGATCTCTATCATTCTTTCAATTGTTTTCATTCTCTAATCCTGAAACCAACACTTTTTGCCTACAACTACATGTCATGGATAAAGCCATAAGCCATAAGGATGGAATAGGAGTAATTAGAGTAATATTGAAGTGCTTGTTTTATTGATACATTGACTTCTATATGATACGGACATGGATACATGTGTTTACGGCTTGCTAGAAATATGTTTAGTTCAAAAAGGTAACATTTCGGGTGGTTTTTTTGGTGGGTGTTTAGGGTGTGGGGGGGCTCTGTGGTGAAAACGTAGTTTGATTCTCAGACCTATTTCTATAGGGCTAAAAGCTTTACCCCATGCTATAGCGACACTCGCATCAGTGGAATAGGAAAATGGCAGTTCTCTTAATTCTCATGTAGCAGATAAATGTATGTGTGTTTGGTGCAGTGGACCTAAGGCAAGACTTGAAAGTGTGCTGATTTGAGCTCTATCAAGCATTTAAGCTGCTAGTAAACCTGGCCGATAGGATTATGCGAGTTTCATTTGTAAATAGTGACCAATAATGTTGCCATAAATGGAGAGACAATAGATGCTAGGTTGACCATGAGCAGTGACCCATTTGGTTGAATCTTGAACGCCTAGGAAGAAGCCAGATCTGTGGTTTCAGACTTGCTGGAGTTTTGTGCAGTTTTAGAGCTTAGGTATGGAAGTTTATTGGAATGGATGGTTGTTTGATTGAGTTCAATTGAATGAACTTGCTTGTCTTGTGCTGAGTTGTCAGGGAGGAGCTCTGCATATACTATTTTTTCAAATTTGTACACTGCATATCGTCAATCTAATCCTATATACTATGCTACTGCTTCACAGATGCCATGAATAGTTTTTACCTCAATTTCACGTGGGTTCATCGTTTTGAATACTAGATCAAACTTTCTGGACTATCCAGTTTTTTCTGCACTGTCAGAACTCTTGATATGAAATGATTAATCGAGTAAAGAAAGATGTGTTATTATATTTCTCATATATAGCATGATTTGGCACAGACGACATTTTTTCAAGTACAGAGCATCACACGTTATATTTTCTCTATTTTGTTTACTCTCTCCTGAACTGACAGAACATCCTTTTCTTTTTGTTCTAACCTGACAGAATATAAAATGACGATGCCGTTGTATATTTGTATAATTATGTTGTTCTGACACATTGTCATGAATATTATACAGCAGCAAAAATTGGAGAAGGGATATTGTTAGATCATGGAACAGGTCTAGTAATTGGTGAAACAGCTGTAGTAGGGAACAGGGTTTCTTTGATGCAGGCAAGATTTCTTCTTTCACTTATTCGCATGATGTGGTAGATAATTTGGTGGTTAATTTGTTGAAGCCGCCCCGATAGGTTTTAGGTGATTGATTTTTGCTGTTAATTTCTGTTGGTGGGCACCTTTACATTGAATTTAATAACTCCAACTGGTTATACATCTATTGAACTAATGATCCTTGTCTGTAAGTTGGGATTTAAACAAACAAAATATTAGGGAAATGATATAGTGGTTCTGAACCGTGGCGGCTATAACTATTAGAGAATTCAAGGCTTGATCTTGTTTACGTTTTTGAAATGTTAAATAGAGTGCTGAAAATTATTGGCATCCAATGGATCTTTATTCACCGTCTGTTTATGTGATTGCAATGAGGTAAACAAACAACTGTTTATGGGTTCTATTGGACTGACGAGCCTTGTCTCTGACTTGAGATTGGAACATACAAAATATTATAGAAATGAATCAGTGGTTCTGAACCACAGTGACTAACTAGAAGAAAATTTAAGGCTTGACCTTGTTTATGTTTTTTAAATGTTTGATAGAGTTCTGAAAAATTAATCTTTAATTTCTATCTATATATTTGATTGCTGTGAGGTATCTATTTAGTTTAGTCATTGGCTAAGAAGCATGTAAACAGATCTAGGACGTGTACAAGTCATAGGAGAAATAAATAAGTAGGACATGGAAAGATGACTACATCAAAATAGAATATGGGTGTTCATGTGGATGTGTAAATATAAATATGAAAGGAGAGAGCGCATAATACACACACAAGAATACCTAGTTATATATACACAGACATGATATTCAAATGTTTAAACGTGTTTTGTAATGATTTAATAGCGTGCATGTGTGTGTGCGAGCGCCAAATCAACATATTAGTATTTTTATGAGTTTACAATAATAATATTTACTCTTGAACTTTATATGAATAATTTAATGTCTGAATGCAATTCAATTTTACATAGACACACTCCTGATTTCTGACAATTTTCTGAGTCAATCTTAGGACATTTTTCCACTAAAATATAGAGTTCAATATAGAATTAAAAGTAGTCATGTATCTCGGTGTGTACTGAGTTTGATAAAGTATCTGAGAAATGTAAACATGCATCCAAGAGAAGTCTGGAAGGGTCCAAAAATCTTCTAAATCAGAAAATAAAATATAAAATTTTATATAAGTTTTAGATTAGTGTTTGCAGGGTGTCGAAGAACTAATATGTATTAGATGGTTGACTCGGATGGCTTCATGATGGAACTGATCATGTTACAATGATCATCAATTGAATTTTGTTTATCATCTTTTTATACCTTTATCAATAGTATTAGGACGGTGAATAATGAGAGTCAATTCTACTGGTGCAACGTCATGAATTGCTTATAATTAAGTGCTCTGAGCACCATTGTATTTCAGATAAGCAGCATTAATTTGCGTACGCATTGGTAGCAGTTCGGTAGCACGGCTGTAAATGCTATTAGTTGTGGATTATGTTGAGTTCTTATTACAAGCTTTTGTGTAATATCTAGGTTCTAAACTGCATGGTATTGTAAGTGAGATTGTGGTTTGTAATATATCTGATCAATTTTGAGCTTATATAGAATTATGGATTTTAATGAATTTTTCAATAAATATGCTTTCACATGATGAGTATTGATCTATTGCACTCTAGTTTAAGAGCAAGTGAACCAGGAACTGTGTAGTGGCAGCAACAATAGTGATGGTGAAGAAAAATACAGTGGTTTGTGATATAAATCTGTGCTTTTCTGCATTCTTGTCACTGTCTTTTGTTCTTTTTTAGCGGTATCCTTTTCTATTCTCTTTATCTCCTGTAAGAAATCTCATTACAATAGCTGATTCATCATCCATGTACAAAGTGATTTGTGTGCTATATTAGTGTCCATTCTGTATAAAATGTGCCTGTCAGAACATGTAATCATGCAAAATTATAGGGCTCAATGGTATGAAACAAAGTATATTTGTGTATATTTGATTTCAGGGTATTACATTAGGAGGCACTGGAAAGGAAACAGGAGATAGACACCCTAAAATTGGACATGGTGCCCTTATCGGAGCTGGTGTTACAGTTCTTGGTAACATTGCAATTGGTGAAGGTGCTATGGTTGCTTCTGGTTCCCTTGTTTTAAAGGATATACCTCCCCACAGGTTAGTAACCGTTTATCTTAACTTGTTGGAGAAAACATTTGGTCATACATAGTCATCCATTTACTTCAATTATAAACAATGTTAGCATATTGTCATTGTTTGAATGAATACATCACATGTCTCGTTAAAATAGTATAGCCAGTCCTTGTCCTTTAGAAAGAAAATTAAATTCTTAAGTACAGGTTTTTTTTCCAACACTCATTTATGTATCTTATGGTCCCTCCCCTAGCTAGTCTCAGATCCAAACTCTAGCATTCTTCTAATCTTCTTCTTTTGGGCACCCATCTCATTCCGTTCATCTCGCTTATATACTCCCTGCATCTTGTAAGGGTTGATATTGTGAGTAATGCTGATCCAGTTGTCTAACAAAGCTTCTGTTAGCTTAGCTAGCACTTTTGAATCATGTAGAACATGACCTATAACATAACCAGAACAAGAACGAGAATACAACCATGAAAAAAGGGGAGATTATTGCTATAATCTCAATGTGCACCGAATCAAACAACATTTGCACCAAGCCAGTAAACATCTAAATGGTGCAAATTATGTATACTCGTTGAGCTAATGCCTTGTAGATAGAAGACACGACTTAACGATCATTCTAGATGTCTTGGACATTCACACGACACTAATTAAAATCTATCCTTGAATTAAAATCTATCCATATGCCAGATGACATGGACACGACTCTGCTAATAACACTACAAAGTCAGGCTTAGAAGGCACTCTAGACTCGATTATCAAAATACTGTGTCATGTCTGGAAATTTACATTGGACAAGATCACGGGACCTGAGCAATAAACTCTAAGACTGCCCAATACATATAACAGGGTCACTAACTATAGAGTGCCTGCGACTCGCTAAAAGCATCATGACTACTGCGAAGACATCTGGGGATTCGCTAGAGATATCATTAGTGATGCTTGAAGTCTCTTTACCAGGCTTCTCAAGTTTGGTCTCCAGCTTCTATCCTAGTTCAAGACAAGTCATGATCTGCCCGAAAATTCAAGTAGTGTTATCTTTAACTGTAAGTTATGTTTTGGTGTCCCTAGATGGTGAATGGTCCAAGATGGTAGACAGTGAATGGTCCAAGATGCTATGAGTGTTGTTGCAACCATGATTTTCAGTACCGTCGGGCCCACTGGTCTTATCCCTACGACCAATTCGATCCTTATTAAATGGTGATCCTATGAACGACCATATGTTGCTTGTGTGAATAATCATAGTGTGGATTGTTATCTAAAACACTGTCATGGTCATGATGATAATCTACGTGATCTTCAAAATTAGCTTGTTGATTGCTATCCCTAGACTTTTTCGACTATATAACATCTCCGACCTAAGAGCTTTTGTACCAAATTGTTGCAAGAAACTATTGAGCCTGACATGCAAGTAATGAATTTAAGCAATGAATGAACGACACAAATCTAAACTTATCCTAGATTCCTGATTAAGTCAATACTTAAATCCTAATAAATAAATAACCCCTTTGAATATGGTCCTAAGATGATACGAAGTGCCACATGTAATATGAATATGATGAAAACAGATAAAGTTTATGTGAGATCCTTACCTTACTCTACATTATGTTTAAGCATATTGTAAGAAATATATTCAACGTTAAAAGGTGTAAAATTCTAAACATGATGATAACAAGTGATTTCTGAAACAAACTATGAACAATATCATGTGACAAAAGCTTACCTGAGTGTAGTTCGATTAAACGATATTTTAAAGGTATCAGATCCTCCTCTCCATAGATGAATCCAATGTTATGAGATGCGATTCATGCGTCCAAGGACCGCATAGCTCATAAGTGATTATGCGTCACATATACGATTTGCATTAATTAAATTAAAGAATCCAAAAAATAAAATTAATGATAAAAAAATAAATTAAATATAGAAAAAATGCTAAACCTCTGTTCAAAATACCAAGTGTATAATTTTAATGTAATGAATACTATTGAATTATTCAATAATCAATTTTTTGTTGAGAAAAAGGTCAAAATACACGAAGTTTCATTATTTCTATAAAAATAAACATGAAAATTGAAGAAAAAACTTGCCTTTTTGTTGAGAAGAAGTTAAAGACCTTTCTCAAGTTTTTTGCCTCAAAGGGCAAAGTCTTGGCGAAGTTTTCATCGGAGGAGTAAGTAGAAATAATTTATTTGGCTTTCGGAGAGGTTTTGTAAATATACTCAAGTTATTGGATTTGGGTTTTGGATACGGGTATAATAAAAAACCCATACCTGTTACATAACATAACTCAAGCTTAAGTTTCTATACACTTTATGTGGCCGCATAAGGCAATATGCTGCCGCATAACGATTTCTATGCATCAAGGCAAACTTTTTTATTGCATATACCAAGAAAATCACTCGTTTTCATGCGCTGAAGGGGCGCATTCGCATATGCGGCCACATATAACGCATTTTTCAACACCGGATGAATCTTTATACAATCGCCAAAGTTCTATATTTTATTCAATATTCTTATGTTTATTACTTGGACAAAATACCAAGAACCCATTACGCAAGCTCTTATTCAAAACTCGGTGGCTGTCCAGAATAGGCCTGGGCTACATACAATGAATTTGGATTGAATTGGGCCAAAATCATTACGAATCTGGACTGAAACTGGTTTAGGTTCACTATCTGAACTGGCATTTGCTGTTTGTGTTTGCTTGGTGCTCTTCACTGGAAACTGAAGAGAAGTGGCAAATCTTGACTGTTCTACGCTAGAACATGAAGAAAGCATCCTTCAGCTGCTTTTAATGCACCGGAATAGAGTTCGTTTGCTCGAAAAATATTAGAATTTCATATAGATGAAGGGTCGGTAGTCAAAGTTTTCTTGCAGGCTGAATAGTTGCCACTTGGTATTTGCGGCTGCAAGTCCTTGAAAGTGGCAGCTGAAATAGATGGGGTTTATAGAAATAGCAATTATATACTAAGGTAACATGATGAAGAATAGAGAATTACGCTCCAATCAAGGGAAATCATGATCCTATCAAAACCAAATCACATTCCATTTTAACGACATCTCGCTATGGAAAAAATACTACTTTTAAATCGAAACCATAACCCATTATAATATAACATTAAAGACAAGGCATGGTCTCTTTATATACTGTATCAATTCATATTTGAAACTAACTCTAAAACTTTCCAAAATTACAAAACAATTAAAAACATGCAAACATGTTTCAACACCAAAAAATAAAATAAAACAACACTGGGAAAAATAATTTATAGCTAAAAAGTAAGACTGCAATCTTCATTGAGCCTTGATCACTATTTCGTAAAGAGACATCTCTCTTATGTATTGAGATGTTAAACATGATGACATTTCTCATGCCAACTCTATATAAACTATATCTATGAGATTGATACAGATTATGGTTAGTGGAGAGTGGAGAGATAAGCAATGATACTTAAAAAGCATCTCAAGTGTTTTATTTATTGCCTATTCATGCATACTTTACTTCCCCTATTCGATTTAGAACAAACTTTTTGCTATTTAGCTCAAAGGTTGGAAAACTCCCTCCCTGGACCCTTGCTATGGTGCTACCATTTCTACTGCCAATTTGTTTCTCTTCTTTCCTCTCTCCAACTGTACAACTAAAGCTGATGGATGGATTGTTACCCAATCAAACCAACACCTAATAATATGATTAGTATTGAGAAACATAGTATGAAGCAGTAGTGGCAGAAGCAGCGATTATGTCCTTGTTCCCTAACATGCTCATTTGAGTCAATGGGATCCCATTCCTATATTAAATGGGATTCAGCATCTCACTTCTATCTCTAGGGCTTTACTCTAAAAGTGTTACCCTTGCCTATATTCATCCGTTATAATAGTGGACGAGGATACAATGTTACAATTCCAAGTTAGCAAAGTTTTCCAAGTTAACCAACTTAGTCGATGCTACGGAAGAGGGGGTTGAGTGATGACAAAAATGATAGGAGGGTCAATTGATAACTTGGGAAACGTTTGGAGGAAACTTGGCGGATTCTATATAGTTCACCCTGTCCAAATTATCACAAATGGAAATATCTTGTGGATAGAAAATGATGTGATTGTTGATGGACGTTAAGGCATGCTATAAGTAAATAGCAAGACTAAAGTGTTTCACCCTTTTAATTAATATTTATAAATCTTGGAAAAGTTCTCCCTTATGTTCTCAATTTTCATTTGTGGATGACTACAAAAGCTAATGCTTTCATAATCATGATGAATTACAACGGATTTTAATTCTAATAAGAATGTCATATAAAAGCTTTTCCCTCCCAACCGAGTTGGTTGTGTAGAATGATGTCTCATAACAGAGAAAATATTTTCTTGATTTAACCATTCATCTTTGATATGATAAAAGAACTTTCTAGACAGAAAAAATACTAAGATTGAGGAAGATATAATTAACACAATTCACTAATTATTTTAATTGGTCTGCGTTAGCAGTAAATGCTTGCTTAGATCATTGTTAACCCATCATTTTATGGCTGCATCGTTAACTTGAATTGTCCTAAATCATTTTCCCTTTTGTTCCCTTCTCTCTCATATGATTTTATGTTCTCTTGAACACCTTGATTAATTGCATGAGACATTGATGGACTGGATTGGTTTGACACACTTCTATTTCTATGTTCTAAAGCATGGTTGCAGGAAACCCGGCAAAAATAGTTGGACGTGTAGAGGAAAAAGATCCATCACTAACCATGAAACATGGTTTGAATCTTATCCACAAAATGTTTATTTTAGATCCAGAATGCAGAATCAATTATCACAGGTTTTTCATTTGACTTCAATGTGATTTGTTATATGATATACCGCATTCTATCGAACTGCAGATGCTGCGAAAGACTTGTTTGAGCATACAAATTTTTGTTCTACTGGAGAAAGAGTCAATGGTCAGTCCCCCCCCCCCCCTTCCAATTGCCAAGAATGTACACATTTTATGATTTCTCAGTAGAAAACAATTCATTCTATGCTATAATCAGGTTGGTGGGTTATATAATATAGGTAATAAAAATTATCAGGGGAAGTTTCTTAGATGTGAGAATTCACAACATAGTTAAGGATTGAGCACATGGGACGTTTCATGCTATAAAATATAAAACATAAAACAGCTATGATACAAATATCACGCTAAAATATTATGCTTGCATAATTTTTAAGCATCAATATGTATCGTCATATTAACAAGAGAGTAATGGAGGGCAAAGGCCTTTAGGAGGGAATTTCCTTCTATGGTATCGAAAAAAACCAACCCTCCATCTTTTCTTTCAACGATCGACGCCTAACATCTTCCTCTTCATTGTCTATATGATGTACATACACCAAATTTCATGTGATTCAACACCATTTCACCATTGATTTAGTGGGTGCAAAATTAACGGTTTTCCGATGATACGACATTTGTACCATTTGTCCTCTTTTTACATCATTAAATCAGCGGTGAAATGATGTTAGAATCACATGAAATTTGGTGCAACTACATCTGACATAATAAAGATCTCCATGGATGGTGCCGATCGTCGGAAAAAACTGTGGATTGTTGATGTTTAGCGAAGCCAGCTATGAGAGCGGCTAATTTACTCCCTGGGTGTAACTTGGTTACACCGTATGCAAAAACAACATGATAGAATTTTTTTCGAATTGATCGTCAACGTTCATCTTGATCTTCATGTTTCAATATATGTGCATACCAAATTTTATGCCGTTTGGACACTTTTTACCTATGCATCGAATGATACCAAAATGAACGGTTTTCCGACAATATATATATATATATATATATATAGAGAGAGAGAGAGAGAGAGAGAGAGAGATCTTATAGGGCGGGTTCGCGTTTTTAAAAACGCGAACCTGAATAAGGGCCGTTGGATCATGTGTTTTAATCAACGGTTAAAATTAACTCAGCTTAATAAATTGTTAATAAATGGAAAGTAAATATTCTACTTCCAAATATTGTGTAGGTAATTAAATCCTTTTTAATCAACGGTTAATACTAAAGGATTTGATGTTTCTTTTGATTTTTTTCCTTCTAAAATCAAGGAGTAGAATATTTAAGGAAACATCAAATCCTTTAGTATTAACCGTTGATTAAAAAGGATTTAATTACCTACACAATATTTGGAAGTAGAATATTTAACTTCTATTTATTAATGATTTATTAAGCTGGATTAACTTTAACCGTTTATTAAAAAAAACAAGATTCAACGGCCTTCATTCAGGTTCGTGTTCTTAAAAACGCGAACCCTCCCTATATATATATAGAGAGAGAGAGAGGGGGGGGGTGTAATACGACGCACCACCACTGCAGGAATTTCCGATAATGGCAGGACACATGACAACGCACCATTTGATCAATGTCTTCTTACCTTATGTCATTTGTATGCACCACCGTAAGTATTTCTTATAGTGTTTGGGACTCATGGAAACACACCATTCATTGATCCATGTCTTTTTACCTTTTACAACACTCCATATATATAAACATTTGGCATACATTCTCATGGTACACACTGGATGAGCGATATATTCATGAGAGTGAATGTTAACATGCCCATTATTATACGGGAATGCAATGGCATGACCGATATATTCATGAGAGTGAATATTAACAAGCCTTTTATTATACGGGAATGCAATGGCGACAAATAAGTCTCTACTGGTTGGTGAGATGTTAACTTTTCGCACTGGAAATTTCAAGAACAAGCCTTTAATTGTAAACAAAGTTATTGGGAGTGCAACAACGTGTAATAAGTCTTTACTGATTGTGGAGTTATTAACTTTTTGCGCTCCCAACAGGTATTCGTCCTCGCGGAAACAAATGCTGAATAAAGCGTGGACTCAACTTATATAGAAGGCATTCTTTTATCACAGGTGAAGGTATCACCACCACCATTGTTATTTGTGGGGAATACCTTTACTGCAATGCTCATGAAAAAAGGTCATGTAAGTTATATGTCATTATCTTGTAACAGCACTTATCAATTTATCAAGGTACATGAATGTAGGCTATTTGGTTTTTGCTGCAAAGGAAATGCTGCATTTCCTATATGTATGTTTTTTGTTTTTCGCTTGCAATTTTTGTTGCCATAAAATAGACGTATTTATGGTTTTGTCAACTTTATTCAGCTTTAATGTTACATCTGCCATTTCACGGTTGAAGTTGTTATTTTGTTGACAAGGTCAAGCCCTGGTGTGCGACGCATGTGAAAAGAAGTACTCCTATCTTAAAAAATTTCTTAAAATTTACAGAGGACATACTTGATATGTAAGTACTCCCATCTAAAAATTATTCTTAAAATTTACAGAGGACGTACTCGATATGTAAACAGAGGACATTCTTTTGTGGTGCTTGTAGCAAGGATGAGCATTGTGTGCTGTTATTTGATAATAGGAAAATTATTTACTGAAAACCGTAATAGGAAAATTATTTACTGAAAACTCTTAACATGTTTGGATCATTTTAACAAAACTCCTATTACTTTTGAAACTATCCAGAAACTAATCAAGTTGCCGCATCAGCGAAAAAATTTAAAGATTTCCAAATTACCCCTTTTTTAACCTAAACCTAATTTCTATATAAAATTTAAAATAAAAAAATAGCATTGCTGCAGGCGCCGCCGGCATCACCCCGTCCTTTCCCAATCCCCACCCTTTCCACGCACATCATCACCACCATCGGCATCTTCTTTTTCATCTTTTTCATCTTTTTCTTCTTTCTCATCTCGGCGCCGCTCCCTGCGCTCCCTCTCAACCGCACCCTCTGCCCCCACATCATCATCACCATCAACTTCTTCATCATTTGCATCTTCTTCTCGTCGCCGGCGCCGGCGCTTCCTCTACCCGCTGCACTCCCCCAAAAACATCACCATGATACACATCATCATCATCACCAACATCACCATGATAGACATCACCAGGATCTTCATCTTCTTCTTCTTCTTGAGGTACTCGTCGACGCCGTCCCTTCCGTTCCCCGGTTCGACCTCCCTTCCTCCCACCGGCGCCGCCCTCGCCTCCGGCTCCGCTCCCCCAAAAAGAATTAATTAATTATTTAATAATTATTAAAATTATTTAAAATATATTTTATAATTTATTTATTATATTATGAAAGAGGAAATGGTCGTTTGATATGAACAGTAACGTTGACCGCCAAATCATGATAGTTTCTTGATAGTTTTAAAGTTAATTAAAGTTTTGTTAAAATGGTCCAAGCCCGTGGGAGTTTTCAATAAATAAGCCTTAGGAAAAGGATCATATTTAGTGCTAAAGTGATGTGCTCTGCATCGGACTAATTCGTTCATGTTTGTATATCACTTGCCATTTTCCCATTGAGGTCGAACCTAAACCTACGCTCTCAAATTGTACAAGGGGTAGTCTCAGATAAGTTTTCATAAGGATGTCAGCTGCCCGTGTGTGGTTGCTTTGATTTTGCTAAATAACGATCTTGAAAGGACGACCTTTCATAGAGTGTAACCCCCTAGAACCTTGGTACAGTATAATAGCAGTATTAAGTTATAAAAAAATATTATTTTTATATATTTGGAGTTTAATATTTATTTTAGAATAAAATAATTAAGTATATGATATTTTTCATAATAAATTATGGCATGGTTTTACAAGTTTGTTAAATAAATAATATAAGTATTTATTTTGTTGCTAATATAGTGATATCCTACTTTTAGTAATACATGATATATATTATAAATATTAGATTTTGTAACCATAAATATGTTATAGTCAATATTTGGTTGTGATAATCTTTATATATTTTTGTGTGTATATATAGAGAATAATGGAGGAAAGAGGCCATAAGAGGGAATTTCGCGTCGAAAAATTACATCCTCCCTCATTTTTTCCAACGATTGGTATTCATCATCTTCATCGTTATCATCTAAGACGTGGTTACATGATTGTTGGAGATTTAGTACGCGTGGGCATGAAATCAAAATTAAGAATATACCGCAATCAATAACGGTGTCGCTTGGTAGCTTACCGGTTGAGTACGGGTCGGTCCACAGGGAGATAGATTCCTTTTCTTTATGTTCTAATGAGTTAATCCGATCAAGTCGGGTTTTGTTTTACGATCTAAGAATGAGATTAAATTGATTAAAAGTCTTGCTAGGGTTAGGATTAGGTTAGTTTGGAAAAAGGATTCTACCCACTGCTTTCAATGCCCTAGTGAAGAATATAGGTGTTAGGGTAATAGTCAACAAAAGGGATTAGCACGACTGGGAAGAAACTTAGTTTCTTCCTTTTAGTACTTGTCCGTCCTTTCTTAACTCTTAGCCCTAACATCTATTTAAATCAACCACAACCGGTCTAACTAGGGAATCACCGCTATCTTGTAGGATATGGTGCCGTAGTGAGCGGTGTGTGGTTAATTTAAATAGAGTCCTATTATAAAAATTATATGGGCAAAGAAAGGAGAGGGAGAGATTTACTTCTCTCAAACCTTCCCAATCCTAATCCTAACAAGTGAGGAATTACTCACTCATTAGGAAAGTTATGATAAGATTCATTTTTATAATTTTAAAAGACTATCTAAATTGCAGATAATAAAAAACAGATAAAAATTCATGAATTAAATTCATATAAAAGAATGCACGATAAAAAATAAAAATACCTTTATTGATGACCTCTTGACGATTACAAGAAAATTAAAATTTAATCTAGAAATTAAAAGAGGCATCTCAAAAGAGGCACCCAAAAGAGACACTTAAAAGAGACACTCGGGTTTCCTATTTATAGATAGGAGAAACCCTAGGGTTTACATCTGATCCACATCTGAAATTACAAGACTACCCTAAGAAAGCCGGGTCAACGCACTGTCACCCACCGACAATTTGCACTGACACGTGCACAGCAAGGCCGCGGAACCGCGGCCATCTTGGGGGTTCTCTGTCTGATTTCTTCAGGGTTGCTTTATGTTGCCTTTTTCTTCTGTTTTCTTCACTTGGTTCTTCAGAATCTTTTCTACTTTCTTCCAGATTTCCAACAGTGCAGAATTTGTGAACTTTTACCGTAAGCTTCGCTTTGAAGTCTTGTATCTTGTACTGCCCTTGAACTGTCTTGTGCATGAAACTGTTTACTGATCTTCATTTGTTCTTTGAACTGTTAGGCGGCATCATACGGATTCATCTTTTGTTGGTCGTAGTCTCACTTTTGTAACGTCTTTTCATGAATTTCACTGTATTGTTCTGAGAACCTGTAACCTGCAACTATTTAGCAGATATGGATCAAAAACACCTATTTATTTGTAATATGATTAAGATTGGGGAATATAATAATGCAAAATTCTGATATGAACAAATACCCCAAAACTTATCTTTTGCTCGTCCCGAGCAAAACCAATTTTATTCTCGAAAAATCCTAACCTCATTTTCGCAGGGAATCGCGATTGCACCGAGCTCGTGCAACAAGCCGTTAAAACTCTAGGTGTCCCTAGTAGGAGGAGTTTTGTCTCCTGAGGGCTTTCAGCGGATACTACCCACAAAATCCAATCAATTAGGCTATCAACTCTAATTCTCCAATTCAGTATTCTAATCAGAAATTCTATTATCGTCAACTTAGAAATCATCAACCCATATTTTTCACACTCACTTATCATTTAAGTTAAGATCGTATATGTTCTGCAAATTTATTAAGCTTTCAGCATCTTTTGAATTTTCCTTCTAAGGTTCCATCTCAACTTAGGAATTTTTATCATCTCTACTGAAGGTATAAGCCCTATCTTTCATTCCTATCTCTCATCCAAACCCCAATCATATACCCCTACGTGTGTGTACGTATCACCCCTTACACTTGAAAATTCAATTCTAGCTATCATACTCTTGTCCATCGTCCAAAATACTTTTAGTTGGTGAATTTTTAGATTAAATTGCTCACATATCCTTCATGCGACCGTTAATACTTCTTGAGATACTAACGACCGATTACAAAATGGTTCGCGCATTAAGTCGTAATTCCTCGTCTTGTAATACCTAAGGCTTTAGCAGTGACTCCCAAACCAGTTGGTCTAAGGCACTAGGTGATAAAGCACCCTCGCTATATATTTTTTTATTTCTGCAGCCTCAAGTAATTAGAAAACTAGTGTTCATTTTTTTATATCTCTTTATTCACACTTGTACTTTTATTTTATTTTCTTTCATACTAAGGATTTTAGACAAGAGCATTTCAAGGTATCCTCTACTATTCCAAGTTTCAAGATGCGTGTTTGTGCAAGTTGTAGGGTGTATATTTTCAGAATTTAGACTTAAGGTTAGGAATTATTTTTCAAACTTACACTTCAAATAAAGATTTCAATACTCTTCCCTTATTTTAATTTTCCCAAAGAATTGAACTCAAAATTTGCCTATTTCTAAATAAATTGCAATGACATATATTTTCTATAGTTAAACTTTAAGAAAGGTTATTTTTAGCGTTTTTAATTTACTAAGTTTAGGATCTAGTTTTTCTTAACTAGTTAACCGTCATGTTGAACTTAAGTCAAATATGGCCAAAATTGAACTTTTCAATTTTTATAATTTTTCAATTTTCATGGGTTTTAAAATAAGTATGCAAATGCAAAAATATATATATGAATGCGAAGGAAGAAAGCTTACCGAGCACACCCCCAAACTTAAACTTGACAGTGCCTTCACTGTCAAGCTACACCAAGAGGGTCAAAATTGCCGGTACTCCCCTGTTTATTTTATTTATTTATTTATTATTTAACAGAAAAAAGAAAACAAAATATATATACACAAAAAGGTCCCCCCCCCAAACTTAAGTAAAACAGTGTTTCCACTGTTTAAGCGTTAAAGTTCAGAGTTAGGGGGAGAAAAACACAGTATCAAGCTATACAAGGCCTTATACAGGCCAAAGGTTAGCACCAACCATTCAAAAAATTTATCGTTATAATGGTGTGGTTGGTGAAAGAATGGAGTGTAGAGAAAAGAAATGAGAAACACACAAGACCGTGTGAAGATAGAAGCAGTATATGGTCTCAGTGGAGGAGAAGAATGGCGGAAGGGAAGAAGAAATTGTAGTGGTTCGACTTCTATAGGTGGAGGTTGATTAATCACAAAATCCATGTTGTTTAGGAATGCAAGTTCGTCAGCAAAAAGTTCTTCAAAACTCTCATCGATGTAATTGAACATTTTGCTGTCAGTAAGTTTTGTGCCAGAATTTATCATACTTGATTTGTCAGAAATTATGGAGGTGGGAGACTCGAAAAACTCATCTACCTCATTTTCAAAAGTATCCAAATCAAGTTGGCTTTCTGGAATGATCAAACTTGAATTATCGGATTGTGATTCATCAACACTCACTAAAATTATCGGAAGAATAGAAGAAGAACCAGAGAAAGTGGGAGAAAGTAGTGGAATACGAACTTGAGGGTGGAAATTGAGTGTATAAATTAGTACAATTTGTAATGACCGATGTGTAAAAAGCGATTGTGCTAATTTATCAACCCACTGAGAAATGAGGTCAAACCCCTCAAGATTCGTGAGAAAACATGCGTATGTCGAACTTTGTAAACCAGACATTGAAAATGAAAGTGTAACGTTTTCTTGCGCAATCGGAACGAGGATGGAAGGAAGTGATTGAGAAAGGGTATCAGTTAAACATTCAGGAGGGTGTGCGCAGTCAATGAAAGGGATAGAATGAATTGGAAAATCCGACTCCTCAAGTAAAATTGCTTCATCCTCAATAATTTTCTCAATACTTTCCTCAATATTTAGCTTATCCTTGCAATTCTCATCAAAATCAAGACGCATATGAAGTTCGGGAGAAACATTTAATGTCTCGGGATGATGACTTGGAGAGAGAAACTCATCCAAATCTATGGGTTCATCATTCTAAATATTCCCAGCGTCAATATCCTCGATCAAGTGAAAATTAAATTTCTCAGGCACCTCATCAAAAGCATGGATATCAATCAATTCAGGTTCTAGAGTGGAGGTGTAGAGGTCAAAAGGATTGGTGATGGTTTCACTCGAAAGGGACCCTTCACAATCAGGTAAATCAGACACTACAAAGTCACACAACTCATTAAACGTTTTATCTTCAACTAGTGAATCATTTGGAACACTTGATAGACATTCAAAATCGGAGTTGAGGGATTCAATTGGGGATGGGTAGGTTTGATTTGGAAGGGTGCACAGCTCACTCTCTCCACTCAAATTCTCAATCTGTCCAACCGCCTCATCATACATTGGAAAAATTGGAGCTAGTTGGAAACTAGCTACCGGGTCACTAAGTTGTGTAAGGGCGGCCATGGACGCATTCAAATCCATCATCTGTTATCTTGACGCTGCCATAAAATCTTCCAACGACTGTTCCAGACTAGACATGGGTTGTGAGGGGGTTTCAGTAAAAAATTCAAAGTTGTTTGGATACATGAAACTTCCACATGGCTGTGTAGAAGCAAGTCTAGGGAAGGTGCAAAAGTCGAGTAGGACTGGTAGGAATTGAATGGTTGGACAGGAGTAGGATCAACATTTGGATAAGAAGGTGAATGGAATTGTTGATCCAAAGAATTCGCAGTGGTGAAAGGAGTGAAAGATCGGTTACGAGATTGTTCAATATGTTCGGCAATAGAAATGGGTTTCGGGGTTACAACAGGACTCGAAAAAGTAGTATCAACGTAAGAAGGTGGTGAAAGTTGAAATGGTTGATACAAGGTGGATTGCGGAGTCCAACTGGATGCCCTAGACGCGTCTATTCGATCTTTCAAAGAAATTTTGGGCATAGAGGAGTAGTCCGAAATGCGACTAAAACAATGAGCGTAGGAAGTAATATCTGGTTGAGGGTACCAAAGTTCGGCAAGAGTTTTGCGAGGTGGGGTACCCATGATGTGAGGAAAGAAAGGAAAAGAATGTGAATTTTTATATTTTTTTTATATTTTTTTTTATAAAAAAAATTGTTTGTTTTTGGAGTTTTGAAATTTTTGAAAGTGTTTTTTTTAGAAAGAGTTTTTGCAAGAATGTGTACGGACTTATGGCACAATTTAAGCATGCACAATCAAGCCTAGAGCTAGGATCTCCTAAGTCAACTAGACTGCTCCTAACTGGTCCAAAGTGACAAATTGTGAGATTGCCCTCAAATCGCCTCTTCACCGCCAATTGTGGCCAGGTAAGCACAAATGAAGAAAGGAGGGTTCCGCTCACGAATCACCGTGAGACGGACCTTTTAAAGTTACCTTTCTCACTTGTCTAGCCTAGGCACCACAAAGTCAGGTTTAGATAAACGACTGAATGTCCACAACCTTCCTCTGTCCGAATGAGCACGACAGTCCTTAGTTGACTGAGTCTAGATATTTTTTAATTAGCTCAATGGTTGATGCATATGCTTTTTTATGATTTTTGGGGTCTTAGGAAGGGTAGTGAAATTCCCCACCCAATCTTGATTGGTGTTATATCCCCTTAAATTCCGTATTAATTATGCAAAGCAGTTAACACACCCAAAAATCTAAAACACTTGCAAATTTTTTTTATTTGGCAGCGCAAAGAATCCTGCACAAAAATAATTTATTGGATAGGAAAAAGAATTTTGCGCAAAGAACCCTGCAGGAAAAATTTCCAGTGGAGTTCACGGGGTTATAGAGGAGAAATGGAATGCTTAGAGAGCAAAATGGATTGCTGACGTCAGCGGTTGACCGCGGTCAAACCTGCACTTGTGCCACGGTTCCGCGGTGGAACAATTGGTTCAGATCTCCAAAATTTTTCTGTTTTCTGTTGTGGTTCTCCTCTGTCTGTTTAGATCTTCTGTTTCTTTGTTCACTGTGCTTGCTCTAGATCTGAATCAGTCCGTCTTCCTTTCCTGCACAATTCGCACAAAAACCCTTCAAAAATAATAAGATGATTTTTATTTTTATTTTTATTATTTTTTTTTGTTTTTGTTATAAAAATTTTCAATTTTTATAATTATTATAATTTTTAATTTTTTTTAACCCGAAATTACACAAAGAAAGAGACTACCGTCTTCCTAGCAACGGCGCCATTTGATTGTTGGAGATTTAGTACGTGTGTGCGCCTTGAAATCAAAATTAAGAATATACCGCAATCAATAACGGTGTCACTTGGTAGCTAGCCGGTTGAGTACGGGTCGGTCCACAGGGAGATGGATTCCTTTTCTTTATGTTCTAACGAGTTAATCCGATCAAGTCGGGTTTTGTTTTATGATCTAAGAATGAGATTAAATTGATTAAAAGTCTTGCTAGGGTTAGAATTATGTTAGTTTGGAAAAGGGATTCTACCCACTGCTTTCAATGCCCTAGTGAAGAATATAGGTGTTAGGGTAATAGTCAACAAAGGGGATTAGCACGACTAGGAAGAAACTTAGTTTCTTCCTTTTGGTCCTTGTCCGTCCTTTCTTAACTTTTAGCCCTAACCTCCATTTAAATCAACCACAACCGGTCTAACTAGGGAATCACCGCTATCTTGTAGGATAGGGTACCGTAGTGAGCGGTGTGTGGTTAATTTAAATAGAGTCCTATTATAAAAATTATATGGGCAAAGAAAGGAGAGAGAGAGATTTACTACTCTCAAACCTTCCCAATCCTAATCTTAACAAGTGAGGAATTACTCACTCATTAGGGAAGTTATGATAAGATTCATTTTTATAATTTTAAAAGACTATCTAAATTGCAGATAATAAAAGACAGAGAAAAATTCAGGAATTAAATTCATATAAAAGAATGCACGATAAAAAATAAAAATACCTTTATTGATGACCTCTTGACGATTACAAGGAAATTAAAATTTAATCTAGAAATTAAAAGAGGCATCTCAAAAGAGGCACCCAAAAGAGACACTCAAAAGAGGCACTCGGATTTCCTATTTATAGATAGGAGAAACCCTAGGGTTTATATCTGATCCACATCTGAAATTACAAGTCTACCCTAAGAAAGCCGGGTCAACGCACCGACACCCACCGACAATTTGCACCGACACGTGCACAGCAAGACCGCGGAACCGCGGCCATCTTGGGGGTTCTCTGTCTGATTTCTTCAAGGTTGCTTTATGTTGCATTTTTCTTCTGTTTTCTTCACTTGGTTCTTCAGAATATTTTCTAGTTTCTTTCAGATTTCCAACAGTGCAGAATTTGTGGACTTTTACCGTAAGCTTCGCTTTGAAGTCTTGTATCTTGTGCTGCCCTTGAACTGTATTGTGCATGGAACTGTTTACTGATCTTCATTTGTTCCTTGAACTGATAGGCGGCATCATACAGATTCATCTTTTGTTGGTCATAGTCTCACTTTTGTAACATCTTTTTATGAATTTCACTGTATTGTTCTAAGAACCTGTAACCTGCAACTATTTAGCAGATATGGATCAAAAGCACCTATTTATTTGTAATATGATTAAGATTGGGGAATATAATAATGCAAAATTCTGATATGAACATTACACCAAATTTCTTGCGATTCTACAACTTTTTCACCGTTGATTTATAAAAGTAAAAAGTTATGTTGTCGGTAAACCGTTAATTTTGAACCCACTAAATCAACGGTGAAAAATTGTAGAATCACATGAAATTTGATGTACCCACATCTTAGATGATAAAGACGAAGATGATGTTTGCCAATTATCGGAAAAAAATGAGGGAGGGTGTATTTTTTCAACGCCATAGAAGGAAATTCCCTCTTATGGCCTCTTTTCTCCATTATTCTCGCGCGCGTGTGTATTCTTTTAACAACTAATTATATTTATTTTAACGAACTAATAACCATATATATACCCACATATATTTTTTACTATATATTAATATATGTATATACATATACTTTCCTATTATCCTAATTATATACAAACTAATATGTTTATATATAACTTTTCTAATATTTTATATATATCAACTATATCCTAATAAAACAAACACAAGCTCTCTCTCTCTCTCTTTCCTTAAACAAATATATATCTCTTTCTTCCCTTTATTTTCTTAAACAACCGAGCTCTTTAAAACCCAATCATATTATCATCATACCCCATGTGTCTCTCTCTCTCTAGAGAGGAAAGCGCCCGTAAGAGGGAATTTTCTCCTATGGCGTCGAAAAAGTACGTTCTCCGTTGTGTTTTTCGACGATCGGAATCCATCATCTTCATCGTTATCATCTAAGATGTGGGTACGCCAAATTTCATGTGATTCTACAACTTTTTCGCCGTTGATTTAGCAATGTAAAAAGTTCTATTGTCGGTAAACCATTAATTTTGAACCCACTAATTCAACGGTGCAAAAGTTGTACACTACTAAAATAGGGGGTTGCCCTACGGATATTGAAATCCGTAGGGGCAGATTTATTTTGGCCCTACGGATTAGTCCGTAGGGCCAGACGGTTGCCCCTACGGTCCAAGACGCACCAACGTAAAAATATTAAATCTTAATTTGTTGTTTGCCCCTACGGAGCCGTAAAACAAGGACCTACGGACAAATCCGTAGGGGCATCTAAATATGGATTTAATAGAAAAGAAACATAATTTCCCTACGTGCTGATTATCCTCCTCTCGATCGAGCGTGCGAAACCTCGCAAATCGCCTTTTCTCGTCGCCTCGTCGCCGATCTCACCGATCTCATTGCCGTTCTCTCTCTGTCGTTCCCGATCTCGTCGCCGTTCTTCCTCGTCGCCGATCCACCGAACAGGTAAGTAATTAAATCTTCAATTAAAGAGATTTTTGATTATTTTAGGGGTTGGGGTTGGGGTTGCGGTTGGGGTTCGGCTAGGGTTGCGGTTGGAGTTGGGGTTAGGGTTATGGTTAGGGTTAGGGCCGGGGCTGGTGCTGGTGCTGGGGTTGCGGTTGGGTTGGGGTTGGGGTTAGGGTTAGGGTTGGGGTTCAGCTGGGGGGCGCATAACTGTTGGGGTTGCGGTTGGGGTGGGGTTGGGGTTGGGGTTGGGGCTGGGGCTGGTGCTGCGGTTGCGGTTGGGTTGGGGTTGGGGTTAGGGTTAGGGTTGGGGTTCGGCTGGAGGGCGCATAACTGTTGTCTTGCATGGTAAACTATAAAGGGGGTTTGTGCAATCAACCCTGATTATTGCGCTACGCTTGCAATGAGTTATCCATGTTGATTCCCACTTTTGTTCGCTTGCTTGCATATATTGTAGATATGAGCTTATTTGTTTGTTGGGTTTGTTTGTTTCTTATTCCATTGATGGGCACATCCAAGCAGTATGAAATTGCATCTTCCTTTTGCTACCAACGATTAGCTAAGTTAGATTACGCAGTTGTGCCTTTCTTTCTAGATTTTAGATAGATTTTCCACTTTACATTTCTATCCATAATTGATTGGAGAATTTATCGACCAAAGCTCTCTACTTGAGAAACCGAGCGGCATTAGTGTGACAATGTCATCATGTGAAACTTCCGTTGACCGCCTAAATTCACAAATTTCTTTTTCTATCTGTTAGTTTAGGGGCATGCATAATTTGTTTTTAGCCGTAAATGGCTCTAGTTATATATTTCTCCGTCATGTTTGAATCGTGCATCACAAAATTTGCCTAAATGGTTCATTATATGTTCCCTCATTCATGCATGTATAACACACACACACATATTAGCTTTTGTGCCAGATACTTTTGGAAATCAAACTTTCAACACTAATTTTGATCTGAGACCCGTGTCATGTAGCATTAATTATGAATTTATATTATATTCATCTTGTTTATTGATTTCTTTTCTATGTTGAAGGTATGCATCTCAATCTCAAGTCTAATGCATCTTAGTTCTTTAATGCTCAATTCTTCATATATCTTATTCTTAAGTTGCAATTTGCAAGTAACTAAGCAAGTATTGTTTCATAAGTTTAAAATCATGTTATACATACAACAAGAATACACAACAAACACATCATTAGAGAGCGCTTCAAGATGTTGAAGTTAAAACCAATATATGATACTCGATGATAAAATGAAATCTTCATATTCTCATCGATACTCATATATGAAACTAAAAGCGCCACTTAATCCCCGTCTATCGGTTAACATACGTTCGATGTTCGTCGTGACATAGAACTATACAAAGGTTGTTAAATATCGGACGGTATAGCTCGATACTAACAACCGTCGTATAGTCTATGTGACGAGAAGATTCAATCGTATGATAACCGATAGATTTGTCCCGTGTGGACAAGTTAGGAATGTATAAAGCAAACACCTTCATTCACTTGTGTTTTCATCCGTTTCGAGATATTTCGTCGGTACCTTTCCGCTGGTTCTCCGTGTACAAAGATAGATTAGATGTTCATTTCAACGTTGTTTCACAGCTTTGAAATGATTATCTATTCTATTACAATGTACTCGGAGAACAGCGGGGAGGTGCTGCCGAAATTTACTCGAAACGGTTGAAAGCACAAGCGAATGGGTGTTCGCTCTATACATTCTTAATGGGATAGAAGCCTTACCCCCGACAGCCGAAACACACACACACAACAAGAATACACAACAAACGCATCATTAGAGAGTGATTCAAGATGTTGAAGTTAAAACCAATATATGGTACTCGATGATAATATGAAACCTTCGTATTCTCATCGATACTCATATATGAAACTAAAAGCGCCACTTAGTCCCCGTCTATCGGTTAACATACGTTCGATGTTCGTCATGACATAGAACTATACGAAGCTTGTTAAATATCGGACGGTATAGCTCGATACTAACAACCGTCGTATAGTTTATATGACGAGAAGATTCAATCGTATGATAACCGATAGATTTGTCCCGTGTGGACAAGTTAGGAATGTATAAAGCAAACACCTTCATTCACTTGTGTTTTCGTCCGTTTCGAGATATTTCGTCGGTACCTTTCCGCTGGTTCTCTGTATACAAAGATAGATTATATGTTCATTTCAACGTTGTTTCACAGCTTTGAAATGATTATCTATTCTATTACAGTGTACTCGGAGAACAGCGGGAAGGTGCTGCCGAAATTTACTCGAAACGGTTGAAAGCACAAGCGAATGGGTGTTCGCTCTATACATTCTTAATGGGATAGAAGCCTTACCCCCGACAGCCGAAACACACACACACAACAAGAATACACAACAAACGCATCATTAGAGAGTGATTCAAGATGTTGAAGTTAAAACCAATATATGGTACTCGATGATAATATGAAACCTTCGTATTCTCATCGATGCTCATATATGAAACTAAAAGCGCCACTTAGTCCCCGTCTATCGGTTAATACGTTCGATAATTTATTCTTTTCAAGGACAAACGCACACACAAAACATATACACGGATTTTCTCCTTTGTCAGTAACTATCCCGTTCTTAGATTTCTCAATATAGTCACCATAACCTACAATTTATATGTTATACAGTCTAACATGGCCCATGAGTACGTCAGAGTTAAGGACTGGATGTATGTGGATTGGCAACAACGTATGCAACCTAAGTTTGTCGCAGGAGTTGCTGCTTTTATTGAATTTGCACGTGCACATAATAAGATCGTGATAGAGAAGATTCTCTGCCCGTGCGATAGATGTGGCAATAAGTACTGGCAGAAGGTAGAATTGGCAGAGCTTCATATCGTAAAATATGGGTTTACTAGACTTTATACAACTTGGAAATATCACGGGGAAGGAGAAGAACGCAGTAATGCGGCAGAAGAAGAAGGAGAACACGATAATGCGGCAGGAGAAGAAGGAGAAGACGGTAATACGGTAGAAAGAGAAGACGGTAATTTATTTCCATCAGAAAAAATGGAGGATATAGTAGAGGCTGCCCTAGGTGAATCTATTCCCGAATATGACGTTCCTTCCGGTCAAGGACCGCGTGCGGATAAATATGAAAATTTCATGAATGATGCAAGAAAATCAATTTATGAGAATGCAAAGTATTCCACCCTCTCATGATTCGTCCAACTTTTCCAGATTAAGTGCCTAAATGGATGGAGCAACAAGTCATTCTTAATGCTTCTTTCGTTCTTGAAAGATTCTATGCCCCCGGGAAATAACGTGCCCGACAGCTGGTACGGAGCCCAGAAGATGATGTCTGATTTGGGTCTAAAGTGCGAGAAGATTCAAGCATGTCCTAAAAATTGCGTGTTGTACCGGAAAGAGAATTCACATTTGAAAAAGTGTCCAACATGCGGAGAGGCCAGGTATAAGCCGAAAGATTCTGATAAGAAGCCTGATATACCTATCAAGATAGCACGATACTTTCCCATAACACAGAGGCTACAGAGGCTATTCAGGTGCAAGAAAACAGCCGAGGCAATGATTTGGCATCACCGTGCTCCTCCAAGTGAAGATGGAAAAATGAGCCATCCAAGAGATTCACCGGTAAGGAAGGATTTCGATAGGAGGCACGCAATATTCAGTAGCGATCCTCGCAATGTCCGGCTCGGACTGGCTAGTGATGGCTTCTGTCCATTCAACTATATGGCTGGAAGTCACAGCACATGGTCCGTTGTAATGATAATTTATAATCTGTCGCCTTGGTTGGCTATGGACCAATCTACTTTATGATGCCTCTTCTTATCGACGGACCAAACTCACCGGGAAACAATATCGACGTCTATCTCCGACCTCTGATCGAGGAGTTAAAATCTTTGTTCATTGATGGTGTAGAGACATATGATGCAAACACAAATACAACCTTCATACTGCGTGCGGCTTTAATGTGGACAATTAATGACTTTCCTGCGTATGGGATGCTATCAGGTTGGTCCGTACATGGTCACAAAGCTTGTCCTCATTGCCATCAACACACAACATCGAAATTCTTGAATTTTAGCAGGAAGGTTTGTTATTGCGGCCATCGACGTTTCCTGCCTTTAGACCCCCCCTACAGGTTAGACACTGTTCACTTTGATGGTCATCAGGAGTTTCTTGGACCTCCAGCTCCATTGTCCGGAGAGGACGTGACTGCTCAATGGGATGGTTACAATAATGTGACCTTCGGGATGGATCCGACGAAACAGGTCAAACCGCCATTTTGGAA
The DNA here is from genome assembly GCA_030015575.1 of Agapanthus africanus. Taxonomy (NCBI): domain Eukaryota; kingdom Viridiplantae; phylum Streptophyta; class Magnoliopsida; order Asparagales; family Amaryllidaceae; genus Agapanthus; species Agapanthus africanus. The sequence goes on along the minus strand of JASDDO010000012.1, from coordinate 63,502,816 downwards.
CAAGTTAAGCATTTTCTTCGAGTTTCCGTACTGGTCAACAAATTTAGTGCGTCATTGTCTGGACGTCATGCATATAGAGAATGGAGTATCAGAGCACATACTCAACTTGCTTCTTTGTAAAGTCGGAAAATCGAAAGACAACCTGAATGCTCGGATGGATCTACAGGAGTGGGGAATAAGAAGTGAATTGCATCCTAGACCGGTAGCGGGTAAACCAGGCAAGTTTGTACTTCCCAATGCCGCTTATCATATGTCACAACCGGAGAAGAAAAGATTCCTGCAGGTGTTGCATGATTTGAAAGTTCCCACAGGTTTCTCAGGATCATTCAGCAAGAAAATAAAAATTGTGAAAGGCAAGATCGATGGGCTGAAAAGTCATGATCACCATGTTATCGTGGAGCACCTTCTTCCATTAGCCCTCAGGACTTCTCTCCCCGAATCGGTTGGTCTAGTAATCAACGACCTATGTTGTTTTTTCAGAGAGTTGTGTGCTAAAACACTGGAGGTTGTGACGCTGGATAAACTAGAAAATTCTATTGCGTTGATACTTTGCAAGTTTGAGCGTATTTTCCCACCGTCATTCTTTGATATTATAATACACTTGACGGTTCATCTTGCAACTGAGGCTAAGTTAGCCGGACCGGTACAATATCGATGGATGTATCCCGTCGAGAGGTACGTGTAATATTTCGTTTCGCGCAATTTTTAAAATTATTGTTGTCCTGTATGCCCGTATTTATTTATTCAACATATTTTCTTTAGGTATCTTTATACTCTTAAAAAGTGTATACGCAATAAAAATCGACCAGAGGGTTCTATCATGCAAGGTTATCTTCTTGATGAAGCAACCATATTTTGTTCCCGCTATCTGGACGAGAACATTGAGACGAGACTTAACCGGCCTCGAAGAATTCAAGACGGGCCATATGGTAAAGCCGATTATAAGAAGGTAGACACTATGTTTATCAACAAGATATACCGGTTTATCTTGCTTAATTGCGCATGTCTTGAACAAATTAGAGAGTAAGTTTTTTTGGATTAATTGTTATATTTGTGTTTGTGTGTGTATGAAATGATATAATATTAATGTCACCATTATTTGTCGAAAACAGAATTCATTTTAACGAGGTACGTGAGGGGCATCCTGATTGGAACGAAGAACGATTGGAAAAATATCATCAGGATAATTTTTGTGATTAGGTCACAAATCATGTAAGCTATTCGAATAACATTTTATTGCTATCAGTTTTAATCTAAACTTATATCGTTATGTATTTGTCGTAAAATTTGTTTTGTTAGATCCTCGATCCGAACTTGTCTGTATCATTTGAGAGTGATTCAAGATGTTTAGCTCAATTTCCTAGTATGGAGGTTGCATATTATAAAGGATTTGGTGTCCTTGGATACAAATTCGAAGTTAAGGACATAGAAACATTTAGAACCACTCAGAATAGTGGGATTGCGACGGTAGGATCGGACGGTGTGATTTATTATGGGTACTTAAATTGTATACTCGGCATCCACTATCCCGGACGATCAGAACCCTTTTATATATTCCAGTGTACTTAGTACGATACGCGAACCGATACGGATAAGTGGAGAAGCAATCTTGGGACTTGGAAAGATGAATATGGATTGACCAGTGTGAACACACTTCGATTTTACGGTCAGGAAGATCCGTTTATCTTTCCGAACCAAGCGGTCCAAGTATACTACTCACAGTGTTTGAAGCATCCGGGATGGAGTGTCGTATGCCGTTGGAAACCCAGGGATGTCTACGATGTCCCAGAATTCGAGAACAGCGATGAGGATGAAGAAGAGAGAAGGCTTAGAGTGCTCCGACCGTCTGTTTCGAAGGACGGGTTGTCTTCGGCCGATCATGAAGTTACGTGGGTTAGAAATGACATCGATGATGAAATCCAAGTAGATATGTATAATGCGCCCACGAAACGAAAAAGGTTATCAGTAATGTTATATTATTACTTCACATTTTACGATCTATACATATATAGTCAATACTTGTAATGATTTTCTAATGCGTCCACGAACCATTTATCTAGATTTGATGACGATGACGGGAGCAGCGAGGGGTGGCAGGAGCTCCAGCCGCGGCACCGGCAGAGGCAGAGGCAGAGGCAGAACGGTTCTGCCTCCCGGAGAGCTGCTTAGGGAGCTTCAGAGGGCCGGTCTTGCACCCAGATCGGAGACCCCTTCGGATGCCTCCTTCCGTGTGGACTTTGCCACACCTCCAGGTATATTGCACGCATATCCATTTTGAATGTAATATTATATATATTCATGCCTGTTCATATCAAAATTACTTATATTGTCAATGTTTGATTGTCTAGTTGTTGGTGATGCGTCCACATCAGGGACAGAGGCCACTCCCGCTCCTCCAGGTATGTTTATATATCATATAGTACATGCATATTGATTTAGATTGTTATATTATTGATCTACACATTCTTTTTGCAATTACTTATATAATCTATTTTTAATTGTCTAATTATAGGTGGTGCGTCCACATCTGACGCAGGGGCCACTCCTGCCACTTCCGTACCCTCCGCATCGTCTGTAGGTTAGTATGAATAAATATAAAATATTTATTCATTTTACATATCCTCTATAGAATAAATATGAACTTCATGGAAATTTAGCGTCAATGTTTATTTTCTAGTTGGAGGGGATGCGTCCACATCCGGGACACCGGCTGTTCCTCACCGGAGGAACTATCGTCCCGCTCGTGCTGCTGCCCGGGCCCAGGCTCGTGCTTTAGTCACCGGAGGTATATATCACACTTCAATTTTCGTTTAACCTTGATTTCTTAATACAACTTTGTCTTAATATTGATTGTCTTGATATTTCTTGCAGACGCAGGACCTCCCCATCCCCAGAGGGGGACTCGAGGCCCGAATCAGTCCCATAGGCTGAGGCCTGACAGAGCTAGGGGGGAGGCAGCATTCCCCTTCTTTTTTACCCTTGATTATCGCTATACCGGTCCTCATGCCGAGAGGTTCAGCCGGTATATGGGGATGAGAGCCGGCTCGTGAAGAACTATCCACTTCACGTTGAGTGGGGCGACCAGCACCGACGCTCATTCGCCCTCTTCTTTGTTCAGGCTCGGGTATTAATATATATTTTCATTTGATTTATCCAATATATTTATTATTAACACTAGCAATCTAATAACAATGTTTTTTTGTATTTTCAGTTAGATTACGATTTTCAGCCTGTACCCGACCCTGATCACCCTGGGAGGGTGCTCGACCTTCATGCTCTGTACAATAGCCTGATGAAGAACATGCAGACCAAGGTCCGATAGAACAGGAATGAGCTGAAGGCCGACTGCTACTCTCTGTGGATGGAGACCCCTGTGGCAGAGAGAGTGGCCCTCCTATCTACTCCGGCCTTTGCGAGAGTCGACGTAGAGACATGGCCTCTATTGTGCGAATATTTCGACTCTCAACGCAAACATGTATGTATTTTAAATGTAATTCATTGTTTAGTATATATTTTATTTTTTTGTGTTCCTTAATTAGAAAACTAAATGTGAATGTGTTGTGCAGAAACAGGCCGCTCAAAATATAGAGAATAGGAAGTCGGCGAAGAGGGGTCGCCCCACTTATACAGGTGGCTCGAGGAATATTACTCGAGCCATAGAGTTATCGGTAAATTACAATAGACCGGCCTTTGTGATATAATGCAATATTAAGAGTTATTATTTAATATATCTAATATTAAGAGTTATTTTCTAATATTGCAGACAGCTCAGACCCTGGCGCAAGGTGGTACACCAAGCGTGCTGTCCGCATATCTTGTCGTCCACGGCACCTCGACAGATCCCTCCACGGGCGAGCTTCGATACCCCGACGTCGCTACCCAGGAGTATTGCGTAAGTGTTAATATTTATTCAACCCCTATTTGAAATTTTAGTTTTGGAAGGTTCAAATTTAAATGATATACTTATATTTTACTGGTTAATGTGGGTGTAGGAGAGGGTAGTTGAGCAGGCCGAGGCATCGGGGATTGATTTTACCGGACAGAGCGATCCGATGCTGCTGACCCCAGTCCTGGACGCCGCACACGGAGGGCACCACGGAGGTTGGGAGAGAGGCCGGGGACTGGGCCCTAGCAGGGCCCATATGAGGTTGGACTTCACCCCGGCGATTACTTCCTCCGTCTCCAGTGAGCGACGTGTCCAGCAGGAACTGGAGAGCTTGAAGGCCACCGTTCAGGAGTTGAACGAGATGCTGATATGTATACTACTTAATAGTAAAATATCATGTCATATTATAGATATCAACATATCCAATATTAGTACGTAGCCTGAGCTTATTTGGTTGTAGACTTAGCTTATCCAATATTAGTACGTAGCCTGAGCTTATTTGGTTGTAGACTTAGCTTTGATTAATCATACATACATATCTAATTAAAATAAACTACGGTTTTCCAAACTAGATATCCAAATGGGGTTTCGAAATAACTTGATAATGAAACGAATTCGAATAATACACAGTTCTTACTCGCTTATTACACACGTTAGGTCCAGACACGACAGGGTACATCGGCCGAGCCTCCACATGCATCTCCTTCGGCTGCGGCTCCGCAAGCCACTACATCGGCTGCGGTTCCACAGACAGCTCCTATAGCTCCACCGCCCGCTCAGACTCCCGCAGCCGCGGCTCCGCAAGCCACTACCTTGATGGCGGCTGCGCAGACCACATCGCCAGCTCCACAGCCCGCTTAGACTCCCGCACGCTCCGCATTGCATGATTTATTGACCGGGGAGCAGGCACGCCAGATTCTAGCGTTTATCAGAGGTGGAGCTGGACCGAGCTAGGGTAGCTTTTTGATTCTTATATTTTAAACATGTATTTATTTATATGATACATATTATACTACATTTTGGACGATATTGATATTGGTGGTGTTGCGTGTTTATATTGATATCATATTCTGCTTTTTGGTTTCTTTTGTGTATATTATGCGTGAGATGTGATTATGAATACTGCGATATATATTCTGCGTGATGATTAATTTTATATATGATCGATGTATATATTATTGTGCACAGGGCGAGAAAAAAAATAGGTAGCCCTTTTTTTAAAAAAAACCTGATAATATATACCTACGGATTTAACCGTAGGGCCCTTTATTGCCCCTACGGATTAATCCGTAGGGCCCAACTATGTACCTACAGATTTATCCGTAGGGGAAAAATATCAGGATACCTGATATTTTGCCCCTATGATCTCAGTATTAGGGGTTAAGCTTGCCCCTACGGATATATCCGTAGGGGCAACAAAATGCCCCTACACAGGTATCCGCAGGGGTAAAATATCAGGTATCCTGATATGTTGCCCCTACGGATATGTACCTACGCACTTATCCGTAGGGACAACTACTTGGCCCTACGAATAAGTCCGTAGGGACACCTAATCCATTTTATAAAACCGTAAATAAAATAAATTTTTTGTCCCTACGGCCTAATCCGTAGGGAAAACGGGACCTACAGATATATCCGTAGGGGCAATTTTTAGTCCGTAGGGGCAAGTTCAAGACTTCGACTTGCACCTACGGCGTTTGTACCTACAGGGTATTTTCGTGCCCCTACGGATACATCCGTAGGGGCAGTGGTTTGCACCTACGGCTAAATCCGTAGGGGCAACCCTTATTTGTAGTAGTGGTAGAATCACATGAAATTTGGTGTACCCATATCTTAGATGATAACGATGAAGATGATGGGTGCCGATCGTCGGAAAACACGATGGAGAGTGTACTTTTTCGACGCCATAGGAGGAAATTCCCTCCTATGGCATCTTTCCTCCATTATTCTCATATATATATATATATATATATATATATATATATATATATATATATGAGCGTAATGGAGAAAAGGCGCCGTAGAAGGGAATTTCCTTCTCTGACGTCGGAAAAATGCATACTCCATATTTTTTCGCGATCGGCATACATCACCTCCATCTTTATCATTTAAGATGTGGATACACCAAATTTCATTTGCGGTGGAATCACATGAAATTTGGTGTATGTACATCTTAGATGATAACGATGATGATGATGGATGCCGATCGTCGGAAAAAATGGTGGAGTTTGTATTTTTTTGTGGCCACAAAGAAAATCCTCTTTCCTCCGTTATTCTCTCTGTACGTGTGTGTATCTCTCAACAAAACATATCTTTCTCTCTTTTCACTGTAAAAACAACACATCACGATATTTCTCTTCTTCTTATAAAAAAAACCAAACCCTACTTCAGCTAACCCTCTCACCACCACCAAATCCAGCAATTGCCAAGACCTTACATGCGCCGCCGACTCCTCCCAAAGCTTCACCTCTTGACCTATCACCATCGTCTTCATCTCCATAGCTGAGACCTTCATCTTCCTCATCACCATCACCCCTCAAGCAACTCCAGCACCCATTGTCGCAGCACTCCTTGTCCACTACTATCGCCCAGACATCAACATCGCTAACACCTTCTCCTTCTTCGCGAGGCCATCTTTTCCCACAACTCCGACCATCGCCGCGCCACCATCAGCCCCCTCACCTTGCTGTAGCTACCCTAATCTTTTTCTCCTTCACATCGAAGCCCTAGCCTCCACGTGCCTCTCACCACAGCCCATCTTCATCGACGCTTCAGCCCGCATTATCGCAACACCATCACAGGTCCCTCTTCAACCCTCAACTCCGGCCACTTCCTTCCACTTCTTCCATCTCTCAACCAACCGAGTTCATTCCCTCGCCTTGGCAGAGCCCCATCTTTGTCACGCCCCACTTCCCAGAGTATGCTAAGATAGGCATGTGACATAGCCAACCATGCTACCTGTGGATAGGAAAAATCCTTCCACAGTCATATTACGGCTGTAGAGATATCAAGAACATGAAAGTAACTAAACTATCTAGTACATGTCCATAAGCCAGAATAAATGAGTCAAGAAATAATATAATATGCGGAAGCAAAAGATCAAATAAACACCTGGAAAGTGAGACTGGATACCGACAGGATCCCCACTGCTCGGTCTAGCAGCGACAGTACTCCTAATCAGCCTATGACAAAGGTAGAGGATCTGGGCCATGCAAAACCCAGACGTCAGCGCGTCATAACATCAAGCAATAATATAAAAACAGGGTAGCGAGGTATGCAAGTATGATCATAAATGGTAAAGCAAGTATAACAGCAATATAAATCAGGGCAGTGAAAGGTAGTGTGCAGTGAGTAATCTAAACTGGTATATTGGGTTAACTACTCTCAAGTTTTTGAAATCAATTTGATGAATCATCGATGTAACTCAATAGTATCCCGTGCGTGCCCGGGATCACGGTGAAGATTCTCGGGCTGAAACCGAGACATGCCGCTAGGCACTAAAGGAAAAGGGGTAATGATGAATGATGTCTGCAGTATCATCCCAAGGCTGGCCTAGCCTTTAAAAAGGTAGTGGATAACGATGGATGATATCAGCAGCAGCATCCCAAGGCTGGCATAGCCTCTAAAACTGATCGGTAAAGGTAGCGAACTGTCGAGTTACAAGTCAGGTTTCATCATTGATTTCCCCATACCCCCAAGTTATATGTGTTCAAGTCAGGTATTAAATAATCTGGAGCTAATGCCAACACAGGATCAGGCAGGTACAGGTTTGTCTGGATAGACAACGGGAAATGTCTGTAGGGACAACAGGTCATATTTGTTGGCATTAGTAACAAGATCAGGTAACAGGTAAAGCAATGGTACATCAAGTCAAGTCAGGCAGTACATAGGTATCATGTCGTGTCAAGAGTTGCACGGTACCATGTCGTGTCAAGTAGTAGGTATAACAAGTCATGTCAGGGGTGCACAAAATGTCATGTGGGTGCTCATAATAAAACTAACATAAGCATGGGTATACAAAACAAGCATGGGGTACTAATGGAACAATAAAATGGAACAATAAAATGTAGTATGCAAATAGATATAGATTAAAGCATATGGATGCACGGTTATCGATTTGGGTTAAGGGGATAGTTTTCAACATTACTTGAATACAGTATAACAAATATGGATGTTAAAATCATGTTAATATATACTAAATAATCTAGAGATGCAATTGAATATAAATTAGGCTAGTTGTATGTAAACGGTCGTTCGATAGGGTATAAACTATAAAAGGGGTACTATGGGCTATGCAAATAAGTGTTATTATGATTTAAATATGGATGTTGGTACTATGTATAGTAAAACTAAATGCAACATGGTATGTTTCGAGCTATAAATCTAAAATGATATAATGGACATTGAAATGTTAATATGGAATATGCGGCATTAAATTCAATCTACCGATACAATATGCAGTCGAATAAGTATATAATAATACAATAGCATGTTGCAAGTTTTACTTGCCTAGACGGAACGTGAAACGGATATGCACGGTACGCCCGACGTCGGCGAAATGTCGCGACGCACGCACGGCACACGGAACGGGTCCAAGCAACGCACGAGAGTGATCACGCAGGCAAGGCACTTCCTCTGGGTCGTCTGGATCGTCGGCGTCGATCCCGGCTCCGGCGAACTACGGAACACAGAAATCAAGAATCAAAGAAAAGAAAAGAAAGGAAAGAAAGGGGAAGAAGAGGAAGAAAGGAAGAGGGAAGGGTTGCTCACTAGGGTTGTAGGTGCACCTGGATGAGATGGTGTCAACGGCGGCGAAACTGAGCTTCGGCGATCTAGGGTTCTGTTTTTGGGGTTAGGTTAGGGTTTTGGGTCGGTTTGATGGCTGGGGTGTTTTCTGATGGGGTGCAAGGTTGGTGAGGAAGAAGCATAGAGGAGAGGGAGAGAAGAGGTGGAAGAAGGAGATGGCGATGAGTGAGGTGGTCGGCGGTGAAGTGAAGTGGTGCAGGTGGGTTCAATGAGTGCAGGGTGTTGCTCGGGAAGAAGAAAGGAAGATGGTGGAGGAGGAAGGATGAAGGAGTAGGCGAGGAGGAGATGATGATGATGATGGGGGTGTGAAGCTGGGGTCATCGGAAGTGAGGGAACGGCGACGAGGTGAGGGTTCTGTAGGTTGAGATGGGTGTGCAGGGGTTGCAGGGTGCTCGGGATATGGAGGAAGGAAGAGAAAGAAGGAGGAAGAAGATGGAGATGAGGAGGAGAAGAGGATGAAGACGAGGGTTGAGGAGTTAGGGTTTGAGGAGGAGGCGGAGTCTGCGAGGGTTTCTCATGGCGAGTTCGGGGTTTAAAATAGAGAAGAAGGGAGAAAATAAGAAGGGAGGTGACCATATCGTGACCGCGGTGACCCGACTCGAGGAACATACAGTGTTCGCGAGAGGAGTGAGAGAAAGCGCGAGAGAAGAGAGAAAGAGGAGAGAGAGAGAGACTGTGGTGGGGAGAGAGAAGGAGAGAGAAAAGAAAGAAAGAGAGATTTTGAGTAGGGCCGGTGCAATAAGGGAAATAATTTGATTGGCTGAGAGAGAGAAAAAGAAAGGAAGAGAGAGAAAAGGGGATTGGTTAACAAAAATTTAAAAGATTTTATATTTTTTTTAAAACCAAAAGGATTGTTCTGTTAACGAAATTTTAAAGGAAAAGTTTAAAATAAAATCAATAAATTTGAATTTAGGCGGATACAAAAATATTCCAAAACGCACCCGGGACGGGTCCAAAAATTTAGATTTAAAATACGAAAATTAAATGCGACTTCCAAATTTTAAAAAGAATGAATAGGTAACTAAAATGCGTACCCCCAAGAACGGACGCACGTACGTGCGCGTAGCCATCCAAACACGTCTGTTTCACTGAACGGGACGAGAACACGATGCGCGGACGCTACCACGGGGTTAGGGGTATCATGCAGGCTATGAAAGGCAATTTTAATTTATTTTACGTGATCTAGAATGTTATATGTAAAACATGCGATGTCAGATGAAATGCCAGTATGTACCAAACATGAAAGTGTACCAGTCTACATAACAAATCAGGATAATCCATAATATAAATCAAACAAACTCAAGCAAGCGGTTCGGGTCGAACGCAAAGTAAAATGTAAAATACCATTCGCACCCAAACACGATAAATCAAGAAAAAACCACAGATAATCAAATACGGAAACTGAATTGGTATAAGTGAACTAGGTTGTTACAATCTTCCTACCACCATCGCCTCCACCTCGACTCCATCGCAGCAACTTGGACCCGGGCGCAACTCAAATCCTAGCCAAGCATCAAAGCTTGCGTTTTTGCACCGTGTCGTTGGGTTTTATTCGTCTCGAGACAAGTATTTTTGCGCTTTTGGTCGATGCAATATCGGCGATTCTCCAAGTATATCCTTAACCTACATTGTTGAAATAAAACCGTGCTAGTCGCAACTTTATAAATCTCAATAATATGAAATCATATATATCTTGTATACAAGTTAATAATTGCAAGTAAAATTGACGGAAATAGTTAAGCATGGATCTATAAGGAAATACAATTAAATACAAATAATGTTTGAAAATTATTAAGCGATCTTTAACATATATGTATACTAGCCATTCAGAGACTAGGAAAATATAATTAGTTAATATGATAGTATAGATGACATGTTATTTTCAACACTTTATTGTATATCAATATACCGAGTGCTATTGACATACTAGAATAATCCTTACATGTTATTACTGTTCATGGACACTATTACATGATAACGACCGAACTTGACATGCCATGATGATTCATTACTCTAGTCCACTTATTTAAAAACGAGATCTCAAATTAGAATACTGAATTATATGTCATGACACAACCTATACTGTTTACAAGTTTTCTTTCTATACAATTAACATGATATTATAAGTTCCAATTTACTCAGCATTCTTAATTAGTAATTCGGTTATTACCATATTAGATATGAATATGCAGAGTGTTGGGATAGTTTGAGTGTGCGTTCGTACAACAGGATCTCCGGAGTCCCACACCGGTAGCTCGTATTGGGCTATATCAATCGCTTGTTACCGTCACGCCCCGCTTCCCAAAAGACGAAAATGGTGACGTAGTAAACCCGCAACGTATTTACTATGAAAATACGTTAAGCGTAATTAAGCAATTTAACAATGTGCAAGAATAATAAGAGTAATAAAATAAAACAACAACTTTATTTATATTCAACCTCACATACAACTGTCTGGAAATAAAGGATACAATAATAATGCAAATGCCTAAATAATGGCATAATGAAAGTAAGTACATGCAGGAAGAAGCTAGTAGTCTGGCTGAGTAGCAAACCGGTCCAAATCCTTCTGGCTTGGCCCTATGTCCTTAGGGTCCGGTCCTCCTGATGAACATTCCAAAGGAAGAAAACAGGAAGGAATGTCGTTAGAGAACTAGCACTCGGTAAGTCCCAAAAGAAACAAGAGAAGATAGTATATAATGTGAATATAAAGCAAATGAACAGTGGACATGTAAAGTTGTATATGATCATTCACAGGTATAAAATGGTTATTCTAACGTGGTTATTTATAGTTTGATAAAAAAAGTATTCATGTATACGAGAGGAGTCCATCTTACCCTGTCGACTATGGTAACATATAGTATAAGGCCCTGTTATAACCCACGGTACAACGACACGTGAATTCATGTAGGCATCTTTTAAAGTAACCTCTCATGCTACGATATACGTTTCGTACCAATCTACCCCTTTATCCCCGCGTATTGTATTGTATAGATTAAGATTACAGGTCTTGGTCGAATCCATGAATATAAAAGTGCAAGTTCATGTTCAAGATGTAATCGTGTATTCAAGTATTCATGTATGATTCATGTCAAGTTATATTCATGGTTCGGTCAAGTCGAGTCAAGTATTCAAATTTGAGTTTGATATTTGAATTCGAGTGTTCAGGTTCATGATCAAGTATTCAAGTTTGTGTTTGATTTCAGATTCTGGCTTGAGTTTGGATTCAGGTTAGAGTCAGTATTTTATGAAATGATTTAGCTCTTTAATTTCTTAAGTTCGGGAGTAATCGGACAACTGCTGTACATGAACGACATGATTTGTGTCTTTTTCCAAAACAATTGTCATGGATAACTCAGTTAAGTTGTCTAACCTGAATAGGCAAGCACCTACTTTCTCCGTCTCTCTGGGGCTCAAGAGAATTGATTCCGCTTAAACCTATATTAATCTAAAGTCCTTATGTATTATTGTTGTTTACATTGCATTCATATTATTTGCTTTTCTCGAGGGGGTTTTATAAAAAATACTTTAATATTATTTAAAAATAAATCTTGAAGATTATTTATAATATTTAGAGTTTTTATGAACATGTCTTTTAATTTTAGTGGTATTTTAATGATAAAACCTAGATTTTAAAAGTTTATGGTATTTTAATAAAAACCACTTCTTTTGAAATTTGATGGTATTTTCATTTAAAACTTTAATCTTTCATTTTAAAAATATACTTTTACAATTTTTTTTTATTGAAAATACGGATTCATAATTTTATATAAATTCTCCAAAGTTTAGTATTGTTTAGAAAATTCTTATTTCTTAAAAACCGTATTTTTATTTCTTTTCGAGACCGAATTCTCCGTGAGGAGCTCTGCATCGCTTTACTATCCTAAGGATGTGCGATAATCCGCACCATCTATTAGCGGGTCCGCTAACGAGGGTCATAGATGTTGGGTTTCGGTGCCTGCGCCGCGGAACCGCGGTCAAAGCGGAAGTGAAAACAAAAATTTATGCGAGCACCAAACACCCGTAAAACCCAAGATACGATTCAAAAACCTAAACTAGCTAAATAGAAATATAAGGGTTGAAAAACTATAACTTTTGTCGTGCGTCCACCCAATTGTGGAAGACCCCTCCAAGCTCGTAGCCGCCGGGATTGCGCTTGAAAATCAATCACCATCGCCGAAGACGATCCATCTGAGGGAAACCGGAGGAGGCTCTGACCGATGATCCAGACTTGCTAGGTGTCGATGGTCGGTGATGTAGGAATACTTCACTAAATTTTTTCTCTTTTTATCTCAAGCACATGAGAGCAAGAAAAGGAAGAAGAGGAGGAGAGGATGATGGTTCAACCATGAGCATAAGGCATGAGATGAAAAAAATTATCTAGTCCAAATGAAAAGGAATGGCTACATATATCACAACCATGATACAATAGTGCACCAATAAATGCACACAAATGATCACTTTAAGCCATACCTCTCTACATTCTCATGCCACCTCACCTCCACCTCATTTTCCTATTTATTTTTCTAAAAAGAAAAACAAATATGAGGTGTCCTTCTTCTAGAAGCATTCCCGTATAAATACGGAATACTTCACCTGGTATATATATCGCTACATATACGCGTATCCGTATGAAAATACGGATAGCACCAAAGAGAGAAAATGAATAGTGAACAATAATACTAAAATAAATGTATCAAAATACATATATAGGTTATTAAATCAAATCCTGATTTAATAATCCGGCTTAATCCTAAGCCGGCTAGTATTATCAACCATCCGATTAAAATCCATGTATCCCGTACACATTTAATCGGACCCCTGCACGTACCGACTACGGCTCCTACATCTATCGCCTGAACAGGGAAAACTCTCTGTGTGAGACTTAAAAAACACGAAAATACGCTGGCAGTGGGTTTAACCACAAGCACATCAGCGCCACTAGCTGTGCGTAACGGCTACCCAGGTACTTATCGAAAGGGGGGTCGACAATCAAGTACGTCCTTACCCTACCGACTCTTCGTCAAAGAGTATCGCATATCGGGTATACGGGATGGATAACGTCAGACCCCTACTAACCCGATAAGTCGTTTTTGAGTCAAGTTCATCACCAACAGAGTACTACTGATCAACTATCAGTAAATATCATCTTGTAAGTCGATGTCGCACACCCCACGCACTTGTGGGGAGGCGGAATTTACAAAAAAACGATTTTCTTGACTTTGCAACACCGGCCTATCTACAGGATCTTTACGGAAATCTTAACTAGCTATACTACTTGGAGGATTTTAACTACTATGATAGTGTTATACCTTATTGATTCTAGTCCTTCGGGTCTTCTTCTCGTCCTTAGCTTGAGCTCCTCGAAGATCCGGATCGCGTTTGATCGCCGACCTCCTTGTGTCGAAGATGATCCACCCGAGAGTCTATACTTCAAGCTCCAACATCTAAACCGAGATAACTAAGGTACTTAGTTCGCTAATCTAGGTAGCATAGAAGATATATAGTGTTTATTGGAGTATTTAATCTCAAGTGACCTAATGATTCACAACTCATGTGAGGGTTTTAGGTCTTGAGAAAGAAGGAGAGAAAAAATGGAGAGAGAAAAGGAAAACACAAATGAGCTTAGTCTTGGCTTGTGAAGGAAGGCTCATTCCCTTACCCCCATCAAGCAATTTTTCAATTGAAAATATCAACCATGCTTGAATAGTGAGTTCAAACAAATAAACAAATGAAAACAAGCCATGCTTCACCATGCCACAAATATCTCCATTTTCCACCTCATTAATCTATTTCCAAAATAGATAAATCCAAATAATGAGGTGTCCCCTTCTAGAATCATCTCTTGTGAAATTATAAGAATGCCTGATCAGTCGAAAATATTGCATTTTTAACACGTCAATTTCCCTACCATTTGCACTCATCTAAAGGTGTTCGGTATAAGTATAGCACATATTAGCAAAACATCTGTAAAATACCAAATAACATGTGTTATATATTATAACCGACATTTTTGAGGGAAATTGAGTGTTTATCATTGCATACATCATCTTTGTATAGCGCAACACTTGTCTCGAGAATCTGTGCAGGAAATTCCAGGAGAAAAGCCGAAACTGTGAAAAGTGCTGAGATAAATACGCCAAGTCCAAGACTTGTGATCTGGAAAAAATCAAGAAAGCAAAATGAGATTCCACATATTATAAAAGTGCCACAAAGTCAGCCCAAGAACAGTCCAGAAATTCCATACATTAAAGCCTCCATTGGGCCGCGGATCCGCGGCCCATAGGTGCTTCCCGCCGTGGATCCGCGGCGCTATGATGACGTCATCTCCTCAGATTTTCTCCACGTGGTTCTTGTAACGGACTTAGCTTCCAGAGGACTCCAGAAATACACGTGGCTTCATCCAGAAGGCTCGGCCTAACAACCTAGCCCTAGAATATACCTTATTCTAGAATATTCCCTCCAACAAACTTCTTCTAGAAGTCTCTCTCTAACAAACTTTTGGAGGAAAATTTGAAATTTGAATTCTAGATCTAGGGTTGAGATGGTTATAAAAGGAAACCCAGATCTAGGGTTTTGGGTTGTTCATTAGTTCATTCATTAGTTGTTCATAAAAGACGGTTGTTGATCTCTCCATCAATTCCTAATACAAGTTGAGTGACACAACTTGTAACCCTAACCCTAATCCAATCACCAAAGCCAAATTCAAGATCTCCGAGTACAATTCAAGCAAGAAACCATCAACCTTTTAGGAGCGAAGCCGATCTTCATCCGAGCAAGTGGTCCAAGACGATCCGTGACTCACGAAGACGTGCGAAGCCAAATCGACGATCTAGTTCTTTCTTCATTGTAGATCTTGAGAGAATTGTAACAAAATTGTTGATAAATAAAAGGTGAAATTCTTTATCTTGCTTTCTTTACATTCTTGCATCATGATTAGATCTCGATTCTTGATTGTGTTCTTTGATATGATGCTTGAGTAAAAACTCCGCTCGTGAAGGAGTCGAGAGAATCAATAGATGATGATGTTACAAATCTTGAAACGATTCTTAATTCCTATAAGTTTTGTAAACTCTTGTAAATTGAATCATCGACAATCTAGTTTCGAGCGAAATACTTAATTGAATGTTTTTGCTCGTAACTAGAGATCAAAGATCGGTAATTCAATCTACTAGAGGCTATCTTTTGAATGAGATTCATCGAAAGGACAAAGGATGAGATGAAGAAACCCTAGTTCCTTCAAGATATCCTTAAACCTTGATTGACCGTCATCGATCTAGTATCAATTCATTAATGGATAAAAAAACGTAATCATTAGTTTTCATCACATCTATAAATTCAATCGATTCCTACGAGCCTCACTTCGATTCTTGAAACCTAATTCGATTGGAAATCATCAATTCTTAATTCTTGATTTTAATGTTTTCTTGATATTAGATTTTTGATAATTCTTGAAATTCACTTTTATAAATCTTGAATTGAATTGTCTTTTCTTTTCTCTTTAATTTTCAATTCATCTAAATCAATTACGAACGGATCACACTTTCCCTGTGGACGATCCGCACTCACTAACGAACCTACATCGATACCGTTATTGATTGCGGTTTACAAATTTCTTTGATTGTGATATATTTTACATTTTCCAAACACGACACGGAATTTAAGATCAATCAATGCCCTCACCGTATATACATACTCGTAATCGTATTCCGAAAAATACGAATACAATGAGATAATAATAATCCAATAATATAATACTAGAATCCGGCTTAAACCAAAGCCCACTAGTATTATCCGTCCGAACAACATTCGTGTAGCCAGTACACGTATATGATCGGAACCCTGCCGTAAAACCA
The DNA here is from genome assembly GCA_030015575.1 of Agapanthus africanus. Classification (NCBI taxonomy): domain Eukaryota; kingdom Viridiplantae; phylum Streptophyta; class Magnoliopsida; order Asparagales; family Amaryllidaceae; genus Agapanthus; species Agapanthus africanus. The sequence continues at coordinate 63,486,268 of JASDDO010000012.1, read as the reverse complement.
TACGGTTTCTACATTGTTTCGCCTGAAGCAGGGAAACCCTCTTGTGGGGTGTTTTTCATTACCCCATTGAGATGGGAATACGTGCGCGCTTGTCAGGCGCATTACAGATTCCCCCTGCCTAGGGTAGACTGGGGTTTATTGATTGTGGGGATCTGAATTTCTGGCAGTCTCGGACTAAGCTGCCGTTAATTACCCTTCGCCTTTGGAGCAAGAGAACCTCTGATTGACGGGTCAAACAGGTCATGCGAACTCAATGTGCAGTGTTGTGTTTTGAAGGGGTTTTGGATATATCGGGGGCCCCGCAGAGTTTTTACGGGGGTCCCGCTATCCGGATAGTGGGCTGGGGGTCAAGAGGGCTAGCAGCCCCCTTGCGGGGTGCGGGTCAGCGCCCCGTTAGAAAGTTTTTCTAACGGGTGAGGTATTTTTAGTGTGGAGTGTATATAAAATGAGGGGGGAAATGGCGTCCAAAGAACACGTGAGCGCCAGCGCCTCACGTGCCTAGCACGCGGGCGCTGGGCGCTTGGGCGCAAGCGCCTCACGTGCCCGACACGTGGGCGCTGGGCGCCTGGGCCCCATGTGCTTGGCACGCGGGCGCTGGGCGTCAGCAAGAAAAGAGAATCTGTCCCTACACTGGGAGCTGTGCTCCCGATTTGACTTCTGGAGTTAAACTGCCAAAAAGAGATTAATTTATGGAGTTGAACTCCAACAGATCTTGAATGGAGTTAAACTCCTAGAAATCTTTAGAAATGATTAAAGGGGGTCCCTTTGTTTCTCTCCCCTTTGACTATGGATCTTTCCAAGATGGTATTTCTGGAGATGGGTCTCCTTCTTCTTCCTCTCGGTTGGCCGGATCTTGGAGAAAGGGGGTGAGATTTAAAAATCTCCCCTTTTTAAGATCTAATGGAAGATCTGAGCTCCCCTTTGTGGGTTTTGTGGTGAAAAACTATTTAATTTTGGAAAAAGAAGAGTAAAACTCTTGATTTGATTCAAAAGGGGAAGAAGGTTTTAGAACCTTGAGGAAGGAGAAGGAGGCACGTACCCTAATTTTTGAGAGAGAGAAAAAGTTATTGAGATATTTTCATCATCTTTACCTTTATAGGCTATACACTTTACATATAGCACATTGGGCTTTACAAAATGGCATTTTGCACATCTCATGCCTCTTGTGCTCATTTCTTTTGCATATGAGCCATGGGTTTTACAAAATTTGGCTTTATGCCCATTTTTCTTACATTTATTCATAAAATAAAATAAAAGCAATACACCAAAATTATTTATTAAACAAAAATTATTTTGGCTTGGGGGAGGCCGGCCGCTTCATGTTCGGGCTCGACCCGGGCATTAGCCCACTTGACCTGGGCTTGGGCCCACTTGGCTTGGGGTTGACTTTGATTTTGACTTAGTCAACCGGGGTGTAAATTTTTACCCTAACAAATTGCCCCCATCAATAAATGCACACCACATATGTGGGTTGTGTGCATGAAATTGATGGATCTTCTTTCGCGTGGAGGTTGATTTAATTCGGTTCCCGTTTTGACGACGTGGAGGTCGTTGCTGCCCTTTTTGCGACGTGGACGGTCGGTGCTGCCCTTTTAGCGACGTGGACGGTCGTTGCTGCTCTTTTTGCAGCTTGGACGGTCGGTGCTGCCCTTTTTGCGACATGGACGGTCGGTGCTGCCCTTTTTGCGACGTGGACGGTCGGTGCTGCCCTTTTTGCGACTTAGACGGTCGGTGCTGCCCTTTTTGCGACTTAGAAGGTCGGTGCTGCCCTTTTTGCGACTTAGAAGGTCGGTGCTACCCTTTTTGCGACTTGGACGGTCAGTGCTGCCCTTTTAGCGACGTGGACGGTTGGTGGTGCCCTTTTAGCGACGTGGACGGTCGATGCTGCCCTTTTTGCGACATGGATGGTCGGTGCTGCCATTTTAGCGACTTGGACGGTCGGTGCTGCCCTTTTAGCGACTTGGACGGTCGATGCTGCCCTTTTTGCAATGTGGACGGTCAGTGCTGGATTTGACTTGCTCCGCATCTTGCGGTGTCAGGGATGAAGTTATCTCGTTTCCGAGGTGGAGCTTGATTCTGCCAGGGAGGTCATTGGTTGTTTTGTCGATTTGATGTGATTTGGGTTGACATCAGCACCGCTACACTGGAATATGGTAACAGGAGCGAATCACCATCTACCATGACAGGATTTGGGGATTTTGGTTTTGGTTTGGCATCAGCACCGCTGCACTGGAATATGGCACGAGGAGCGAATCATCATTTGCTGTGAGGGGATTTCCCCCGTTCCTAGTTTAACAACTTAGGGGTCATCTGTTCCCAGTTTAACGACTTAGGGGTCATCTGTTCCCAGTTTAAAGACTTAGGGGTCTATTGGGTTGGAGTTTGGAATTTTGGGGTTAGGGTAGGCATCAGCGTTGCTAACACTGAAGCACATATGCCAGGAGCAATTCATCATTTGCTTTTTCCTATTGAGGAGCGATGGCTTAGGAGACAGGTTTAGGTCCCTATCACCTAAGGTTTTTCAATTTTATGAGCCGTAAGGATCCCATAAAAGCATTTTATCCCTACGAGTCGAAAGGATCTCGTAGGTGTACTTTCTCCTTAGGAGTCGTGGGGACTCCCAAGTGTGTTTTTCCTTTGTGGGTCGTAAGGATCCCACAAAGGTGTTTTCTTACGAGTCGTGAGGATCCTGTAAGTTTGTTCTCCTCATGTATCGTGAGGACACATGAGTAGGTCTTCCCAAATGGAGCATAATTTCAAAGGCGGAGACCAGCCGCGTAACTGATGATTGCGGTCGGGCATGGATATGATGAGGATTATTTGAGCCCGTGGATTGTATACGGAAGTCAATTTAGGGACCAACCGTAGGGCTGGGAGAATTTCAGGAGATTGGATTTTGGTTGGCGTCTGCATCGCTGCACTGGAATATGATATCAGGAGCGACTCATCATTCGCCGTTGGGAAAACTTGGGATTTAGGTTTTTGGTCGGCATAAGCACCGCTAACACTGAAGCGAAATGCCAGGAGCGACTCATCATTTGCCGTTGCCCGTTGTGAAGCGATGGCTCAGAAGACAGGTTTAGATCCCTATCACCTAAGACGTTTCAATTTTATAAGCCGTAAGGGTCTCATAAAAGAATTTTCTCCCTACGAGTCTAGAGGATCTCGTAGGTGTATGTTCTCCTTAGGAATCGTGAGGATTCCTAAGTGTGTTGCTTCTTTGTGAGTCGTAAGGATCTCACGCGGGGATTTTCTCCTCACAAGGTCGAGAGGACTTTGCGAGTGTATTTCATCTTTTTTTTACGAGTTTGCGCTCTTTTAGGTTTTCACAAACTCGCCGACAGTCCTGCTGTTTTTATTCACGGAGCCCTTTCGGGTTTTTATCCGTGCCCGTTTTGCTTATGGACATACCCCTTTTTTTTGGCGAATCTTCATTGCTGGTGGGACTTTAAATGTAGTCTCGCCGGTAGGACTTAGGAGAGATATGGGTCGTTTATGGCCGTGGATTGTATACGGTTTTACAGGATGTATGACCCAGACCGTAGGCCGGTGTGCTCAATTCGCCTGCAACTTGGAGCACTCGCGCATAGTATTTCTTGAGATATCGGCCATTGATAGGTGGCATGGGCCTTTCTCCCTCGGCATTTATCAGCTGGTAGGATCCTCCATCAAACACTTTCTCGATGACGTATGGTCTTTCTCAGTTTGGCTCGGATTTTCACTTGGCATGTCGATTGGGGATGATCAGTCTTTTTAGAACCAACACCAATTCGCCTTTCTTGAAAGCGCGGAGATGGGTCATCTTGTCATAGGCCCGTGACATTTAGGCTCGGTACAGCTCCAGATTTTGCTGTACTGCAAGTCTCTTTTCTTCGAGGGCGTCGAGCTCTTCGAGCCAAAGGAGCACGTTTTCCTCCTCCGTCAACTCGTGCTGAACGGCCATTCTTAAGCTTGGAACTTCGACTTCGAGAGGGAGGATCGCCTCCACTCCGAAGAGCAATGAGTATGGAGTGGACCGAGTTGGAGTACGATGCGTAGTACGATATGCCCATAATGCCTCGTGAAGTTTGAGATTCCAGTCTTTCTTGTTGGCTGAAGCATTTTTCCTCAGGAGCTTGCATAGAGTCTTATTGAAGGCTTCAGCTAGCCCGTTGGCTCTTGGATTATAAATGGAGGAATATCTTTAGTCTATCTTGTGCTGAGTAGCAAACCTTGAGATTTTGAAGCTCTTGAAAGAAGGCCCGTTGTCAGAAATGATTCTTCTTGGTCTACCAAAGCGGTATAGAACATTATACTAGAAGAACGTCAGAATATCTTCTGTCTTGACTTCTTTTAGAGGGACAGCTTCAGTCCATCTAGAGAAATAGTCAGTTGCGGCCAATATGAACCGGTGGCCTTTAGATGATGGAGGATCAATTGGACCAACTATGTCGGTGCCCCAAACTTCGAAGGGCCATGACGCCACCGTAGGATGCAGCGGATTGGGATGCTTGTGAATGAAATCACCGTGAATTTGGCAGATATGACACTTCTTTGCATGCTCTTCACAATCTCTTATCATGGTAGGCCAGTAATATCCAAGCCGTTTGATTTGAAGCCGCATTTTGGGGTCGGATTGGTGAGCTCCGCAGACGCCCGAGTGAACTTCTTTCATGACTTTCTGGGCTTCGGCCGATGACAGACATCTGAGCCAGAGTTGGTCATATGATCTGCGGTATAGCGTATTATTTACAAACACGTATCGAAGAGCTCTCTTCTTCAATTGAATCCTCGCAGATTTTCCTTCGGGCGGCTTGTCGTATCGGAGTACCCTATGAAGGGCTCTCTCCAATCGGGCTCGTCTTGAACGATCGAAGCTTCTTCGGCGGGACTGCTCTTCTGTTACGCGCTTTTCTCTTCTTGTAGAGAGACTGGGGGTAGAATTTGCCGGCTTCTGACTGTGATCAGAATTTCGTCCACGTCAGGATCAGCCAGCTCCTTGGCTAAGCGAGCGAGTACGTCAGCTTTTCCATTCAACGCCCTAGGAACTCTCATCAGCTCAATATGGGTGAACTGTTTCATAAGCTCCACCACCCGGCTTCTGTACCGAGCTAACTCGGGTTTGTATATCTTATATTCGCCACTTACTTGGTTGACAACAAGCTGGGAATCACCGTAGACTCGTAGCCGAAGATTTCCATTTCTATAGCGAGCTCCAGATCAGCTATCAGAGCCTCGTACTCAGCCTCGTTGTTTGTGCGAGTCTCGGTGAGAGCAAAAGAGCGCCGTAGGGTTCCCATCGACGGCGTGATGAACACCAATCCTATCCCTACTTTTATCTCTGGGACACTTGATTTACTGGAGGTCCTTACTGATGAGGCTCCTTCGAAGTAAAGCTCCCAACATGGCTCGCTATCCTCGAGGTGCAGCACTTATTCATCGGGTAATTCACAATTTAGCGGCGACCCTTCTGGTATAGGATGAGCAGTGAGGAAATCGGTGAGGGCTTGCCCTTTTATTCCTTTCTGAGGAGTATAAACTATGTCAAACTCAAGCAGCATGACAGCCCATCTTGCCATTTTGCCGGCGAGGCTTACTTTGGTCATTAAGTGTTTGAGCGGGTCGACCTTAGAGATCAGCATAACCCGATGAGCGAGCATATAGTGCATCAGCTTCTTCACAGCGAATATCAGAGCAAGGCATTGCTTTTCGATCGGGGAATAGTTGTGTTCTGCCCCGACTAGAGTTCGACTGAGGTAGTAGAGGGAATTTTCTTTTCCCTCCTCGTTGTTCTGGGCAAGGAGCGCACCGAGTGACTCATCCAGCGCGGCAGTATAGAGAATCAAAGGTTTATTTGGGATAGGAGCAGCAAGCACTGGAGGGCGTGACAGGTATCGTTTGATACTTTCGAACGCTTCTTGATATTCGGCATCCCAGGCAAAAGGAGCTCCTTTCCTCATGAGTTTTGAAAAGGGCATACATCTCCCCGATAGGTTCGAGATGAACCTTCGTATGTAAGCGAGCTTGCCTTGAAAGGATCTTAGCTGCGTCAGACTCTTTAGAGGGGGCATCTCCATGATGGCCTTTATCTTGGATGGGTCAACTTCGATCCCCCGATGTCGGACTATAAAGCCTAGGAATTTTCCTGATGACACGCCAAAAGCGCACTTTAGAGGATTCATCTTCAGATCGTTTTCCCTCAATCGGGTGAAAACGGTTCTAAGATCTTAGATGTGATCGGCCTTGGCTTTAGTCTTGACAACCAGATCATCAACATAGCATTCAATGACTTTATGGATTAGGTCATCAAAGATATTGGTCATTTCCCTTTGATATGTAGCACCTGCGTTCTTCAGTCCGAACGGCATCACTTTGTAACATCATATGCCGATCGGGGTTCGAAATGTTGTATGCTTCTCATCCTCATGCGACATTTTTATCTGATTGTACCCAGATGAACCATCCATGAAGGTGAACAGCTCGTAATTTGAGGTGTCATCGACCATCATTTCCATGACCAGAAGCGGGAAATCATCTTTAGGGCATGCCTTGTTAAGGTCCCTGAAATCGACACAAACCCGGATCTGCCCATTTTTCTTCTTTACTGGGACAATGCATGCGATCCAGTCTGCGTATTTCTCTTCCCGGATGAAGCCAGCATCGATAAGTTTCTTAGTTTCCTCGATGACCTTTTCTTCCAGTTCCCTTCTCATTCTTCGAGGAGCTTGTTTGACTGGCTTGGCATCAGGAGATATAGCCAGCTTATGCACTGCCACTTCAGGGGAGAGGCCGAGCATTTCTTTGTATGTCCATGCGAAGCAGCCGGCGAACTCATGTAGCAAGGCGATTATCCTCTCCTTCATTTTCTCTGACAAGAGTGAGTTGATGTAGGTCGGTCTTGGGTTATCAAGCGTTCCCAAATCGATCTCGGTTAGCTCATCGAAGGTTGCTTGTCCGCCATCTTCGAGCTCTTGAGGAGCTTCTTCTGGCTCGGCTATTTCGTCGTCATCATTTGACCTTTTGCTGGCTTCACCAACATGGATCATATAGCATGGCTTAGAATTAGGCTGGATGAAACCTATGCCCCGTCTATCTGGAATTCTTCCATCGATGAGTGCTCGGACCTGAGGCGGATGCCATAGCCCTTCATAAAACTTTGCTTCGGACTCCATTTGATATAACCGACATCCACACCTTTTGAAATATTCCCGCATCTCGGGTGCATAGTATCTGGGATTGAGGACGGCTCTTATGCCTCTCTCATAGGGAAGGCACGCGACAGAAAAATCGTCCGGGTGCATAACAGGGTTTGACCCATAAAACAGGATGCCCTTCTGTCCACTTTTCCTCCCGGGAACGTAAAAAGTTTTCAGCTGGTCCACGGTAGAGACTGACAATGCATCGAGCTCTTTGCACATCCGCTCCGGCACCCTTATGATAGCTAGGGACCCTTCTGCAATTTCGAAGGTCTCTCGTAGTTTCGCTTGTTGCATGGGGGTCCAATCTGTACAGCTGTTGCAAGGCAGGTCCTTTTCCTCCGACTCTTCAGTGTCGCTGCCAAGATGAGGGCGGACTTTGCTGCTAGATGGGCCTTCAGTATCAGATTCGTCCATATCGCTACCGAAAAGAGGGCGAGTTTTACAGAAGGACGGACTTCCAGCGTCGGACTCATCAGTGTCACTACCGAAACGCGGGCGCACTTGGGCGTTTTTGCTTTTGAAAGTGACAAACGGCTCAGATTTGCTTTTGAGTCTTGGGGTTGCTCTCTCCTCGGTCAGTTGTTGCTCAGCATTTTGGTGGTTCATAAAGTACCGAGAATCCTCATATCGGACTTCATGCACACCGAACGGCTGGATGTCTCCGTCAATGCGTCTTTCTTCGCCATTTTTAGTATACTTCATCCATTGATGGAATGATGCCGTAATCGTGGAGCCACGGCCGCCCCAAGAGAATTTTATAAGACGTGTCAGCGTCGATCACGTATATCTTAGCTTCGGTCTCAGATCCCCAAATTTGATTGGCAGAGCTATGGATCCCAGAACTTGCTGGCAATTTTGCTTGAAGCCTTGAATGACAATCCTTTCCCTTGACAGGTGTCAGACGTCCATTGACAAACTCTTCAGAGTTCGCAAGTTCATGATGTTCACTGAAGACCCTGGATTAATCAATATGCGATTAATCCGGTCTCCGTCGCTGTACCCTGTCACGTAAAGCGGCCGATTATGCTCAGCTGTTCTCAGTTGCAAGTCTTCATCCTTAAACGTGATTGTGGCGACATGCAGAGCGTACTGGGCTTCTTTCATATTGATTTTCGCAAAGTGAGCCTGATACCGCTCGGAGTTTTGTAGAGCGTGAATGAGAACATCTCTAAGCTCTTTAGTTAGGACCAAGACATCGTAGATGCTCAGGAGAGATGGGAGCTTTCGGAGATGAGCCAAGACATTGTAGTCCACCGAAGAAGGACTCGGATTTTCATGAGCCGGCTCTCCACCATCTTCTTCATTAGCGACTTGTTTTTCCTTCCCTTTTAGGGCGTTGCCCTGATTCGGCGGTAGAGCCCTGCCGCTTCTGAGCTGGATTTGGTTGGCCCTTGCGGCGAGCTCCTCGCCCTCTTCGGGAAAATAGAGCTCCACCTCAGAGTCGCTACCAAGATGGATGGCGTAGCAGGTCACTATAGGGATCTCTTCATTGGAGTCTTTTTTTAACTCCTCCAGAATTTCAGCCGCTTCTACAGGGAGGAACTCCTTCAATTGAATCAGAGTTCTTTCCTTCTGTTCATAGTCTTCGAGGGAATCGATATATTTTTGAATGGTCGATCTCCCTACAGACTCTTTTTCGCGTCGAGCTGCACTTTTCTTCTTCTTGAGCTTTTTGGATTTTGAGCCTGATGGAGCCGAATTGGCAGCTGGAATGGTAGGCTTCTTCTGCCCTTCCCATTCCGTTCTGGGTTCTTTCCGAAGTAACTTTAGCATCTTCTTCGTCTTATTAGATATGTGCTACTCCACGGAGGCTGCGGTGAGTCAGTTTCATTTCTCAGGGCAGCGGGTTCAGCTGTCTGCTCCCAGAAGGCTTCAGCTTCTGTCTGTATAAAGTTGGTGGTTGCAACTTGATTATTCACCAATACACTCTTGGATAGCTCGATCTCTCCAGCCTTGTACTGCTTCTCGACCCAGTATTTGAAGATATAGCAATTCTCGATCGCATGGCTCACAACTCAGTGGTACGGGCAATACAGGGGATTGTCGGTCATTTTTGCTTCTTGAAGTCTTTTCGACTCCGGCAATAGTAGACCGTTGTTCGAGGCATCTTTAAATATCTTGCGGACCTTGTCCCTTCTGAAAGAGTAAACCTTGTTCTTTTTCTCCTCTAGGGAAGGCCCTTCTCCTCCCAGCAATGGCCTTCGAGACCGGTTGGTTTTGGAATCGCCTGTCTTTCGCCTGTCTTCATTGTCGGACGCATTGAAGACATTGGTACTGCTGGAATTCCCGCTTCTACGGTTGTCGTCCCGCTTGCTTTTCCAAGTCTTGTCTCTCTGAGAGTCCGGGGTAGACTCTTGCGTCGAGCGTTCCAGCATTTGGACTTTCTTGGTTAGCTCCTGAAACATCTTGAGGCCTGCTGTACACAAGAATGGGACCATCCAATTGCTGAGGTTCCCAATGAGAAGGCTGACGGACTGTTCCTGCTCCAGCGGCAGTTCGCACTTGACCGTGAGATTGCGCCATTGGGCAATAAAGTCCGTGTTGCTTTCATTTTTCCCCGGCTTGGTTCTCACGAGGTCAGCGATGGAGATTTTGTCACTGACACTTATGAATCTTTGCCGAAACAGAGACTCCATTTGGGCAAAAGTAATGACGGACCCATCTGGTATGCTTGCGTACCAGTCGAAAGCAACACCGGTCAGGCTATTGACAAACTGACGAAGAAGAAGCGCATCATTGCCCCATGTATTTCCGCACGACGCTTTAAAGTGGGCGACGTGCTGATTTGCGTTTCCCGTCCCGTCAAACCTTCCGAATTTAGGAATGACGTTGCCGCTCGTGAACTCGATCAGATTGTACTGTGCGGGATATGGCCGCCCACTACTGCCAATTTATTTCTGAGCTTCGGCTTCGGCCACCAATGTTTTAACCTTGCTGGTGCCAAATCCATTATCCGATCTTGTGTTAGCGGGATAGTACTATCTGGGGCCAAAGCGTCCCCAGAAGCGGAATGTGACCGGCTTTCGTGCGGCTCGACCAATCTTGGACCCAAAGAGACAGGCATTGGCTACTTCGGGTTGTCATCACCCGGCTCATGAGTAGAGACTTGTGCTTGATTGGGAGGCGCTCGAGCAATTTGAGTCGTAAGCTGCATCACAACGTTCGTTAGGTCGTCAATTTTCAAATAGAGCTTGGCTATCTCTTTATCTTTGCTCCTGAGCTGTTTTCTAAGCTCTTGAAGCAGCTCTTGCTCCGCGGTCCTGGGGCGGAAAGTCAACTCTTCCTCACTGTCCGAGCTTGACTTTACATGGACTAAGGGGTCTTTCTGCCTATCATCCTCATCGAGAGGGTTTTCATCATCCAGCAGAGGCGGATGTTCTTAGGAAGCGGCAACCACATTCAAGCCAGATTGGGCTTGGGATGTGGTGGCCCCATCCTTGCATTTGCTGCGAAGGTTGTCACTGGGGCGCGTGCATGCCATATAGACCGTGTGGACAACATATCCAGCCGTCTTTTCATTATTGGCAGCTGATTTTGCGGACCGCTGTCTTGACCCTCCTGTTTCGGTAACAGGCAGTCGACTGAAGGCGGCTGGCCTGGCCAAATTCTTGAATGGTGCTGATACTTCCTTTTTGGTTTTGCCCCGCTGTTTTCGCGCGGCACAGAGCGCCTGATAGACACTTGAAGAGACGGTGTCGTACTTTCTCTGTCGGGGCTGGGACAGGTCTCTTTGTAGCAACGTTCGGACCGCTGTCTTCTTGATTCTGGCAGTCATGGTATTTTTTTGAACCCACTTCAGAGGTTCGAAGGAATTACTGATTTTTACAGCCGACTCAACCGTCGTCGCAGAGTAACCCTACTCTTGTAACCTCACAAGATTCCACATGGCCGAAGTCCTGGCCCTCCTGTTGTGTCACGCCCCGCTTCCCAGAGTACGCGAGATTGGGCACATGACATAGCCAACCATGCTACCTGTGGGTAGGAAGCATCCATCCACAGTCACATTACGGTTGTAAGGTTATCAAGAACAAGATAATAAGCTAATCTAATGCATGTCCAAATCCATAATAACAAGAATCAATAAACAATAAGTGCGGAAGCTAATGATCCAATACAATGAATAAACAGTACGTCCCATAATGCGGGCTCACATCTAGAAATGAAATGAAATAAATAAACTAAATCCTAAGGAACTCACAGTTCAGCCTGCTGGCTGAAGTACTCCTGCTCGGTCGTCGACAATGGTACGGAATCTGGGCCATGCAAAACGCAGACGTCAGCGCGTCAAGACATCAAGCATATAGTATAAACATGGTAATAAGCAATGCAAATATGAACATGAATAAAGCAGTACTAAGAAATAACAGAGCAGGGTAAAGTGCAATGGTGACTGAACTGTCCTATCAGGTTTCTACTCTATAGTCTTTGAAATCAATTGATGAATCGTCGATGTAACTCAATAGTATCCCGTGCGTGCCCGGGACCACGGTCAAGATCCTCGGGGCTGAATCCGAGACGTGCCGCTAAGCAGTAAAAGGTGGTAGGATGGGCGAGTGATGTCAGCATCAACACTCCGGGGCTGGCCAAGCCCGTAAGACTGATCAGAACATGTATCGAACTGTTGAGTTACAAGTCGGTTTCACCTTTGATTTCCCCATACCCCCAAGCTATGTATGTCAGGTCAGGTATTCAGTAGTCAAGGACTAATGCCAACACAAAATCCGGTAAGAGTAGGTCTGTCTGGATAGACAGCAGGAATGGTCAGGTTTGTCGGCATTAGGCATGAAATCAGGTAACAGGTCAGGTCACGTTTCAACAGGTTGAGTCGATATGTATAGGGTGTCATGTCATGTCAAGAGTGTACGGTACCATGTCATGTCAAGTATGAAGTGTAACAGGTCATGTCAGGAAGCACAAGATGTCATGTGGGTGCTCATAATCAAACTAACATAAGCATATGTATAAATAAACAAGCATGAGTACTATCAGAACAATAAACTGGAACATGTAATATGATATGTAAATAAATATAATTTCAAGGATATGGATGCACAGTTATCGATTAGGGTTACATTTATAGTTCCAATATTAATTAGGATGCAATTTATTAAACATGGAGTGTTAATATCACATTATTATGTAATAGTGTGATCTATGCTTGCAATTATATGTATCTTAAATGCGATAGATGCAAACGGGTATCCGAAAAGTTATAAAACTGTAAAATGGTAATGTGGGATGTACAACTAAACAATATGTGATATAAATATTGATATAATAATATTAATATGGATAGTATATTCAAAGCGATTAGTAACTATAAAAGATGTATTGATTAACCATGCACAAGAAGGTTCCGTTCAGAAATTCAGCGTCAGCCTAATTTGTAAAATAGCTTAAAAATAACAAACGTTCTCCAAAAGGGACGTATCTTATACCAAAACAAAGATAATTCAATAAGGTTTTCAGTTTTATAAGTATAAGCATCTCAGGTTATCCCTACAAAAAGTTATGAATATTCGAAATTGAAAGTTTGCTGCTGGAATTTCCCTGGACAGCAGTTTGGAGACATTTTCATTTGCATTTTACGTTATTTAAACAATTTATTTTGCCAGTAAATACTTCATAGAGTTATAGCATTCTGAATTAGCTTCGTAACGAACTAAAGAACGTATACTAATGATTTTTCTATGATTTATAATGAATTTTATAAGATAAGGTGTACAGTAAATTTCAGATTTGTCATATCCGATTTTCAACGACATTTCATATGTAAACTATAAGATTTTCAAATGTATAACATTATAAAATGAAGATTATAAAAGTATATAGCATGTAGCAAGATTAACTTGCCTCGATGGGTCGCGAATCGGGAAAACGGAACGTTAACCGTCGGCGGGGAAAACTCACGACGGCGCACGGTTCACGGAATGAACCCAAACGACGAACAAAGGAACCACACGGGTCGGGGTATCTCGCTGGAACGTCGAGAAACGTTACCGGCACGACGGAATTCCGGCAACAAAAGAACAGTTAAAAGAAATGAGAAACGAGACATGAAGCAAGAAGAGAAAAATGATAAAGAGAAGTACGAGAGAATATATGAGGGAGAGGGAGAGAGAGGAAAAAGTGGAGAGAGAGAGAGAAAGTGGGGCCCACGGGGTTAAAGGGGAGGTTGCGATTGGCTGAGAGAATAAATTAAGAAGGATATAAAAGATTGTAAAAATATTATATGGTTAACTTAAAGATTTAAAAGATAGGTAATGAACAGTAAGATATCAGGTTAGTTAGAAAAATATATGCGAAGGTTTTAATAATATTAAAATTTAGGATTTTGTCGCCAAATGAAACATTTCCAAATTGCGCCCGGGTTGGGTCCAAAAATTCGAAATTCAAATAATAGGATTTTAGGCGGGTTCCAAATTTTAAAATGAAATGTTTTATGATTAAAAAACATATTCCCAAAACGGACACACGCACGTGCACGTAGCCATCCAAACTCGCCCGTTTCACTGAACGGGACGAGAACACAATGCACGGACGCTACCACGAGGCTAAGGGTGTCAAGAAGGCGAAGATGAATATTTTTAATTTTATTTTAGGTGCTAAAATTTGTTATATGCAGAAAGACTTAGCCAGATAAAATTTTACAGTAAGACCAAATAAGCAAGATAAATGAAATGAGTAATATCTAATACTCAACCAATAACAGAAATTAGTAGCATTGGGCTCGGGTGTTACATTATACCCAACTACAAAAGAATTTCGTCCTCGAAATTCCAAGAACAGAAAACTACAGGAAAAGGTGAGGAAACTTCTGTCGGATCTCGTCTTCTCGCTCCCAAGTGGATGCTCCATGCGATCGATTACCCCAAGAAACTAGCACAAGAGGGGTAACCTTGTTCTTAAGAACCTTTTCTCTCCGATCCTTGATTTCAACTGGTCGCTCTTCAAAAGTTAGGTCCTCCCGTACAGTCAACTCCGAATGATCCAATACTTGGGTTTCATCTCGAACATACCTCCGTAGTTGAGATACATGAAACACATCGTGCACTCCTGCCAAGGACTGTGGTAACGCCAAATGGTACGCTATCTCTCCAACACGCTCCAATATCTCGAAGGGTCCAACGAATCGAGGGCTAAGCTTTCCCCGACTCCCAAGCGAATCACCCCTCTAGTCGGTGATATCTTCAGGAATACCAAATCACCCACGGCGAACTCTAGAGGTCTTCTTGACGTGTCGGCCCAACTCTTCTGTCTGTCTTGTGCTGCCTTCATATGATTTCTGATAGTGTTAACCTTCTCAACTGTCTGCATCACCAAATCTGGTCCCAACAATTTCCGTTCACCGACATCATCCCAACAAATAGGTGAACGACATTTACGACCATACAAAGCTTCAAACGGAGCCATCTGGATAGTTGCCTGAAAACTGTTGTTGTAAGAAAACTCCACCAAGTGTAGATGATCCTCCCACGAACCCTTGAAGTCCAACATGCATGCTCTCAACATATCATCAAGAGTTTGGATCGTTCTCTCCGACTGACCATCAGTTTGAGGATGATAAGCTGTGCTAAACTTCAATCGAGTCCCCAAACTTTCCTGTAAACTCCTCCAGAAGTGTGATAAGAACCGAGTGTCCCGATCGGACACGATGCTCACCGGTACGCCATGCGATCTTACAATCTTCTGCATGTACCGCTCTGCCAAAGTCTCCGTTGATTGACCAACCTGGAAAGGAATAAAGTGAGCTGCCTTGGTCAATCGATCGACAATCACCCATACAGCATTGTTGCCACTTGGACTTCGCGGTAAAGCCGTCACGAAATCCATGGTTATATGTTCCCACTTCCACTGAGGAATCGGAAGTGGTTGCAACAAACTAGCAACCCTTTGGTGTTCAGCCTTGACTTGCTGACATACCAAGCACTTAGCCACGAAGCGAGCAATCTCCCGTTTCATGCCTTCCCACCAGAAATGCTGTCGAATAACTCGGTACATCTTTGTCCCTCCTGGATGTACAGAGTAAGCTGAACTGTGTGCCTCCTTCATAAGCTCTTCACGCACATCTCCCTTTGGCACATACACACGGCTACCATATCTCAACGAACCGTCATCGTGGATCAGTAAATCTGTTCGTAGTCCAGCCTCAACCCGCTCTCGAAACTTCTACGGTCTAGGATCCTGCGATTGTGCTGCTTTAATCTTCTCAACCAAGGACAACTGTACTTGCAACTGTATCAACTGTCCCGTAGAATATGGTAGCACAACTTCCAAGTTAAATCTTCGAAAATCTGCAATGATCTCCCCCTGTGCAGTTAACACCTGAATTGCTGGTAACCGACTAAGCGCATCCGGCACAACATTAACCTTCTCCGGATGGTACTTAAGATCAAGATCGTAGTCAGCCATCAGCTCCAACCATCTACGCTGCCTCATGTTAAGCTCCTTCTGTGTAAACACATACTTCAAGCTCTTATGATCTGTAAAAACTTCGACTCTCTCGCCTAAAAGGTAGTGTCTCCAAATTTTCAGGGCGAAGATCACGGCTGCAAGCTCCAAGTCATGAGTCGGATAGTTCTTCTCATGAGTCTTCAGTTGTCTTGATGCGCATACTATGACCTTCCCATGCTGCATCCAAACACATCCCAATCCTTTCCCAGATGCGTCGCTATGAATCACTAGTCCTCCGGAATTGTCTGGTACGGTCAGGATAGGGGCGGTTATCAACTTCTGCTTCAACGTCTCAAAAGCCAACGCACACTTATCCGTCCATACAAAAGGTACCTCCTTGCGCGTAAGCTTGGTCAACGGTTCTGCCAAACGAGCGGAGTTCTCTACAAATCTCCTGTAGTATCCGGCTAATCCAAGGAAACTTCTTATCTCAGCTACATTCCTTGGAATAGGCCAATCTCGAACTGCTGCAATCTTTTCGGGATCGACGGCGATTCCATCGCCCGACACAACATGCCCCAGAAACTTCACTTCTTCCAGCTAGAATTCGCACTTACTCATCTTCGCGAATAACTTCTCTTGTCTCAGCGTCTGCAGTGCGATCCTTAAATGCTCAGCAGGCTCCTCCGGACTCTTCGAGTATACCAGAATATCGTCAATGAATACCACAATAAACTGGTCCAAGAATGGTGAAAAGATCCTGTTCATCAAATCCATGAATATTGCCGGCGCATTAGTCACTCCGAAGGGCATCACTAGATACTCGAAATGTCCATATCGAGTCCGAAACGCCGTCTTGCAAATGTCTTCTGCTCTCACTCGGACCTGATGATATCCTGATCGCAAATCCAGTTTCGAGAATACTCTCGCGCCACTAAGCTGCTCAAAAGTTCTCCAATGCGAGAGATCGGGTACTTGTTCTTAATAGTCACCCGGTTCAATTCTCGATAGTTGATGCACATCCTTCTCGTGCCATCCTTCTTCTTTATTAGAAGAACTGGAGCTCCCCAAGGTGAGTTGCTGCTTCGAATCCAACCCTTCTCGAGTAATTCACCAACTTGTTTCTTAACTTCTTCCAATTCCACTGGTGCCATCGGATAATAAGATTTTGATACTGGCGCTGCACCAGGAATAAGGTCAATCGCGAACTCCACATCTCGCTTCGGCGGTAAGCCCGATATATCTTCAAATACGTCCATAAAATCGCGAACAACTGCCGGCTCTTCATTACTATCAACTTCCATAGCTGCAAGAACACTGTTTGTCGGCCTAGCCCTAAACTCGACTGGCCCGACAGAACTGCTTCCTTACCGCAACCGCTGTCTACATTGTTGGCCACGAAAGGTCCAGCAAGACTACTGAGTCTCGTCCATTCTGCTGCATGCACGTCCACGGTTGCTCCATTCTGCCTTAGTCCGATGAACTTCTCTTCCATTTCCTCCGCGCAGTCCGCGGAAGGACTTCTCCAGTAAACTCTTAGAGAAATCCGCCCAACTGCTTGGCTTGGGCAAGCGGTTCTCCTCCACAAGCCACCACTCTCGGGCGTAATCCACTAGTTGAATGCGCACCACATCAACTCCTTTGTCCTCTGGAATCTGTGCCGCAATCAGCAAATTCTCCGCGTCACTAGCCACTGTTCGGCTGGCAACGGCTCCTCCAGACCAGTGAAAGTAGACGGACCCAAAGGTATGAAATCTGCTACAGTCCCTACTCGTTCGACTGGTCTAGTTCCATCGTTGTTTACAGACTGCTGAACGATCTGCAAACCTTCTTGAAACAAATCTGCTATTGCTGAATCAGCTCAGTCTGTCTCTTTGATTTCCAGCATTCCTCTTATCACTCCAAGCAAGGCGGGTTCGTTCACACGCCTCTGGTACGTCTTCAACTTCTTACCTGTCATAATCCTGAACTCAAAACACCCAACATTAGCATGATGATAGATTCTGAATGTAGATCAAGGCTAGAACTCCAAGATACTTAAATAGAGTACTGCATTGTAGCTATGCCGCGGTATCATAGCCGCAATTACTTAACTCCACCCAAGTCGCCCAAGTCCTAGGGATAACAAGAAATCAGGTTTCCGAGTCGACATGCAAAGTAAGTTTGGACGTCGTAAAAGATATAATCAGGAAGAATGTGATTCAAGAATGGTAAAACGGTCAATGTGGCTGGACATGTTTCCTAAACACGGGTATTCTGATTCGTGTATTGGGTACAATACCCAACTACAAAAGAATCAACCCGACTAACCTATGGCTCTGATACCAAAAGAACCATGTCACGCCCCGCTTCCCAGAGTACGCGAGATTGGGCACATGACATAGCCAACCATGCTACCTGTGGGTAGGAAGCATCCATCCACAGTCACATTACGGTTGTAAGGTTATCAAGAACTAGATAATAAGCTAATCTAATGCATGTCCAAATCCATAATAACAAGAATCAATAAACAATAAGTGCGGAAGCTAATGATCCAATACAATGAATAAACAGTACGTCCCATAATGCGGGCTCACATCTAGAAATGAAATGAAATAAGTAAACTAAATCCTAAGGAACTCACAGTTCAGCCTGCTGGCTGAAGTACTCCTGCTCGGTCGTCGACAATGGTACGGAATCTGGGCCATGCAAAACCCAGACGTCAGCGCGTCAAGACATCAAGCATATAGTATAAACATGGTAATAAGCAATGCAAATATGAACATGAATAAAGCAGTACTAAGAAATAACAGAGCAGGGTAAAGTGCAATGGTGACTGAACTGTCCTATCAGGTTTCTACTCTATAGTCTTTGAAATCAATTGATGAATCGTCGATGTAACTCAATAGTATCCCGTGCGTGCCCGGGACCACGGTCAAGATCCTCGGGGCTGAATCCGAGACGTGCCGCTAAGCAGTAAAAGGTGGTAGGATGGGCGAGTGATGTCAGCATCAACACTCCGGGGCTGGCCAAGCCCGTAGGACTGATCAGAACATGTATCGAACTGTTGAGTTACAAGTCGGTTTCACCTTTGATTTCCCCATACCCCCAAGCTATGTATGTCAGGTCAGGTATTCAGTAGTCAAGGACTAATGCCAACACAAAATCCGGTAAGAGTAGGTCTGTCTGGATAGACAGCAGGAATGGTCAGGTTTGTCGGCATTAGGCATGAAATCAGGTAACAGGTCAGGTCACGTTTCAACAGGTTGAGTCGATATGTATAGGGTGTCATGTCATGTCAAGAGTGTACGGTACCATGTCATGTCAAGTATGAAGTGTAACAGGTCATGTCAGGAAGCACAAGATGTCATGTGGGTGCTCATAATCAAACTAACATAAGCATATGTATAAATAAACAAGCATGAGTACTATCAGAACAATAAACTGGAACATGTAATATGATATGTAAATAAATATAATTTCAAGGATATGGATGCACAGTTATCGATTAGGGTTACATTTATAGTTCCAATATTAATTAGGATGCAATTTATTAAACATGGAGTGTTAATATCACATTATTATGTAATAGTGTGATCTATGCTTGCAATTATATGTATCTTAAATGCGATAGATGCAAACGGGTATCCGAAAAGTTATAAAACTGTAAAATGGTAATGTGGGATGTACAACTAAACAATATGTGATATAAATATTGATATAATAATATTAATATGGATAGCATATTCAAAGCGATTAGTAACTATAAAAGATGTATTGATTAACCATGCACAAGAAGGTTCCGTTCAGAAATTCAGCGTCACCCTAATTTGTAAAATAGCTTAAAAATAACAAACGTTCTCCAAAAGGGACGTATCCTATACCAAAACAAAGATAATTCAATAAGGTTTTCAGTTTTATAAGTATAAGCATCTCAGGTTATCCCTACAAAAAGTTATGAATATTCGAAGTTGAAAGTTTGCTGCTGGAATTTCCCTGGACAGCAGTTTGGAGACATTTTCATTTGCATTTTACGTTATTTAACCAATTTATTTTGCCAGTAAATACTTCATAGAGTTATAGTATTCTGAATTAGCTTCGTAACGAACTAAAGAACGTATACTAATGATTTTTCTATGATTTATAATGAATTTTATAAGATAAGGTGTACAGTAAATTTCAGATTTGTCATATCCGATTTTCAACGACATTTCATATGTAAACTATAAGATTTTCAAATGTATAACATTATAAAATGAAGATTATAAAAGTATATAGCATGTAGCAAAATTAACTTGCCTCGATGGGTCGCGAATCGGGAAAACGGAACGTTAACCGTCGGCGGGGAAAACTCGCGACGGCGCACGGTTCACGGAATGAACCCAAACGACGAACAAAGGAACCACACGGGTCGGGGTATCTCGCTGGAACGTCGAGAAACGTTACCGGCACGACGGAATTCCGGCAACAAAAGAACAGTTAAAAGAAATGAGAAACGAGACATGAAGCAAGAAGAGAAAAATGATAAAGAGAAGTACGAGAGAATATATGAGGGAGAGGGAGAGAGAGGAAAAAGTGGAGAGAGAGAGAGAAAGTGGGGCCCACGGGGTTAAAGGGGAGGTTGCGATTGGCTGAGAGAATAAATTAAGAAGGATATAAAAGATTGTAAAAATATTATATGGTTAACTTAAAGATTTAAAAGATAGGTAATGAACAGTAAGATATCAGGTTAGTTAGAAAAATATATGCGAAGGTTTTAATAATATTAAAATTTAGGATTTTGTCGCCAAATGAAACATTTCCAAATTGCGCCCGGGTTGGGTCCAAAAATTCGAAATTCAAATAATAGGATTTTAGGCGGGTTCCAAATTTTAAAATGAAATGTTTTATGATTAAAAAACATATTCCCAAAACGGACACACGCACGTGCACGTAGCCATCCAAACTCGCCCGTTTCACTGAACGGGACGAGAACACAATGCACGGACGCTACCACGAGGCTAAGGGTGTCAAGTAGGCCAAGATGAATATTTTTAATTTTATTTTAGGTGCTAAAATTTTTTATATGCAGAAAGACTTAGCCAGATAAAATTTTACAGTAAGACCCAAATAAGCAAGATAAATGAAATGAGTAATATCTAATACTCAACCAATAACAGAAATTAGTAGCATTGGGCTCGGGTGTTACATGTTGGCTCGATACCGGAGCCGCTTCTGCCTTAACTTTTCTGTTTTTAGCACTTGGCAGAATTCGGCTCTTTGAGAAGACGCCGTAGACCGATTGACAGAGAGGCCAGAGAAGATGCCCATTCACGCAATTGTCAAGGGCACCATCTAAGCTTGCTGGAGCTGCTTTGTGGCCCCATTGGTGTTGACGGCCTTTCTCCCAGTTGGAACAGTGGAGAGCCGTTCGAATACAGATTTGCATTTGGGGTGGGATGCTTTGGCGACTACAACATTCGGCCTCCTGCCCCTTGAGGTCGGTTTGGCCACTTGGTTTGCCGTGACCTCTGCCAGATGAGCGCTTCCAGCAGGGTAGATGATGACAGAACCAAATTGACGGGGTGGCTCCTCCCATTGCCGACTGAGACTGGCAGGGAGAACCACGCGGGCATTGATCTTGACCACGTACGAGATCGGGGTCGCGTCGGAAGCTGAATTCATCTTAGAAGACATCGTCGTTGAAAGTTGATTGCTGCACGGAAAAAATATTATTTCAGTACAAACATCGGCATATATGTTAAATGAGTTCGCATGAACACTTGACCCGAGATATGGGAGGAGAGACAGGTCCCACCGGGCGTGCCAGAATCTGTAGGGTGTTTTTCGTCACCCCATTGAGATGAGAATACGCACGCGCTTGTCAGGCGCATTACAGATTTCTCCTGCCTAGGGTAGGCTGGGGTTTATTGATTGTGGGGATATGAATCTCCGGCAGCCGCGGACTAAGCTGTCGTTAATTACCCCTCGCCTTTGGAGCGAGAGAACCTCCGATTGACGGGTCAAACAGGTCATACAAACTCAACGTACAGTGTTGTGTTTTGAAGGGGTTTTGGATATATCCGGGGCCCCGCAGAGTTTTTATGGGGGTCCCTCTACCCGGATAGCGGGCTGGGGGTCAAGGGGGCTAGCAGCCCCCTTACGGGGTGCAGGGTAACGCCCCGTTAGAAATTTTTTCTAACGGGGGAGGTATTTTTAGTGTGGAGTGTATATAAAATGAGGGGGAAATGGCGTCCAAAGGCGTAAGCGCCAGCGCCTCACGTGCCTAGCACGCGGGCGCTAGGCGCTTCGGCGTGAGCGCCTCACGTGCCCGGTACGTGGGCGCTGGACGCTTGGGCGCCAGCGCCAGCGCCCCATGTGCTTGGCATGTAGGCGCTGGGCGTTAGTAGGAAAAAAGACTTTGTCCTTGCACTGGGAGCTGTGCTCCCGATTTGACTTCTGGAGTTAAACTCCCAAAAAGAGATTAATTTATGGAGTTGAACTCCAACAGATCTTGAATGGAGTTGAACTCCTAAAAATCTATAGAAATGATCAAAGGGGCCCCCTTTGTTTCTCTCCCCTTTGGCCCTGGATCTTCCCAAGATGGGATTTCTAGAGATGGGTCTCCTTCTTCTTCCTCTCGGTTGGCCAGATCTTGGAGAAATGGGGTGAGATTTAAAAATCTCTCATTTTTTAGATCTAATGGAAGATCTAAGCTCCCCTTTGTGGGTTTTGTGGTGAAAAACTATTTATTTTTGGAAAAAGAAGAGTAAAACTCTTCATTTAATTCAAAAGGGGAAGAACGTTTTAGAACCTTGAGGAAGGAGAAGGAGGCACAGACCCTAATTTTTGAGAGAGAGAAAAGGTTGTTGAGATATTTTCATCATCTTTACCTTTATAGGCTATACACTTTACATATAGCACCTTGGGCTTTACAAAATGGCATTTTGCCCATCCCATGCCTCATGTGCTCATTTCTTTTGCACATGAGCCATGGGTTTTACAAAATTTGGCTTTATGCCCATTTTTTTACATTTATTCATAAAATAAAATAAAAGAAATACACCAAAATTATTTATTAAATTTTTTTTATTTTGGCATTGGGGAGGCCAGCCGCTTCATGTTCGGGCTCGACCCGGGCATTAGCCCACTTGACCTGGGTTTGGGCCCACTTGGCTTGGGGTTGACTTTGATTTTGACTTAGTCAATCAGGGTGTAAATTTTTACCCCAACACCTCTGTGTGGGACTCTAAAGACTCGACAGTACGGTGGCAGTGGGTTTAACCATAAGTCCGTCAGTGGCACTAACTGTACGTAACGGCTACCCAGGTATCTGTCGATAAGAAGGCCGATGAGAAAACTCATCCGAACTCCTACTGAGCCTATCTGTGACAATCTCCGTATAGTCCGGTCTGTTCGTCTAAGAGTATCGCATATCGGGCCTAGGGGGTTGTAACTGTCAGACCCTTAATAGCGCAATAAGCCATGCCGGTGTAGAGCCCTATACACCCTGAGAAACTGCTGGTGTACCTACCAGTAAATCTTGCTTGCCCTGGCTAGGGACTTTGTGTAATGGTTATCCGAACATAGCACGATATCAACTCTAAATACTGGGAGAGACGAGTCCTGTCTAACCTCTACTGCCTCCAAGTGCTTTGGGACTGCACCCAATTACTACCTGTTTGCACGCCTCATTTGAGCCGTGGTAGGATAGTAATCTAAGTACAGTGGGAACACACTGGAAACGAATAGTGATGTCAGGTCAATAGACTAACCTGTACTCATGCCACCCGAGAACTGCTAACCGACGATATGTATAATACCAACCAGCAGTTCCCATCGAGTCCGTCCAGTGTAACTCATATCACAATGAGCACCTGCATACTATCTTCGGTAGGCATACCAATGGCTGTGTGACATGCCATTTTTTCTGCTGGGATGAGAAGCGTATACACTAGTCTAGTATGAAGTATCGATGCCCTATCTCGATAATCCTACGACTAGGGACAGGTATAAAGATGTGCTTATAGACTACACAGCCCCCACCAGTGTGACTGCCATCACAACGTTGGTAGTCAAGCAAAGATTATAAGGGCTCTATCAATATGTATTAGCGATATGCTAAAAGAAACATATACACATATTAAGATAGAATCAAACCAAGTAGCATACTACCATATTGAGCAAGACTGTTATTATATCTGTGTATATCCTAAGCTTCCAAAATGTAATATACAATCTAGTACTATACAATAATGGCCTCTAGGGCATATATCACTAACACATCCACCGTGGCCATGGATTTCTGGTGATAGCTAACTGAACACAGCGCGACATCGAATCCTAATACCAAGAGAGACGAATCCCTGACAATCGACCACTGCCTCCATGTGGCTCGGGACTGTACCCAACTAAAACCTGTTGGCACGACCCCTTTGAGCCGTGGTAGGGTAGTAATCAAAGTACAATAGGAACTCACACGAGACAAATGACGATCTCAGGTCAAAAGACTAACCTGTACTTATGCCACCTGAGAATTTCCATCTGACGATAGATATAATACCATCTTGAAGTTCTCGATAAGTCCATCCAGTGTACCCACCTCCAGTGAGCACCTGCATACTATCTTAGGTGACAAAACACCAATGGCTTGTGAGTCCGGCCACCGCCCCTCGTCGGGTCTAGAAGCGTATACATTAGTCTACTCCGGAATATCGATGCCCAGTCTCGATACTTCCACGCCTAGAGACATTTAAGGATATGCTTATGGACAACCCAGCTCTCACATATATGATCGTCATCATAATGTTGGTTGTCAAGCAACAATCGTACGGGCTTCATCAACGATGAAGATAAACCAGATAGCATACTATTATCTCGAGTAAGACTATTATACCTGTATAGGTCCTCCCTCAATTATCATAATCACCTACTTGCAATCATAATAATTGCCTTGAGGGCACTATATCCAACACTCTCCCACTTGCACTTAAGGCCAATTATTACGGTATCGCGTACCCACAGCTCGTGTGCTATCGAATACCCAACTTCTCTACTAATCAGTTTCGCAAACTCTGCTTGTGAAACTTAATTTGTCTGAGAAATAGTTTCAGTGAGTGGATCCGCTACAATATTCCAACTTCATCTCTCTATATCTCAACTTTGTGGAGATCAACAATCTCCCAAACTGAGCGATACCCCGCCTCAAGAATTTGTCTGGATACTTGATGGGTCCAAGTTCATCAACGAACAACTCCTATCCAACAAACTTCTTGGGCTGTATTCTCTGTTGAGTTATAACCAACATCCTGCACCATGATTACCTCAGTATCCCTATTGGAACACTATCCAATACACTGATCAGAAGAGGCTAAACTCAAAACTCTGACAGCATCTCTGTCATCCAGGTCACTTTGGAAGCCTGAACCGATAACCGCCTCCCACAGGAGGCTGCCGTTATCTTATACCAAGAACATCATCTTATGTTCTTTACTGCTTCCCAATATTTCTCCAGGATTGGATTAATATCTGCTTGCTACTGCAAGTGTATAAGCAGTATCTGGTGTTATACAAGACATTGCATGATTGATTCAATTGCCTAAGCAAATGATATGCCATTCATGTCAGCCCCTCTCTACATCAGTCTAGAAAACATCCCTTTTAGAGAGGGTGGCTCCATCATCTGTGGGTACACCACCACGCCGGGAGTCGTCCATTCTAAAATACTTTTAGAATGATGTCCAAGTACCCGATTGGGAAACTTCTCAAATCTAGATCTAAAACCAGAATCCCTGATATATTATCCATCTGGTTTTGTATAAGACATTGCATGATTGACTCAATTGCCTAAGCAAATAATATGTCATTCATACCAGTCCCTCTCTTCATTGGTCCAAAAGAAATCTCTTTAGAGAGGATGACTCCATCACCTGCTGGTACACTACCACGCCAGGAGTCATCCATTCTAAAATACTTTTAGAATATTGTTTAAGTACCCAATTTGGGAAACATTCCAAATCTAGATCTAGTCACCAGAATTCCCGATATACTATCAATATCCAACGTGGAGAAAACATTATGTGCCAACCAAAATTTGATCGATTGTAAGTATAGGAACATCACTTCCTATTTGGAGTATGTCATCCAAATTCCAGGATAGTACTCCCTACATCTTTCTTACTAGGTTCATCTATTATTTTGATGAAGTCAATCACCTTGACTGTCACATCAAAACAAATGATCCATCTCCGCTATCCATGCTTCAGTCTATGAATAGACATAAGCAACTTGCACATCTTCCGCTGCTCCCACTGACTACGATAACCCTATGGCATAGTCATATACATGTGCACTTCCAAATTCCCATTTAAAAAGACGTTATAGCGACCCACCCGCCAGATATCATAGCCATGAACTGCATAAGCGCTAAATCATATCCATATGGACTTCAACGTGGACACTGAAGTAAAAGTCACATCACAATCCATAACGGGTATTTGATAAAAACTCTTTACAACAAATCTAGCCTTATTAGGTTAGTACATTTCTACCTGCACAGATCTCGAAAGATCTACTTGCTCTTAGTGGGTTTTACCCCTTTAGGAGGACCAAGCAAAGTCCAAAATCCATGATTTGCTAAAGTGCGTGGAGTCCATCTTGGGTATGAAATATCCGGTCACCTAGAAATTACCACTTCCTATAACCTGCTGATAACAAGTAAGTGAAACAACAGTTCCAAGTTATATCCGTATGGACTTCAGTATAGACACTGAAGTAAAAGTCTCATCACAATCCATAATGGGTATTTGATGAAAACTCTTTACAACAAGTCTAGCCTTATTAGGTTAATACCTTTCCACTTGCACAGATCTCAAAAGATCTACTTGCTCCTAATGGGTTTTACCCCTTCAGGAGCATCCAGTAAAATCCAAAATCCATAATTTGCTGAAGTGTGTGGAGTCCATCTTGAATACGAAGCATCTGGTCACCTGGAAGTTGTAAGTCCATATTGCGACCCCCGGTTCTTACGGGGAGGCGGAAACGGTATAAAATCAAAATTTTTATCGCAAGAGGCAACATGGACTAACTTATGGTCGGGATCGTTACCTAAACTAAAACTAGCAAACTAAGCTAAAGATATTTAGCTACTCGGATAGAGATGGTTATACCTAGCTAGTCTTGAACTCCTTCGTCTTCAAGCTCCGGTGGTGGTCCGATGGCTCCTTCTCGTCGTCTCCGTACGCCGAAGATAGATCCACTTGAAAGCTCCAACCTTTAGCTCCTTCTTCGGTCTTTGAAGAAACTAGTTCACTTGGTTTGCTAAACCTAGTGAACTAGAATGAGTAGAGAGGAAATAGAATGGGATTTTATCTATGGTTCTTGATTCTCAACTCATGAGACAAGAGAACCATAGATCAAGAGAGGGAGCAAGAGGTTGAGGGTGAGAGCAAGGGGAGAGCTCAAGAACAAGAGAGAGAATGAGCAAGAAAGAATATGAGGCTCTCTTTTTCCTTTCACCCTCTCATAATCCAAAGTGATCATAACTCATCATATCAAAAAAGTCTTTTGGTGATGGTTAGAAGCAACCATAAGGTTATCATATCATGCACTCATTTTACTCAAAAAAGCAAGCAAGAAAAAAGTCTTTGGCATGAAATGATAACCATGGTCATCATGATGGTCAACTAGTCAAGCCTAGTCAACCGGTCAACAAGTCAACAAAAGTCAACAAGTCACCAAAGTCAACAAGTCAACAAAAGTCAACAAGTCAACAACCATATCACCATAATACTTAATTAATATAATAGTTAATCACAAATCATATTCTCATTAGGGTTGAGCAAAAAGTCAAAAGTCAACGGTCAACTGTCAACAACCCTGATGAGAATCCACTGCCTCTGCCTCCCTGTCAACTGTGCATACACACCCGCATCCGCGTTCCGAGGAACACGAATGCAAACTGGATAAATCCAATCCCATAAGGTACACTAGGATCTGGCTTAAACCAAAGCCCACTAGTGTAAACTGTCCGGACACTGTGCGTGCACAAGTGCACGGATGTGACCGAACCCTGTCGCAAAACCATGCGACCTGTCGCAATACCATGCGACCTCTACTCTTTTGCCTAAAGGCGAAAAGCTTTCTGTGTGGGACTCTAAAGACTCGACACTACGCTGGCAGTGGGTTTAACCACAGACCGCAAGCGGCACTAGCTGTGCGTAACGGTCCCCAGGTAATGCCGACAAGAAGACCGACGAGGCGAAACCCATCTGAACTCCTACTGAGCCTGAGTGTGACATTCTCCGTACAGTCCGGTCTGTTCGTCTGATACATCGCATGGCGGGCCTAGGGGGCGGTAAACGTCAGTCCCCCAATAGCGGTACAAGTCGTGCCGGAGCGAAGCCCAAAACACCCTGAGATAACACTGGAAACCTACCAGTATATCTCGTTTGCCCTGGCCAGGGACTACTCGTGTAATGGCTCTCCTAGACACAGCGCGGTGTCAACCCCCAATACCGGGAGAGACGAATCCTGTCTAACCGTCACTGCCTCCAAGTGCTTCGGGACTGCACCCAACCACCACCTGTTTGCACGACTCCTTTGAGCCGTGGTAGGGTAGTGATCAAAGTACAGTGGGAACACACCCGAGGCTAAGTGACAGTGTCAAGTCAGCGGACTAAGCTGTACTCATGTCACCTGGGAACTGATAACTGACGATAGGTATAATACCAACTAGTCAGTTCCCGACGAGTCCTGTCCAGTGTACCCGTAACCTAACGAGCACCCGCATACTATCTCAAGTACGACGTACTGACGGCTGTGGGACAGACCGTCTCCCACACTGGGATGAGAAGCGCATGCGCTGGTCTACTCCGGAGTATCGATGCCCTGTCTCGATAGTCCTGCGACCAGGGACCTGAATAAGGATGTGCTTATAGATTACCCAGCCCCCACTAGTGTGACTGCCATCACAACGCTGGTAATCAAGCAAAGATCCTAAGGGCTCCACTAATGCGTATAAGTGATATACTGAAATAAACACAAGTACACATTGAAGTAGAAACAAACCAAGTAGCATACTACTATTTTGAGCAAGATTGTATATACAAGGTGAATATCCCAAGCATCCATTAAGTAATATACAAACTAGTATGATACAGTAATGGCCTCTAGGGCATATACACTAACAATCTCCCACTTGCACTAAGGCCATGTACTGGCGTATCGAAGACCTATCATCTCGATCAGCCGCTCGAACTGAGTCTGGGGCAAGGCCTTGGTGAATGGATCTGCAGTGTTGTCTTCTGAAGCGACTCTCCGAACCTCGATCTCCTGGCGATCCACGATCTCCCTGATCAGGTGATACCGCCTCAAGATGTGCCTGGATTTCTGATGGGACCTGGGTTCCTTCGCTAATACTATAGCCCCGTTGTTGTCGCAATACAGAGGTATTGGATCAACAATGGACGGAACCACCTGAAGTTCTCTCAAGAACTTCCTCATCCAGACAGCTTCTTTTGCGGCATCAGATGCAGCGATGTATTCCGCTTCCATCGTCGAGTCTGCAACGGTTTCCTGTTTGGAACTCTTCCAACACACCGCCCCTCCATTGAGGGTAAAGACAAAACCCGACATGGACTTGGAATCATCCTTGTCACTCTGGAAGCTGGAGTCAGCAAAGGCCTCGATCTGGAGGTCTTTTCCGCCATACACCAAGAACATCTCCTTAGTCCTTCTCAGGTACTTGAGAATGTTCTTTACCGCTATCCAGTGTTTCTCCCCAGGGTTAGACTGATACCGGCTTACCACACTAAGTGCATAAGCTACATCCGGTCTGGTACACAACATCGCATACATTATAGAGCCTACCGCAGAAGCGTAGGGTATAACAGACATGCGATCCCTCTCCAAATCAGTCTTGGGAGACATCTCTTTAGAGAGGGTGATCCCGTGACAAGCCGGTAGGTTACCGCGCTTGGAATCTTCCATACTGAACCTCTTCAGTATGGTGTCGATGTACCTGGACTGTGAAAGTCCTAATATCCTCTTGGATCTGTCACGGTAGATCCGGATACCCAGAATGTATGAGGCATCACCCAGGTCTTTCATGGAGAACCTGTGTGACAAGAACCCCTTGACAGATTGTAGCATAGGAATGTCATTTCCTATTAAGAGAATGTCATCCACGTATAAAACGAGGAATACTACAGTTCTCGCTACAAATCTACTATAGATGCATGATTCATCTGGATTTTTGATAAAGCCAAATTCTTTGACCGTCTCATCAAAGCAGATGTTCCAACTCCGCGATGCCTGCTTTAGTCCATAGATGGACTTAAGCAACTTGCACACCTTTCCGCTGCTCCCACTCTGAATGAAACCCTCTGGCTGGTCCATATAGACACACTCCTCTAAATTTCCATTTAGAAAAGCTGTCTTTACGTCCATTTGCCAGATCTCATAATCGTGGAAGGCAGCAATGGCAAGAAGGATCCGAATGGATTTCAGCATGGCTACTGGAGAAAAGGTTTCGTCGTAGTCCAAGCCAGGTCTTTGACGAAAACCCTTTGTTACCAGCCTAGCTTTATAGGTCTCAACCTGTCCATCTACACCAATCTTCCTTTTGAAGATCCACTTGCATCCTACGGGTTTTACCCCGTCTGGAGCAATGTCCAACGTCCATACCTTGTTGGTGTACATGGACTCCATTTCGGTCCGCATTGCATCCAGCCATTTCACTGAGTCAACGCTCTGAACGGCCTGCTGGAAGCTAGTAGGCTCATCATAATCTATGATGCAATCCTCTCTATCCCCGTCTATGAGAAAACCGTAGTATCTCTCGGGCGGATGAGACTGCCTACTACTTCTGCGGAGCGGCGTAGGAATGTCCTGTTCTGTTGAACCCTCTGGTTCCACTAAGCTTTCAGTAACAGTCTGTGGTTCTGGAATTTCTTCCAGTTCTATTGTGCTCCCACTTATCTGGTTTTCCAAAAACTCAGTTTCCAAGAAGTAGGCATGACGAGAAACAAGAACTTTTTGTTCCTCTTCACAGTAGAAGAAATATCCTTTTGAGTTCTTTGGATACCCCACAAACTTGCACTGTACTGAGCGTGCCTCGAGCTTGTCCGCATGCTGCTTTTTGACAAAAGCCGGACATCCCCATGTCTTAATGTGCTTAAGATAGGGTCTCTTCCCACACCACATTTCATATGGTGTGGAAGGCACAGTCTTAGTCGGAACTCGGTTCAAAAGGTACGCTGCTGATTCTAGCGCATACCCCCAGAATGATCGCGGCAACTCAGCGTTACTCATCATGGACCGCACCATATCCAATAGGGTGCGGTTCCGTCTCTCCGATACACCGTTATGTTGCGGGGTGTATGGAGGAGTAAGCTGAGAGAGAATTCCGTTCTCTTTTAAATAGTCCAGGAACTCGGCACTTAAGTATTCTCCACCTCGATCCGATCTTAGAATCTTAATACTTTTGCCGGTCTGTTTCTCCACTTCATTCTTATACTCCTGGAATTTTCCAAAGGCCTCGGACTTATGTTTCATTAAGAAGACATAGCCGTACCTTGAGAAGTCATCCGTAAAAGTAATGAAGTAAGAATGTCCGCTTCGGGCATGTGTAGACATTGGACCGCACACGTCACTGTGTACGAGTCCCAAGAGCTCGCTCGCTCTTACTCCATGTCCAGTAAACGGAGTCTTTGTCATCTTTCCTTTGAGACAAGATTGACAAGTGGCATACGATTGATATTCGAACGCATTCAAATATCCTTCTGTATGTAACTTAGTCAACCTTCTCTCATTGATGTGACCCAATCTACAATGCCATAAGAAAGTCTGATTTATTTCCGGAGACTTTCTTTTGTGTGTATTCTGGACGTTGAAAATTTGTGGTTGGTTTAACACGTATATACCATTACTCAATGTACCTGACCCAATCAAAACTTGATTAAGGTGAATGTTTACAACATTACTTACAAACGCAAATTCATAACCTTCTTTAGAAACTAAAGATACAGAAATGATATTACAAGTTGCGTTGGGTACAAAAAAGCAATTACGCAAAACCAAAACATGTCCATCTGACATTCCCAGGTGATAGTCCCCCACGGCTTTAGCATCCATGCTAGCTCCGTTCGCAACTTTGAGGGTCATGTCACCTGCCTTCAAAACCCTACGGTTTCTCAACGCCTGCAAAGAATTACAGATATGAGATCCTGATCCGGTATCCAATACCCAGGAAGTAGAGTTTATTGAAAGACAATTTTCAATAACATACACACCTGAAGCTGAAGCTGCAACCTGCTTCAATTCCTGTGTTCTGGCCTTCCAGGCCCTGCAATCATTCTTCCAGTGTCCTTTCTTATGACAATAGAAGCATTCTTCTTTATCCACAAGCTTCCCCGCTATTTTTGTTGCTTTACCTTTTCCCTTCGTATCCACTTTACTAACACCGCCCCTTGGTTTGGCGGGGGCCTTCTTCTTCTTTCCCTTGGCTTTCGCCTTGGACCTAGAAGAAGATGATCCTCCTACAAACAAAGTGGATGTTTCCCTACCTTTCTGTAGGGTGCCCTCTGCGCTCCTCAGCATGTTGAGGAGCTCTGATAGTTCAACCTCTTTTTCTTGTAGGTTGAAGTTCAGTATAAACTGGGCGTAAGTGGAAGGAAGGGACTGGAGAACTATATCCGTATATAGCTCACTCTCCAATGTGATCCCTAGGTCAGCGAGCTCCTCAATGAAGCCGATCATCTTTAGCACATGCTCGGCTACTGATGATCCGACGGCCATTCTTGTCGAAAACAACTTTTTCGACGCTTCGTATCTTGCGATACGTGATTGCTCTCCATACAGTTCTTTTGTATGGAGCAATATGGACTCCATGTCCATATTCTCATGCCTCCTCTGATGTTCGTTGTCCATCGAGGCAAGCAGGAGGCATTTGGCCTTCGCGCTATCAATCTCCCAAGTCTTACGGATTTCCTTATCCGCGACGCTGGAAGTTGGACCAGGGACAGGGGGAGCTTTGGTGGTAAGAAGATACCCCAGCTTGTCATAAGTGATTGCTATCGTGACATTCCTGAGCCAATCTTTGTAGTTTGGCCCTGTCAGTTTGTTTTTATCTAGGAGTAACTTAAGTCCAGTCATGTTGATTGGTCGCTGCAATTAGGAGAGAGAAGAAGAAACACTCAGCATGATGCTCTTGCAAGTTTAGAGTGGTTTTTAGTTTGTCTAAACAGGATGGCTCCCACTGTTTCTCGAATCCCTCCTCAAACCATAAAGGAAGAATTAGCCGGGATCAATCCCACCGTACAATACTTGCTTAACCGTTCAGCCAGGCCGGTGTCGGTACTTCGAGGGAGGTTTTCCAACGCTTTCGCGAAGTTCCTTAATTAAAGAACCTCTTTTCCCTGGGGGCGTAGCCCCGCTAACACCTTTCTAGGCACCTACTAGGTTTATAGCATTGATCGTTAAGTGAGAAATTTCCCGAGGAGTAGCATATACTCACAGTAGGATCGGGATCCAAATATCATTGCGTGACGAAACTGAAGGAATCCTACCAGTATCATCACACTCCAAATGGTATGCAAATCTAGCAAGTTTCAGTACTTATGAAACTCCCGATGTGGATTTTTGCCCCATGCTCTTATGACCTTGACTTTGGCCAATAAATCATAAGTCACATGTCAAGTTCTGCCCGTCGTTCTCCAGGTTAATTTGAATCCACCCGCACCTACCCTTGACTTTGGCCAACAAGGCAGTACGACTGTTCCAAACCAACGCATCTATCTATGCTGCACATGAATACCCAATAGCTACCAATCACTGTGCCTTGACTTTGGCCAACAAACACAGCTTGAATACTATTGACTATTCATGTGAAACGACGGAGGGCTACGGATGGTTTTGGCGAAACCGTGAACGTAGT
This sequence comes from Agapanthus africanus, assembly GCA_030015575.1. Classification (NCBI taxonomy): domain Eukaryota; kingdom Viridiplantae; phylum Streptophyta; class Magnoliopsida; order Asparagales; family Amaryllidaceae; genus Agapanthus; species Agapanthus africanus. The sequence goes on along the minus strand of JASDDO010000012.1, from coordinate 63,452,803 downwards.
GAACTTGATTTAATCGATGGAACGAGATAGCTTTTAGAAGGAGTGGCTCAAGCTCCGCATTTAAAAGTTATTTTGAAAAGAACCGAGTGGTTTTTCGAAAGTGTTCCAACGACTTTAACTTGGTTTATTATCTTGCATTAGTTCTTTTAATGCGTGATATTCTTGCATTAGTACTTTTAATGCGTCCCATCATTTAACCCTACCATTGCAGAAAACAACCAAAATATGACGTACGCTTATGCCATTCGCATTCGCCACTGGGCCCCGTCATTACCCGTTAGGTTACTTAACTAACGACAGAGCGGGGGCTGGGCTAGCGCGTCTGTAAAACATAAGTAACGCCTAAATAGTAAGCAATGATAGACATTACAGATCACAGATGAATGCATTGGATATACTAGCAATCCGCAATCCTTTCGAGCCTGAAACGAAAAGCGGATAACACGGTCGCGGTGAATAGCCAAATACCCCACCCAAGACCCCTACGGGTGCGGCAAACTACCCGCCAAGTACTCGGTAGTTTGTGCACCCCTCCATGGGTCTATCCTAGGAGCAAAAACAGTAAAAAGAATTATACAATGACGGCTACAACCCCGACCCGGTTGTGCGGCCAAACAAATAATATTATTACATCAATTTACATTTACAATGAATGAAAGAAAAACAAAAGCTCATCTCACATCCACCCCGGCTATTCACCCGCGACAGTCCAACACATTCATATACACATTCCAGCACATTACAGATCATGTATAACCCCGACTAATCGACTTATAGCGATTAGCCGACGTTCAATACATGCAAGCATCACAGATATAACCATCATAGTCAAAGTGCAGTGAAGTTCGGAAAAAATACGGAATTATAGGACCCCAAAAGGAAATTTCTTTTCTGGAAAATCTGGGTACATATAATATATTTTAAAAATCCCAAAACCAACACACAAACACACTGCACGAAAAACGATGCAGAGAAGACATCAAGTCGCGGCGGTTCCGCGGCGTCTAAGAAGGGTCACGCGGCGGAAGCGCGGCACTTTAGGCGAATCACTGTATCGTTTTTCTTGGGTGTTCACACAAAACCCTGAGCCGAATTTAGGAGTATAAAGTTTTTCATTTCGAGCAGAAAAAATTTCAACAGAAACTCAGTTTTTGTGATTATCCGGTTTTGTGATTTTTTTCGGTTCCGAACTTCGTTACACTTCACTACCAAGCTAGTTTAAGTTTAGTTAGGCTCTGATACCACTGTAAGTCCATATTGCGACCCCCGGTTCTTACGGGGAGGCGGAAACGGTATAAAATCAAAATTTTTATCGCAAGAGGCAACATGGACTAACTTATGGTCGGGATCGTTACCTAAACTAAAACTAGCAAACTAAGCTAAAGATATTTAGCTACTCGGATAGAGATGGTTATACCTAGCTAGTCTTGAACTCCTTCGTCTTCAAGCTCCGGTGGTGGTCCGATGGCTCCTTCTCGTCGTCTCCGTACGCCGAAGATAGATCCACTTGAAAGCTCCAACCTTTAGCTCCTTCTTCGGTCTTTGAAGAAACTAGTTCACTTGGTTTGCTAAACCTAGTGAACTAGAATGAGTAGAGAGGAAATAGAATGGGATTTTATCTATGGTTCTTGATTCTCAACTCATGAGACAAGAGAACCATAGATCAAGAGAGGGAGCAAGAGGTTGAGGGTGAGAGCAAGGGGAGAGCTCAAGAACAAGAGAGAGAATGAGCAAGAAAGAATATGAGGCTCTCTTTTTCCTTTCACCCTCTCATAATCCAAAGTGATCATAACTCATCATATCAAAAAAGTCTTTTGGTGATGGTTAGAAGCAACCATAAGGTTATCATATCATGCACTCATTTTACTCAAAAAAGCAAGCAAGAAAAAAGTCTTTGGCATGAAATGATAACCATGGTCATCATGATGGTCAACTAGTCAAGCCTAGTCAACCGGTCAACAAGTCAACAAACGTCAACAAGTCACCAAAGTCAACAAGTCAACAAAAGTCAACAAGTCAACAACCATATCACCATAATACTTAATTAATATAATAGTTAATCACAAATCATATTCTCATTAGGGTTGAGCAAAAAGTCAAAAGTCAACGGTCAACTGTCAACAACCCTAATGAGAATCCACTGCCTCTGCCTCCCTGTCAACTGTGCATACACACCCGCATCCGCGTTCCGAGGAACACGAATGCAAACTGGATAAATCCAATCCCATAAGGTACACTAGGATCTGGCTTAAACCAAAGCCCACTAGTGTAAACTGTCCGGACACTGTGCGTGCACAAGTGCACGGATATGACCGAACCCTGTCGCAAAACCATGCGACCTGTCGCAATACCATGCGACCTCTACTCTTTTGCCTAAAGGCGAAAAGCTTTCTGTGTGGGACTCTAAAGACTCGACACTACGCTGGCAGTGGGTTTAACCACAGACCGCAAGCGGCACTAGCTGTGCGTAACGGTCCCCAGGTAATGCCGACAAGAAGACCGACGAGGCGAAACCCATCTGAACTCCTACTGAGCCTGAGTGTGACATTCTCCGTACAGTCCGGTCTGTTCGTCTGATACATCGCATGGCGGGCCTAGGGGGCGGTAAACGTCAGTCCCCCAATAGCGGTACAAGTCGTGCCGGAGCGAAGCCCAAAACACCCTGAGATAACACTGGAAACCTACCAGTATATCTCGTTTGCCCTGGCCAGGGACTACTCGTGTAATGGCTCTCCTAGACACAGCGCGATGTCAACCCCCAATACCGGGAGAGACGAATCCTGTCTAACCGTCACTGCCTCCAAGTGCTTCGGGACTGCACCCAACCACCACCTGTTTGCACGACTCCTTTGAGCCGTGGTAGGGTAGTGATCAAAGTACAGTGGGAACACACCCGAGGCTAAGTGACAGTGTCAAGTCAGCGGACTAAGCTGTACTCATGTCACCTGGGAACTGATAACTGACGATAGGTATAATACCAACTAGTCAGTTCCCGACGAGTCCTGTCCAGTGTACCCGTAACCTAACGAGCACCCGCATACTATCTCAAGTACGACGTACTGACGGCTGTGGGACAGACCGTCTCCCACACTGGGATGAGAAGCGCATGCGCTGGTCTACTCCGGAGTATCGATGCCCTGTCTCGATAGTCCTGCGACCAGGGACCTGAATAAGGATGTGCTTATAGATTACCCAGCCCCCACTAGTGTGACTGCCATCACAACGCTGGTAATCAAGCAAAGATCCTAAGGGCTCCACTAATGCGTATAAGTGATATACTGAAATAAACACAAGTACACATTGAAGTAGAAACAAACCAAGTAGCATACTACTATTTTGAGCAAGATTGTATATACAAGGTGAATATCCCAAGCATCCATTAAGTAATATACAAACTAGTATGATACAGTAATGGCCTCTAGGGCATATACACTAACAGAAGTTACCACCTCCCATGACCTGCTGATAACTTGTAAGGCCATCATCACCATGATACTGACCTTCCTGTCACCGTCTATAAGAAAACCGAAGTATCTCTCGGATGGCCGAGGTCACCTACTAATATCTCCGGAGTGGCTAATGGTTTTTTAAGTCTAATTGAATCTTCAGGTTCTACTAAATTTTCGGTAATTGTTTGTGGTTCTGGAATCACTTCCATTTCTACCATACTCCCACTAGTTTCTTTTGCAAAAATATTCATTTTATAAAAAGGTAGCGAGTCAAGAACAATGTAACCATTGATCTTGAAAATGGTAAAAACAAAATCCTAGCGAATGCTTGGGATAATCCACAAACCGCCATTACCGAATCGTGCCTTGAATTTGTCCGGATTCTCCTTTTAAATAGAAACCGGATAACTCCATATCTTAACAACCTCAAGATATATAACCATTCTATATCCATATAGAATCAAGGTACTAATTTAAATGGAATTAGATTCAAAAGTCATGCAACTGTTTCCAGTGCACATCACCTAATGGAAAAAGGCTAATACAACATTACACATCATGGAGCACACTCACGGATGAGTAACCTGGAAGACAATCATGTTCTCAATATTACTTTGATGGAATACTTAGCATAAGTATCTACATTTTCGATCACTTCGAAGAATCCTGATACTTCCAACATATGGTTCTTTACTTTATTCTTATACCTATAAACTTCTCACGATCTTTGGACCTTGCATTACAACGAATGCGTGTCTAAAATCAGAGAATTCATAGGTAAACCTGAATGAAGTAAGAGTACCAACCCCTTATCCCGAAGGAGACCGAACAACATACATTTTCTTGTATAAGTCCCAAGAGTATACTAACTCAAATTCCGTGTTTTGTAAATTGAAAACTGTATTTTGATCGAGAATGTCTTACTCCGTTATTCAATGCACCTTACCTTATTCTCAACTAATAAAAGTAAATGTTTATAACACAATTTTCAAAATATATATCTCACTTTATAAGATAAAGGTACATATATTTTATTTTAAAATTTTATGCACAACAACGGTTATTCGAAACCAAATATTTGCCATTAAGCAAAGCTAGGCGATTTAATCCAATACCACCAATTGCAACGAATTCCGATATTGGGGATCAAATTTCCCCTTTTCCAATATTCTACTCCTACTCATCATCTGTAACACCGTACAGATGTGAGATCCATGTCCGGTAAATATATTCTCTGGAGTTAGAATTGATTGGGAAAACAGTTCTCTTTTACAAGTATACAGAAAAACTGAAACATTAAAATGTTTCATAGGAGGTGGCTAGGTATTTCTAGTAATGCCTTTTCCATTATCCAGATTCATGACAGTAGTCGCAATTTCCTTTGCCCTCATTTCAATCCCTTTATATGTCTCTACATCTTACCTTCTGTACACCGCACTTAGACTAATTGATTTTCTTCCTTCCCTACCTTTCGGCACCAGCCCAAGGTTTGGAAGAAGACTATCCAATAAGCGTAACATGTGTACTCTCCTAATACAAGGAGTCTCGCAATCTGAGAGAAGGTAAAGGGAAGAGACAACCGAATAATCCTATTCAATCTATCCAGAACCTGTGGCCATTCTCGACTGAAGTAACTTCTTCGAGTTCGTATGTAACTATACGATGGTCGTTCCAAACAATATGGATCATCGTAGTGATACGACGTGTTCTGAAGAAATGCAAAGAGTAAAGTAGGAGTAGCAGGGACATATGCGATTTTGTCGCAAATCAAGACAAGCCAAAGCCAAACTCTATAAAAAGGTTCGGTCAATTAGGTTCATGAGTTTTTTAGGTAAATCATGGGTCGCTGTACCAGAGAGAGAGAGAGAGAGAAAAGAAACACTAAGCGTGCACTCTATTAAGATTAGATTGGTTTTCATTTTATTTAATTAGGATGGCTCCCACTGTTTCTTCGAATTCTCCTTCAAATCCTAAAAGGAGAACCAGTCGGGATCATTTACACTTTACAAGTTCGCTAACCGTTCAGCCAGGCCAGCGTTGGTACTTCGAGGGAGGTCCCCCGTGCTTTCGCACGGACCAAATTAATAACCCCGTTTCCGCAGAGGCGTAATCTCGTTAACACTTTCTAGACACCTAATAGGTTAACTAATTGTGAAGTGAAAAACCTCTCGGGGAGTAATACATACTCATCGGTGGGAATCGGGACCCAACTATCATCATGTGATGACCTGACAAAATCTACTCAAGTCACCACACTCCAGAAGGTATGCGCATGCCTGGCAAGTTTCCCGTATATTTGAAACCCCCGATATGGTTTTTGCCCTTAACGGCTTATGACCTTGACTAGGTCAACAAACCATAAACCGCTAGTCAAGTTCAACCCGTCATTTTCTTGATTACATTAAACCCACCCATGCGTGCCCTTGACTAGGTCAACAAGGTCGCACGACTGTCCTAACCTATCGCATTACAATGCACAGAAAAGCACCACTCAGCTACCGTACACTATGCCTTGACTAGGTCAACAAACGCAGCACAAATATTAAGTAATGCCAATCTGAAACGACGGAGAGCTACGGATGGTTTTTGGCGAAAAACGTTTAACGTAATGAACTTGATATTGTTGAAGGAACTCGAGTGACTTTGAAATGGAGTGGTTTAAGCTCCGCTTTTTAAAACCAGTAACATAAACCTTTGCTTAAGAGCGAACTCCCCGCGAAGGGATCAAGGCTCTTCCTTCATAGAATGAGGTGCGGGATATTCCTAACCGAATACCTTTATGCAAAGCAAAAGAATATGACTATGAGTTTTGAAGAAAACCGAGTAGTTTTAAAATTGATTCCGACAACATCATTTAGGTTTATTTTTCCTTACATTATTTAGATAATGCGTTTCCATCATTTTAAGTTTCCAAGCCACAGAAGAAATAACCAAAATAACATGCTTTTATATGCTATTTGCATTCGCCACGGGGCCCCGTCATGCACCGTTAGGTTACTTAACTACCGGAAGAGTGGGGGCAGGACTAGCGCGGATGCAAAACATATAGAAGTATTTACTATATATATAGAGAGAGAGAGAAAGAGAGAGAGAGAGAGCGAATAATGGAAGAAAGATGCCATAGGAAGGAATTCCCTCCTATGGTGTCGAAAAAGTACGCCCTCCATCACTTTTTCCGACGATCGGAACCCATCATCTTCATCGTTATCATATAAGATGTGGGTACTGTTGGATATAGTGCCCTCAAAGTCAATTATTGGATCACAGGTACGTGATTGCAATGATTGAGGAGGACCTATACCGGTGGCACAGTCTTACTCGAGATGATAGTATGCTATCTGGTTTGCCTTTATCAGTCGTGTACATGTTCAGGTGGCTGATCACTATTACACGTTGATAGAGCCCTTAGGATCTTGCTTGACTACCAACAGTATGATGGCGATCATATACGTGAGAGCTGGGTAGTCTATAAGTACATCCTTAATAGTGGTCCCTGATCGTGGGAGTTTCGAAACAGGGCATCGATACTCCGGAGTAGACTAGTGTATACAGTCGAGACCCCGATGAGGGGCGGTAGCCGGTCTCACAAGCCACTGGTGTCAGTTGGATCACCTAAGATATATACAGGTGCTCATTGGGTTATGAGTACATCGGACAGGACTCGCCGGGAACCTGCTAGTTGGTATTTATACCTAGCGTCAGATAGCAGTTCCCTGGTGACATGTGTACAGGTTAGTTCATCGACCTGAGGTCGTCATTTGTCTCGTGTGAGTTCCCACTGTGCTTTGATTTCTACCCTACCACGGCTCAAAGGAGTCGTGCAAACAGGTCTTTTTTGGGTACAGTCCCGAGCCACATGGAGGCAAGTGAGCGGATCGGCAGGGGATTCATCTCTCCCGGTATCGGGAGTGAGATCGCGCTGTGTCTAGGAGAGCCATTACACAAAGCCCTCGGCCGAGGCAGGAGATTTACTGGTAGGTACTCCGGTAGTATCTCAGGGTGTTCTGGGCTACACTCCGACACGACTTATACCGCTATTGGGGGTCTGACGTTACCAGCCCCCTAGGCCCGATATGCGATACTCATAGACGAACGGACCGGACTATATGTATATTGTCACTGTTAGGCTCAGTAGGGTTCCAGGATGAGTTCGCTCATCGGCTTTCCTTGAGGTCAGTACATGGGCAGCCGTTACGCACTGCTAGTGCCGCTGACGTGCTTGTGGTTAAACCCACTACCAGGGTACTGATGAGTCATTAGAGTCCCCCACAGATAGTTTCCCAAGTTCGGGCGAAACGTTGTAGAGGCCGTATGGTTTTATGGCAGGGTTTGGAAAATACATGTGCGTTTGCGCACGTATCATATTTCGGGCAGATAATACTGGTGGGCTTTGGTTTAAGCCGGATCCATATATTATATTGAGTCGGAATATTTTAGTCTCTCGTATTCGTATTCGGTCGGAATACGGATACAGGTATGTATATACAGGTGAGGGGTATTTTCGTAATCCGTTACGAGAATATTTTAGAAGATGCATTTCTTTTGGTTAATCATTTTTGTTTAAATGGTTAAAAGGGTTTTTGGAAATGGTGACTCATGATTAGTGACTCATTTCTTCTACCATGTTCCTTAGTGACTCATGCTAATGAGTCACTAAGTGAGTCATGATAGAATTAATTTTTTTTGGATTAGGGTTTAGATATTTGATGGATATTTTCATGAGATATTTTTCTTGCTCAACCATGATATATCTAAACACAAGTGAGAAGGAAAAAAAAGTTGATGAGCTTAGTTTTTCTTATGCTCACTAGTTTTCTTGAGTTCACCATTTTTAATCCATAGCATCTTCTTCTACCTCCACCCTAACCCTCTCATGTGATGAGAACCCTAGGGTGTTTGAGACAAAGTATTCTACTCGTTCTCTACTTTATCTTGGTCATCTCTTTTGGCAGACTTGATGACCGAGTTGCCTCATTATAGAGGCGGGAGACCGTTTAAAGATCCGTAGATGTGGTGCCACCTCGAGGAGGAGACAGGAGATCGGAGTTGCCGTGAGGAGCGTGGGATGATGGCTAAAAACCGAAGGACTCGGATCGTTCGGTATAGCCTTTCTACCTCTTTACAGTTAGTTAGTTTAGCGTTAATGGCAAGATCCGGGTTATAGTATGCGATAGCGCCAGTTATAAAAGTTTTTATTCCGCGTTTGGCGTCAGATTGACGGTCGGGACGCTACCGTAGACTTACATGGTATCAGAGCCACACCATTAACGTTTACTAACTTGTTCTAACGCGTTTAAAATATCGATCGGACGAAATTTCGAAAACCACATTTTTCTGTGTAAAGTTTCTATCGATTTTAAAAACTGGTCTAAAAATCATTTTGTGCATCTCAGAAAATCGATCAGGCTTTTTAAAGAATTCTGGTGAAATTTGGTCGACTGACTCTACAGTACTGCCGCGAAACAGCCGCACAAACCAAGGTTTGGCCGCGGTTCCGCCGCAGGTTTGGGGCATCAAACTACCATTTTTCTACAGTAACCTCCTGCATAGAAAATTGTGGTTTCTGGAATATTTCTTTTGGGCCCAGATTTTGTTTGTGTACTACAGATGTACGTGGGGCCCACTTCGGGAAGTTTTGTCGATCGAAATTTTAAATTTGTTAGTTTACAGTACTTACATTATATCTCCGACCGTGAATGTCATTCGAGCGGTAAATTGCGTCTAATTGCTATAGTCCTTTTAGACGGATTTGCGAACATGGCATTCGCGTTGATGTTCTGTGCTGTGCTGTGATGTTGCGGATTTGTCGTGGTGGATAGCTGTGTGCAATGGTAGTGCAGTTTGGATTTATTTGTACATTTGATAATGCGGGACGAGCGTCCAACATGCGGACTGCCGTCACTGCCTGTTTGTATAATATTCTTTTGGGGCACGACCGGGCTGAGGTCGATGTACCCGTTGTGCATATTTTTCATTTTTGTACTAGGTTTACCCCGCGACGGAGTGCACGGATAGCCGGGTTCTGGAGGGCAACGGGTCCGCATCTCATGGCTTTGAGAGGCAGAGGGGCCTCACTCTAGAATTGGCAGACTATTCGCCGCACTCATAGAGGATACAGGTTGACCCAAGGAGGGGTGCTCAAGTTACCGGATTCCGTGAAGTGCAGGGTGGTCCATTCACTTTGCTGTAGGGGCTGCCCCGCTTCAGGTTTTGGCGGGTGACTTGCCGCACCCGTAGGGGTCTAGGTTTCATTGCACAGGCTATCCACACGACCAGAGGAACGCCGGGTTTCAGTAGCGGCTCTGTGAAATCCGGGGATCCCAGATTATCTGTATTGTTCTGTGATACTTATTACTTTTTCTGTAATATTGTATCTTATCACGCCTGGAGCGATTATTGTATATTGGTATATATACTAGTAGATGTTGTATATGTTTTACACCCGCGCTAGTCCAGTCCCCGCTCTGTCATTAGTTAAGTAATTTAACGGGTGATGACGGGACCCAGTGACAAATACGGATGGCATATACGTACATTTTATTTTTGTTCTTTTCTGGTGTGATTAATTGATGGAACTGCGTTGATTTTGATCAATGCGAAGGAAAACAAAACTGTTTGGACGTTGTTGGGACAGTTTTAAAAAGTGTTATTACAAAGACGTTTTCTTTTGTTTTGCATAGTGGTATTCAGTTGGAATATCCTGCACCTCATTCGACGAGGCAAGGGCCGAGATCCCTTCACCGGGAGTGACCCTTTGGGCAGAAGTTTGCATCAGGGTAATAACTTCACTATAGTCGATTACATGTTGCTTTGCATCGCGGTATTCAGTTGGAATATCCGGCACCTTATTCCACGAGGAAAGAGCCGAGATCCCTTCACCGGGAGTGACCTCTTTAGCGAAGGTTTTCGCCGCTATATTTTATAAAAGGCTATCAGGTTTCTTCAGCGAGATCAAGTTCATTACGTTAAAGGTTTTTTGCCAAAAACCAGCCGTAGCCCTCCGTCATTTCATTTGGGTATTCAGTAGTATTCAAGCTATGTATTTCGACCTACGCCAAGGCATAGTGTTTGGTAGCTACTGGGTATTCATCTGTTGCATAGATAGATGAGTTGGTTTGGGACAGTTGTTCTGCCATTTGGCCCACGTCAGGGGCATGTACGGGTGGGTTCAAATTGACAAGATAATGATGGGTAGAACTTGGCATGTGACTTATGGCATTTTGGCCTACGTCAAGGTCATAAGAGCATGGGGCAAAAATCATATCGGGAGTTTCTAAAGAAACTGAAACTTGCCAGGCATGCGCATACCTTCTGGAGTGTGATAACATGAGTGGATACCTTCATGTTATCATGCGATGAGAGTTGGATCCCGATTCCCACTGATGAGTTGGTTTACTCTTCGGGTGATCCCGATTGATTCTTCTTTCAGGTTTGGAGAAGAATTTGACAGTACAGTGGGAGGTTTCCTGATTAGATAAAGTGATAACCATTCTGATCTAGGTAAGAATGCACGTAGAGTGTTTCTTTTCTCTCTCTCTTTGGCAGCGACCTTTGACCAACCCTAGACTATGACTCAGTGGCCAAGTTGACCGAACCTTCTTAAAATACTGCCTTTTGGATTGTCCTAAGTTGCATAAGTCATTGTCGCTCCTTCTTTTACCCTTTGCATTTCTCAGAACACCTCGTATCACTACGAACATCCACTTCCATTGGATAGATTCATCGTATGGTTATATACGAACTCGAAGGGACTTCTTCGAGGATGGATCCAGGTTCAGGAGAAATTGAATTGGTTTATTCAGTTGTCTTTTATCATCACCTTCTCTTAGGTTGCGAGGGCTCCTTGGTTTAGGAGAGTACACCTGTTACGCTTATTGGATAGTCTTCTTCCAAACCATAGGCAGGTGCCGAAAGGTAGGGAATGAAGAAAACCAATTAGCCTAAGTAGGGTATACAGAAGGTAATAAGTAAAGACAAAATAAAGAGATTAGAAAGAGGGAAAAGTAAATTGCGACTGCTATCATTCACGACCAAACCGCTGTTTCCCCCTATCAGAGCAAGGCTCTGTTTGAATTTTGAAAATTCAAATTTTGAAGCAACGCTTCGGTTCCCGTGCGCTGCGCGCAACGCGCCACGTGTCAGAAGTTGACACGACAGCACATCGCCCAAGGCAGTACGTCCAATCAGAGCAAGGCTCTTTAAAAACATAAGCAACACTCAACTGCGCAAGCGCACGGCTGTGCGACACGTGTCTGCGCAGTTGCGCAATCGCTGGTGCGCAAGCGCTTCACTGCGCGACACGTGTCTGCGCAGTTGCGCAAGCGCACGGCTGCGCGACACGTGTCTACGCAGTTGCGTAAGCCCAAATGCGTAAGCGCACGGCTGCGCGACGCGTGTCTGCGCAGTTGCGCAATCGCTGTTGCGCAAGCGCTTCACTGGGCGACACGTGTCTGCGCAGTTGCGCAAGCGCTGGTGCGCAAGCGCTTTACTGCGCGACACGTGTCTGCGCAGTTGCGCAAGCACAACTGCGTAAGCGCACGGCTGCGCGACACGTGTCTGCGCAGTTGCGCAATCGCTGTTGCGGAAGCGCTTCACTGCGCGACACGTGTCACTCACTGGGAGAGTTGCGCAAAACAGAATGAATCTTGTTAAAACAAGAAGATTTTCTTGTATAAAGCAGGAGCCTTTGGATCAAAGATTCAACAGTGGGGAAAATTCCCCAAATCACTCAGGAAAAGATTTATTGAACAAATTTAACTAAATTTTGAGCACTATAAAAAGGACCCCAGACCTCATTTCAAAGGATCATCTGGTTTTAAAAAAAAAAGAGAAAGAAGAGAACTCTGGAGAATTCCTTGAGAACAAAAAGAAGAAGGTAAAAACCTTTAAAACAAGAGAGAATTCTCTTAGGAATAGATCATTGATCTAAGAAAAAGATCAGTGATCTTTAACAAATAAATAAAAATAATAAAAAAATAGTGCCTTGCACTTGCTATGAACCTTTGGTTCTCTGAAACAAAGAAAAACTTGTTTTTCTTTGATTCAAATCAAGGGATAAAAAGTGCCTTGCACTTCTGTTCTTGAATCTAAAAGATTCTTGGTGCTCTGCATAAATGCAATGCATTACTTGAAGGGCTAGGCCCAGATCAAAAGACCTAGCAGGCCAAAATAAACTGCAAAGCAATATAAAGGGCAGAGCCCAAATGAAATTGATGCTTTGCATCATTTATAAAGGGCAGAGCCCAAAACAAATTGATGCTCTGCATCTTTTTGGGCAAAGCCCAAATAAAAATAAAAATAAAAGATGCAATGCAAAAGCCAATAAATGTTGGACATTTTCAACTGGACTTAGCCCAATCATGGCCATAAGTCCTTAAATTAAATTGACTGAGCAAAATGGCTCTCCTAAATCAATCTACATCCGGTACGAGGGTACATCTCCGAACTCCTCTGATATATATCGTTGTAATTCCTCAACGACGTCAAAGAGGTGACGAGTCCCAACGACCAGATACCCCATATGGACCGAAACGTCCCTAAACTAATATCGGACCGAAACGTCCCTAAACTAATATCGGACCGAAATGTCCCTAAACTAATATCGGACCACCACGTCCCTAAACTGGAATATGGACCACTACGTCCCTAAACTGGCGATGGACCACCACGTCCCTAAACTGGAAAATGGACCACCACGTCCTTAAACTGGAATAACAGAGCTTCCAAATGCTCTTTTGCCGGATCTAAACGGTCCCGTTTAAGTTGATCTTAGCCCCAAACACGGCTAACGTATCCTTAAACATTCAAATGGATTATAAAACTCCCAATCAACTCTGGTACGAGGGTACAACTCCGAGCTCCTCTGATATATGTCGTTGTAATCCTTCAACGACGTCAGAGAGGTGACGAGTCCCGATGGCCATACATTAAATTAATCACTACGTCAAGTTGATCTTAGTCCCAAACAGGACTAACGTATCCTTAACGAACGTTTAAGTTGATCTTAGCCGCAATGCGGCTAGTGCATCCTTAAACTAAAAACACCAAAACCAAATCTAAGTAAATACGGATTTGGACTAATCCACGTCCTACGGGCGACGGCATTACTCAGTCTCCGTATACAATCCACGGGCAACCACAAACAAAACAAACACACACGACACGAAATGAAATTCTGGAGAAGGAGAAAGTTGTTACCGCGATGCGGTAGCGTAATTAACTGCAGGGGCTTGCGCCTGCAGGGAAGAGCGTCCCCACAATCAAAAAACCCCTCACCCTGAGGGGGAATTTGACGAAGTCTGCTACATCGGCCGCATCCGTTTAAACCTCCGATACACGGTGCCATAAATCAACTTGGCATCTTCGGAGAGATAAACGGATAAAACCAAATAGCATCTGCCCCGAACCTCAGGCACCGACGCGAAGTCCAGGCCGCCGTTCGGAGGGGAACAGATTCTGGCACGCCCGGTGGGACCTTTTCCTCTTTCCACTCCACACTTCGTGTGTCGTCTTCGCGAACCAATCGCGGTTTGTTAAATGGTTGCCTACAGATTTCAAGTTGCTAAGATTTGGTCTTTTTTCTGGCGCAGAACTCAAGCATCCATGGATTCTAACTGCACCAACTGCGCGAAGTACCACTACAACGGACGCTCCACCTCACCTAGAGGTGTAACATATGGGCCCCAAGCGGCCTCTTTCCTCGCTCTGCCGGTAGAACAGGTGACCCAGGCCACCACCGGCCTGTTTTTCGGGACCATGGTCCCACCTACAAGCTTCTCTATACCGATACCCGCACCGGAAGCGAACAAGAAGTCGGTGTTCGACCGGCTCACTGCTGCCACGACCCCTGTCAACGGGTCGTCCGCTACCGAACCGACAGCCTCTGTCTTCACCAGGCTGAATCGGAACTCTAAATTGGCTGTCCCAAAGAGGGCAACGGCCGCTGTTCCGGAAGTCGTTAAGGCGGCTCCTCCCGCCAAAGAGTCAGTCTTTTCAAGACTGATGATTCCTGCTCCTACCCCGGCACGAGGATCTGTTTTTGACAGATTGGATATTACCCCGCAAAGAACAACCTCAGTCTTTAAGAGGTTAACACCGGCGGCGCCTCATTCAGACAAGGGGCAAAAAGAAGTTATCTCTATCGCTGAGCCGATCCCAACGGCTCGTCGTGCTCGACGTCGACATTGGCGACGAGTGAGGAAGGCAGGGGGCAATTCCCCCTCAGGGCTAACTCCACCTGCTCCAGTGGCGGAGGTCGACGCTGCTGTTCCGACTGGGAACAGCTTTGAATTGCTAAGGAAGGTGAGAAAGAACTCTCCAACCGCTACATTGAAAAGATCTCCTCCGCCTATGGAGAAAGCTCCGGAGACAAAGCAGGAACAGCCCCCTCAACGGTTGTCGTCAAAAATTTATAAAGTTTGGCGGAGGGTTCAAGATTTCGTGATTGACCCAGACCAGTTTCATCGCCAGAAAAAGGCAAAGGTGGAAAAGGACAAAAACCGCCCCATTAAACAGCAGGGGGCAACAATTGCTAGGATGCCCACTTCAACGGCTCCTTCAACCTCAATGGTCCACAAAAGAAAAAGGCCAGAAAAAGCTCCCGTGACACTGGCAAAGTTTAAAAGCGGTGAACCTAAACGCCCCAAGTCAGGGGGCATACCAGTTCATACGGTTTATATGGCTTCTAGAAAGGAGGAAAGCCGCACTTCTACGGGTCACCGACCGCTTACCCGATCAGTGACCAAGGCTCAGGAGCAGCAACAAAAGCTCCAGGAGATGATGACTACAATGGCTGCACTCACGGAACCAAAAGAGAACCCTGAGACGTCCTTAGATGAACGCCAAGAGGAAGAAACTGACGCCGAGTTCCTCCGCCGAGTACTGGAAAAGAGAGACAAAGAGGCTGCTGAACAAGCGGCCAACATACAGCGGATGGGCCTCCTCTTCCAGGATATGATAGGGATGATGATACAACAAGATCCCCCAACTGAAGAACCCCCGATCGTCCTTGGAGATGATAGGGGAGAGACATCAAACCCTCAGCCCGTTCTATCAACAGCTAAAGAGGATACAATCTCTAAAACTGATCTGGACGAATACATAGCCCAGCAAATAAGGGTTCATCATGCGGCCGAGGCAGCCGGCCATGTCGTAAAAACGGGGCGGCCATATCCGGGCTGGTATGACCAAATCAAGTACCCGCCGGGTTACACAATTCCCAAGTTCCACGTCTACAAGGGGACCGGCAATCCCCATCAGCATGTTGCCCAGTTCAGGGCGCTTTGCGGTAACACCGGCGGTGATGACAAGCTCTTTCTCTGCCAGTTCGTTGGAAGTCTATCAGATACGGCGTTCGAGTGGTACTCTGAACTCCCTAATGATTCTATTAAAACCTTCGCGGAAATGGAGCTGCTGTTTACCCAACGTTTTGCAAGTGCCAGTGAACGTACCCCGATGACGGCACTGATTAACGCTAGGGTAAAACCCGGCGAGACATGGGTTCAGTACGCTATACGGTGGCATAATCTATGGTCGAAGTGTGAGCAGCGCATAGAAGAAGCCCCTGCGGTGGGAATGTTTGTTGGAACCCTTGATCCACAAGCAACCATTTCACAGTTTATGATGTTCTTCAAGCCGACTTCCTTCCAGGCTTTGATTGACAAACTAGCGCAGATGGACCAGATGGGCCATAAACCCCCTCTCCCAAAGCCAGACTCCCGAAATGACAAAGGAAAGGGAAAAGCGATCATTGTCGCTAATGCTCAACAACAACCGAGCGACTCAAAGCCGGTTGCTCGTCCAAACAATACGCGCCCGTACGTACCCCTTGAGGATAGGATGGGAGGTTCTTATTCTTTCCCCCGCGATAAAACGAGGAGGCTATTCGAGCTGGCGTTGCGCAACAGACTCATAAATCTGCCAGATCCAAAACGCCCGTTGCAACCAAGTGACGTCAACGAGCCTAATTACTGCCCCTATCATCGAGTGCTAGGCCATCCGATTGAGGACTGCTACGTTTTCAAGAATTGGATTGAAAACCAGTATAGACAGGGCAAGTTTGCGTTATCTGACAAATGGAAGGTGAATCCTCCGCAGCCCCACACCGCTAAGGGGACAAATACGCCGGGGGCAACATGCTCCGTCATCGAAGAAGCCCCTTGGGAGGTTGTATTATCAGCCAAAACGAGGAGAATGCTAAATGATCTTCGGACATGTCCAGCGATCAAGTGGAAGAACCCATTAGAACCGCAGGTCGTTGAGGGGATGTTGAAGCCACGTCCAACTTCAAAGGCCAATGATGGGGGTTCAAGGAGTTCAAGCACTAGCGGCCAGTCGTCAAAGTCTTCGAAAAAGAAGAAGTCCAAGAAGCCCGTAGAGCCTAGCGATAAGCGCACGGACTTGCAAAAGCAAATTGACGCGCTGGAAGAATATAACCAAAAGGCGTGGACTCCCATCACGCTCCAAGAGTTCCTCAATCACGTTTTTCAAGAGGAAGATGAAGGAGAAAGTTCATCAGATGAATCCGAGGAAAATGTGGCGAGCTGTCATATGATCTCCCATTCGATCACGAACGATGAAGAGGCTTCTGGCACTAAAACGCTGGGGGCAGATACCGAATCAAGAATCCCGGAGCTATCAGTCGAAATGATTGAAGCGTTCCTTGACGAAGCTCGACTAAAAAGTAAAGCTGATCGAGAACGCGAAATGGCTATATTTGAAAGGGCCAAACGCCGGCGACTTAATGAAAGAGCTGAGATAATCCCGCTAGAGCGAAATGCCTCCGCCGTTGACAAAAGCCAATTCAAGATGAAGAAAAAGTTTGCTAAGGCCATATCAATGGGCATGAAGCTACCACCCTCTGAAGGAAACATCACCGGCGAATCGGAAATGCACCCCTCCTATTGCTTGTACCATCAGAAGGTGCCGCATCCCACTAAAGAGTGTAAAGCTTTCGATAAGTGGTGGCAAGGATATGTTACTCACCGGCAACAATTTAAGCGGGAAAAACGCAAAGCTCGCCGAGAGCAGGGCAGAACGATCAAAGTGCTTGATAAAACTACCGGTGGCTGTTGCATGATTGACACCGGAGGATCACAAGTGCCTATATTTGGGAGCGATTCTGATGAGGAGTTAGAGCTTGGCCCCCTCTTCAAAGAATCCACCTCGGGAAAAGAAGAAGGACCAAAGGTTTGCGAGAATATACAGCTACGCAATCGGACGCTACCTGAAAAGAATCTCGGACCCCTAAACAAGAAAGACAAGGGGAAAGGGAAGGCCTCTGAAGACATCGCCTTGGATGACCGAGTTGCGGAAGAGTTAACCGCCAAGAACCCGCCAAAGAAGAATAAAGTGGATTACAATGTCTTGGCGCATCTGAGAAAGCTACCCTCACAACTCAGCATTCTTGATGCTCTATTGCTATCAAAAGAGGCGAGAGATTCTTTGATTAAGGCCCTACAAGATCCGGACCAGTTCCAAGCCTTCCTAGCCGAACAAAAGATGAAGGATGAATTGGAAGAGGTGCACACGGCCGACGTCGCTTTCGGCGATGAAGACCTTCTCCTCGGGACATGCGAACACAATCGTCCCCTTTATGTCTCAGGATACTGCCATGACGTAAAGATAGGTAAAATCTTGGTTGATAACGGATCATCTGTTAATCTACTCAATGTGCGGGTGTTAAAGGAAATTTGCATGAGCGTCCAACACCTCGCCCGGGACAAGATCACCTTCTCCGGTTTCGACTCCCAATCATCAAAAACTCTTGGATCTGTGATATTGACGTTACGCTTCGGGCTACTCGTCACAGATATTAAATTCCATGTCATAGATGCCAAGACGTGCTACAATGCCCTACTCGGTCGACCATGGTTACACGAATACAACATCATCCCTTCTACACAACATCAGTGTATGAAATATTGTAAGGACGGTCTCGAGTACACTGTGGCAGGAGAATTGAATCTGTTTTCCGTGAATGAAGTTCGCAAGTATGAAGATGCCAAATACTTCTTGCCGAGTTTCGAGGACACGGAAAGGTGTCACAAGCCGGAGAACAAGACTAACGCCACCATCCCTATCTTCGGCAGTGACACTGAGGAGGAAGAGGATTTAAGTTATGCGGGTCCATCCCAATCCGCCAAGCCGGGACCATCCGTTCCTTCATTGATCTTCGGTAGTGATTCGGAGGATGAAGTTCATGCTGTATTCCCTGCTCGGCTTTCAATACAGGCTTCTGCCGATGAAGAGCGAAGTCTGCAGATAACCATGGTGCCGCTTGAACATCACAAAGAACTGGATGCACTCGACACCAACAGTGTGGAAGAATTGCAAACATTTTATGTCCCTCCCAGAAGAAAAGGCGAGAAGGCAATCCTATTCTACCGTTCTGAAGAAAACAAGGTGGAAAAAGAAGTTTGGCATGGCGCGGATCCCACGCTCGACAGACTTCAGCCTATCCGTCTTCCCAGATATTATACCGAAGGTTTGAAGAAACTGCTGAAACGCCAGGGGATATCCTTCACACAGACCGTTAGAAAAGCCAAATTCTATGACAAGGTCTGGAACGTTCCCGGGACTCAACGCAAACTGCCTAACGGGAAAATGGAAACAAAAGGGCTTGGGTACATCCGGTCAAAGAAACGAGAGCTAGTAAACAGCTGTTACGTCATGTATGACTTCGATGAAGAGACGGACGCTCAATGGGAGGACGCTAATCCTAAGCCAGTAAAAGTTCCCGATGAAAAATTGCCCGATCCATCATTTGAAGAACAAATGGACAGGCTTATAAGGGAAGCTTGTCAAAAAGTCCGAGATGATCACAACCGCGAGACGGCCATCTATGAGAAAGCCAAGACGCAACGCCTTCTCCAACGGGCCGTGAAGGATGAAAATGCCGCTCCTTGTCAACCTGCTACAAAAAAGGTTCGACGCGAAAGCAAAAACAAGTCGAAAGGCAAAAAAGGCGCTCAACAACCACAAAGCAGAGCTAAGAAACCATGCATCCGAGAGTCGAGCGTTATTGACCGGGCCCTCATGAAGAAAATGGGTCGAGCATACTCATTTCCTCGGAACAAAACAAGGAAGATACTCGATCTTGCTCTAAAATATCAAATGCTTACACTGCCAGAGTCTAAACACCCTGAGCAAGCAGGCGAAGTCTCCAACCCAAATTATTGCTTTTACCATCGAGTAGTAGGGCATCCGCTTGAAGATTGCTTTACCTTTAAGAATTGGGTTGAGGACCAATATCAGCTTGGCAAATTCGCGTTGTCTGACAACTGGAGGGTAGCGCCACCACAAAAGCACGAACCCGAAAACACAAGAACAGAACCAACTCTGCATTGGGGTTGGCAGAAAATTCGCACTTGTCATGTGATAACGATATTAAAAGAAGAGTCCGAGAACATGGACAGCCTTCCCTGGTGCTTCGAAAACAGCAATGATGAGGTGATCTCAGAATTTCCCCCAGCCCCGAAGGAACTGGAGGATGGAATACATACCACTGCAGATAACCTCAAGAAAATTGAGTTGGGGACGGTAAACGATCCGCGACCGACATTTGTCAGCGAACTGCTGTCTGAAGAGAGGGTGACTGCGTTAAAGGACGTCCTCGTACAGCATAAAGATTGCTTCGCATGGAACTATTCTGAGATGCCAGGACTAGATCCGGAAGTTGCTGTACATAGACTGGCGATATCCCCGGGTGTCAAGCCAGTTAAACAGACGCCGAGAAGAATGCGGCTCGAGCTCGAAATGAGCATCAACGCCGAAGTCAAAAAGCTGATAGACTCCGGCTTTATCCATGAAGTTCAATACCCTGAATGGATCGCTAACATCGTCCCGGTGATGAAGAAAAATGGGACAGTACGCATATGCGTAGACTTTCGGGATCTAAATAAAGCTTGCCCGAAGGATGATTTCCCAGTGCCAGTCACCGAACTGATGATAGACAACGCATCCACTCATGAGGTTTTCTCCTTCATGGATGGCTCATCAGGGTATAATCAGATAAAGATGCATCCCGAAGACCAGAAGCACACCGCCTTCAGGACCCCTCTGGGTATATTCTGTTATAAAGTGATGCCCTTCGGATTAAAGAACGCCGGTGCCACTTACCAAAGGGCCATGACGAAGATCTTTGATGACCTTATACACGAAATCGTCGAATGCTATATCGACGATCTCGTGGTTAAAAGCAAATCATACGAGGAACATCTCGAGCATCTGAAGACCGTATTTCAACGCCTTCGGCAATACAACTTGAAAATGAATCCGCTCAAGTGCGCATTTGGAGTTTCCTCAGGCAAATTCCTGGGATTTATTGTTCGACACCGAGGTATTGAAATAGATCCGTCAAAGATCAAAGCGATCATGGAAATGCCTCCGCCGAGAACTCTCAAACAGCTGCGGTCTCTCCAAGGGAGACTCGCATACATACGTCGATTTATAGCCAACCTTTCAGGCAAGTGCCGTCCCTATAGCCACCTGATGAAGAAGGGAACCCCGTTTGTCTGGGATCAAAAGTGCCAAAGTGCACTAGACGAGATCAAGCAATACTTGCAGAACCCACCGGTATTGGCTGCTCCGGTCAAGGGAAAACCCCTCATTCTTTATACGACCGCCCTCGAAGGTTCTTTAGGCGCATTATGGGCACAAGAGAACGATCAAGGGAAAGAAAGAGCACTCTACTACTTAAGCCGAGTTCTACTGGGGGCAGAAAGCAATTACTCTCCCATTGAAAAACACTGCCTGGCATTGATCTTCGCAATAACAAAGCTTAGACATTACGCATTAGCGCATGAAGTCCATCTCATTTCAAAGGTGGACCCTCTCAAATATCTAATGTCAAAGGCCATATTGACGGGACGACTCGCTAAATGGGCCCTGCTCTTAATGAAGTTCTCGATAACGTATCGACCCCTCAAGGCAGTGAAGGGTCAGGCCATAGCTGACTTCCTTGCTGAGCACCCGATACCTGACGATTCTCCCCTGAATTGCGATTTGCCAGACAAGCATGCGTTTGACGCAATCGACGGTGGTGACACCCGTTGGGAACTTTATTTCGATGGAGCATCTTCTATGAAGAAGCACAAACAAAGTACGTCAATGATCAAATCGGGAGTAGGCCTTATCTTCGTGACCCCACAAGGAGGAATAATGCGCTTCGCCTTCTCCTTAACAGAGCCGAGAATAAATAATGAAGCTGAATATGAAGCTCTGATAGCAGGACTCGAGATCGCCGTTGATATGGGAATTGAACATCTCCTCATATACGGGGATTCTCAACTGGTCATTAGTCAAGTGAACGGCGATTACCAAACATGCAAACCGGAATTGGTAAAATACGGTGAAAAAGTGCAACAACTGTTAACCCAAATTCCCTCCTACACTTTAGAGAGCATACCGCATGCGGAGAACAGCAAAGCGGACGCACTGGCCAAACTTGCTAAAGAACTGGCTGACGAGAACCTCGATGACGTTAGAATCGTGGTACAAAGCCGTCGAGTGCTTGCCCCAGCAGAAGTATCTCCGGAATCATCCGAAGAAAAAGGAGCGAACGAGGAGACAGCCCTGCAAATAAAAGATTGGGAAAATACCGAGGACTGGAGGGAAGTCTTCATAGATTACTTCAAGTTCCACCGAATGCCTGAAGAAGCGTCCATAAGACATCAGCTCGTAAAACGAGCTCTGTCTTTCGCCTTCGTCAACGATACTCTATACAAGAGGTCATTCGATTCTCTGTGGCTGAGATGCTTAGGACCTGACGAAGCGAGAAGAGTCGTCCAAGAAGTTCACGACGGACTTTGCGGTTCCCACCAAGCAGGCCCTAAGATGAAGTTAAAGATAAAACGGATGGGCTACTATTAGCCCACCATGATGCAAGACTGCCTCGAATATGCGAAGCAGTGTCACCCGTGTCAGATCCATGGGGACTTCATCCACCAGCATCCCAATCCACTGCATCCAACAGTGGCTAGCTGGCCATTCGAAATGTGGGGAACTGACATAGTCGGCCCCATCGAACCAGCATCGTCCAAGGGACATCGTTTCATCTTGGCGACGACTGATTACTTCTCCAAATGGGCAGAGGCGGTACCGTTGAGGGAAGTGAAGACGGAGAACATCCTCCATTTCTTCAAAACGCATGTCATATACCGGTTTGGAACCCCGAGAAGGATCATCTCTGATAACGGGCCAGCCTACCGAAGTCATAAAATTAGCCGCTTCGCACAGCAGCACCATATAGACTGGAGATATTCCTCAGTCTATAATCCGCGGGCTAACGGTCTCGCCGAGGCCTTCAACAAGACCTTGACGAAAATTATGAAGAAAACGGTGTCCCGAAACAAGAGGGACTGGCATGAGAGGTTGTAAGAGGCTCTTTGGGCGTATCGAACCACGTTCAAGACGGCCACGAACGCAACGCCCTACGCGTTAGTATTCAGAACGGAAGCGGTGCTCCCCCTTGAAATAGAATTACCTTCTTTGCGAGTAGCAATTCACTACGAGCTGACGGATGAAGAAAATGCTCACCTCCGGTTTGAAGAGCTCGACGCTCTTGATGAAACCCGGCTCGTAGCGCAACAAAATCTGGAGGCTTATAAAGCAAAGATGACGCGCTCATATGAAAGATTGACCCGACCGAGGACATTCCGCCAAGGCGAGCTTGTGATAGTGGTCAAAAGGCCTATGATCCCCAATCACGCCAAGCGGGGAAAATTCGAGCCAAACTATGAAGGCCCGTACATCATAGACAAAGTCTACCAAGGTGGAGCCTATCTACTCATAGACATGCACGGTGAAAGGCCTTTCAGGCCGATAAACGGTCGCTTCCTGAAGAAATACTACGCTTGACGAGTCACGGCCTAGGTCAATGATAGATGACGACGACTATGTCCGCTCGCAATCTTCCTAAGCCCCAATCTCTATAAGCAGTAGCTGGTCTTCTTCAACAATGGACCGAAACGTCCTTAAACTAATGACAGACCACTACGTCCTAAAACTAGCTGTTGACCAAGAGGTTACATCCCAAAGCCAATATATAAAAATATAAAAAATATAAAAAAAAACGGTATGTTCATAAGCAAAAGGGGCACGGATGAAAACCCGAAAGGGCTCCATGAGTAAAAGCAGCAGGACTACCGGCGAGTGTTTGTGAAAACCCGAAAGGGCGCAACCTCGTTAAAAGACACTTATAAGGCCCTCTCGACCTTGTAAGGAGAAACCATCCGCGTGAGATCCTTACGACTCACAAAGGAGCAACACACTTAGGTATCCCCACGATTCCTAAGGAGAAAATACACTTGCGAGATCCTCACGACTCGTAAGGAGAACTCTCTTAGGGGACCCTCACGGCTCATAAGAGTTGAAAGTCTTAAGTTACAGAGACCTAAACCTGTGCTTAAGCAACCCCCACAACTTCCGATATTGCCCTACAAGTGGCTCAATACTGACCCTTGTATACAATCCATGGGCGCGAATAAACATTTCCCTAACCAAGGTCCATCCGTGACTGGGGATGTGTTCGCATAACCCTTGTAAATCCTCTCGATTTACAAAGAGAAAACCCTCCTGTAGGATCCTTACGACTTACAGAGGAACAAAACACTTAGGAACCCTCACGATTCCTAAGGAGAAAATACACCTATAAGATCCTCACGACTTGTAGGGAGAAATAGGTTTGTGAGACCCTTACGGCTCATAAAGTCAAAAGCCTTAGTCGACAGGACCCTAACCCTGGTCGCTAAGCCTCCTTTGTTCGACAACGACAGAGGCAAATGATGATTCGCTCCTGGAAATATCCCAGTTGTAGCGGTGCTGATGCCGAAATCGATGTCCAATTTCAGGTTTACGGCGAAAAACCAGTAAGCCGCACATGCATACGAAATAGCCGAAATGATAGGGCAACTTGCGATAAAAGGCAGCAAGTAAAAATATATGCATGAAGAAATAGCCGAAATGATTGGGCAACTCGCAATAAAAAAAACAGCGAGTAAAAATAAAATAAACAGCCGAAATGATTGGGCACCGCGAAAAATAGCCGAAATGATTGGGCAATCGCGACCTTCGCGATATAAAAGCTGAAATGATAGAGCATCGCGGAAATATAATAAAATAAAAAGAAGAAATGATAAAACTTTGGCCCTACAGTTAAGATCACATCGATCTCTGTATACAATCCAAGGGCGTAAACAAAGAATGAACCATACTTTCCCAGCGGATTCCGTCAGACGACGAACCCCAAACCCCAACGGTTCATTTCGACCGAAAAAGCCAGTGACTTCAGCAAAATTCCTCGACTCACGGATACAAACACTCCTTGACGAGAGCCTTCTGATCCGCGTCGACCCGCAGAGCCACCAGTGCCTCCGTAGGAATCCTCGACTCGTTTCAAACCCCAAGGAAACAAATAATCATTGGCGCTTGGGAAACAAATAATCCCTAGCAAAATTCCTCGACTCACGGATACAAACACTCCTTGACGAGAGCCTTTTGATCCGCGTCGACCCGCAGAGCCACCAGTGCCTCCGTAGGAATCCTCGACTCGTTTCAAACCCCAAGGAAACAAATAATCCTTGGCGCTTGGAAAACAAATAATCCCTAGCAAAACTCCTCGACTCACGGATACAAACACTCCTTGACGAGAGCCTTCTGATCCGCGTCGACCCGCAGAGCCACCAGTGCCTCCGTAGGAATCCTCGACTCGTTTCAAACCCCAAGGAAACAAATAATCCTTGGCGCTTGGGAAACAAATAATCCCTGGCAAACTCCTCGACTCACGGATACAAACACTCCTTGACGAGAGCCTTCTGATCCGCGTCGACCCGCAGAGCCACCAGTGCCTCCGTAGGAATCCTCGACTCGTTTCAAACCCCAAGGAAACAAATAATCCTTGGCGCTTGGGAAACAAATAATCCCTGGCAAACTCCTCGACTCACGGATACAAACACTCCTTGACGAGAGCCTTCTGATCCGCGTCGACCTGCAGAGCTACCAGTGCCCCCGTGGAAATCCTCGACTCGTTTCAAACCCCAAGGAAACAAATAATCCTTGGCGCTTGGGAAACAAATAATCCCTAGCAAACTCCTCGACTCACGGATACAAACACTCCGTGACGAGAGCTTCTTAACTCATGTCAACTGTTCCGCTACAACTGCAAATAGATCCCCGATTCGTCTCAATTTGTAAGAAAAAGTCTCGGACAGCAAGGATTGAAAAGCTTGCTTTTTGAGCAATGGGGCCCTGCAAGTCAATCCAAACTGGTCTCTTGCATACTATTCACGGGTCTCACTCTCCGAAGTCGAATTTCGACGAGGAGGGAAACAACCACTTACGAATCCTCTCGATTCGTAAGAGGGAAAATTCTCTTATAAGATCCTTACGACTTATAAGAGAAAACCACACTTAGGAATCCTCACGATTCCTAAGGAGAAAATCCACCTATGAGATCCTCTCGATCCGTAGGGAGAAAAG
This sequence comes from Agapanthus africanus, assembly GCA_030015575.1. NCBI lineage: Eukaryota > Viridiplantae > Streptophyta > Magnoliopsida > Asparagales > Amaryllidaceae > Agapanthus > Agapanthus africanus. The sequence continues at coordinate 63,426,878 of JASDDO010000012.1, read as the reverse complement.
CCTCTATGAGACCCTCACGGCTCATAGAATTGAAAAGTCTTAGGCAGTAGACCTGAACCTGCGGCGTAAGCCATCGCTATTTCCTGAGGAAGTCGGAATACTCGTTTTAGACATCCATCAACAATGGTTATTAAGACAGCCTGCTGACATTAAAAGAAAGAAGGTGACAGAAAGAATATCCGATCTACATTTGATCTGGCGTGCGTGACGCACTCATTTATGCATGAGCAGAAGACTCAAGACAAGGAATAAGACAAGCTGAAATAAAAAGAAGGGAGAGTTCCATTCATACTGCGAGAAAATTCCTTCTTACAATCATAAGAACAATAAATAAGGAACATTATTCAAATTATTACAACGGTATAACCTCGGACCCGGGTCACGGATTGAGGAAATCGAAAGTAAGGCCATCCAAAGTTCTTCTGGCCTTTCTAATTATTCTTATGCACAGTCTTTCGCGCTCCTCTGTGTCAATATCATCGGCAAGCCCCCCTGGCCTTCGATAAGCGGCGATTATCATCGTCTGCTGGAAGACTTGGTGTAGGATGTCAACGAGGCTGTTCCGCCGTTTCTTTGAGATTAGCCCTGTCAGGTACACTGAATGCACCTTGTCCTCGGCATCATCCAGTGCGTTGAGCGGTAAGGCTTCATGAAGATCCGGAAGTGCTCTCCATATGGCTCCCAACACGACTTTCAAAAGGGCCGAACGACGAGGCAACAGCCAACCACCGCTTGCGTTCAGACGACCCATGACTTCTGCACATTCAGCGTCCGTAAACTCCTGGTTTTGTTGACGACCCTGAGCGCGGATATCGTCGTAAGTAATAAACTCATGCAAACTGTATAGATGCACTGCCGCCATTATACCTGGAGGAAATATTACAGGAAGATCAGCAATAGAAAAGCAATAACATACGTAAAGGACTAAATTCCTAGAGAGCAAGACTATGCTCAAGGATGAAATCCCCTAGACAAAAGATCTACTGGTTAATCGATCCTACCTAAAGAAGTTTTTTCTAAAAACTTTTAAAAAAGGGGAGCAAGGCACCGGAGTTCTTGAAGGCAAGAACAATGCTCTGAAGTCTTCGCAAATAGAAATCTGAGAGATGACAAGTATCTGGAGGGGACCAAAGGTCCTATTTATAGGCATCAAGTGCTTCTTCAACTTCCAAGAGTTGTCACGGCGGTTTACCCTAATCGGAGCGGGCCTCTGTTCAGATTCCGAGGCAGAAGATGAAGCAACGCTTCGTCTTTCCCCAATCAGAGCAAAGCTCTGTCTTGAAAATCAATTTAATGAAGCGACGCTTCAACTTATCCGCGCTGCGCAACGTACCATGTGTCTGGCGCAAACGCATCAGCGCAGCGCCCCAAAACAGCGCACCCAATCAAAGCAGAGTTCTATTTCAAGCAAAACCAAAGGAAGCAACGCTTCAGCGGCGTATGCGCCGTGCGCTGCATGACACGTGTCAGCGTAGATGTGCTAGCGCAGTTGCGCTGCACTGTGCGCTGTGCGACACGTGTCATACTCTGGAGCATTCGCGCTAAACAAAAATTAAGGTTCTGAAGAAATCTTTTCTGTTATTATCTTCTGTAAAACAGAAGCCCTTGGATCAAAGATCCGATGGTGGGAGAAATCCCGCCAAATCTTTCAGAAAAGGGATTCCTTCAACAAATCGAACTTGCCTCTTAATTTACAAGATGAAGCCTTGGACATCAAAGGTGGGAGAACTTTCTTCCTGAACAATGGGACCCTATAAGTCGATCTAAAATGGTCTCTTGCATACTACACACGGGGCTCACTCTCCGAAGTCGAGTTTCGACAGGGAGGGAAACAACCACTTGCGGGTCCTCTCGACTCGTGAGAGGGAAAAATTCTCTTGCAGGATCCTTACGACTTGTAAGAGAAAACCACACTTAGGAATCCTCACGATTCCTAAGGAGAAAAGCCCGCCTACGAGACCCTCTCGATCCGTAGGGAGAAAAGCCTCTATGAGACCCTCACGGCTCATAGAGTTGAAAAGTCCTAGGCGGCAGATCTGAACCTGCAGTCTAGGCCATCGTTATCTCTAGGAGAAATGAATTTATCTGCCAATAAGGTGCATTAAAGATGTCATGCTGAAAATAAAAAAAAAAAGCGAAGAAGTGACACAGGACATTACAAAAATGTGTATCTTTCATTCATAAATGTTGATCGAGTACAGGATACATTGTACTAAAGAATAAAAAAAATGTACATATATTTTACAAGTACAAATGATACAAGGGGAAATTACTGGGAAGGAAGCGTCTTGCATAGATTTAGCAATTGCTCGCATACTTCCTTCCACGTCTTCTCTTGATCGGCAACCACCGCCAGCTCTGCCTCCGCTTGGGCTCGTTGCTGCAAAATCAACGCAAGTTGCTCCCTGACGACCTGATAGGCAGCTTCCCGGCTTGGGATATTGCGCTCAGCTATGTCAAGCTTCCGCTTCAAGTTTAGCCCATGGGAGATGCGCTCCAAGAGACCCTAAAAAATAGTCTTCACTTGGGCAGCATTTGCCTCGACCTCAGCGCGCAGATGGGCCGTTTCGTTAGAGGTCTTTTGGCATTCCCTTAGTCTTAAAGCTGCTTCTTGCTCCAAATGGCGGAAGTGCGAAGTGCTTTGCTCGAGCCAAGTTGTGCGTTGGGTGCTCAGGGCTAGAACTTCGGGAGAAGGGCGCGTCGACTCCAGCCGATCTAGACAGGCCTCGATCCCCCTGCAATGATTAACCCAAGATTCGACGACGCCTTCGTTATGAAAATTCACGAGCGCCGCCAACATCGGGTTAACCTCCACAGCGAAATCTACGGCAGAAGGGAGAGCATCCATGTTGAGCTCCTCGATGTACCCGCTCAGCATGCCCAAACTCATCACAGCACCCTTTGAGGATGGACGTCTCAAGAAAGGGCCTGCCGGTGAAAGGACGCGAGCCTCAAAAGGGACCGGAGCCGGAACAATAGCTGCAAAACAAAACATGGTTAAACGATGGTTCAAAAGATGTTGAAGGGTTACCCAAAAGGAAATTTACTATACCACCTGCAACGGACGGCAAAGCCGGAAGGGCCGGTAGCGCGGCAGGTCTTGCATCCCCTCCTTCGATTTGTGGCACTGCAATAAAGAAAAGGAAAAGTCAGAAATTATCCCATTGCAAGAAAAAAGGGGGTAAACAAAGATATCATAGTGAAAGTATACTCACCGGCGCCACTAGAAGGAGAAGCGAGTTCGGATGGGAAAGAGAAGTGTGGGAGCAACACTTGATATAAATGATCAAAGAGCACTCCTGCGAGGGCACAATGGTATAACGTTAGTACAAAAGCTAAATTTCTGAAAGATTGATGCGTGAGTCGTGAATCCATACCTTCCAACATCCGCGATGGTACAAGGGAAGGCGGGGAGGTGACCACCGCCAAAGCAGTAGTCGACGGTGCCCCCTCGAGCAATGGAGCGTCGACACTGGCCGCACCTGCAAAGACAAGCTTGTTAGAAGAGATCGCAAGATATATAAAAAAAAAGGGGAACGCTGGTGACTAAAAAATTTACCCGACGAGCTGCCAGCAGAAACTGAAGCAATCCCCTCATCCATTGACATGAGACCACCGCCCGTAGCCTCATCACCCGACTCGATGGGAACCGTTGTTGTGCTCGCGAGTCCGGAAGACGGCAAGGAACCATACGCGGGGAGGGCTATGATCGGAGTATTACCAGATTCCTGGGAAAGAGCGGTTCGCTCCTCCTCAGGAATCGTGGCCGCCTCACCCGATACTCCCTCGGTTTCTGCGGTCGCGGTTGTCTCGTCCATCGGCACCGTGACGTCTCCAGCCTCAAGCGCCTCGGCTTCTACTGCCTTCGGCTCGACAATCATCTCATCTGCCGCCACTTCAGATGCGGCATCAACGACCTTCTCGGTGGCGGATCCTTCAACTTCTGTTTCAGGCGCCGTTGCCCCGACGACGGTGCTCACTGTCGGCTCGTGTTCGGCAAGTACCGTTTCCTCCATTCCCCTGGGTTCGACGGTCTCCGCCTCCCCCTCAGTCGGACTTGGCCCTGCAAGATGGGATGCGTATGAGCCGATGGCTTGATAATTCCTACAACAAGGTTCTGAAAGGAATTTTACCTGAAGAGGACTTATCGTTCGCACTCCGAGCCGCGCGCGCCACTTGCCTACGAGCAGTAGACAGGGCGGCAGGGGCCTCTTCAGAAGGAGTGTCAGCACGAGGAATAGTGCTAGGGCCCGCTCCCGTGGCCAAAGTAGCTCTGCCCGCCTTTGCTTCGGAAGGAGTGTCAACGCGAGGAATAGTGCTAGGGCCCGCTCCCGCGGCCAAAGCAGCTCTGCGCGCCTTTGCTTCGCGTCTCAAACACTTCCGCTCCTCCCGAGCCGTTGAGACGGATGCCACCAGGGCTTCTCTAATTGAGGTGTCCTCGTCTGTGAATAAGGATGCCTCCAAATTCTTCAAGGCATCCCTCGTCGTCTTGTCAAGCCGAGGCTCTTGTAGCAACTTCGACGAAGCCGGGACTTCGATGACAGACTCGGGAAGGATCCCTGCGTCAATTGATACAACCCCTGCAAAGAAACAAAAGAAGGTCAGGTTGACTATCATAAAAGACAACAAACTTTCCTTATAAAAAGGAAAAGGGTAGGACATACCAACGCCTGCTGGGACACGCTTCTTCTCCTCCTCCTGGAAGGTCTTCAAAGAGGCAGCAATGGCCTCTTCGGTAGAAATACCTGTTGAGAATGAAGCAAATATTAGCTAAAGATAATAATAAAAATGCAGTAAAATGACAAATAAAGCGTCTGATGATTACCGGACTCAGCGAGTTTGCTTAATATCGCTTCAAGCCTCGCCGATCGCTCCGAAGCTGCAATGGCGGCAGCTAAATTGGTGTCCTCAGGGTCCACCATAAAGCCCTCATTGCTGCCATACTCACATATGGCCTCGGCAGGAGGAGCCGCAGGCTTTAAGTTAAGGATCGCGTCGAGGGATAGGGTGGACTTCTTCTTCTTCTGTCCGCCAGCTTTAGATCCACTCGGAATAGCCTTGCGCTTGGCAGTCACTTTAGGGCGGCGAGTCCCGATCTCTGCCCCTCCGCCAGACCCTGGTGATACCATATTAACCGTCCTCGTGGGAGCACGGGGCGCTGGCGGTGCATCCACCGTAGTGGGCAATGGCAATCCACGCGGGGGGCTTAGCACGCACGGTCGGTCAGCTCCGGCATCTTTTATCGGGGGGATGACCTGGATCCTTGGCTGCAAGGGAGCCTTGCGATCACCGCCAGGAGGCGCAGCCCTACGGTCAACCAGCAGGCGTTTCTCCATTAAAATGATTGGGCCCATAGCGTGCGCATACCAGGCTACATACGGATGGATTATTTTAGGGGCACAGCTAGGCTCACTGATAAAAAAATAGGATCCTGTATTAAGCCGGACGAAATGATGCATCGCATTCCTTATCCCCTCTGGGCCGACCGCGGGTGTTTCCAGAAAGGCTTCCATCGGGATCCCTTGATTGTAACTCGATTGTCGGGCAAATCGATGTGGGTTATACCTCATAAAGAGAGCCGTCTTATTCTGCCTAAATACTAGGTAGCCCGGCCGAATGGAGTAAAGGTGGAGGATTTCCCGAGCCTTCAGTACAGAAGCCCCGCCCTTAAAGTCATCACGCAGCGACACCACTGACTTAGCGGTCTCGGAGCCTATGGTGATGACCTTATCCACAAAAGAGGTCTTCGCTCCGACTAGATGTGAACGCAGGAGCAGTCCCCTAGACTCCCGCGGAGGTGCAACCACAATTGAAGCCCCGACCAACCGCATGATTCTTGGGAGTCTGTATTTCTCAAAGAACGGAGGAGTCTTATGGGCACCAAACACCCCTCGCACATGCAGCTCCATCCAAGAAGTGAAGTAGTGCATCGGAAAGTTAGCAGGCTGTACCCCAGGCTCATTAGCGTCCGCCGCTACGCTAAGTCCATTATAAAGGTAAGCCAGCCCGGCAATCCCTACCGATAGCTGCAAACCAGCCGCCATTCGATGCGCCGGGTAAAAGACGGAGGACCGCATGAGGCGTGGATGCATGGGAAGCGCGAAGCTGCATAGCCATAGACCCAAGAACCCTATGAAAAAAGTCTCCTCGTCCATGCCAGGAACGGCGATCTCTGAGAAAGGGACGCTGGCAGTGCCGGGGAGATAAAAATCCCGCTGGTCATTTTCCGATGAAGGTCGGCGGTCCAAACCGAAACCAAAGGGGTCAGCAAGCTGAGCAAACTTCTCGCCCTGCTCTGATAGGAACTCCGGGCGGATAAAACGAGCGATGAAATCCACGAAACTGACGCCCCGGTCGCCTGATTCCAAATGCAGTTCCTCATAAATCTCCAACACCTTCACCAAGCCCGGATGCTGATGCTGGATGGCATTTTCCGGAGTTAAGTCAAATACCAACTGTTTGGTGGCAAAGACGTACTCGTCAGGAAGAAGCAGCTCCTCGTAGTGCTCCCCCCTCGCTGGTAGACCTGAAATCTCAACAAATTCTTCCAAAGAGACGGAGACTTCCCTATCCGCTGTTAAGAAGGTGTGGGTGGGGATATTCCATTGTTCAATAAAGGCCTTTATCCACCATGTTGGAGGAGAGGGATATTCGAAAAGTGAAACGTAAACGGCCGAGTATAAACCAATCTTCGTCAGATGAGTCCTTTTCGCCGCTAAGATGTAGCAGGCCCAGGGCAAATATCCAGCAAGCGGTCGCGGGATCAGTCCAATGTTATAAGCCTGTCCCCAAGGGCGTGCTTCACCCTGACAGATTCGCCTCCCCAAGATATCTATAGCCGGCGGCGGCTGCACCGGAATGGCACCGATTGCAGGCTGAAGGAGGTCGTCGGTATTCCAATTTTTAACCTCCACGGCATACTCCACCGGGGGCTTGTCCGCATAAGGGATCGCGGCTATGGGCTCAGAGGGCGAGGCGGAGCTAAAGCTGCGACGGCCTTGGATGATCTGGCTGTACCACCTTCCCCACAGGTGGAGCTTTTTGCACTCAGGGTCATGATCTTTAATGAGAGTAAACACCACCCGGTCCACTGGCGAATGGGGGAATCCTCCTTCCGAGCGAACAAAAGGGAAAGACAAATCTTCAGACATGTTTCCTGTAAAAAAAAAATGAATATAACCGTTAGCGTTCCAATGCTTCACATGTCAAAGTCCTACATCACACTACAATGCAGTGAGTAGGGGACCAAAGGGGGACCCACAAAATCTAGATGACGGCGCATCATTTGATAAGACAGTCCCATCATTGGATGAGACTGTCAGTCAATGAAAAAGACCCCTAAAAAGAATATCCTTATTGGGGGGAAATCCCTAAAGACAAGGAGAAAATCTCCTCTTTTAGAGCAAAGCTCTATCATAGAGTGACACTTGTCAAACTCTGGTCTCAAGAGAATAAAATTCCTTAGAAGAGCCTAGCTCTATAATAATGATAAGGGGATACATTAAATAAAAAATTTTAGAAGTGAATTTTTTTTTTTTTTTGAGATCTTAAAGACCCATGAAAACTTTTAGGAGTTCTCCATTTTCAGATTAAAAAAGATCTACATTTGATCCATGAGCAAAGCTCTGTTCATGGGTTAAAACCCATGAACAAGATCTCTTCAGATCTATGGATTCTTGAGAGCAAGGCTCTGTTGGTAAAACCCCAAAGGGGTTTTCTTTAGATCAAAGATCTATGAGAGCAAGGCTCTGTTGATTAAATTAAATTTAATTTATTTAAATTAAATTTTACCTAAAAATGTTCTAGAGTTTGAACTCTAAAGTTCTTGAAAAACAAGAGCAAGGCTCTGAAGTTGTTAAAAGCAAGAGCAGGGCTCTGGAAAATAAAATCTTGAAGATGGTAAAAAATTTCTAAGGACCAAGGGTCCTATTTATAGGCACCTACGCCCTTTCACCTCACCGGTTGAGCCAATGGCTAGGATCTTGCCACCGCTGCACTCATGTGCGCGCCACGTGAGCGCAACGGTGGGGGGGCATTTGTTTCCCCCTATCAGAGCAAGGCTCTGTTTGAATTTTGAAAATTCAAATTTTGAAGCAACGCTTCGGTTCCCGTGCGCTGCACGCAACGCGCCACGTGTCAGAAGTTGACACGACAGCACATCGTCCAAGGCAGTACGTCAAATCAGAGCAAGGCTCTTTAAAAATATAAGCAACACTCAACTGCGCAAGCGCACGGCTGCGCGACACGTGTCTGCGCAGTTGCGCAATCGCTGGTGCGCAAGCGCACGGCTGCGCGACACGTGTCTGCGCAGTTGCGTAAGCCCAACTGCGCAAGCGCACGGCTGCGCGACGCGTGTCTGCGCAGTTGCGCAATCGCTGTTGCGCAAGCGCTTCACTGGGCGACACGTGTCTGCGCAGTTGCGCAATCGCTGGTGCGCAAGCGCACGGCTGCGCGACACGTGTCTGCGCAGTTGCGCAAGCACAACTGCGCAAGCGCACGGCTGCGCGACACGTGTCTGCACAGTTGCGCAATCGCTGTTGCGCAAGCGCTTCACTGCGCGACACGTGTCACTCACTGGGAGAGTTGCGCAAAACAGAATGAATCTTGTTAAAACAAGAAGATTTTCTTGTATAAAGCAGGAGCCTTTGGATCAAAGATCCAACAGTGGGGAAAATTCCCCAAATCACTCAGGAAAAGATTTATTGAACAAATTTAACTAAATTTTGAGCACTATAAAAAGGACCCCAGACCTCATTTCAAAGGATCATCTGGTTTTTAAAAAAAAAAGAGAAAGAAGAGAACTCTGGAGAATTCCTTGAGAACAAAAAGAAGAAGGTAAAAACCTTTAAAACAAGAGAGAATTCTCTTAGGAATAGATCATTGATCTAAGAAAAAGATCAGTGATCTTTAACAAATAAATAAAAATAATAAAAAAATAGTGCCTTGCACTTGCTATGAACCTTTGGTTCTCTGAAACAAAGAAAAACTTGTTTTTCTTTGATTCAAATCAAGGGATAAAAAGTGCCTTACACTTCTGTTCTTGAATCTAAAAGATTCTTGGTGCTCTGCATAAATGCAATGCATTACTTGAAGGGCCAGGCCGAGATCAAAAGACCTAGCAGGCCAAAATAAACTGCAAAGCAATATAAAGGGCAGAGCCCAAATGAAATTGATGCTTTGCATCATTTATAAAGGGCAGAGCCCAAAACAAATTGATGCTCTGCATCTTTTTGGGCAAAGCCCAAATAAAAATAAAAAAAAAGATGCAATGCAAAAGCCAATAAATGTTGGACATTTTCAACTGGACTTAGCCCAATCATGGCCATAAGTCCTTAAATTAAATTGACTGAGCAAAATGGCTCTCCTAAATCAATCTACATCCGGTACGAGGGTACATCTCCGAACTCCTCTGATATATATCGTTGTAATTCCTCAACGACGTCAAAGAGGTGACGAGTCCCAACGACCAGATACCCCATATGGACCGAAACGTCCCTAAACTAATATCGGACCGAAACGTCCCTAAACTAATATCGGACCACCACGTCCCTAAACTGGAATATGGACCACTACGTCCCTAAACTGGCGATGGACCACCACGTCCCTAAACTGGAAAATGGACCACCACGTCCTTAAACTGGAATAACAGAGCTTCCAAATGCTCTTTTGCCGGATCTAAACGGTCCCGTTTAAGTTGATCTTAGCCCCAAACACGGCTAACGTATCCTTAAACATTCAAATGGATTATAAAACTCCCAATCAACTCTGGTACGAGGGTACATCTCCGAGCTCCTCTGATATATGTCGTTGTAATCCTTCAACGACGTCAGAGAGGTGACGAGTCCCGATGGCCATACATTAAATTAATCACTACGTCAAGTTGATCTTAGTCCCAAACAGGACTAACGTATCCTTAACGAACGTTTAAGTTGATCTTAGCCGCAACGCGGCTAGTGCATCCTTAAACTAAAAACACCAAACCCAAATCTAAGTAAATACGGATTTGGACTAATCCACGTCCAACGGGCGACGACATTACTCAGTCTCCGTATACAATCCACGGGCAACCACAAACAAAACAAACACACACGACACGAAATGAAATTCTGGAGAAGGAGAAAGTTGTTACCGCGATGCGGTAGCGTAATTAACTGCAGGGGCTTGCGCCTGCAGGGAAGAGCGTCCCCACAATCAAAAAACCCCTCACCCTGAGGGGGAATCTGACGAAGTCTGCTACATCGGCCGCATCCGTTTAAACCTCCGATACACGGTGCCATAAATCAACTTGGCATCTTCGGAGAGATAAACGGATAAAACCAAATAGCATATGCCCCGAACCTCAGGCACGGACGCGAAGTCCAGGCCGCCGTTCGGAGGGGAACAACCGCGTACTTCATCGCTACTCCTACTTCACCTCTGCTTTTTTCCCCAATTCGGGAGAAATAGAATAAGGTATTATTCAGTTGTCTTTTATCATCACCTTCTCTCAGGTTGCGAGTACTCCTTGGTTTAGGAGAGTACACCTATTATGCTTACTGGATAGTCTTCTTCCAAACCATAGGCTGGTGCCGAACGGTAGTGAAGGAAGAAAACCACATTAGCCTAAAGGGATGTACAGAAGGTAATGAATAAAGACAAATAAAGGGATTTGGAGAGATGGCAATGAAATATACGGTTACAGTCATGAATTGGATTATGGAAGAGGTATTACTAGAAATACCAGGATACCCCTACGAAACATTTTCATGTTTCAGTGCATTGTTTAAGGAAAACTGATTTCCCGATTAGATACTTACTCCAGGGTATATATTTACCAGGTTTCATTCTCATATCTATATGGTTTTACAGATGATGAGTGGGAGTAAGTTATTGGGAATTAGGTGATCATCCTCATTATATCGGAATTCGTTGTAATTGATGATATTTGAGGAAATCGCCTGGGTTTTTGCCGGACGGCAGGTATTTGGTTTTGAGTATCCGTTGTTGTGCACCAATTTCAAACCGATATATCTGTACATTTATTTTTATAAAGTGAGCTATAACTTTTTGAAATTATATCCGTGACATTTACCTATATCAGTTGTCGATTGGGTAAGAAGCATTGAACAGCGGAGTAGTTCTTAACCATAAGTACAGTTTTCAACCTACGATGCACAGGTTTTGAGTTATTCGACTCAGGAGACTCATACAGAGTATTGTATGCTGTCCAGTATCCATCAGGACAAAGGGGTTGGTCCTCGTACTATATTCTGTTTACTTATGACTTCTCTAGTTTTTAGACAAGTGTTTCGTAGAAATATAAGGTCTAAGTTTTGAGAAGTAGTGGGTATAGGAATAAAGTAGAGAACCAGATGTCGCAAATATCGGGATTCTTCAAAGAGATCGAAGATGTAGATACTTGTGATTGGTATTCAGATGATAGTAATGGTTTTGAGAAACTTATTTCTCTTTCAGGTTACTCATAATTGGATGGATTCCTAAGTTGAGTAATGCTGATTAGCCTCTCTCCATTAAGTTGATATGCACTGGAGACAGCTGCATGATTTGAATCTGGTTCCAATTAAATAAGTGCCAAAGTTTCTATATTGGATATAGAATGTGTTACGCCCCGCTTCCCAGAGTACGCTAAGATGGACACGTGACATAGCCAACCATGCTACCTGTGGGTAAGAAGCATCCATCCACAGTCACATTACGGCTGTAGAGATATCAAGAACACAATAAAACTATCTAAAACATGTCCATAATCCAAGATAATAGGAGTCAATAATAAATAAATGCGGAAGCAAATGATCCAATACAAATAACTGAAATGTATGTCCCATAATGCGGGCTCACATCTGGAAATAAATGCAGGAAATAAAACTAACTACTACTGACACCTCACAGCTCAGCCTGCTGGCTGAAGTACTCATGCTCGGATTGCAACAGCGGTACAGAATCTGGGCCATGCAAAACCCAGACGTCAGCGCGTCATGTCATCAAGTAATATGATATGAACAGTGTAACAGGCAATGCAAAATAAACATGAATACAGCAAGAATAACAATAATATGAATCAGATCAGTACAGGGTAGTGTGCAGTGGGTAAACTAAACTGTTCTATCAGGTTTTCTATGTTAAAGTCTTTGAAATCAATTGATGAATCGTCGATGTAACTCAATAGTATCCCGTGCATGCCCGGGACCACAGTCAAGGACTCTCGGGCTGAAACCGAGACGTGCCGCTAGGCGATAACAGGTAGCAGGTATGGGCAAGTGATGTCAGCATCATCACTCCGGGGCTGGCCTAGCCCGTAAGACTGATCAGAACAGGTATCGAACTGTTGAGTTACAAATCAGGTTTCATCTTTGATTTCCCCATACCCCCAAGTTATGTATGTCAAGTCAGGTATTCAGTAATCAAGAATTAATGCCAACACAGGATCAGGTAAAAGCAGGTTTGTCTGGATAGACAACAGGAACGGTCCATGAGGACTACATGTCAGGTTTGTTGGCATTAGACACAAGATCAGGTAACGGGTCAGGTCATGGTACATCAGGTCAAGTCAACAGTGTACGGTACCATGTCAGGTATATCAATATGTATATGTAGCAAGTCAGGTCAAGATGTAAACAATATCGTGGGTGTACTCACAATCAGTTATATAATCTAGCATGGGTATCAACAATATGAGATAAGCAATGAATTAAGTAATAAGCAGTTTCATTCAATTTGCAATACAGTTATCAAATTTGTCACAGAGATGGTTACAAGAGTGCAGTAAGACAAGTTTAGCCGTTTAGTCATGTTAACAGGTTTAAGAACCCTTAGAGGTGCAATGATTTATGTAACGGTTCAGTACAGCTATTTCAGGTTAAATGCATACGAGTGTCCGAATGGAATAGAACTACAGGGATAAATGCCATAAGCTATGTTAACATTAAATATGTGATTAAACAGGTAAATATGGTTATGAGGTTCAATTTGCAACTGTAAGTTCCAAGTTTAACGGTAAAATGATATAATGCAATATTGTATCCGAAAATGAGAAATGAATGTACCGAGTTAAATTTACAGGTTTAGGGTGTCATAATATATATGTAAATATTGTATAGCATGTAGCAAGGGGTACTTGCCTCGACGGGTCGCGAACCGGGAAAACCGGAACGTAAATGTCGGCGGGGAAACTCGCGACGGGCGCACGGTTCACGGATTGAACCCAAACAACGAACAATGGAACCACGCGGGTCAGGGTACCTCGCTGGAACGTCGGGTCACGTCATCGGCATCGTCGGATTCCGGCGAAAACGTGAACAGTGAACCATCAAGATGTGAAATCAAGAATACAAAGGAACCAGAGAAGAAAGGAAGGAGGAAAAGGAGTAGAAGGCTTACAGTGGGTCGTACGAAGGCCGGGTACAGAGGCGAGATCGCCGGCGGCGACAGATCCGGCGGTCGAACCTGTGCAGGGGGTGCGCGCTGGTGGTTGGGAGTGTGCAGGCGCGTGCAGGGTGCTCGGGGTGTTGATGCAAGGGCGAGGGAGGAAACGAGATGGTGAAGGTGGTGGGGTGAGGCTAGGGTCGCCGGCGATGGGGAACGGCGACGAGGTGGCGCGGGTGAGTGCGAGGGTGTGCGGGTGGCCACGTGCAGGTGCAGGGAAGAAGGGAGAAAGAGGAAGTGGATGGGACGAGGCTGAGGAGGCGAGGATGGAGGTGGTAGCGGCGTCGGCGTTGGGCTGCGACGGCGAGGGTAAGGCGGCCGGGGGGTTCGCTGGGCTCGTGATGGGTTCTTCTGTGTTCACGAGAAAAATAGAGGAGGGAACAGCATTTTTAAAATTATAGGAGAGAGAAAAAGAGATTTGAGGGAGAGAGAGAGAGATATGAGGGGGAGAGAGAGAGAGACGCAAAGGATGAGAGAGAGATAGAGAGAAGTGGAGAGAAGGGATGGGGCCCGCAGGAGTTTAAAAGAAATGATTGGTTGAAGGACTGTAGGAGGTTAGGAAAAATGATTTAAAAGATTATTTGGAACAGTAAAAAATATATATAGACACGAAAATATGTGATGGTTTAAATATATTTAAATTTGGGATTTTGGCGCAAAATAAAACATTTCCAAATCGCGCCCGGATCGGGTCCAAAAATTTGAAATTGAAATAATAGGACTTTAAGCGGGATCCAAATTTTAAGATTAAGTGTTTTATGATCAAAAGGCATACCCCCAAAACGGACACACGTACGTGCGCGTAGCCGCCCAAACTCGCCCGTTTCACTGAACGGGACGAGAACACGGTGCACGGACGCTACAACGGGGTTAGGGGTGTCAAGTAGGCTAAGATGGATATTTTATTTTTATTTTAGATGCTAAAATTTGTTATATATAGAAATGAATTTACCGGGTAAAATTTTACAGTAAGTAACAATCAAGCAGGCTAAATGAAATGAGTACCATACTATACTCAAACAGTAACTGAAAATAGTAGCATTGGGCTCGGGTGTTACATTATACCCAACTACAAAAAGAATCTCGTCCTCGAAATTCCAAGAATACAAAGATAGAAACTACAGGAAAAGGTGAGGAAACTTCTGCCGGATTTCATCTTCTCGTTTCCAAGTGGACTCTCCATGCGAGCAATTACCCCAAGAAACAAGCACAAGGGGGATAACTTTGTTCTTAAGAACCTTTTCCCTTCGATCCACAATTTCAACTGGTCGCTCCTCAAAAGTCAGGTCTTCCCGTACTGTTAGCTCCGAATGATCCAATACGTGCGTTTAATCTCGAACATACCTTCGTAGTTGAGATACGTGAAACACAGCGTGCACATTTGCCAAGGACTGCGGTAACGCTAAACGGTACGCTACCTCACCAACACGCTCCAAGATCTCAAATGGTCCAACGAATCGAGGACTAAGCTTTCCTCGACTCCCAAAACGAATCACCCCTCTAGTCGGTGATATCTTCAAGAATACCAAATCACCCACGGCGAACTCTAGAGGTCTTCTTGACGTGTCTGCCCAACTCTTCTATCGGTCTTGAGCTGCCTTCATATGATTTCTGATAGTGTTAACCTTCTCAACTGTCTGCACAACCAAATCTGGTCCCAACAATCTTCGTTCACTGACATCGTCCCAACAAACAGGTGAACGACACTTACGACCATATAAAGCTTCAAACGGAGCCATCTGGATAGTTGCCTCAAAAATGTTGTTGTAAGAAAACTCCACCAAAATTAGATGATCCTCCCATGAACCCTTGAAGTCCAACATGCATGCCCTCAACATATCTTCAAGAGTTTGGATCGTTCTCTCCGACTGACCATCAGTTTGAGGATGATAAGCTGTGCTAAACTTTAATCGAATCCCCAAACTTTCCTGTAAACTCCGCCAAAAGTGTGATAAGAACCGAGTGTCCCGATCGGACACGATGCTCACCGGTACTCCATGCAATCTTACAATCTCTTGCATGTACCGCTCTGCCAAAGTCTCTGTTGATTGACCAATCCGGAAAGTAATAAAGTGAGCTACCTTGGTCAATCGATCAACAATTACCCATACTGCATTGTTGCCTTTTGGACTCCGCGGTAAAGCCGTCACGAAATCCATGGTTATATGTTCCCACTTCCACTGAGGGATCGGAAGTGGTTGCAATAAACCAGCAACCCTTTGATATTCAGCCTTAACTTGCTGACACACCAAGCACTTTGCCACAAAGCGAGCAATCTCCCGTTTCATGCCTTCCCACCAGAAATGCTGTCGAATATCTCGGTACATCTTTGTGCCTCCTGGATATTCAGAATAAGATGAACTGTGTGCCTCCTTCAATAGCTCTCACGAATATCTCCCTTTGGCACACACAAACGGCTACCATACCTCAACGAACCATCTTTGTGGATCAGTAAATCTGTTCGTAGTCCGGCTTCAACCTGCTCTCGAAACTTTTGCAGTCTAGGATCCTGCGATTGTGCTGCTTTAATATTCTCAATCAATGACGAATGCACTTGCAGCTGCATCAACTGTCCCGTAGAACGCGGTAGCACAACCTCCAAGTCAAATCTTCGAAAATCTGCAACGATCTCCTTCTGCGTTGTTAACACCTGAATTGCTGGTAACCGACTAAGCGCATCCGGCACAACATTAACCTTCCCCGGATGGTACTTCAGATCAAGATCGTAGTCAGCCATCAGCTCCAACCATCTACGCTGCCTCATGTTAAGCTCCTTCTGTGTGAACACATACTTCAAGCTCTTATGATCTGTAAAAACTTCGACCCTTTCGCCTAAAAGGTAGTGTCTCCAAATCTTCAAAGCGAAAATCACAGCCGCAAGCTCCAAGTCATGAGTTGGGTAATTCTTCTCATGGGTCTTCAACTGTCTCGATGCGTACGCTACAACCTTCCCATGCTGCATCAAAACACATCCCAATCCTTTCCCAGATGCGTCGCTGTGAATCACCAATCCTCCGGAATTGTCTGGCACGGTCAGAATAGGGGCGGTTATCAACTTCTGCTTCAACGTCTCAAAAGCTATCACACATCTGTCCGTCCATACAAAAGGTACCTCCTTGCGCGTAAGCTTGGTTAACGGTTCTGCCAGACGAGCAAAGTTCTCCACAAATCTCCTGTAGTATCCGGCCGATCCAAGAAAACTTCTTATCTCAGCAACATTCTTTGGAATTGGCCAATCTCGAACTGCTGCAATCTTTTCTGGATCGATGGCAATTCCATCGCCAGACACAACATGTCCCAAAAACTTTACTTCCTCCAGCCAAAACTCGCACTTACTCATCTTTGCATAAAGCTTCTCCTGTCTCAACGTCTGCAGTGCGATCTTCAAATGTTCAGCATGCTCTTCAAAACTCTTCGAGTAAACCAGAATATCGTCAATAAATACCACAATAAACTGGTCCAAGAACGGTAAAAAGATTCAGTTCATCAAGTCCATGAATATTGCCGGCGCATTCGTTACTCCGAAGGGCATCACTAAGTACTCGTAATGTCCGTACCGAGTTCGGAACGCCATCTTGCAAATATCTTCAGCTTTCACTCGAACCTGATGATATCCGGATCGCAAATCCAGCTTCGAGAATACCCTCGCGCCACTAAGCTGCTCAAAAAGTTCTCCAATGCGAGGGATAGGGTACTTGTTCCTAATAGTCACCTGGTTTAATTCTCGGTAGTCGATGCACATCCTTCTCGTGCCATCCTTCTTCTTTACTAGAAGAACTGGAGCTCCCCAAGGCGAGTTACTGCTTCGAATCCAACCCTTTTCAAGCAATTCAGCAACCTGTTTCTTAACTTCTTCCAACTCTACTGGTGCCATTGGATAATATGCTTTGGATACTGGCGCTGCACCAGGAATAAGATCAATTGCTCCACGTCTCTCTTCGGCGGTAAACCCGATATATCTTCAAATACGTCCATATAATCGCGAACAACCGCCGGCTCTTCACTATCATCAACTTCCATTGCTGCAAGAATATTGTTTATCGGCCTAGCCCTAAATTCGACTGGCCCGACAAAACTACTTCCTCCAGTGAAGGTAAACTCGGGATGTCCGGGAATCTGGAAAATTACTTTCTTTGCCCTACAATCAATGTGAGCGTGGAAAGTGCCAAGAAAATCCATTCCCAAGACGACTTCATAGCTGCCCGTATCAATCACCAAGAAATCTGCAAAATGCTCCCGTCCGCACACAACAACTGTACAATCTTTACATTCCCTACTAGAGATGATTTTTCCATTCCCGGTGTATATGTCCCAGAAACTAGACAGGGTCGTGCAGGTAAACGAGTGTGTAGTCACAAACTTGGATGACATAAAACAATGGGATGCACCAGAATCAATTAATGCTAATGCGGGAAAATCATGAACGAGTAGAATACCTGAAACGACTTCTCCTGATGCCTTAGCTTCCTCAGCTGTCAAGGTAAAAGCTCGAGCCTGATTAGGTCCTTGAGTCAGCTATTTCTGTCCTTGGAACGGTCTCTGCGGAGGCTTCTGAATATCATCCCTCGTACGAAGCTTCGATGGACAAGCACCAACTGCGTGATCAGTCGCTCCACAAACCAAACAAAGTCCCAGCCTCCTTCGACACTCCTTCTGCACGTGCCCAGGTAAACGGCAGTAGTCATAAATCACGCTCTTTCTTCGATCAACGATCACATGCTTCTTCATGGGTGCTACTCCTCGACGGTCCACTGGAATACCCTTGCGACCATGAGCTCGGTTTGGTACAATTGCTGGCTTCCTTACCGCAACTGATGTCAGCTGCAAGCTCCCTTTCATCTCAGATAAACTCTGCTGTTCCCGAGCTGCCGTAAGAACCTGTGATAAAGTGGTCAAACCCAGGGAGACAATCTGCCTCTGGATGTCCACATCCAAGCTGCGCATGAACCTTCGTGCCCTGTCTGCATCATTGGCAACTAAAGGTCCAGCGAATCTGCTGACTCTCGTCCATTCTGCTGCATGCACATCCATGGGTGCTCCATTCTTCCTTAGCCCAATAAACTTCTCTTCCATTTCCTTCTGTGCAGTCCACGGGAAGAACTTCTTCAGGAAACTCTTAGAAAAATCCGCCCACTTGATCGGCTTGGGCAAACGGGTCTCCTCCACAAGCCACCATTCTCGGGCGTAGTCCACTAGCTGAATGCATACCACATCAACTCTTTTGTCATCTGGAATCTGTGCCGCAATAAGCAAATTCTCCGTGTCAACTAGCCACTGCTCTGCTGGCAACGGCTCCTCCAAACCAGTAAATGTAGACGGACCCAATCGCCTGAAATCTGCCACGGTCCCTACTCGGTCGACTGGTTTAGCTTCAACTTTGTCTACGAACTGCTGAACGGTCCGCAAACCTTCCTGGAATGATTCCGCTTGTTGCTGGATCAGCTCGGTCTGTCTCTTTTGATTTTCCAGCATTCCTCTTATCACTCCAAGCATGGCGGCTTCGTCCACACGCCTCTGGTACGTCTTCAAATTCTTATCTGCCATATTCCTGAAATCAAAACACCCAACATTAACATGATGATAGATTCAAAATATAGATCAAGACTAGAACTCCAAGATACTTAAATAAAGTACCGCATTGTAACTATGCCGCGGTATCATAGCCACAATTACTTAACTCCACCCAAGTCGCCTAAGTCCTAGAGATAACAAGGAATCAGGTTTCCGAGTCGATATGCAAAGGAAGTTTGCACATCGTAAAAGATATAATCAGGAAGAATGTGATTCAAGAATGGTAAACGGCAAAGTGGCAGGACATATTTCTTAAACACGGGTATTCTGATTCGTGTATTGGGTACAATACCCAACTATAAAAGAATCAACCCAACTAACCTATGGCTCTGATACCAAAAGAACCATATCACGCCCCGCTTCCCAGAGTACGCTAAGATGGGCACGTGACATAGCCAACCATGCTACCTGTGGGTAGGAAGCATCCATCCACAGTCACATTACGGCTATAGAGATATCAAGAACACAATAAAACTATCTAAAACATGTCCATAATCCAAGATAACATGAGTCAATAATAAATAAATGCGGAGGCAAATGATCCAATACAAATAACTGAAATGTATGTCCCATAATGCGGGCTCACATCTGGAAATAAATGCAGGAAATAAAACTAACTACTACTGACACCTCACAGCTCAGCCTGCTGGCTGAAGTACTCATGCTCGGACTGCAACAGCGGTACGGAATCTGGGCCATGCAAAACCCAGACGTCAGCGCGTCATGTCATAAAGTAATATGATATGAACAGTGTAACAGGCAATGCAAAATAAACATGAATACAGCAAGAATAACAATAATATGAATCAGATCAGTACAGGGTAGTATGCAGTGGGTAAACTAAACTGTTCTATCAGGTTTTCTATGCTAAAGTCTATGAAATCAATTGATGAATCGTCGATGTAACTCAATAGTATCCCGTGCATGCCCGGGACCACGGTCAAGGACTCTCGGGCTGAAACCGAGACGTGCCGCTAGGCAGTAACAGGTAGCAGGTATGGGCGAGTGATGTCAGCATCATCACTCCGGGGCTGGCCTAGCCCGTAAGACTGATCAGAACAGGTATCGAACTATTGAGTTACAAATCAGGTTTCATATTTGATTTTCCCATACCCCCAAGTTATGTATGTCAAGTCAGGTATTCAGTAATCAAGAATTAATGCCAACACAGGATCAGGTAAAAGCAGGTTTGTCTGGATAGACAACAGGAACGGTCCATGAGGACTACATGTCAGGTTTGTTGGCATTAGACACAAGATCAGGTAACGGGTCAGGTCATGGTACATCAGGTCAAGTCAACAGTGTACGGTACCATGTCAGGTATATCAATATGTATATGTAGCAAGTCAGGTCAAGATGTAAAAAATATCGTGGGTGTGCTCACAATCAGTTATATAATCTAGCATGGGTATCAACAACATAATATAAGCAATGAATTAAGTAATAGGCAGTTTCATTCAATTTGCAATACAGTTATCAAATTTGTCACAGAGATGGTTACAAGAGTGCAGTAAGACAAGTTTAGCCGTTTAGTCATGTTAACAGGTTTAAGAACCCTTAGAGGTGCAATGATTTATGTAACGGTTCAGTACAGCTATTTCAGGTTAAATGCATACGAGTGTCCGAATGGAACAGAACTACAGGGATAAATGCCAAAAGCTACGTTAACATTAAAAATGTGATTAAACAGGTAAATATGGTTATGAGGTTCAATTTGCAACTGTAGGTTCCAAGTTTAACGGTAAAATGATATAATGCAATATTGTACCCGAAAATGAGAAATGATCGTACCAAGTTAAATTTACAGGTTTAGGGTGTCATAATATATATGTAAATATTGTATAGCATGTAGCAAGGGGTACTTGCTTCGACGGGTTGCGAACCGGGAAAAACGAAACCTAAATGTCGGCGGGGAAACTCGCGACGGGCGCACGGTTCACGGATTGAACCCAAACAACGAACAATGGAACCACGCGGGTCGGGGTATCTCGCTGGAACGTCGGGTCACATCGTCGGCATCGTCGGATTCTAGCGAAAACGTGAACAGTGAACCATCAAGATGTGCAATCAAGAATACAAAGGAACCAGAGAAGAAAGGAAGGAGGAAAAGGAGTAGAAGGCTTACAGTGGGTCGTACGAAGGCCGGGTACAGAGGCGAGATCGCCGGCGGCGACAGATCCGGCGGTCGAACTTGTGCAGGGGTGCGCGCGCTGGTGGTTGGGAGTGTGCAGGCGCGTGCAGGGTGCCCGGGGTGTTGATGCAAGGGCGAGGGAGGAAACGAGATGGTGAAGGTGGTGGGGTGAGGCTAGGGTCGCCGGCGATGGGGAACGGCGACGAGGTGGCGAGGGCGAGTGCGAGGGTGTGCGGGTGGCCGCGTGCAGGTGCAGGGAAGAAGGGAGAAGAGGAAGTGGATGGGACGGGGCTGAGGAGGCGAGGATGGAGGTGGTAGCGGCATCGGTGTTGGGCTGCGACGGCGAGGGTAAGGCGGCCGGGGGGTTCGCTGGGCTCATGATGGGGTCTTCTGTTTTCACGAGAAAAATAGAGGAGGGAACAGCATTTTTAAAATTATAGGAGAGAGAAAAAGAGATTTGAGGGGGAGAGAGAGATATATATGAGGGGGAGAGAGAGAGACGCAGAGGGTGAGAGAGAGATAGAGAGAAGTGGAGAGAAGGGATGGGGCCCGCAGGAGTTTAAAAGAAATGATTGGTTGAAGGACTGTAGGAGGTTAGGAAAAATGATTTAAAAGATTATTTGGAACAGTAAAAAATATATATAGATATGAAAATATGTGATGGTTTAAATATATTTAAATTTGGGATTTTGGCGCAAAATAAAATATTTCCAAATGGCGCCTGGGTCAGGTCCAAAAATTTGAAATTGAAATAATGGGACTTTAAGCGGGATCCAAATTTTAAAATTAAGTGTTTTATGATCAAAAGGCATACCCCCAAAACGGACACACGTACGTGCGCGTAGCCGCCCAAACTCGCCCGTTTCACTGAACGGGACGAGAACACGGTGCACGGACGCTACAACGGGGTTAGGGGTGTCAAGTAGGCCAAGATGGATATTTTATTTTTATTTTAGATACTAAAATTTGTTATATGTAGAAATGAATTTACCGGGTAAAATTTTACAGTAAGTAACAATCAAGCAGGCTAAATGAAATGAGTACTATACTATGCTCAAACAGTAACTGAAAATAGTAGCATTGGGCTCGGGTGTTACAGAATGGTTCATATCTTAACGATGTTAAGGTACGGGGAGTTGTCCGGCTTATGATTAAAACCAGACTCTTGATAACTCAAGGCACGTTTCTGTAATGGCAATTTGCGGGTTGACCCAGGCTATGACGAGGGTTGACTTTCTACCATCTGGAAGATCAATGGTGATATTGTTCTTGACTCGCCACAGTTTTAGTAAAATGGATTTTTTTCAGAAAACTGTAATGGGAGTATGGTAGAACTAGAAGAGATTCCAGAACCGCAAACGATTACGGAAAATTTAATAGGATCTATAGATTCAATCAGGTTTGACATTCCATTAGCCACTCCGCAGATATGGTGGGTAACCTCAGACACCCGAGAGGTACTCCGGTAGCCTCAAGGACGG
Source organism: Agapanthus africanus (assembly GCA_030015575.1). Taxonomy (NCBI): domain Eukaryota; kingdom Viridiplantae; phylum Streptophyta; class Magnoliopsida; order Asparagales; family Amaryllidaceae; genus Agapanthus; species Agapanthus africanus. Next base: position 63,404,273 of record JASDDO010000012.1, on the reverse strand, counting down.
TGACAGGGAGGTTCTTATCTACCTAGACTTGACACAACTGTTGTTCCAGGCTATAAGACCTTGCAGGAGGATAAGTATAGCGTCGTTCTAAACTAGCTTTAGAAGTGCACGTATATATTATTCTGCCAGAGGGTTGTTGTGGTCAGTGGGAGCAGCGGAAGCATAGTGGGCAAGTAGCTTATGTCTATTTATAGACTTGAGCAGATATAACGGAGATAGATCATCTATTTTTGATATGACAGTCATGGGTTTGACTTCATCAGAATAGGGGATGGATCTGTTAAGAAGGTAGTAGGGTGTGATGTCATGGTATTTGGATGACATACACAGAGTAGGAAGTAAAATTCCTATACTACGATCGGTTATACTATGGTCGTCACACAGTTGTTTCTCCACAAAGGATATGGATATAATATCTGACATTCCGGTTTCTAGATCTATGGTTTTAGATCTAGATTTGGGTAGTTTCCCAATGTGGGTACTTTGACATTATTCTAATAGTATTTTAGAATAGATGACTCCTGGCATGGTGGTGTACCTGCAGATGATGGAGTCACCCTCTCTAAAGGTGTCTTACAGACTAAAAGGGAGAGGGATGTGCATGATTGACAGATCACTTGCTTAGGCAATTGAGTCAATCATGAGATGTCAAGTACCACACCAGATGTTGTTTTTGCACTAGATGCGATAAGTTTATATTAATCCAATCCTGAAGAAACATTCGGAGGCAGTTTTAGAACATAAGTGGATGTTCTACGGATTTGATGACGGCAGCCTCCTTCGGGGGACGGTTATCATTCCAGGCTTCAAAGGTGACATGGATGACAGAGTGATTGTCAGAGTTATAGTTTTCCCTCTGACGAGGGGCAGTATAATGGACAGGTGGTCCAAGAGGATACTGTGGGAGGTATGGTGCCGGATACTGATTAGGTTCAGTTGACGATACAGTCTAAGAAGTTTGGATTTGGAGTTCATTTATGAACTAGGTCCCATCAGATATCCAGACATATTCTAAGACAGGTATTACTTAATTCGGGAGATGGATTTCTCCGCGAACTTGAGATTAAGAGAGACATAGAAAGAAACATCAGGGAGGATCCACTCACTGAGGCTATTTCTCGAACACAATAGTTTTACAAACGGGCTTTGTGAAACTGATTAGTAGAGGAGTTGGATGTTCGGTATCACACGGGCTGTGAGTATGCGACATCGCAATAATTAGCCTTAAGTGCAAGTGGGAGATTGTTGGATATAGTGCCCTCAAAGTCAATTATTGGATCGCAGGTACGTGATTGCAATGATTGAGGAGGACCTATACCGGTAGCACAGTCTTACTCGAGATGATAGTATGCTATCTGGTTTGCCTTTATCAGTCGTGTACAGGTTCAGGTGAATGATCACTATTACACGTTGATAGAGCCCTTAGGATCTTACTTGACTACCAACAGTATGACGGCGATCATATACGTGAGAGTTGGGTAGTCTATAAGCACATCCTTAATAGTAGTCCCTAGTCGTGGGAGTTTCGAGACAGGGCATCGATACTCCGGAGTAGACTAGTGTATACAGTCGAGACCCCGACGAGGGGAGGTGGCCGGTCTCACAAGCCACTAGTGTCAGTTGGATCACCTAAGATGTATACAGGTGCTCATTGGGTTATGAGTACACTGGACAGGACTCGCCGGGAACCTGCTAATTGGTATTTATACCTAGCGTCAGATAGCAGTTCCCTGGTGACATGTGTACAGGTTAGTTCATCGACCTGAGGTCGTCATTTTTCTCGTGTGAGTTCCCACTGTGCTTTGATTTCTACCCTACCACGGCTCAAAGGAGTCGTGCAAACAGGTCTTTTTTGGGTACAGTCCCGAGCCACATGGAGGCAAGTGAGCGGATCGGCAGGGGATTCGTCTCTCCCGGTATTGGGGGTGAGATCGCGGTGTGTCTAGGAGAGCCATTACACAAAGCCCTCGGCCGAGGCAGGAGATTTACTGGTAGGTACTCCGGTAGTATCTCAGGGTGTTCTGGGCTACACTCCGACACGACTTATACCGCTATTGGGGGTCTGACATTACCAGCCCCCTAGGCCCGATATGCGATACTCATAGACGAACGGACCGGACTGTATGTATATTGTCACTGTTAGGCTCAGTAGGGTTCCAGGATGAGTTCGCTCATCGGCTTCCCTTGAGGTCAGTACATGGGCAGCCGTTACGCACTGCTAGTGCCGCTGACGTGCTTGTGGTTAAACCCACTGTCAAGGTACTGATGAGTCATTAAAGTCCCCCACAGATAGTTTCTCGAGTTCGGGCGAAACGTTGTAGAGGCCGTATGGTTTTATGGCAGGGTTCGGAAAATGCACGTGCGTTTGCGCACGTGTCATATTTCGGGCAGGTAATACTGGTGGGCTTTGGTTTAAGCCGGATCCATGTATTATATTGAGTCGGAATATTTTAGTCTCTCGTATTCGTATTCGGTCGGAATACGGATACATGTATGTATATACAGGTGAGGGGTATTTTCGTAATCCGTTACGAGAATATTTTAGAAGATGCATTTCTTTTGGTTAATCATTTTGGTTTAAATGGTTAAAAGGGTGTTTGGAAATGGTGACTCATGATTAGTGACTCATTTCTTCTACCATGTTCCTTACTGACTCATGCTAATGAGTCACTAAGTGAGTCATGATAGAATTAATGTGTTTTGGATTTGGGTTTAGATATTTGATGGATATTTTCATGAGATATTTTTCTTGCTCAACCATGATATATCTAAACACAAGTGAGAAGAAAAAAAGAGTTGATGAGCTTAGTTTTTCTTATGCTCACTAGTTTTCTTGAGTTCACCATTTTCAATCCATAGCATCTTCTTCTACCTCCACCCTAACCCTCTCATGTGATGAGAACCCTAGGGTGTTTGAGATAAAGTATTCTAATCGTTCTCTACTTCATTTTGGTCATCTCTTTTAGCAGACTTGATAACCGAGTTGCCTCGGTATAGAGGCGGGAGCCCGTTTAAAGATCCGTAGATGTGGTGCCACCTCGAGGAGGAGACAGGAGATCAGAGTTGCCGCGAGGAGCGTGGGATGAGGCTAAAGACCGAAGGACCGGATCGTTCGATATAGCCTTTCTATCTCTTTACAGTTAGTTAGTTTAGCGTTAATGGCAAGATCCGGGTTATAGTATGCGATAGCGCCAGTTATAAAAGTTTTTGTTCCGCGTTTGGCGTCAGATTGACGGCCGGGGCGCTACCGTAGACTTACAGGTACACCAAATTTCATGTGATTCTACAACTTTTTTACCGTTGATTTAGTGGGTTCAAAATTAAAGGTTTACCGACAACAAAACTTTTTACATTGCTAAATCAACGGTGAAAAAGTTGTAGAATCACATGAAATTTGGTGTACTCACATCTTAGATGATAACGATAAAGATGATCGGTGCCGATCGTCGGAAAAAATGAAGGAGGGCGTACTTTTTCGACGCCATAGGAGGAAATCCCCTCCTATGGCCTTTTTCCTCCATTATTCTCATATATATATGTGTGTGTGTGTGTGTGTGTGTGTGTGTGTGTGTGTCAACATCGCAGGCAGATAATAGTCATCTCAGGCAGATAAAAATCATCACAGGCATGCGAACAACAATATGGAACAGTGGATAGTCTACGAGCCACGCGTTTCATTTGAGCCATAAATGAGACGCGACGTTCCCCGGTCGTATGGATAGCTAGTGCAATGAAGAACATAGACCCCTACGAGTGCGGCAAGTTACCCGCCAATTCTGGAAGGAGACAACCCCGATCAACAAAGTGAATGGGCCACCCAACACTTCATGGAATCCGGTAACTTGAGCACCCCTCCGTGGGTCAACCTATACCCCCTACGAGTGTGGCGAATAGTCCGCCAATTCTAGAGTAAGGCCCCTCCGGTCTCAACGCCATGAGATGCGGACCCGTTGCCATCTAGAACCTGGCTATTCGAGCACTCCTCTGCGGGGTAATCTTAGTATAGAAAAGAAAGATATATACAATGGAGACATCGACCTCAACCTGGTTGTGCCCCAATAAAAGAATATACAAATTGGCAGAAACGGCAGTCCACATGTCGGACGCTCGCCCTGCAATAATGAATATACAAATGAATCTGAACTGTACATCTAATATTGCACACAACGATATCTATCACGACAATCCATCCATAATATCAGTGCAACACAGAACATCAACGCGAATATCATGTTCGTAAACCCGTCTGATTGTACATATAGCAACCAGTCGGATTATACCGTGCTATGATATTCACGGTCGCAGAAACTACCAAATGCACTGAAAACCATGAATTCAAAATTTCGATCGATTAAAACTTTCCGCATTGGCCCCAAGTACAAACCAGTACTCAAACAAATCTGGGCCAAAACTAAATATCCCCAAGATCACATTTCCATGAACTAGAGCACCAGAAAAAATTTGGGGCACAACGGCCAAAATTTGACCACGGAACCGCGGCCAAATGGAACATTCGGCGGCGGTTCCGCGGTCGAATTTCGGGCTCATGTGCCCAATTTTTTTTTCTGGTATCTGGTTTTGCTTGTACATAATTTTAATGCAACCTGAACAATTTTTCGAACAACTTTTAAATTCGAACAGCGGGCATGGATTTGGAAATGCGATTCGGAAAATCCGTCAATCAAAACTCTAAATAAGTGCAAACTAACTAGTTAAGTTTTATGTAGTGGCTCTGATACCATGTTGGGTTTCGGTACCCACGCCACAGAACCGTGGCCAAAGCGGAAGCGAAAACAAAAATTTATGCGAGCACCAAACACCCGTAAAACCCAAGATACGATCCAAAAACCTAAACTAGCTAACTAGAAATATAAGAGTTGAGAACTACAAGCTTTATCGCGTGTCCACCCAATTGTGGAAGACCCCTCCAAGCTCGTAGTCGCCGGGATCGCGCTTGAAAATCGACTGCCCTCGCCGAAGACAATCCACCCAAACGAAACCGGAGGAGGTTCTTACCGATTATCCAGACTTACCAGGTGTGGATGGTCGGCGTTGTAGGAATACTTCACTAATTTTCTCTCTCTTTTTACCCCAAGCACATAAGACCAAGAGAAGGAAGAAGAGGAGGAGAGGATGATGGTGCAACCATGAGCATAAGGTATGCGATGGAAAAATCATTTAGTCCAAATGAAAAGGAATGGTTACATATATCACAACCATGATGCAATAGTGCACCAATAAATGCACACAAATGATCACTTTAAGCTATACCACTCTACATTCTCATGCCACCCCACCTCCACCTTATTTTCCCATTTATATTTCTAAAAAGAAAAACAAACATGAGGTGTCCTTCTTCTAGAAGCATTCCTGTATAAATACGGAATACTTCACCTGGTATATGTATCGCTACATATACGCGTATCCGTATGAAAATACGGATAGCACCAAAGAGAGAAAATGAATAGTGAACAATAATACTAAAATATATGTATCAAAATACATATATAAATTATTAAATCAAATCCTTATTTAATAATCCGTCTTAATTCTAAGCCGGCTAGTATTATCAACCGTCCGATTAAAATCAGTGTATCCCGTACACGTATTTAATCGGACCCCTGCATGTACCAACGTACGGGTCCTACATCTATCGCCTGAACCGGGAAAACCCTCTGTGTGGGACTCCGAAGACTCGACAATACGCGGGCAGTAGGTTTAACCACAAGCACGTCAGCGGCACTAGCTGTGCGTAACGGCTACCCAGGTACTTGTCGAAAGGGGGGTCGACAATCAAGTAAGTCTTTACCCTACTGAGCCTGAATGTGACAATCTCCGTATAGCCCGGTCTCTTCGTCAAAGAGTATCGCATATCGGATCTAAGGGGTGGATAACGTCAGACCCTACTAACCCGATAAGTCGTGTCCGAGTTAAGTTCATCACCAACATAGATACTACTGATCAACTATCAGTAAATCTCATCCACCGTGGCCACGTATTTCTGATGATAGCCTACTGAACACAGCGCGACATCGACTCCTAATACCAGGAGAGACGAATCCCTAACAATCGACCACTGTCTCCATGTGGCTCGGGACTGTATCCAACTAAAACCTGTTTGCACGACTCCTTTGAGCCGTGGTAGGATAGTAATTAAAGTACAGTGGGAACTCACACGAGACAAATGACGATCTCAGGTCAAAGGACTAACCTGTGCTCATGCCACCTGAGAACTTCCATCTGACGATAGAGATAATACCATCTAGAAGTTCTCGGCGAGTCTGACCAGTGTACCCACCTCCAGTGAGCACCTGCATACTATCTTAGGTGACACAATACCAATGTCTTGTGAGACCGGCCACTGCTCCTCGTCGGGGTCTAGAAGCGTATACACTAGTCTACTCCGGAATATCGATGCCCGGTCTCGATACTCCCACGACTAGCGACATTTAAGGATGTGCTTATGGACAACCCAGCTCCCACATAGATGATTGCTATCATAATGCTGGTTGTCAAGAAACAATCCTACGGGCTTCATCAATAATGAAGATAAACCGGATAAAATACTATTATCTCGAGTAAGACTGTTATACCTATATAGGTCCTCCCTAAATTATCATAATCAGCTACTTGCAATCATAATAATTGCTTTGAAGGCACTATATCCAACAGTAGAAGCGCAATTGCCAAGAATTCAAAAATATCGATTAAAAGAAACCCTTTTATAAAACTGTGGTATTTTAATGAAAAACTCATTCTTTTAAATTAGCCATATATCTAAATCTAGTGCTATGAACCAAAAGTGTGCGTGTGGGGTAGGTCGTTACCCCGTGAATTTTTCCTAAAGGTATATATGCTAATTATCGAAATAACGGTTATACTAAAGTTCATGGTATTTTTCTGAAAAATTCATTTTATGATTATTTCACATGGAATTTTGGTTACACAAAAAGACAATTGATGTGTATATTGATTTAAAGTGTTATTAGGGTGCTTATGTGGCATCTTGACTTATCGAGAATGATAAAAAAACATATAAAAGAAGTGATTTTTACGGTTAACTCCACTTTGTCGGTATGATTTTTGGAATGCGATTTGAGATGAAAAGAAATAGAGAGATAAGGGACTTACGATTTTAGAGTGTCAAGAAAAGAGCAAGGAAGAGGGAAAAGTTATCGTGGCGTCGCGGTAGCTCCGAGAATAACTCCGATCTTCAACGAAAAGAACTTGGTTGCTAACTCTACTTGACTCCACCCGCACTTAGAGAATTTTGGGAATTTTGGATAGAATTTTCAGAATGAGGGAGGGCTAGGGCATGTGGTGGTATTTATAGTGAAGAATTTAGAGCATGGGAATTAAAATTTTGAATAAAAGAATTAAAATTGGTGTTGATTAGGGATTTGAAAGGTCTATGTTTGATTGCAGGAAAATCAAACAGTGCAGGGGAGTAGAGGGGAGTTGAAGGGACTCATGGGGGAAGCACGGAAGCAAACGGAGCTACTTGGACCGTCGGTGGCGGGAAAATTGATGAAATGGGCGGTCAGATATTGTCGATTTGTCTTGAGATTCGTGCCACTTGTTTTACTCGGTGTTTACTCCTCATTTATCCCGATTGATGGGATTCAAACACACAGGCTATGTCACAACAGTAGAGAGGCTTTACCAGTGAGCTACAAGTTGCTTCTTACTTTTATTGAACAAAAATAGCTTATAACTCCTAATCGGTCTGAAATACCCTTTCTATATATTGAATAAGTTACATTTGTACATAGATTTCAGAGTCGTTACAGTTACTGCAGCTCGTACCGTGCTATATCGGTCGCTTGTTCATTCTACAGTTGGGCCTGTGTTTCCTTACCCCTAGGGCCTTATCCTTGGGTTGGGAATACTCCTGCAGAGATTGACGCACATACCCGGACTCACGATAGGATAGATTACCCTTTTAGTGACCAGATAGGATATGGCTTGACGACTCGACCTGTTTACATGTCTGTTTCATATTATTACTATATCCATATATATATAAACATACGCATACGAGTTTCACAACACCCACACATTCATGCTATCACACCACATACACACACTTTTGCGTTAAGTACTTGTTGGGATATTCTGACATCTCCGAGACTTGCCATCTCAGGTTTAGAGACATGTTTTCTGGCAGAGCAGGATCAGTGCGCTTATCAGGAGTTTGCAGAAGACCAGTAATCCGTAGATTTATTTCTTTTTAGTTAGCATTTAGCATGTACTCCCTTGAGGGACACTAGGAATTATGCGTATTTTTCGGATCTTGTCTTATTTTGAACCTATTGTATCATAACTTTATTTTTGTATATTTTTATCTTATGAACTTATTGCTGGTATTCTTTGTGGTTTCGTTGCAGCATGATTATCAGTGTTGTTTATTCTGTTTTGAACATTATCTTGATAGATTTAACTAGACAGTTTTTATATGGCTTTGAAAGGATCTTTTCTTACCGTAGGTAGTACGGCCGACCTTCATTACTCTCCATATTTCTGTATTTTGGGAAGCGGGGCGCGACATATAGCTTGTTTATATTTATTTCGCGTGTTGATTTCGTCTAATTTTCTAAGTTCAAATTTAGCTCAATATTGGATTTCAGAAACAAACTTAAATCAAGTTTAGTTTGACCCGGAACTAACCTTGCCTACCAAACCCGAATATGAAAGCGGTTATTGGCTTATTAGCTTATGAGAAACGAGTTATCACTTTTATGGGATCACAATGAGTTAAAAAAAACATTTTGATTTTCTTTATATTATTTTCTAAGGATTGTGTGTGTAATTGAACCGAATAATAAGCTAGTTCTGAACACCTTCAGTTGGAGTTCGATCTATTAGTCGAACAAGCTCGACCCTGAATATATTAGTTGATTCAATGTACTTTTCATGAAATTTTAGAGATTGAAAGACAGAATGGGTAAATTACACTAATATACCCACAACTATTGTGTCTTGCATTCAAATACCTTAAAAGTTATTTTATAACATTAAGCGCTACTTTTTACGGGTATTTTAATGAAAAAAATCCAGTAAAAATCATAAGTTAAAGTATTTTACTGTGATAAAAAACTTGTATATTAGTGATGAACCATGATAGTTGAGGGTATCTTAGTGTAATTACTCGAGATGGAAATTCCCCTAACCAGCATTCTAAACTCCCATGATTTCCATCTTCATTTTATTGACGAAGGAGATCCCATCTTCGATTTCCCCCTTCCAAAGATCCAAAAATTTTGATGAATAAATTAATAAAAAAATTATAGTTAATTGCCCTAATCAGGTCAGTCTTCTTTCAGATCTCTATTTTCTTTCACTGATATTTCCCCCCCAATAATTTGTGATAATTATTGTTGCAATTGCAAATCAAATCCCAAGATCTCGATCCAATCTGACAATTTCTTGCGTTTCTCCATCAGATTGAAATAATGGCCGACGAAACCACCGCCATCTCGAATCAAGAAGAGAGTTTTGATACAACACCAGAAACCCTAAACGAAAATGATTCAAAACAAACATCTGAATCTATAATCGATGCGAATCCCAAGTTAGATGTGGAGAATGGCGTTCCTAATGGGATTGGGAATCCTGATGAGTCTCAAGAACAGCTCACGCAAATGGTTATGGAGCCCGGATTCGAGAACGATTACTTGAAAGCCAATATTGGGGGTGTGAAACATGAGGGAGTTAGATTGGTAGAGGCTTCGAATGGAGAAAATGGAAGTGACGAAGTCCATAGTCTTTATAAAAAGATAGAGAGCTTGAGTAGGGAGATTCAGGAGCAAAAGGAGACGCAGAAGGCGGCGGAAAATGCTCTGGAGCATCTTAGAGTGTCGTACACTGAGGCTGATGCAAAGGTTCAACAGCTTTCGGGTCAACTTGTCGAAGGTTAGTTGTTGTTTTTGCCCATTGTTGTACATATGCATCACCTGTGATCAGTATACAATCTAAAGTTTGATTCTTGACGTTACATTGATATGTTTTATTGAACTTTCCCATTCGTTGAATACTTTCAAGACATTAATCTTGGCTGCCTTCATCGCCGTCTAAGTAATTTTTTCTCTCTTTTGAGGTTTATGGTACACGATCCTATATTTGGGGTTATATTGAAATTTGACTAAACTCTAGGGACACCACTACCAACTCGACATCAATCCTTTGAATTATGCCAAATTTCTGGGCAGGTGTAAATGAGTGACAGACTTTGCCACAAAACTTGATTGGTTACTTAGCAGCTTGAACAACTATCAGTTATAGATCATGCAATCGGGGTCTTGTCAACCCTATGTAAAATCTCTAGTTGTTGGGGGCTTGAGAGTGTTTGTTGTGGGTCGATGGGGAAGTGATGAAGATCAGAGGCAATAGTACAGTAATACAAAATACAACATTAATATTACTGCTTTGGAGGAAACATGTGAATACACGATAAACACCGTGATAGTTAAATTTTCTTTGACAAGTGCTTTTAACAACTTGCCGAGCCATGGTTTGCTCACCCTTTATTTTAATAATTTTTACAGATATGCTTGGAGATCACTAATTAAATTGCTGAAATTTATATATGTGGACCACTTTATGTCATGCCCCAAATCCACATATATAAATTTCAGCAATTTAATGCGTGTCACGGCTGCAATTCCAATTCTTAGAAATTGCAAGGCCTAAAACCATAATATCAATTCTTTACATAACCTAATCCATAGTACACCGATCTTCGGATTACATATATTAAAATCTGAAATAGAACTTTCTACGTTCAGCTAAATAGCCCTCAAGTAATGACTTGTTAAGTCGTCCAAATATCTCTAAGCATATCTGTAAAAATTCTTAAAAATAAAGGGTGAGCAAAACCACTGCTCAATAAGTTTAGACTACACATGTCATAACTTATGCATACGAGCACCAATGAGGCTTACACTCGTTCACATCAGTTCATGTTCATCTAAAGTTTCTTGCACTCATGCATGATTTTGGAATAAGCCATACTCCCACACCATAAGCATATGCAGCCGAGTTTTCAATGCTTAGTAGTTAGTAGCATCCTCAGAAGTGTCTTACGTTTTGTGCCCTTTAGAGGTCTGACGTATCATTAAAGACAAATAGAAAAATTTAAAGCCCGTATATTTTGATTATATTTTGACATTATGTGGAAGCACGGTGCATTCACTCGAGTAATGTAGACAAAGTTATCCACCCGTTGTTATGTATGTTGTGCATCGCCCACTTCCATTGTATCCTTTTTCCATTGTAATGGGCGAGCAATAAAGCATGATCAAAATTGAGATGTTTCAATAAAAACGAGATATTTTCTATGATTTATGACTGGCAGTGAACTTGAGGAAACCCTCCTTGTGGTAGCGACCAACTCTTAGCATCTTAGGCTCCTAGCAAGGGTAAACATGAGAGAGAGAGAGCCTTCCCAGATTACCGAGAGAGAGAGAGAGCTTTTCAAAATTACCTTACCTTATAAGCCAATTAAAAAGTATGTAGGCCCCTGTCTCTTTTTGGCAAATACTTTATACTTTAGACTTATGCAACAAAGGAGCAACCGACAAAATTTCTTGTGGTGCACGTCACATATATACATAAGTGAGTGAGATATAGTTTGGCAACATAGTTACAATACCCAATACCCTTCTTTCATTGAATTTGGAGGCCAAACTCAAAAAGTTAAAACAATGTAGTTTGGGCATGAAATAAAGTTCTCAGAGCAAAAATTGTGAGAACTTGAAGTCATCAAACCTATGATTTTAAAAACTCCATTCTCTTGAAATTTTGCAATGTTTCAATGAGTGAAGCCTCAAATTGTGTTGCCGAACAACATATTGAAGTTAGGTATAGTTCAATTTCAGAAACCGGGTTTGAATGCATTGAAACAAATCCTTATTTTAATTTAACAAGGAAACTATGTTTCAAGGACTGTGTTACCAAATTAGGCCAATGTCAGTAGTTTAGTATATGTATTAAGATGGTAGTTGAATCAAGAATATTGGTATCTTGGGCTCTGTAACAATGTTCGACTCTTTTTTGCATTACTCTATGGATCTATGAATATATTATACATTTATATTGAGAGCATTTTGATGAACAATCTATTATTAATCGGAATTAAGTTGCCTAGTAAAGGGGTTGATATGTCTATTGTTGTTGACTTTTATCATCTCATTTTGAAGGGAAGAGTCTTAATTTGAGACGGAGCCATGTCTAGCAATCGACATGCAAGTATGAGGGCCTTTTCATTCTAAAGGCCTATTAGTCAAGGACTTTGACACAAAATCAACCTTTGAACATTTTTGTAGAGCTTTTGTGGAACCGAGGTTTTTATGGTATTTTAGAATCACCGGAACTAAATTAGAACTGAAAACTGAAACTGTACTAAAACATCTGGTAACACATCATATTCTAGTTATTGATAAAGTTATTAGTTCAAAATAAACATTTATGTTTAGTTAACACTACAAATAACATTTTATTTTAGAAAGCACCGGTTCCGATCATGCTATTCATGATAATCACTAAATAATGATAATACATAGCAATCAAATTATTATTATACTAAATATAAGTATTGGTATCTATAAATAAAATTTAAAAATAAGAAGAAAGAAATAAAAAAGACATTTAACCTGCTTAATTATGACAAAATAAAATTTGTATGTTTAAAATAGTATGTTAAGAACAAGGAAATAAAATAAAATTTAAAAATCTAACAATCATTTTTCAAAATCTCTTATTTTTTACATTCAAAACCCAAAAACTTATTTTTCACTTTGAACCCTCATCTTCCATATTCAAAATCTTAAAACCCAATAACATCTTTCGATTCCTCATATTCCATATCCAAAATCCTAAAATCCATCATATTTTTCAAAATCTATCTTCAGTTCCTCATCTTCTACCTCCATAATTCTAAAAGCCGGCATTTTTTTGTTTCTAAATTCCATCTTCAATTTCTCATCCTCCACATTTGGAGCTATAAACCCAACAAACATTCTTCAAATTTCATCTTCAATTTCTAATCTTTCACACCCAAAATCTTAGGACTCAACAACATTCTTCAATTCCTTCTTCTATAAGGCCCCAAAATTCTACCTTTAAATTCTCATCTTCCAGTCCCAATACCATAAAACCCCATTCTTCAAATCTCTCTTCTTCGACCACTAAAACCCTAAACCCTAAAATTTCACCTTCAATGATTCATCTTCAACCTCCAACACCAATAATCTCTTTTTCATTTTATATTTTATGTTTAATAATTCTAAATTCTCTTAATCCCTCTCAAATTACCTATTATTTACCTTCAAAACACCCTTATGTTCTTTGTATTAATCTTATCTCTCTAATAATCCTAAAATTGCATAATTTCTTCTGTATTTCCCTGAATTTCACATTAATACTCTAATTAGACCATTTTTAGCAGTTTTAAAAGAAATTTTATATAAAGATGCCATTTTAGTTCGTTGGGGGTCTAAACAGAGCAACTTAAAAGTTTTGAGGGTTTTCCATGTAAATAGTGACTTCAGTATATGATAGTTTTGTGGGGGTTAAAAGAAAAAACCCTTTTCAAAGTAGATTTGTGAACTAAGTTTATTTGTAAGTCTATATTGGCCATTTCTTAGAGCGTCTGGCCAAGATCCAAGAATTGCATATTTGATAGAGAAATGAAAAGCTGTTATGGTTGTCTAGTTAATAGGCATATTTATATTGATGCCATTTTGTTTTGTTGAGGTAAAACTGTTTCTACATGTCAATACATGGGCTTGCTATCATAATTCATCAGAAACTTGAGTTCTTCCACTTTCAAGAGTTATAAAACATCTTTGGCATTTTGCTTGCAACAGTCATATATTCATGATAGTTGTGTGGTGGAATAGTCCATAATATTCAAACAAATGAAATTTACATTTTATAAGAATAAGGCGTGGGCGTTGCTTGGTTGGTCTTTTTCTTTTATGTTATAAGTATCATCTTTATTGGATTGGGATTGGACGTATACATAAAAAATAAGTATGCAATTGAATGAGAACTAAATAGATCGTTTCCAATTAGTATTAATGATACAAAAAAAATCGGAATTAGAAAAGATGTGTTTAAACCTGAAAAGTACCCCGACGGGTAATTAAATTATATTAAGTTCATTGTGTACGTACAATAAACGAAGACAATCAAAGGCCACTGCCTTCATCTTATTTCCTTCTCAATCCTTTATTGAAGAGGGATTTGTGATTTTTTTTGTTTTACCTCTTTTTCTTGATGGAACTATACATGCTAGTTTTACTACTTCCTCCATTCAATACAGTTCTTATAACAATATTTTGTTATGCCTCATCACCTTTATTTTTTCTTTTTGGAATTTTTAAACCATTGTATAGTTTAACCTTTACAGTTCAAGCGAAAATGGAACAAGAGATAAAAGAGCGTGATGATAAATATGTTGAGCTGGATACCAAATTTGGAAGGCTTCACAAACGCGCAAAACAACGTATTCAAGAGATACAAAAGGTGAATACTGCTTATTTCAGGCCATTCATGTTTATTTTTATTGCTTATTAAACCCTTGTGTTTCACGTTTCATTTTGCTTGCATTTAAATGCTTGTATTTCTACGCATGCATGAACATCATGGCCCTACAAATCCATTACAATATTTCAGGCCTTTGGTGGTAGTCCCTGAAGAAGTAGGTTGCCTTAAATTTAATGTGACAAATGGCAAAAGGTTCTCATTCATTTCATATGCATGGAAGTATGGTTATGTCTATCTGTCTGTATTTCCCTAAACGATAATACTTTGAATTAAAGTATCCTTCCATTTAGGACTCCAATTAATTTTGCTCAAGGATGCATTGAGGAGCTTTGCTTCAAGAGTAATATGGACTTGTTATGCAAACAAAAAGCATCGAGTAACTGAAGTACTACTCTGTTGACAATCTTCTACAAGCTGCACTATCTTTGTGAAAGCTCATAATATCAAAAGATCATGTCATCTATGGATTAGTTAAAGCATGTTAAAGGGAATTCCCATGATTGTATCATGCCATTGGGACGGGATATGATGCAGACAATGTGTTAAAGTTCATCACAATACCATCTCTCGTTATAATCTCGGTGCTGGTCTCAAGTCATTAGCAAAGAGGAACCAAGGGTTCAAGGAATAAAGGTCATTGATGGATCCAGTAACATGTTTAAACTAGAAATCAGAGAGCGTCTAAGCGATGTAGGTGAGAACCTTGACTTAGGTTTGATACAGGGTGAACATTGCATCCACCAAGCATTTTTATGGTCTACAGAGTATTCGTCCGTGAGTTTTAGATGTCAAAGAGGACTAATAATTCTCTTTGTTTTCTTGATGTTGATTGGCTGGAGATTATACGATAGGAGTGTAATTGGTTAAGTGGATAGCTTCAATATGGGGAAGGAGTTACAAGGAGGGTGGAAATTTTTACTAATAAATCTTTTGTTGCTAACAAATCCTTTAGAAGGAATTAACAAGTTCTCGCTTTCGTATTTTTTGGGGTTAGCTAATGACACAAACCTCGTCTGCATTGATAAATACTCAACAGCCAGAGAGCCTTTATCGTATCTTGTCACAACTTATGGACATGTTGAACTTGCTTTCTTCATCTTTTTCGTCACTGAATCCCCATCCATGTTGATGAGAAACAACAATGTGAGATTGCTGCTAGTAATGCCACAGCATGAGAGTGCCATCTGTAAGTCAGCAGCATGAGAATGATGTTGTAAACTTATAACCATGACCTCTTTGCGTGGACCATGAACTGCACGACGTGAAAGACATGGAAAAATAATTACACCAAGTTTGGAATCTTCACCACAAGTACAACAAACAATAATGTCTGCTGTCTAAAGATTTTTAAAGTTCTATCCTATTCAATGCAGCCTGAAAGTATTTGGTAATTTTCTTTTGGCATTTCCTGTATTATCTACTGCATTTTCCACCTTAGATGGTTCATCTTAATTCTTAGTCTATATACAAGTAGACCTTCCCATTAACATGTCTTTGAATATACACGGTATAATTAGTAAGAAGAGTCTTATCAATATGTTTTCTCGTGCGTGATCCACTTGAACTCGGAACACCTGATGACAATACACACAAATCGGATTTGAGGACGTTGACACTATGTTGGTGTTTCGATATAAGGGTGCCAAACCTATCTGTATCAGTTAACACCAGCCTTTTTCATCATGTTGATTGGTGAGTCCAGGGTATAATCTGATCACTTGTAACATGCATATACAATCAAACATATTGCTAGATGCAGAACATCCATACCAGGTTCTTGAAAGTTTTGATCCTGGATTCTCTCTCTTTGGAGACTACATGCCTGTAACATGTGGTCAAGTAATACACGTAAAAAATGACCTACAAAATGCATTAAAAAAACTTAATTTATGTAATATCAATTAATTTAAGGGTAAATTGTCAAAAAAAACCAAGCACTTTTTCCCGCTGTCAAAAACCTTCTGGCCTCGAAACTGTAGTCAAAACTCCCCTAAAAAAGTTTTTAGTTGAAAAAAACCTCTAACATGTGATATCTAGTATTTTCCTGATTTATCTAGTTTCCTGCGATATCTAAGCAATAGCCAGCGATATATAAGCAGTTATTTGTGATATCTAAACCGTTTCCTGTGATATCTAAATAGTTTGTATGAATTGGTTAGATATAGTAGGCTACTATTTAGATACTGCAGGAAAATTTTCTAGGGGGTTTTGACTACCACTTTGAGGTCGGGGGTTTTTGACAGCGGGAAAAAGTGCTTGGTTTTATTTTGACAATTTACCCTTAATTTAAACACACCATTATTTACTAATGAATCTTCCCACACAGTCTTCCTGATATACTTTTTGCGCATTGATCTGCTTGTTCCTCACCGTTGCATTAAGTTTGTGCCAGCCTAACCAATAAGGCAGCTTGCCAAATGATTAATATTGCATGATATGGGTAGGTAAGATGCTGGAAATGGTAAACCCCTCGCACACATCCTATCACACAAGACAAATAATATACATAAGAACAATGGATTATGTAGTTTAATCAAACCCAATCTACGTCGACCGGACAGATGGATTTTCACTATAATGGAGGAGAATAGAACACAACAACTGGCACGCCTCTCGCTTCAGTCCTTCATCAATCATCCCTCCCTCCCTTGTACTCACCACAGCGAAGGAACTTCCAAACCCTTGCTTTCATAAGAGATTTCAGCTCTCTCCTTGGATGGAAGCCCTTAATCTCACATAAAAGACTACGTAGCTCTCAAATTCTGGTTTACCTCTCATCTATTTGTTGCCCATGCCAATAAACGAGATTGGCCTAATTGGACTGTCATGCCCTGCTTCCCAAAAGAGCGGTAACGGTCACGTGATCAGCCCGCGACGTATTTATTCTGAGAAGGGCTTTTCTCGAAATGAATACGTTAACCATGTATGAGTGATATAAAAATATAACAAGAAATTGTAAGATAATGAAAATTCCAACTACTTGTTACATTCAAAGTTTCACAGAGTTTAAACTGACAACAAGATGTATGAATACAAAAAAGATGATATAAATAAGCCTTAACAAAGATGCATACAGAAATGAAAATGCTGAAAGGAAACTATCGTCTGCTTGTGATGCAAGTTGATTGTACTTTTCTTCTGACGATTCTTCCTCCGTTCCTAAGTCATCTGGCGAACATTCCAAGAAAAGAAGAAACATGGTGGAATGCCCGTCAGCGAACTTGCGCTCGTGTAAGTCCCCTAAAAAGGTGTGAATATTATAATAAAGTACAATACGGCATGTAATATAGCATGAATAGAAATCATGATATATGAACAAGTGTAACATGGGAATGTAAATGGCAACTATATGATACATGAGCATGGCAATATAGTATAGATGTGTTGGTCAAAATAAATGTGTAACAAGTATATATTGGTGAACATGAAGTGAGTGTCAATGTGTCCTAAAAGGTCTCTACAAGGTCATCTAACTTAACGACAGTTCAAGTGTGAATGTCAACCGATCTCAGAAGTTTTCTCAAACCCAAGTCTGTAATCCAGGGGTAAGGAAACACGTGCCCGAATTAAGTGTTAGTAATGGAAGTTCAATCGTCATTGAAGTATTCACAAACCCACATGCTATAATGCAGGGGCAAGAAAATATGGGCCTTCATGATTGCAAATTGTGTTAGTATTCCTTGATTCATGTTCTAAGGGGACTCATGAGATTTTATTAGATTTACACTCAAACTACCCCAACACCCCGCGTATTTTAATTTATAATTAATGTCACAAATCTTAACTCTCGAAACCATGAATATATAAGAGAGTACAAGTTCATGTTTCAAATTGAGTTCATGTTGAGTGTCAAGTATTCATGTAAAGTATCAAGTATTCATATCGAATGATATTCATGGTTCGAGTTGAGTTGAGTGAAGCATGTACTAGATTTGTTCACTTAAGACATGTAGGTTCAGCAATAAAGAGTATATAGCATGAGATGAGACATGTATAGTGTAGTACAACAAGCAATGTAGATGTATATTAGATTAAATCACATGTCAGATATTGATTCAGTTTGGATATCAGTTTGAGACGGCTCAAAGTTGCTTGAGGCGGCTCACAAGTCATCTAAATTCATAATTTGGATTTCTGGGTGTAAGACGGCTCAAAATGTCGTTGAGAAGGCTCGTCACAAGTCTTGAGACGGCTCAATAAGATTTGAGACGGCTCAACAGTCTCTGAGATGTCATGTTTTATCTCTGTTATCATGAGACCACTCAATGTTATGTTGAGCCGGCTCAACCATGGCTTGAGACGGCTCAAGTCCAAACATGAGCTGGCTCAAGTCCAAATATGATATTAGGTATTTACCCTCTGAGACGGCTCGTGTTCTTTTGAGCCGACTTAAAGTCCTTTCGTTCAGACAATCGGGTTAAAATTTCAAGTATTCAAACATATAAAATACAATATTGATTTGTATTTATTTCATAACGTTATTACTTTGTTTATTTTGATCTACAACATGTAAGTGTTGATATTAGCATTGGAAAACAATATGGGATCATATGTTTGCATAAGTATAATATTTATGTTTAAACAAATTCATACAGAATCGATTTTACGCATATAAAAACTACATCTCATGGGGATCTATAACAAAGCGAGAACAATGATTTCGAAGAGGAGCACAACAAGGAAAGGAGAGAGGAGGTGTAGAAGAGAGAGAGATCAAGGAGATGATGTGAAGAGCACTTACTCGCGTTGCGATTCAGTCTAACAACTGAACCGCCGTTTACCAAGAAAAAAGAAGAATTGGATCGGTACTCCGACGTCTATGAGGAGGAATCTTTGATTGGCCTTGGGAGATTCTTTAAATAGGATTTTGGAGAGTATTTTTCAGAGGAGAAATTAGGTGTTGGGCAGCCACAAAAAATGAAGAAATTTCAATAGTACAAGGAATTAAAGAAAGTAAAGGCCATTAATTGAAAATTGATGATGGAAATAAAGAGTTGGGGGTTTCAGAAATGAGATGGCGGTTTTGGAAGATGAATAAACAATCACGACACTAAACGACTCGTTTCTTGGGCTGAAAACGAGTGGGCCCAAAACTGGAACGGTTTGAGTCAAGGGTGGGCATGAGCCGGTTCAAGATTTCTTGAGCCGTCTCATGCAGACAGTGAATGAGACAACTTTCCAAACGAGTGTTGAGCCGTCTCAACCTAGTTATCACGTATTTTAAATATAACAATTACTCAAAAGGAAAACGATATTTATTAATGACGATATTTACAAAAGAGTATACGAAATTTAGGGTCGTTTCATGACCAAGTCCAAATCGTACTTCCGTGAGCCCATTGACCGTATCGGGTGCTCAACTGGATATTAGACAACACATTATCAGCTAGAATTGTAGAATTTGGCGGCATATGATATTTTAATTACTCCATTAAATTTTGCATATACCATATTTAGATCTTTCTAGAATATGTGCTTCATTGCCTTATTTTATTTTTGGCAAACATTCACTTTTACACACTTGATCAAATCTAAGCCATTTTCAGGAAAAGGATGATCTAGAAGCTCGCATGAATGATGTAAATCTGAAAGCTGAACAGGCATCGACTCAGCAAGCAACAACACAACAGGAACTAGAACGAACTCGTCAACAAGCTAACGAAGCTTTGAGATCTATGGATGCTGAAAGGCAGCAGTTACGGACAGCAAACAACAAGTAATCTGTCATTGCAAGTCATTTGCTGTCACTATCAAGAGTTTATTGAATTTTTCCTTCTTAGTGGTAAAGCAAAGCAACTTTTGAAAGCTGTCATGTACTATATATAAGTTTTAAATATGGTACCAGGTAGGTCCATAATTAAAGAATTATTGTAATTGACTATTAAATATTACATCTAGAAAGTAAAAAAGAAAATCGCAAAGCTATGAATAATATAGTAAAAGGAACTGAGGAAGTCGGGAGAAACTGAGAAAGTCTTAATATATATTCTAACATATACACAATATCGAAACATTTTAGTTTTGTCTATTGAGTTTTATATGTGTGCGATTCCCCATTTCATTTTGAGGTTGTAGAGTGTTTTTTGTCATCTTATTGAGACAGGAATGCCCGCGTTTGTCAGGTGTATACAGATCCCCTATGCCTAGGGTAGGCTGAGATTTATTGATTGTGAGGATCCGAATCTTCGGCAGCCGCGGACTAAACTGCCGTTAATTACCCTACTTTTGGGAGTGAGGGAATCATCCGATTAACAGGTCAAGCAGATCATGCGAATTCAATGTGCAGTATGCACGTGTTGTGTTTTGAATGTGTTTTAGACGTATCGGGGGCCTCATAGAGTTTACAAGGGTCCCGTTATACGGATAGCGGGTTAGGGGTCGGAGAGGCTAGCAGCCCCCTTGCGGGATGCGGGACAGCGTCCCGGTAGAATTTTTTTTCTAACGGGAGAAGTGTTTTGAGTGTGGAACGTGTGTTTTATTATATATTTTCCTTTTTTTTAAAAAAAAGATAAGTGGGGCGCCCGTGGGGGGCATGTGCAAAATGTGCCCACTGGCTCCAGCGTGGCGCGTGAGCGGCACGTGGCCGCTGGGCGCTAACGGGTCATATGGCCGGCCGAAGAAGGGATAAGCCTCTGGGCTTGGAGTTGAACTTCTAAAGAGAAATTGGATATGGATTTGGAGTTAAAACTCTCAAAAGATTTGAATTTGGAGTTAAACTCCTAAAAAATCTGGATTTGGGGTTAAACTCTTTTGAGAATTTGAATCTTGGAGTTGAGCTCCTTAAAAATTGATTTGGAGTAAAACTCCCAAAGCATTTAAATCTTGGATGATGAAAAGAGGTCCCATTTTCTTCTTCAAGTCTTGGACTTTCCCAAAATGGGTTCTTTTAAGATGGGTTTCCTTCCTCTTTTTTCTGGATCATGGAGAAGAAGGGTGGTGAGATTTAAAATCTCCCCTTCTATGGATTTGACCGAATATTTGGACTCCCCTTCAATGGTTTTACGGTGAAAACTATTTCTTTTTGAGAAAATAAGAGTTAAAACTCTTAATTTAATTCAAAAAAGAAAGCGAAGGAAGGTTTTGAACCTTGAAGAAGGCGACACAAAATCCTAGAAGATACGAGAGGAATCAAGTTGTTTTTCATTTCTTTATAATAGTCTTATATAGGCTTACAAATTTATACATACCTTCTTGGATTTTACAAAATGGCATTTTGCCAATCCCATGCTTATGTGCTTATTTCTTTTTGCACATGACTCATGTTCTTTACAAAAATTTGGCTTTATGCCAATTTATTTCACTTTTATTTAAATATTACATTTATTTGTTGTACTTTCATGGCATGGGACCTGTCTGCGCTTGGGCCCACCTGCTTTGATTTGGGTTCGACGTGAGCCCGGCTTGGGTTCGGGCGTGGGGTCCGTTTGGTTTGGTTTGAGCCTACTTATCCGTGGTTTGACTGACTTTGATTTTGACTTTTGGTCAATGAGGTGTAAATTTTAACCCCAACAAAATGCCCCCCATTAATGAATGCACACTACATATATGTGTCGTGTGCATGAAATTGATGGATCTTCTTTCGTGTGGAGGTTAACTTAATTTGGTTCGGCTTTTAGGAGGCCGACACTGCCTTTTTTCCGATATGGATGGTCGATACTTGACGTATCTCCGAGACGGAGTGTCTGCTGTTTGACGTATCCCGGCACGGAGTGTTTGACGTTTCCTTAAGACGGAGTGTCGGTGTATGACGTATCCCTGAGGCGGAGTGTCTTTTTGACGTTTCCTCGAGACGGAGTGTCACTGTTTGACGTTTTCCCAAAGACAGAGTGTCGGCGTATGACTTATCCTCGAGGCGGAGTGTCTGTCGTTTTCCCAAGACGGAGTGCCACTGTTTGACGTTTTCTCGGGACGGAGTGTGTTTGACGTGTCCCCGAAATGGAGTCACCATTTTTGATATAGAGATCGTTGTTGGAATTAGTTGATTTGTTTTGTTTTGGGAGGTACCAATCTGTCCGGCGGGACTTTTGAGCTTGGAAACACTTCTGGGTAAGACTTTAGTTTAATTTGTCCGATTCCTACCTTATTTGGCGGGACCTTTGAATTTGAGGCATTACGGTGTGGGATTTGGAATTTTGTTTGACATCAGTATCGCTGCATTGGGATATGGTACCAGGAGAGAAGCATCATTTGCCGTAAGGGGATTCTCTTCGTTCTCAGTTTAACGACTTAGGGGTCATCTGTTCCCAGTTTAACGACTTAAGGGTCCCTTGGTATTGAAGGCATGGAATTTTGGGGTTGGAGCCGTCATCGCTGCTAACACTGGAGCACAGGTGCTAGGAGCAATTCATCATTTGCCTTTGCTTGTTGGGGAGCGACGGCGAGGAGCGACGGTTTGAGAGATAAGTTTAGGTCCTTGTCGTCTAAGGCTTTTCAATTTTATGAGCCGTAAGTGTTTCATAGAAGTGTTTTCTCCCTACGAGTCAAGAGGATCTCGTAGGTGTATTTTCTCTTTAGGAGTCGTGAAGATCCCTAAGTGTACTTTTATCTTATGAGTCGTAAGGATCCCACGAAGATGTGTTTTTCTTACGAGTCGTAAGGATCCCGTAAGTGTCGTTCTCCTCATGTATCGTAAGGACACATGAATTGATTTTCTCAAATAGAGCATAATTCCAAGGGCGGAGACCGGCTGCATGGCTAGTGATTGCGGTGGGACATGGGTGTGATTGGATTATTTAAGCCCGTGGATTGTATACGGTAGTCAATTCGGGTACTGGCTGTAGGGTTGGGAGAATTTACGGGATTTGGAAGTTTGTCAGTGTCTGCATCGCTACGCTAGAATGGTACCAGGAGCGACTCATTATTTGACGCTGGGATATTCGGGGATTCGAAATTTTGTTGGCGTCTGCGTCGCTAACACTGGAATGGTACCAGGAGCGACTCATCATTCGCCATTGGGATATTTGGGGATTTGAAATTTTGTTGGCGTCTGTATTGCTAACACTGGAATGGTACCAGGAGTGACCATTCGCCTTTGGGTTTTTTTTTACCGCGATTACTCTATCATTTCAGGTTTTCTTACTACGAAGGTCGCGATTGTCCTATCATTTCGGCTATTTATTCACGGTTGTCCCATCATTCCGGCCTTTTATTTATTTATTTACACATTTTTTACACTTCCCGTTTAACGACTTAGGGGTCGTCTGTTCCCAGTTTAACGACATAGGGGTCGACTGCTCCTAGTTTAACGATTTAGGGGTCGTTAGTTCCCAGTTTAACGACTTAAGGGGTCGACTTTGTGTGCTTATTCAAAATCCTTGGACTTTGATCTCGCGGTACTTCAACGCTCTGTCTTTTTGGAAAGACGTGTACGTATGCCCTGTAGAAATTGTGGTGGACCGGGTCATTTTCTGGAGCGGACGATTGGCCGTTTGCCCCTAGAGGGTTTTAGTCTTCGTTCGAATGGAGAAGACGATCGTAGCTTGGTTTTTTGCTAACACGTCTTTGGCCAATGAGACCACTCCCTCGTATTGTTTTTCAATCCAATTCTTGCAACCAAAGCAGTTTTCAATGATATGGCTCATCATTCAGTGATACGGGCAGTACAAGGGATCATCAGTCATGTTTGCTTCATGTGGTCTTTTTGATTTAGGCAAATTGCATAACATTTCTCAGTGCGTCCTTGAATATTTTACGGACTCTGTCCCTTCTAAAAGAATAGACTTTATTCAATTTCTCTTCGTGGGACGATTCTGCTCTCCCTCCTAACACTGGTTTTCGAGACTGGTCGGCATTAGGCTTGCATGTTCCTCGCCTATTTTGGTCGGCAGATGCATTAGAGGATTCAGTGTACTTGGGAGGCCCACCTTTGTAGTTGTTCTCCGGACATTGGAAGTTTGGAAGAGATTCGGGACCTGCATGTTTCAATATCTGAACTCTTTTAAGTGATTCCTGCAGAGTTTCGGGATCTGTTGACTTTCCCTTGATTATGTCCCGTGTCAACTGGTCACAGTCATACATAATGACTTTTATGGGGGCTAGCGACCGTCGACTTTCATGAAGGTACTCCGCTCGTAGACTGGAGGGAATATCTGTTGGTTGCTTTGGGATATCAATTCCTGGTTCATGGACCAAATTTTAATTTTGTTGTGATTGCACTTGAAGGACTCGGGTTGCGAGATTTGCCACAACATTTGCCAGATCGTCGACTTTGGAACGGATCTTGGCTAAATCCTTATCACTGTCCTGAAATTGCTCTTGAAGCCATTGGAATAATACTTAGTTTTGTAGTTTTGGGATGATGACTGGGCTATTCTCATCGCCTGAGCTTGATTCTCCAAGAACCATAGGTTCTTTTTGCGTAGCTGCTTGAGCAGGGGCCTCATCATTATCTGAATCGAGCCACTATTAGGCAACGTTAACCATATTATCACCATCGCTGTGAAGCGTAGGAGTGTTCGTTTTTTCAGGTCCGACCATGTAGACTGAATGGATTGCGTATCCGTCCGTTGCCCTCTCATTGTCAATGTTACTCGCTGGACCTTTGGATTGTCGCTGTGGTTTGCCTTTTTCAGGGAAGGGTGAACAATTGAGAGCGGTCAGTTCCCGAAATACCTCGGTCTCTGTTTGTGTAAAATTGGCGGTCGCGGCTTGATTGTTTATCAACATGCTAGGGGACAATGAGATTTCTCCTGCCTTGTATCGTTTCTCGACCCAATCCTTTAAAATGCAACAATCATCAATAGTGTATCTCAACACTCGGTGGTATGGGCAATAATTGGGATGATTAGCTCTGTCCACTTAGCCTTTTTGGTTATGGTAGCCGCATGACATTCTTCAGAGCATCTTTGAATGTTTTGTGGACCTTATCTCTTCTGAAAGAGTAGACCCTATTTCTCCTTTCCTCCAAAGTTGGCTTTCAGGATTTGTTAGTCTTCGCTCCGCCCGCTTTCTGCTTATTGAGAGAATCAACGCTGTTGGAACTTTCGCCTTTCCGGTTGTCGTCACTCCGATGTCTCGGTTATGTTTGTGAATTGGTTTGAGTGGACTCGGACTTTGAGCGTTTCAACATTTGAACCTTCTTGGTCAGCTCTTGGAATGTTTTGAGGCCTGCGGTGCACAAGAAATGTTTCATCCAGTTGTTCAGATTTTTTATAAGAAGACTGACGGATTGGGCTTGTTTCAACGGTGGCTCACATTTGACAGATTGATTGCGTCAACGGACTATAAAATCCGTATTGCTTTCGTTGTTCTTTGGCTCAGTCCTTGCAAGATCTGCAATGGTGATTTTATCGCTGACACTCATGAACCTTTGCTCGAACATGGATTCTATTTGAGCGAACATCGTGATCGAGTCATCCGGTATGCTTGCATACTAATCGAAAGCAATATCGGTCAAGCTATTAACAAACTGACGGAAAAAGAGCGCATCATTACCCTCAGTATTCACGCATGAAGCTTTAAATTGGCCAATGTGCCGGTTTGCATTTCCCATCCCATCGACGTAGCCACCGGAAAACTCCACAAGATCGTATTGTGCAGGGTATGGTCTTCCATTGCTGCCGACCTCTTTCCGCGTCTCGGCCTCGGCCACCAATGTTTTGATTTTGTTGTTGATAAAATCCATGATCTGATCCTGCGTTGGCGGGCGGCTGTCATCTGTAATCAAGACATTTCTTGAGGCAGAATGTGACCGACTTTCATATGGCTCACCTACCTTTGGATTTGAGGGAATAGGCGTCGCTGCTTCGGGTCACCGTTTCCCGGTTCATGAGTAAAGCTCTGCGCTTGATTGGGCGGCTGCGAGGCAATTTGAGCCGTTAGCCGTAAGACGATATTTGTCAATTCGTCAATTTTTGAGTAGAGCTTGGCCACCTCCTTGTCTTTGTTTCTGAGCTGCTTCTGGAGCTCTTGGCGAAGTTGCTGCTTTGCGGTCTTGAGACGGAAGATTGACTACTCTTCGCTTTCCGAGCCCGACTTCTCATGAACCGAGAGATCTCTCTGCTTATCAGCCTCACTGGAATGGTTTTCATTATCTTCCAAAAGAGGCTGGTCTTGGGAAGTGGCAGCCACATTCAAACCAGATTGGATTTGAGATGTGGTGGCCTTATCCTTGCTCTTACCGCATTTTCTGCTATGTAGACAGTGTGGACCACATATCCAACCATCTTTTTATCATTGGCAGCTGATTTCGCGGACTACTGTCGTGGCCCTTCTGCTTCGGAAACGGAGAATCGACCGAAAGCGGTTTGCCTGGCCTGGTTCTCGGGTGACGCTGGCGCTTCTTTACTCGTTTTGCTCCGCTACTTTCGCGCGGCGCTAAGTGCTTGGTAGACTTTTGAAAAGAGGGTGTCACACCTTTTGTGCTGGGGCTTGGACACATCCCTTTGTAGCACATTTTGAATTGCGGTCCTCTTAATCTTGGCGGACATCGCGTTCTTCTGGACCAACTTTAAGGGTTCGAAAGAATTGCGGATTTTCACGGCTGATACGGTTGTGGTCACGGAGCAGGCCGGGCTTTGGAACTTCACAAAATTTAACTTGGCTGGAGTGCTGGCCCTTTTGTTGGCTCTATATCTAAGCCGTTTTTGCCTTAGTTTTTCCGTCTTGAGCACTTAGCGGGCTTCTGCTCTTTGGGAATCCGTTGTAGGCCGAGTGATGGAGAGCCTTGGAGATATGTCTGACTATGCACTTGTAAATGTTTGCTCACTTCCTTTGTTTCGGAAATCTTGCCTCCAGTTAGAGCGCCAGAGAGTCGTTCGGACACCGTCTTACGTTTGGGTTGTGGTGCTACGACGATCACAACGTTTTGCCTTCTGCCCTTTGAGGTCGGCTTGGCCACTTGGTTTGCCTGGGTCTCTGCCAAATGAGCGCTTTCGGCAGGGTAAATGATAACAGAACCAAATTGGCGGGGCGATTCCTTCCATTGCTGACTGAGACCTGCAGGGAGAACCACACGAGTATTGATCTTGACTACGTACGGGATCGGAGTTGCCTTAGAGATCAAACTGGTTCTAGGAGTCATTCTTGTTGAATTTGCGAATTGCGGTTGAAAAGTTGTTATCCTGTATAAAGATGCATAATTTCAGTATATGCAATCGATATATATGTTGATTGAGTTCGCATGGACATTTAACCCAAAATATGGGAGGAATGATAGGTCCCATCGGACGTGCCAGAATCTGCAGAGTGTTTTCCGTCATCCTATTGAGATAGGAATGCGCTCGCTTACCAGGCATATACAGATTCCTCCTGCCTAGGATAGGCTGGGGTTTATTGATTGTGGGGATCGGCAGCCGCGGGCTAAACTGCCGTTAATTACCTCACTCTTGGGAGCGAGCGAATCTCCGATTAACAGATCAAGCAGTTCATGCGAACTCAATGTGCAGTATGCGCGCGTTGTGTTTTGAAGGTGTTTTGGACGTATCGGGGGCCTCGCAGAGTTTACGGGGGTCCCGCTATCCGGATAACGAGCTGGTGGTCAAGGGGGTTAACAGCCCTTTTGCGGGATGCAGGACAACGCCCCGTTAGAATTTTTTTCTAACGGGATAAGTGTTTTGAGTGTGGAACGTGTATTTTATTATATATTTTCCTTTTTAAAAAAAAGGATGAGTAGGGGGCGTCCGTGGGAGGCATGTGCAACATGTGCCCACTGGCGCCATCATGGTGAGTGAGCGGCACGTGGCTATTGGGCTCTAGCGGATCATGTGAGCGACATGTGTCCGTTGGACGCCTGCGGTGCACCTGTGGAAGAAGGGTTAAGTCCCTGAGCTTGGAGTTGAACTCCTGAACAAAACTCACATGTCCGTTGGGCGCCAGCGGGTCACGTGAGCGACACGCGCCCGCTAGACGCCTGCGGAGCACCCGCGGAAGAAGGGTTAAACCCCTGGGTTTGGAGTTGAACCCCGGAACAGAAATTGGATATGGATTTGGAGTTAAACTCCCAAAAGATTTGAATTTGGAGTTAAACTTCTAAAAGATCTGGATTTGGGGTTAAACTCTTTTGAGGATTTGAATTTTGGAGTCGAGCTCCTCAAAAATTGATTTTGAATAAAATTCCCAAAGAATTTAGATCTTGAATGATGAAAAGAGACCTCTTTTCTTCTTCTTCAAGGCTTGGACTTCCCCAAAATGAGTTCTTTTGAGATGTGTTTCTTTCTTCCTCCTTTTTTTCGATCTTGGAGAAGAAGGTCGGTGAGATTTAAAATCTCTCCTTCTAGAGATTTGACGGGAGATTTGGACTCCCCTTCAATAGTTTTATGGTGAAAAACTATTTATTTTTGAGAAAACGAGAGTTGAACTCTTGATTTAATTCAAAAAAGAAAGAAGAATGTTTTGAATTTTGAAGGAGGCACAAAACCCTAGAAGATATGAGAGGAATCAAGTTGTTTTTCTTTTTTTTATAATGTTGCCTTATATAGGTTTACAAATTTACACATAGCCCTTAGGGCTTTATATAATGGTATTTTGCCTATCCCATACTCATGTGCTTATTTATTTTTGCACATGAGCCATGGTCATTACAAAAATTTGGCTTTTTGCCTATTTATTTCACATTTTGCATATTTATTTAAATATTACATTTGTTTGTTGTACTTTCTTGGCATGGGGCCGGTCTGGGCTTGGGTCCACCTGCTTGGACTTCGGTTCGGGCGTGGGCCTGGCTCGAGTTCAACAGTAGGGTCCGTTTGCTTTGGCTTGGGTCTACTTGTCCACGGTTTGACTTTGACTATGATTTTTGGACAATGGGGTGTAAATTTTAATCTCAACGGAGACCAGACACTTGTCCATTAACATTAAGTTGACATGATGCTTCCAAATGCTCGACTCACCAATATTGGTTCCTTTAGTCTGAATATAGCATGATAGGTTCACTTTGCGCTATTTATGGATCCAAAGCTCATACAACTTGCAGCTATAGATGTAGGCATCCCTCCGCTTTCCTCCAGTTTGGCATCACACTGCAACCCTTTTTGTTATAGAGAAAGCTGGGATATAGCCAGCCAGACTCATGATTTTCATTAAAACAAAAAATAAGCTGTAGCAAGACAAACATCCACAATCTCTTTACATAAATAAGAACCCTCTAAAAACAGAGGAAAAGAAAAGAAACTAGTAGTAGAAGAAGAAGAAACGAAAAAAGAAAAAAAAAGGAAAAAAATATCAGAAGATCCAGAAAGAAGCAGCAAAACTATGAGGAAGGGCTTCAAATCAGCTCCACTGCAAACCTTTTGCTCCACTCCAGTTAGCACCTGCATACAATAAACACCAGCCAGCAGTTACTGCATTCAAAGCAAAATATACCTAGTGAAAATATGAATTTATGAATGCAGCACACACAAACATGACAGACCACAGCTGGGAGTCAAACTGAGGAAAAACAATATCAAAATGATGGAATTCTAGGTTGATCAAGGCCTCAGATAAAAAGTATTGATTGAGGACACTAGCATCATAGTAACATAAAAAGTATAGTGTCAAATATGTAACAGCTAGCGAGAAAATCAACAAATAAATGATACTGAAATAATTTCCATAGCATAGGAAAACTAGCTGAGTAACAAAGACCATTTTAACTTTACCTCAGCTATACGTCCTAAGAGTTTATTACAGGGATTGAGTGAAGTGAAAATATAGCCAATTCCCACAGCTGAAACAAATATCCAACCTGCTTATGAGATTTAAGTCAAACCAATATAATGTTTTAAGAGGGTCCTGAAAAAACAAAACTCTTATATAAGGATGATGACATGCTCCTTTGAATGTGTATCTGCTACATGATAAAGAGATGTTTCAAGGTTAAAACATTTAGATCAACATAACGGCATTTATAGTGGAATGGCATAAACTGATGAATAACCAATGTCTAGCTAAATCAATTTACATTCAAATGCAAGCATGTCATGAAGAACTGTACAAACAAATGTCCTTGAACATTCTTTAGCCATCACAGTGAACATTAGGTGGCATATGATCAACCATAATTTTTCAATATTTTTTCCATACATTCCCTCCAGGTATACCCCATAAACACCCTTGGTGACTAAAAAAGGAGCAGGAGATAAAAGAAGCAACTGGGTTTGAGAAATATGACCACTTATAAAACCCCATAAGACCCCAAGATCTATAATTGGAGGGTTAGCTTACTTTGGACTAGTACTAGATATAATGCATGTAACCAAAAGAGAAATACATTACTTTTATAAGAAAAATCCCTTATCTGCAATCTGGTTTTAAGCTCAACAGCACCATAAAATTATTTACGGAATTATGGCTGTTGAACCTAGTTGGCTTATGTAATGAGCACTATTACCTAAGTCAGTGGATCTGACTTTTCTAAGCCCATTGCTCTGAAGTGACCATCTGATTGTCTATCTGGGCTCCTAACATGGCAGAAGCTGTTCAATATATGCTGCTCATCTATACTATATAGGCTGTGGGGTTTTAGGTGAATGATGTATTTTCCTATTTGTGCCATTGTTTTCCTCTGGTTAATAGTTAACACCTTGAATGAACCTAAGGTTCAATAATACTGGGTGGTTGATATACCAACGCTCCAATATTAATTTCTATTAAACAATATGTTATGCTCAGGCATTTTTCATGATATGCTGGATGGTTTTCTGGGCATACCCTGCACCGCTGACAACACAACATTTACAAGTTTAAAGTTATCTGGCATGCTAGCCTGCAAACATGAATATGACGATATTAAATGTTTATATGTTATTGCTACTAGAGACAAGGTGAAGATTCTATCTAAGAATATTAAGTTAAAGAATTCTTGATTAAATTACACAATATATTATGGAACTTTAAAAAAATACAATTCAGTAATCTAATACTTAATTCAAAATATGTTTTTGGTAGCTAATGATGATGCTATGTATTCTATTTTCTGTTACAACTTATTTATGACCTTCAATCTAGTAATTTGTTACTTTATGCCTTAGACTTTTGGATACCGTCGATGAGTTGCGTCGTTCTTTGGAAGCAAAACAGAATACTTTTGAACAACTGCAGCAATTCTTTGTTGAGAAGGAACAGGTACTGAACATGTTGAAATTCTTTTTATTATAGGTTGATTGAAATGATTTCCTTCTATAAAATTAGCGATTCATGTTTATATAGTAAATTTACTTCTGAAACCTGGAGATGCATTTATTTTGTTCTACATCACTGGTGTATATATGCTGGGGGTTCCTTTGTTGGCAAAATACATCATTGTAATTTTCACACAATTTTGTTCTTCTACAATGGTTGGTACCTGTTGAAGTCAAAAATATCGACTCTCAAAGAACTCTCCCCTAAGAAACTATAGTATGCAACTTAGTTTGACATGGGCGGATACCCTATGTCGGGTACCCCCATATTGGATACCCCATATGGGGTATCTGCTTCCAACCACTCCAGCTGAAGCAGCGGTGCATACCTCAAAATGAGGTATCTGAATAGGTCTCTAGCCCATTTTCTAGGGGTAATGGGGGCCATTCCCCCCAAAACATGGGAACAATTTAATAACTATTGCCACCCCCTATAAGTATCACTTCGGGGGGGGGGGCAAAAAAAGATATGTACATGATCAATTGAAGAAAGAATTACAAGGTAAGAACTTGGAGCAAAGTTCTTCGATCCTTCTTCCTCCTCTTCTTGATCTCTTTTCATGGGGTAAGAGGACCATTTGAAGAACTTAAATAAGTTCTCAACACAAATGTGTTCCCTGTGGCCAGCTTTCTGATTTTGGACAAAGTGTTGGGGTAAAAATTTACACCCCGGTTGACCAAGTCAAAATCAAAGTCAACCCCAAGCCAGGTGGGCCCAAGCCCAGGTCAAGCGGGCCCATGCCCAAATCGAGCCCGCAGCCAGCCTTCCTATGCCAACAACAAAATCATGTAATAAATAATTTTTATGTAATTGTTTATGCATGAATGTAAACAAAATGGGCATAAAGCCAATATTTTGTAAGCCCATGGCTTATGTGCAAAAATGAAATGGCACATGAGCCATGGGATGGCTAAAATGCCATTTGCGTAAAGCCCAAGGGGCTATATGTAAATATGTAAGCCTATATAAGGCAACATGATGGTGAATAAAGCATACACATTTCATTCCCCTAAAAAACTAGGGTTTTTTGTGCCTCCTGCTCCTTCTCCAAGGTTCTAAACCTTCTCATTTCTTTTGAATTAAATCAAGAGTTTTACCCTTTCTTTTCCAAAACTAAGTAGTTTTCCACCACAAAACCCACAAAGGGGAACTCAGATCTCCCATCAGATCTCAAAAAGGAGTGATTTTTAAAATCTTCTACTTCTTGATCTTCACGATCCGGCCAAACAACAGGAGGAAGAAGAAGAACCTTCTTCATCAGTTTCAAAACATCCTAGGAGTTTTAACTCCATATATATATATATAATAACAAATATTTCCTTTCTGAAGCATAGCTTCTGTTTCTTAGGCTAAAAGCCTCCTTTTCTCGCCGGCGCTCAAGCGCAGAGCGTCCGCGTGCCGACACGTGGCGCGCTCGCGCTCAAGCGCAAAGCGCCTACGTGCCGACACGTGGCGCGTTTGCACTACAGCGCCCTGCGCTCAAGCGCAAAGCGCCCACGTGCCGACACGTGGCGTGCTGGCGCTCAAGCGCAAACGCTCGAGCGCAAGTCGCCCCGGTGCCGACACGTGGCGCGCTTGCGCTTAAGCGCAAGCGCTTAGGCGCAAGTCGTCCCTTGCCGACACATGGCGCTCTAGCGCCCAGTGCTCAAGCCCGAGCGCAAAGCGCCCGAGCGCAAAGCGCCCACGTGCCGACACGTGGCGCGCTTGCGCTCGAGCGCCCAGCGCTCATGCGCAAAGCGCCCACGTGTCGACACGTGGCATGCTTGCGCCTGAGCGTACAGCACCTAAGCACACATCGCTCAAGGCGCTGGCCCCACGCATTCCTTGGATGCTTTTTCTCCTTTTTTTATGTACATACATATACATATACATATACATATGTATACATATCTGCACATACACGTACTCCACGACACTGTCCCTGTTAGAATTTTTTTTTTAATGGGGCGCTGCCCCGCACCCCGCAAGGGGGCTGCTAGCCCCCTTGACCCCCAGCCCGCTATCCGGGTAGCGGGACCCCCGTAAAAACTCTGCGTGGCTCCCGACATATCTAAAACCCCCTTTCAAAACACAACACACGCACACCGTACATTGAGTTCGCATGACCAGTTTAATCCGTCAATCGGAGGTTCCCTCGCCCCAAAGGCGAGGGGTAATTAACGGCAGCTTAGTCCGCGGCTGCCGAAGATTCGGATCCCCACAATCATTAAACCCCGGCCTACCCTAGACAGGGGAAATCTGTAGTACGCCCGGCAAGCGCGCGCGTATTCCCATCTCAATGGGGGGACGAAAAACACCCTACAGATTCTGGCATGCCCGGTGGGACGAATCTCTCCCATATTTCGGGTTAAACGTTCATGCGAACTCAATCAATGTACATATCTGTATTTATACTAAAATATTGCTCTTTCATGCAGGGTCTTCAAGCAATCACTTTTCAACAATGTCTCCAAAGATGAACTCAGCTCTCAGCACGGCTCCCGTCTCCTACACGATGAAGATGGACTCCAGGACGGTCCTTCCGGCCAGTCTCGGACGACAATGGGAGGAGCCGCTACCATTCGGCTCTATCCTGTTCGTGTTAGCTAACGCCATCCCGGCTCCTCAAGCTCCAGCAACAGACAGACCAGTCTCGAAAGGTAGGAGACCGAATGTGGTAATCTTGAGGGCGCCCCAACCCAAACGCAAATCGGTGTCTGGACGGCTTTCCATGGCCCCAACTGGGGGCAAAGCCATCGGAACAAAAGAAGTTGCTAGACGTCGTGGGCAAGCCCAGGCGATACCTTCGACGGACACGCGGGCAGATGTCTTCTCAAGCATCCCCATCGCTCGGCCTATAGCGGCTTCCCGAAGAGCAGAAGCCTGCCAAGCGCTTAAGGCAGAGAAACTGAGGCAGAAGCGGCTCAAATATAGAGCCAACAAAAGGGCTAGGGCTCTGGCCATGTTAAAATTTATGAATTTCCAAAGCCCGGACCGCTCCGCGAAACCAGCTGCCAGTGATGAAAGAATGGCTGAATGTGTTATCCACACTGTCTACATGGCCGGATATGAAGAATCGAACCCTCCTCTTCTTCACAGCCATGGTGATGATATGGTTGACGCTACCCAGTATCGGCTCGATCTAAATGATGAAGAGCCCGCTCAGGCCGATAAGCCAGAGGAGCCCGTGGTTCCTGTGGAATTGAGCTCAGGCAATAAAGATTACCCGGTTGTCATAGCCGGAACTACAGAACAAGCATTATTCCAATGGCTTCAAAGGCAATTTCAGGACAGGGATGAGAAGATGGCCGAGGTCTATTCCAAAGTCGACGAGCTGGCAAACGTCATGGTAGATCTCGCGACCCAAGTCGTCTGGTTGCAATTACAGCAGAATCAAATTTTGGTTCATGAGCCAGGGACTGATACCCGGAGGCAGCCAACTGATACCCCCTTCAACCTAAGAGCGGAGCGCCTTCGCGAAAAACGGCCGCAATCAGCCTCCAGTCCCTTCGATACATATGCCGGGGGGGAATCGCTTCTAAAAGAGAAACTGGAAAAAGTCTATTCCTTCAAAAGGGAAAAAGTCCACAAGATATTCAGGGACGCCCTAAGAAACGGTCTACAACTGCTAGAATCAAAGAGACCGCAAGAAGGGAATATGACCGACGACCCAAAATATTTCCCCTATCACAGGGTGATAGGTCATGCCATTGAGGACTGCTTCGTCTTCAAAGATTGGGTCGAAAGGCAATACAAGACGGGGGAGATAGAACTGTCTAAAGGCGTGGTGGCAAATAGTCAAGCTACGACCGCCGATTTCACACAAATGGAGACCGAAGCATTTCGGGAACCTAATCCTCCCAGACATGTGCAGGGCGAACCAAAGACTGAGCGACCTCGAGGACCAGCATCAGTAAAGGCACCTACTCCAATGGAGAGAAAGAAGAAGGTATACTCTTTCGGGAGGGATGATGTCCGCAAAATATTCATGGACGCCTTGAGCAACGGTCTGCAACTGCCTGTTCCAAAGAGGCCACAGGAAATGAACATGACCGGCAATCCCATATACTGCCCATATCATAGAGTGGTGGGTCATACCATCGAAGACTGCTATATTTTCAAAGATTGGGCAGAGGACCAATATAAGCTTGGAAAAACCTCACAATCCTCGGATGTATCAGCAAGCCACAGAGCTAGGTCATCAACACAGCTCCGCCAAGATCAAAGTTCAAGGAGCTGGGATAAGCAAAAAGGACCACTACGTCGTTAAACTGGGAACACCTGATGACCACCATGTCGTTAAACTGGGAACAATCGACCTCTAAGTCGTTAAACTGGGAATGTAAAAAAATGTAAATAAACAAAAAATGTATAAATAAAAAAAAAATAAAGAAGAGCCGAAATGATGGGGCAACTCGCAATAAAAATTAGCGAGTAAAAATAAAAATGAAAATAAAGCCGAAATGATGGGGCAACTCGCAATAAAAATCAGCGAGTAAAAATAAAAATGAAAATAAAGCCGAAATGATGGGGCAACCGCGAATAAATAGCCGAAATGATAGGGCAATCGCGACCTTTGCGATAAGAAAAGCTGAAATGATAGAGCAATCGCGGTAAAAAAAAACAACAAAAGCAAAAACAAAAAAAACGGCGAATGATGAGTCGCTCCTGGTACCATATTCCAGTGCAGCGATGCAGGCGCAACAAAAATTCAAATTTCCAAAATTCTCCTGGCCCTATGGTTAGTTCCCAAATTGACTACCGTATACAATCCATGGGCTCAAATAACTCTCATCATACCCATGCCCCACCGTAATCACCAGTTACGCGGTTGGTCTCCGTCCCCGGAATTGTGCTCCATTGGGAAGACCCACTCATGTGTCCTGGCACCTCTGCTTCAGTGTTAGCAACGCTGATGACGGCCCCTACCCCAAAATTCCAAGCTCGCCTTCCATAGACCGCTAAGTCTTTAAACTGGAAACAGATAGACCTCTAAGTCTTTAAACTGGAAACAGATGACCTCTATGTCATTAAACTGGATACAGACGACCTCTATGTCGTTAAACTGGATACAGATGACCACTAAGTCGTTAAACTGGAAGCAAATGACCTCTACATCGTTAAACTGGAAACAGATGACCTCCAAATCTTTAAACTGGAAGCAGATGACCTCCAAGTCGTTAAACTGGAAACAGATGACCTCCACGTCGTTAAACTGGAAACAGATGACCGCTAAGTTGTTAAACTGGAAACAGTCGACCTCTAAGTCATTAAACTGGGAACGAGGAAAATCCACTCATGTGTCCTCACGACGCATGAGGAGAACAAACCTTTGTGGGATCCTTACGACTCACGAAAAAAAAACACTTAGGAGTCCCCACGACTCCCAAGGAGAAAATACACCTGCGAGATCCTTACGACTCGCAGGGAAAAAATGCTTTTATGGGACCCTCACGGCTCATGAAATTGAAAAGTCTTAGGTGATAGGGATCTAAACCTGTCTTCTAAGCCATCGCTTTCCAATTCCCAAATGGTGAATGATGAATCGCTCCTGATACCATATTCCAGTGCAGCGATACAGACGCCAACCAAATTCCAAATTCAAATCCCAATGGCGAATGATGAGTCGCTCCTGGTACCATATCCCAGTGCAGCGATGCAGACGCCAGCCAAATTCTAAATCCCAACGGCAAATGATGAGTCGCTCCTGGTACCATATTCCAGTGCAGCGATACAGACGCTAACAAAGACCCAAAATATTTTTGGCCCTATGGTCTGGATCATACATCCTGTAAAACCGTATACAATCCACGGGCGTAAAACAATCCCAGTCTCTCGCAAGTCCTACCGGTGAGACCACATTCAAAGTCCCACCAAAAATAAAAATAATAATAATAAAAAAAATGGTATGTCCACAAGCAAAATGGGCACGGATGAAAACCTGAAAGGGCTCCGTGAGTAAAAACAGCAGGACTGCCGGCGAGTTTGTGAAAACCCGAAAGGGCGCAAACTCGTGAAAAAGAGATGAAATGCGCTCACAAAGTCCTCTCGACTTTGTGAGGAGAAAATTCCCGCGTGAGATCCTTACGACTCACAAAGGAGCAACACCCTTAGGAGTCCCCACGACTCCTAAGGAGAAAATACACCTATGAGATCCTTTCGACTCGTAGGGAGAAAATGCTTTTATGGGACCCTTACGGCCTATAAAATTGAAAAGTCTTAGGTGATAGAGACCTAAAACCTGTCTTCTAAGCCATCGTTTCCTAATAAGCAAACGCAAATGATGATTCGCTCCTAGTACCATATTCCAGTGTAGCGATGCTGATGCCAAAAAAAAAACCAATTCCCAAATCCTCTCAGGGCAAATGATGAGTTGCGCCTGGCATTATTCTAGTGTAGCAATGCAGATGCCAAACAAAAAAAACCAATTCCCAAATTCTCTCGGGGCAGATGCCAAACAAAAAAAAACCAATTCCCAAATCCTCTCGGGGCAAATGATGAGTTGCTCCTGGCACTATTCCAGTGCAACAATGCAGATGCCAAACAAAAACCCCAATTCTCAAATCCTCTCAAAGACGGATGATGATTCGCTCCTGGTACCATATTCCAGTGTAGCGATGCTGATGTCGACTCAAATCAAACAAATCAAACCAACCAATTCCAACATGACCTCTGCGTCGACAAGCGACACTCCGCTCCAGGGAAAAGTCGATCAGCGACACTCCGCGCTGGGGAAAAGTCAACCCGACTCTCCATGCCGGGGAAAAGTCGATCAGCGACACTCCGCGCCGGGGAAAATTCGATCAGCGACACTCCGTGCCGGGGAAAAGTCAACCCGCGACACTCCGCGCGGGGGAAAAGTCGAAAAGCCGTGCCGGGGAAAAGTCAACCCGACACTCCGCGCCGGGGAAAAGTCGACCAGCGACACTCCGCGCCGGGGAAAAGTCGACCAGCGACACTCCGTGCAGGGGAAACGTCAAGCAGACACTCCATTCCGGGGACACGTCAACAAGCGATACTCTGCATCGGGGATACGTCCAACACAGACACTCCGGGTCAGAGAAACGTCTACCACGGACACTCCGTCTCGGAGACGCGTCAAGCGCCGACCGTCCAAGTCGCGAAAAGGGCAGAACCGACCGTCCATGTCGTAAAAAGGGCTGTGCATCCTAAAAAGTGGGAACCAAAGCAAGTCGCCTCCACGCAAAAGAAGATCCATCAATTTCATGCACACGACCCATATATGCTGTGTGCATTTATTGATGGGGGGCAATTTGTTGGGGTAAAAATTTACACTCTGGTTGACCAAGTCAAAATCATAGTCAACCCCAAGCCAGGTGGGCCCAAGCCCAGGTCAAGCGGGCCCATGCCCAAGTCGAGCCCGCAGCCAGCCTTCCCATGCCAACAACAAAATCATGTAAATAATAATTTTTATGTAATTGTTTATGCATGAATGTAAACAAAATGGGTATAAAGCCAATATTTTGTAAGCCCATGGCTTATGTGCAATAATGAAATGGCACATGAGCCATGGGATGACTAAAATGCCATTTTTGTAAAGCCCAAGGGGCTATATGTAAATATGTAAGCCTATATAAGGCAACATGATGGTGAATAAAGCATGCACATTTCATTCCCCCAAAAAACTAAGGTTTTTTGTGCCTCCTGCTCCTTCTCCAAGGTTCTAAACCTTCTCATTTCTTTTGAATTAAATCAAGAGTTTTACCCTTTCTTTTCCAAAACTAAGTAGTTTTCCACCACAAAACCCACAAAGGGGAACTCAGATCTCCCATCAGATTTCAAAAAGGAGTGATTTTTAAAATCTCCTACTTCTTGATCTTCACGATCCGGCCAAACAACAGGAGGAAGAAGAAGAACCCCCTTCATCAGTTTCAAAACATCCTAGGAGTTTTAAACTCCATATATATATATAATAACAAATATTTCCTTTCTGAAGCATAGCTTCTGTTTCTTAGGCTAAAAGCCTCCTTTTCTCGCCGGCGCTCAAGCGCAGAGCGCCCGCATGCCGACATGTGGTGCGCTCAAGCTCAAGCGCTCAGCGCTCGAGCGCAAAGCGTCCACATGCCGATAAGTGGCGCGTTTGCACTACAGCGCCCTGCGCTCAAGCACAAAGCGCCCACGTGCCGACACGTGGCGTGCTGGCGCTCAAGCGCAAACGCTCGAGCGCAAGTCGTCCCAGTGTCGACACATGGCGCGCTTGCGCTCCAGCGCAAGCGCTCGAGCGCAAGTCGTCCCGGTGCCGACACGTGGCGCGCTTGCGCCCGAGCGCAAAGCGCCCACGTAGCGCAAATCGCCCCGTGCCGACACGTGGCGCGCTTGCGCCTGAGCGCAAAGCGCCCACGTACCGACACGTGGCGTGTTTGCGCCTGAGCGTACAACACCTAAGCGCACAGCGCTCAAGACGCTGGCCCCACGCATCCCTTGGATGCCTTTTCTCCTTTTTTATGTACATACATATACATATACATATGTATACATATCTGCGTGGCTCCCGACATATCCAAAACCCCCCTTTCAAAACACAACACACGCACACCGCACATTGAGTTCGCATGACCAGTTTAACCCGTCAATCGGAGATTCCCTCGCCCCAAAGGCGAGGGGTAATTAACGGCAGCTTAGTCTGCGGCTGCCGGAGATTCGGATCCCCACAATCATTAAACCCCGGCCTACCCTAGACAGGGGGAATCTGTAGTACGCCCGGCAAGCGCGCGTGTATCCCCATCTTAATGGGGTGACGAAAAACACCCTACACAAAGAACATGGAATTTTCCATGTTCCAAAAGACAGAAGAACTTGGAATATAGAGATAATTCTATGTTCTTGCATATGAATTGTGACATAGGAAATTCTGTCACTCTGGATTGTAGACACAGGGGAAACTCTACATCTCAAACTTGAAAATGAGAAAAACCCTATCTTCTCACATGAACTGAAAATAGGGGTAGGACAAAATCTGAAAAAAGAGGAGACTCTATTTTTTGCATACAAGAATTGAAAATAGGAAGAAACCCTATTTTCCTAAAATAGAACATGAAAGAAATTCGATGTTCTCTTCTCTCACAAGTTTTGAACATAATACATACCCGTATGTTCGTAATAAAGCCTTGGATGTAACACAAAAAGTTATTCCAACTCAAAACAACAGAAAATGGCTACAAATGCCATATTCTTGTGTTAAAAAACAACTTCGGATACTTCAAATGAAGTATCCGCCCTCACTTTGCTCGAGCGGACACCCCAAAATAGGGTATCTGCTTGACAAGTTGTGTGTGGAAACCTTAAACAAGGGTCCCGCTTCACTTTGCATATGGCTAGGTCCCGCTTAAGGTATCCGCCCATGCTTAGGTAGGCTGGGTCCCACTCAGGGTACCCGCCTATGCTCTGTTAATGTCAAAATTGGCATTAAACCCCCACATATCGATTATTTACTCAAATAATCAGTATTTTTGAGTATTTAATCCCTTTCTTTTGCACAATGTAAGATTTTTGTATGTTGTAATCTGAATTGTGCCCAAAAACCAATGTAGCATTACTATTCTTAATATAATGAATTTTTATGTTATCTCCGCTTGCAAGTGCATTTTTTATGGTATCTCTCCCCCCCTCTGTGTGTAATGTGATTTTGAGCAACCTAATAAGGTATCCCGTCCCGGCATAGCCTAAGACAATAGGGTATATTAACATTTTGTGCTTGCGTTTACTGAAAGTCTCGAACCCAGACCTCATGGTCAAGCTTTCAAAACTTTTGTTTTGTTCAAACTCTACATGTTTTAAACGTTAACCCGTTGAAGGTATTTAAAGAGGGTAAACAGCACCACTAATCCCTAACTATGCTAATTTTATTAAGTTAAATTGAATCTATAAGCATAAGCCCTAACAACACTATTCTATCTATTGGTTGAAATGCTAGCATAATTATTTCATACGGCTTGAGATTAGTAATTGATCCATATATGCACAAGATTAGTAATTGTTCCCTATATGCATAGATTAAAGCGACTAACATATTTGAGTTCTGATACACAATATATCTTTATTAAGAACAATGCCTTGTATACTTACTTTTTTGTTGCTAAGCTTCCTATATTAGCCCAACCATCTATTTATTTATCCTAGATTGTGCCTATCTTAACATAGTCTGGCCTTATACTTAAGAATGCTGATATTGATGATGATATTCGAACTAATGTTTAGAAATGTAGCACAAGCCAAAGGATCTTCTAGGCAATGATATGATTGAACATGCTCTTTACGCTGCGATTTTAGGTGGAATTTACGCCCACTGTGCTTGCAAGGATGAGAGTGTGAGACTGCTATGATGAATTAAGGATTAGGAACATTAAAGTACATGCACATATCTTTCTTTCGTAGACAAATTTGTGGGTATTTATGAGATAATATTAAGCCAATGTAGGAATGTTTAAATATGCTTGAATTATAGGAGGGTATCGATGTTTGTCCATGGTCAAGAAAAAGGAAACCCAAGATATCCTTGGGCTGGCTATGTGGGAGT
Organism: Agapanthus africanus; assembly: GCA_030015575.1. Lineage (NCBI taxonomy): Eukaryota > Viridiplantae > Streptophyta > Magnoliopsida > Asparagales > Amaryllidaceae > Agapanthus > Agapanthus africanus. The sequence goes on along the minus strand of JASDDO010000012.1, from coordinate 63,362,110 downwards.
GGGTGCAATTAGAGTGGATATTTTGTTATCGTATCTGAATGTGATTGTTAAGACCATTATCAGTATTCAACACCATGTGGAAATAGATTGTCGAAACATATTTTTTGCCAAAGATTGTCCAAACATCAACTGAATATGAATCTAACAAGTAATTATTTCTTAATATGTAATTGTGATTAAGCTAAAGTCAGTGACTACATGCCTAATTGATGTCCTATATTCATGATGTAAGATGTTTAATAAAGCAGATACAGAACTATCCTAATCCACTCAGTCCACTCCACTAATAAACAGAGATCATTTAATTATCTGTATCCGAATATATAGGAATTTGGATATTTTGAATTTCCATTACAACTTAAGGGCCTCACCATGGGAAGAAAAGGTTCAAACTATTGGCAAAAAGATGGTCATGGCGGCGAGACTTTTTTTTTGCCAGAGATTTGGCAAGACTTAATGGTTATAATATAGAATATCACCACATTATTCCCCTTCAGACTCTTTGTTGCTTAACAGGTCTCTACTTGCTTTTTTGTGCATGTCATTCTACACTGCAGTTTTGGTAGCAAATCTGTTTTTCTTCTTGTAGGTTCCTTCCATATTCTCAAGGTTGCAATGAATGTTTTCCTTTGGCCATTAATGATCATCATTCTATTTTCCTTGATACTTCATTTTTTGATTGGAATGCCTACATTGACCATTGGGCTCTATATGGGTTGATCCCCTTGTATCCATACCTGGATCCTTGATCCAGTCTATGGGACCTACTATTGCAAAGTATTGGAACCATAATGTGATATCTTGATCTGTTAGTTAACTGGTTTTGTGGATTTGGTCTAAGAGATCTATGCAAGAAAATGTAGTTATGTGTAAGCGTTTTGTGACATACAGTCTAGCTCCAATAGCTTCACATAACTTGTACATTCTTGTTGTGTTCCTGATGCAGACCTTGTAGCGATGAGGACCAAGGTTTCATTTTATTTCTTTATTTATTTTTTGTAGCTGATAGTAGGCAGTGTTCACCGTAATGAAAGAGACATGGGATTTAATGTACATACGATAAAGAAACAACTATATATTTCATTTGTGCTACACAATTCTAAGTTATATCCATCCCATTATAAACAAATACTAAGTTGTGTGCAACACAACACCACTATGGCACTATCAGAAATGAATGACCAACAAGACAACAAAGTAATTGTACTTAAGAAATTTCAAATCAGATCACATATTAAGATCAAATTGTGTGACTTATGGTATGGCGATCCCATCGAAGGTTAAAAAAATAAAAAGCGCTAAGAGTATAAATCCTAATTATACCTTTCAAATTGAAGAACCTCATCCCTGGTCCATACCCGAAGAGCCTAAAGAATTATTCATTAAAAATAGCTGTACTTCTTCCTCTACTCACTCATTTTTATTCTTCGTAAGTGTAGCTTTGATGATGAAGCTGCAAGTTACCTACACTTGGTTAACCGTCCAGCAGCTCTCTTAGTTTGACCAACTTGCTTTCGAGTCAATCCTTTCCCTGGAAAGTCACTCATTATCATCATGAAGACCTTTACATTTGTCTCTTTTGCAAGATCCACTCATTGTCTTTGTAACCTTTCCATCTTCAAAGCCATGCATTGTTTAATATTTTGCATTGAATTTAACAAATCATATTTTCCTGTTCTGTTTGTCTGAATAAACAGAAGTGTATTTGTTAGAATAAAGTTTTGAGCTGTTAGTGTAGGGTGTTTTTCGTCACCCTATTGAGATGGGAATACGCGCGCTTGTCAGACGTACTACAGATTCCTCCTGTCTATGGTAGGCTGGGGTTTATTGATTGTGGGGATCCGAATCTCCGGCAGCCGCGGACTAAGCTGCCGTTAATTACCCCTCGTCTTTAGAGCGAGAGAACCTCCGATTGACGGGTTAAACTGGTTATGCGAACCTAATACGATGTGTTAGTGTGTGTGTATTTTTTTTGCCATTTTATAATTGAGACGTATTCATTTTTTTTGTTCCATTTGTATATAAAAAAATGATATATATATTTTTTATAAAAAAATATAACAAAAATAAATAAGTAAATAAATATTTAGATAAACATTTTTTTATTTTAATATTATTCATAATTTATTTTTATTTATTTATCATTTTTTTCTTTTTTCAAAAAAAGAAAAGAAGAAAAAAAAATAAGAAAAGGGAGGGGGCTTCCCCCACTCACGTGAGGGAGGGAAAGAGGCTCCCATTTGCCCTCACGTGAGGCGGCAAAAGGGCTCCCATTAAATGGGAGCCTTCCCCCTCACGTGCCCTCACGTGAGGGGGGCAAAAGGGCTCCCATTTAATGGGAGCATCCCCTCACGTGAGGGCTTCCATTAAATGGGAGCCTTCCCCCTCACGTGACCTCACGTGAGGGGGAGGGGAAGGCTCCCATTTGATGGGAGCCAACCCACACGTGGGCCCCCAAAATTAATTAATTAATGATTTTTTTTACATGGAGTTCAAAGATTTTTTTTTTGTGGAGTTAAACTCCAAAATAATTTTAAATGTGGAGTTCAACTTCAAATTTTTTTTAAATGGTGTTCGACTCCAAAAAGATTTTTATTGTGGAGTTGAACTCCAAAAGAGTTTTAAATGGAGTTAAACTCCTGAAAAGATTTAATGTGGAGTTAGACTCCCTAAAAAGAACTTTATTATGGAGTTGAACTCTAAAATAAATTTTGTTGTGGAGTAAAACTCCAAAAGATTTTTAAATGGAGTTCAACTCCAAGAGAATTTTAAATGGAGTTCAACTCCAAAAAAAGATTTTAAATGGAGTTCAACTCCAAAAAGATGATTTAACGCCCAAAAAGATTTAATGTGGAGTTAAACTCCCCAAAAAGAATTTTATTGTGGAGTTGAACTCCAAATGAATTTTAAATGTGGAGTTAAACTCCAAAGGAATTTTATGTGGTGTGGAGTTAAACTCCACTAAATGGGGAGCCTCCCCCTCACGTGAGAGGGAAAAAGCTCCCACTTGATGGGAGTTCTCTCTTCCTCATGTAAGAGGGAGCAAGTGCTCCCAAAAGATCCTTCTTTTTTTTTGTGATGGAGTTAAACTCCAAAAATTTTTATTTGGAGTTAAACTCCCAAAACAAATTTAGTCGGAGTTAAACTCCAAAAAAAAAAAGGTTTTTATTATAGAGTTAAACTTCAAAAGAATTTTATTTGTGGAGTTAAAACTCCAAAAGATTTTCTCCTTTTTTCTTTTGAGAAACCCAAAATGGGTTCTCTTGAAACTCCAAGATTTAGTTCTTAGATGATAAAAAAAGAGATCATTTTTCTTCTCTTGATGGAGTCTGGAGGTGGGTTTATGGTAAAACTTTATTTAGTTTTAAAAAAAAGAGAGCCAAACTCTTGATTTAATTGGAAAATGGAAAGGAAGAGGAAGAACTTGAGAAAGTGAGGATGGAGGCACAAACCCTAGAGATTTGAGGAGAATGAATTGTTATTTTTTATTTCATTATCATGTTGCCTTATATAGGCTTACAAATTTACATATAGTCCCTTGGACTTTACAAAATGGCATTTTGCCCATCCCATGCCTCATGTGTTCATTTATTTTGCACACGGGCTATGGACTTTACAAAAAATTGCCTTTATGCCCATTTTGCTTACATTCATGCATAAAAAATTACATCAAAATTATTTATTACATGATTTTTATTTTGGCATGGAGGAGGCTGGCCGCGAGACTCGACTTGAGCTGGGCTTGGGCCCGCTTACTTGGGATTGACTTTGATTTTGACTTGGTCAACCGGGGTGCAATTTTTGACCCCCAACAGTTAGCAGTGTGGGCGTGTAGAATGGATGGAAGGATCCAAAAACCATGTTCAAACTTAAAAGTCCATACCGAAGTCAATATTGTAATAAAGAAGGAAATGCGGTCTAACATAAAATATATGGCCTAGTACCATGCGATGACATTTTACCCAATAGAGTTAAGGTCAGGGTCCAAAATGATGTAGTTTATCCGACCATCTTCCTTCACTAACGATATCTAGAACACCACTCTCTCTGGACTCATGTCAGGATATATATATAGTCAAAATTGATAAATCAAATGTTTCAGTTATTAACTCTTAATGGCAACTGTAATTGACTATGCCTCTGCCATTTAGTATGAATGAGGGAAAAGGACCAGACCGAAGAGAAGCAAACAATATAATCAGGTCTGGTTCAACTCTTTGACATGCATACTAGTTGTCAGCTAGGACCAGTGGTAGTAACAGGATGAGATACAGGTGCTATTAGGCATGATAAGACAATGGGTACTTGTGCAATGTAGACTGCATTTTCCCGTCCCCTTATCATGTAGTCATGTGTGGCATGTAGGGGGTTCAAGGCTTTTGATTTACCGTGAATGACCAATCCCTTCCAATGTCTTGATCATCCTGGCAAGCATTGTTGTAAAAAGCCCCATAAAGCTCCTGCTTTAGCGGAAAGCGGTTACGCAACACATCGTTTTTGTATAAAGTGGTGGTTTAAAGCCTCTGTACTTCTTTAGTGGCTAGAAATCCCGCTTTGGCTGCTTTTATGCGCTTAAAACCCTGCTCAAACCCGTCTTTTAATAGGTTATCTATTAAAATTTTCATATTTTCATATTAAATGATAGAACCAATGAATGTTATCGATCTCTCTAATCTATGCAAAAATATTTTAGACTATATATTATGACATATTTATTAATGTTGTCATAAAATTACGAAATATATTTCTATTTTATTGGATATAGACTTTATAGAGTACAAAAAAAGAAAAACATCTCTATTATTCTTACATCTTTTGTATATAAATCTTTCTATCTAACTTTTCCATCATATAAAATTTTGTTTAATATTTAAAAACTTTTCGGCGCTTTTTGCTGCTAAAGCCCTGATAAAGCCCGCTAAAGCCTAATCCCTATTCTTCCGCTGTGCTACGCTTTATGCTTTCCACAACACCACTGGCAAGGATCTGACTGAACCTCTCCCTAATCAGTTTTGTATTTTAAAAGGGAAAAAAATGACTGTCTAAACAAGGAGAACTCAAATCTTTTCAATCACTTGGATCTAAACGAGTAGCACTTATACTTGCGCTTACTCTATAACTAAAGAAAGCAAGACTATCCCTTTTTCGTGGATGAAAGCCTATCTTCACTTTACTCAAGTAGGAAATAAGCACAAGCAAACAAGCAACATCACCTTTCTGAACTCCAATGACTTGATTTCAGCATTTGTTTTCCTGCTGCCTTTTCCAATCATAGGCATTTTTTTATAAGAAAAAAAAAGTTAAGTTCTTTAGTGGGGTTTTCAATCTATATATCATTCATCTACTCTTTCCAGTCCGACAGCTGCTCTTTCAAAGTGGTCTTTGTCTTGCTTGCTTGGTAGTGAACCTAAGATCGGTATGGTGTTAAGAGTAGTGGAGTTGGCTATCCCTTTTTCAGCTATGTGTGTAAAATAGAGTTCTCTGTTCGCATTCTTCGGCTGAAACCTGGGTTAGTCATACATCAACTTGATAGTTGATATGACATCATGATTATAAATCTTGGCATGGAATGTATCGGTTTGTTGGATGTGACCTAGGACCTCCGGTCATTTCTAATTTAGCGTGAGGTTGATTAGTTCACCAGTTAGACGAGTTCATGAAATACCATTAGCCATGCTTTTTATATCCTTTCTATTCTTCTTCCATTTAATGGTCTTCTTCTTCGTTTTCTTTCATTAAATTTATGAAACTGGCTGGTGATATGGACCAACGCTTGATGTTTGAAACATATCTTCATTGAAGAACTCACATCCATAGAGAGCTCAGAAATTTGTTACCAGTAGATACTAGTTTCAAAGGTGGAGTTGGCCTTATGATTTTCAAAATTATTACAGATAACTCTGATTCCTTTCTAGTGACATGGATTCTTTTCCACTCATTCCGATGAAAAAGATTGCTACTTAGGAGGCCCGAGGCCAAACAACTTGTATACATGGCCATTAATTTCTGCTTTTGGCAAAACTTTAGTCATGATCCAAATTGTATCTAATAGAATCATGAGAATTTCAATGCTGCCTCTCCGTGGCAAGAAAATATTAGTTTCATTATCATAGATCTCATTAAAAAACTTATGGAATGTGCATAGTTTTAAAACGCGGTTTAGGCAGAAGCGGCCTCAGACTGTTCCACTTTAGGGCTAGGTGGTGGAATTAAGCAGTTATAGCACTTAGCCCAAAACTTAAGTGAATCGTCCCGCCTAGACAGGAATTAAACGGCTATTAAGCATCTTATACTTTGTTATTTGTAACCTTGATGGTTATTAATTATTATCATGGTAATGTTATACATGTTACATCGCTCTCGCTTGTTACATGTAAATTCACTGTGTTTTAGTAATATTTTTCATATTGTTGTACATGTTACGACTTCTGTTATACATGTTACATCGCTTTCCACATTGTTACATGTAAATTCACTGTGTTTTTAGTAATATTTTCATAACCTTATATTTTTATTAGAATATTAGTGAATTATTCATGCATTTCTTTGTTATTTTTTGCATATACGTGTATATTTACTTGAAATAGGTGTAAAAAAGGCCTAGTCGGCGCCTGGGTGGCACTCCTACGGGGCAGTACTGCCTAGCGCTTGTTATAACTCTGGGAATGTAGGATGATCTATCATTTATGCTGCATCTTCTAAAGTAATTTAAAAGCTTAATGATTTCTTAAGCTCCTTAAGAGGTTTTAATTAACAGCATGCTGACTATTTCTGCTTACAATATATTCACATGCTTCATGCAACAAACCTTGCACACACTGTAGTGATACAGACAAAATGATTATGCATAAAATCCCTTGCCAATCATATTAGCGTTGTTGAAATTGTTATCTCATGAAAGCATGTAAATATTACTGTAATATTCACCTTAAGGTAACAGGACTTGCTGTCTTTAACCCCATATGAGTAACCTTATATTATAGAACGCGTTCAAATTTACATCCAGTTATAGAGCATATGCCATTTTATTTTTCACTTAAAAATTGAATGATATTCATTCTAACATTTGTTCTAAATCATTGTCATGCATGCTAGCTTGTTGAATGTTATTACTTTCTTGCCATGTAAATTCTGTTCAAAGTTACATCAATAGTCCTAACCATTCTCAATTTCTGTATTTTATTTTTAAAAAAGTAACCGTGGTGCTAGCATATAATTTTTACCTCCTGCATTGTCAAGTTGTTAGAAGAAACTCGGGGCTTGCTGTATGCCGGGGAAGAGAAAAGGCAAGCATCAATAACAGAACTTTCTGCTAAATACCAGAAGGTAAAATTAAATCTTTTGGACCATTGAGTTTTAATTACCTGAAACCATTTTTTTTGTTCTCATGACTTTATGCTGACTAAGTGAACTATCTACCTGATGAAGTTCTATACTTTTATGCTTATTTCAGCAACTGGAGAACCTGGAAGCACAACTTGCTGATGCACTATCAGAAAGAAGCAAAGCAATTTCCACAATATCATCATTGCAGGTGAGATAGGCTGCTACCAATATTGTAACTTTCTAAATTGTTAAGCAGCTGCGTTTGAGATTTAGAGAGATGTTGATAAGTGATAAGTCACATAAGTCAAAAATACTTCGTTCACCCAGAAACATCATCAAACAGACTTTAAAACTATAACATGATTCCTATCTCTGAGTCCAGAATGATCTGCTTTGAATATTTTTTTTCCTATATGATTTTGGTTTGATGCAAAAATTAATCGGTATAATCATTATTCTATTGTTGTTTGTTGTGCATATTATATTCAACAATTTGGCTTTCCAGCACGCTTTACTCAAAATTGGCACAGTTGTTGATATTCTTGGGTGTTGTTACTCAATGCTCTCTCTCCCCTAGCCCCCACCTTTCCCTTCCTTGCTTGATAGATTTCTTAGTGTATGTATGTGTTTATGTTGACTGGGCCATCATTAATAGGACAAGTCTCACTGCTTTAATTCACCGAGGATTGGAAGCATCTACATGCATTTAGTGAATTTTGATGACCCGAGTTGTCTTCACAAGTTCACATAAGCCAAAACTTGTTCTGTGTTGTGTTTCCTATTTGACAAAGTACTTATCTGAGCTTCAAGATTGGTTCCATCCTCTTTCCTTAGAATCTGAATCGGTATGTAACATGAAATCTCTTATTAATAGGAAAATCCACAGAATTGCAATATATCAAATGCTATCTTTTGAATATGATTTCAGAATCTCCAGAAGAAATATGCCTAAATCTTATTCCCACCTAATGTTCTCCTTCTCCATTTAATTTCTGATTGGCTTTTGCTTCCCGCCATCTAGGCAGAATTAATAAGCAATGGCAGCTCTTGCAAAGTTGGTTCATTAATAATTTTAATTACATATTCAGATTGTCTAGGAGAAATACACAGAAATATTGTTCCCGCTCAAAATTCTATCCATTCATTTTTCTTAGATTATCTGTAAGGCCATTTTAATTTATATTTGTTTTCTTCAACCATTAAGAAATTTCTGGACCAGATGTGTCTTTACTCATAAAGTACTGATACCATCCTTGGTTCGCAGCTTCTTGTGGGGTTTAACTTCCTCATATTTTTATTTTTCAATCACGTCTTTCACTAGCTATCCTTTAATCTCCATCCCCTTAAACAAATTTCTCTTTCTTTTGATATTATTACAATTTTGTGGAGTAATATCTCTGCACTGTTAGTCTGTTAGTCTGATTCTTTCTAATCAAAGATTTAGCGATCAACCTTCAAGTTTCTTTTTATCTGCTCTTTAAATGTGATGTTCTCATTAGCGGCTTAAATGACACATCAAACTTCATCATTTTCCAGTATTTTGTCTAGATTTTACTTGGTGACCCACATCCATGGGTTTAAATGTCGACCAATCCCTATACGAGATTCCGACCCCAAAAATGCCCATCCGAATTCCGATACCGAGATTGATAATGAGATTTTAAACCTTGCTAACGGGTTCACCAATTTATTATTTGGGTTTTAATAATAAGTTCATTAATGGGATAGTAGTCTTATTAGTGGGTTATCGGTTTATTTGGCATCACTAATCATAAAATTTTCAAAAAGCTTATCGTTATATTTACAACATTAAAAAAAATACTCTAGACACCATTCCTTACTAAAACCGTGTCAAATTATTTATATTTATTTTTACTATTATTTAAATTTTAATCATTCATTCACTCAAATGATAAAAAAAATCCAAAATTGTGATCCAGGATGGCTGATTCCGATCCCATACAGGCTGTCCAATACCGTCACCGATACCAAGAGTTTAAACCTTGCCACAATGACCTTTTTTCCAGTTAAATAGTTCCTTCTGCATTTAACCAGTTTTATGTTCAAGTAACTAACTTCCCTGTAAATCAGACCAGCAGAATATATCAGCTTGATGTAATGTGCATCTGTTTTTACTGGTCTTCGGAACAAAAATGCGAACAAAATTTAGAAACTACAATGGGCATTCACGTCTTTGAAAAGAATACCGAATGTATTTTATTGGTTTACCAATTGAATAATGTTAATAATGTTAGAAGATAGGAAAACTTTTGTCTTCTCTATGCACCTTCTTTACATTATAACTCTAAAGAACAAATATATATTCATCTAATTGCAATGCTTTCAGGACAGCTCTTTTGTTTCTCCCCCCTTTGGTGTATAAATGCTCGTTGTTAAATTGCCACCAGCTCTTTGTAGTTAACACTTTACACAGCTAAAGAGAAATGCACATTAAGTTATCTTAAAGCATTCGCTACCAACAACTAAATATTAAATTCCTAATGCCTAGCCGTGATGTTGTAAGGAAATTGTCACATAACGCTATGCTCATAGGAATATGAAGTGAAAATGTGCACAATTGCATTTGAATTTACTACAAGAATGCTAGTTTGATGGGAATACCATTGTAATTAATTGGCTTAAAAAATGTGAAAGTAACTGGAAATTGAGAGACGTGCTGCTTATTTGACCTATAGAGACTCGATCACTTGGCACCTTGTAGACTTGCACTTTTATTACTTTACTGCAACCATAAGGTTTAAAATGGGTGGCTTAATTATCCATCTTATTCCACAAAAAAAAGGTTTAAAGTCTAGAAGACAAAATTTGGAGATATAAATAGATTGGAGATATAAATAGATGAATATTAGACTTTTTACGCTTGTCGAGGGAAGGATGACCTGCCGTGTGGTTAGTAGCTTACGCACCTGGGGTTGATCTGGAAGAGCAAAAAGCCAATGTTACTACAGGGACTCGTAAATCTATGGGGCTATCTACATAAGGGAAACCGCTGAGTTGGGATGTGTTCCTACTTCCTAAGACTTGTATGGGCACATGATGGTGCATTTCAAACTACAGACATAATGAACCATCTTGTTTTATTATTAAATTCATTAAAACAAACGCACGCACACACACACACACACAACATAGTTCTCTTCCGCTTCATAACCTGAATTTTTCCAACCTCGAAAAACTGAAGATGCATTTGTTGGAAACTGGTCGTGGCGTCCATAGGTCCCTTAGCAGCTACTTTTTACAGAGTCTCCTCACGGTGGACTACAACCCGCCGGACCATATATCCGCACGGGGCATTCTGGAGGTAAGAGCATGCGCTTCGTCACTACTGTCACACAATGAGAACCCCTATGGGTCGACATCCCTGCTTAGTAGCTCTGATACCATGATGAAATTCCTAGTGCTCTTACCACTGACCCGCGACCTTGGCGGAATGAAAAACTTTAAATTTTAAAAGTACGACGCCAGCAACTTAAATCCTAGCTCAATCCAAACACTAAACTAGCTGACTATTAAGGAGTTTAACTCCTCGGTTAAGTGTTTATACCTAAAGGTTCGTCTCCTTCGGGTCTTCATACACCTCCTCCTTAAGCTCATAGGGATCCTTGATCAAGCTTGAATGTTGGCCTTCAAGTGTTAAAGATGATCCACCCGAGAATTGTAGTCCAAACTCCTACTTCAACCTATGAAGCAACTAGTGATCACAAAGTGCTAAGTTGTGATGACTAGAGATGTAGAGAATGTTTGTAGTATTAATCTATCTCTTAATCTCTTGGATTCTCAACTCAGAGGATAAGAGATGAAGGAGCTCATAATAGGAGAGAATGTTGACATGAGAATGATAATAGATATGAGAGGAGTTAGCTATATTATTTCATTTTCAAAAATCATTTACTGAAAAATATGGCAGCCATACTTCTATAGTAAACACAAATGAATAAAGAAATGATATGGCCATACCTCTCACCATTCTCTGAGCCACATTATCCCTCTATCTTACTTCCATTTTCTAATAAATAGAAAATACTATAATGAAGTGTTCTCTTTCAGAAGTGTTCTTGTACAAATACAAAAATACATAAAACCGTATATACATACCCGTATTCGTATTAAAATACAAACACCAAAAGAGATAGAAAATACAAACATAATACTAGAATATATATATGTAAATTATTAAATCAATAAATGAGTTAATAATCCGGTTTAATCCTAAGCCGACTAGTTATCAAACCGTTCGATTAAAGTTCGTTTATTTAGTACACATATTTAATTGGGACCCTACATGTATCAATATACGACCTTTATATCGTTTCGTCTGAATCAGGAAAACCCTCTGTGTGGGACTCTAAAGACTCGACAGTACGATGGCAGTGGGTTACTGGATAAATTCATAACCACAAGCACGTCAGCGGCACTGGCTGTACGTAACGGCTATCCAGATATCTGTTGAAAGGAAGGCCGACGAGCAAACTCATCCGAACCCTTACTAAGCCTGTATGTGATAATCTCCATATAGTCCGGTCTCTTCGTCTAAGAGTATCGCATACCGGGTCTAGATGTGGTAAACGTCCGAAAGTTCTTAGTGCCCTTGCCGTTACTACCGCGGCCAATACGGAATCGTAAAACAAAAATTTTACGGGGAGCACTAGAAACTAATTCTTAGCGATCGTTCCAAACACTAAATTAGAAAACAAGCATGCAAAGTTTAGGAATTACAACATTTGATGCGTGTCCATTCAATCGTGGAAGACCTCTCTAAGCTCCTCATAGACTGTCGGGAACAAACTTGAGAGGCAACCATCATTTCCGAAGATGATCCATCCGAGAGAACCGATCCAAGCTCCAGTTTCACCTAGTGAAGTAACCGACGCTTCAAGTTTGTTAGAAATGGAGAGTAGAGATGAAATTTTTCACTATCATTTTTTCTCTAATAGAAAGCTCAAGAGAGAAAGTGAAGGAGCTAAAGGATGAAGAAGTAGCCATGTTACCAAAATGAGCTAAGGGTAGAATAATAGGGAATAGAATGGCCTCATAATTTTCAACCATGCAATAAAAATCTCACATTTTGTAATAAACAAATGAAGCCCATCGCTCTCTACATGTCCACAACCATGCTCAAAACTATCTCACCCTCCACCCCATTTCTATGTATATTCATAAATGAATATACACAAATGAGCTGTCCTAGAAAATATTCCGTATAAATACGGAATACAACCCGGTATACGTATCGAAATACATATATGCGTATCCATATAAAAATACGAATAGCCAAAAGAGAAAATGAATAGTGAACAATAATATTAGAATATATATATATATATAGGATGTATATAAATTATTAAAGCAATACTTGATTTAATAATCCGATTTAATCCTAAGCCGGTTGGTTTTATCAACCGTCCGATCAAAATCCGTGTAGCTCGTACACGTATTTAATCGGACCCCTGTATATACCAACATACGCCATCTACATTATATCGCATCAACCGGGAAAACCCTCTATATGGGATTCTAAAGACCCGACAATACGTTAGCAGTGAATTAGTGGATAAATTTATAACCACAAGCACCTCAGTGGCACTAGCTGTACGTAACGACTATCCAGGTATATGCCGAAAGGGAGTCGACAATCAAGTCCGTCTGTACCCTACCGAGACTGAATGTGATAATCTCCGTACAGTCTGATCTCTTCGTCTAAGAGTATCGCATATCGGGTTAGGGAGTGGATAACGTCAGACCCCTAATAACCCGATAAGTTGTGTCGGAGTCGAGCTCATAACCAATCGAGAAACTACTAAATTTCTATCAGTAAATCTCATCCACCGTAGTCACGGATTTAAGGTGAAGGCCAACCGAACACATCGCAATATCGACTCCTAATACTAGGAAAGACGAATCCCCGACAATCGCTTACTGCGTCCATGTGGTTCGGGACTGTACCCAACTAAAACCTGTTTGCACGATTCATTTGAGTCGTGGTAGGATAGTAATCTAAGTACAGTGGGAACCCATACGAGACAAATGACGATCTCAGGTCAAAAGACTAACATGTACTCATGCCACTAGAGAACTTCTATATGACGATATATATAATGCCATCTAGAAGTTCTCGTTGAGTCCGTTCAGTGTACTTACCTCCAGTGAGCACTTGTATACTATCTTAGGTGACACAACACCAATGGCTTGTGAGACCGGCCATCGTCCCTCGTTGGGGTCTAGAAACGTATACGCTAGTTTACTCCGGAATATCGATGTCCAGACTCGATATTCCTTTGACTAGGGACATTAAAGAACGTGTTTATAGACTACCCAGCTCTCACGTGTATGATCATCATAATACTGGTAGTCAAAAAAGAATCTTACGGGCTTCACCATTATGTATTAGCGACACGTAATGACAAGTAAAATGTATACACATCAATAATAAAGACAAACCAGATATCATATTATCATTTCGAGTAAGACTGTTCTAAATGTATAGGTCCCCCTCAATTATCATAATCGCCTACATGCAATTGCAATAATTGCTTTGAGGGCACTATATTCAACGACGTCAGACCTTAATAACCCGATAATTCATGCCGATATGGCTCATGACCAATTCGAGAAACCGTTGATTTAACTATTGGTAAATCTCATCTGTCTTGGCCAAGGTCTTATGGTGCTGGTCAACCGAACACAGTGTGACATCGACTTCCTATACCGGGAGAGGCGAATCCATAACAATCGCTCAATGCTTCCATGTGGCTCGGGACTATACTCAACTAAAATATGTTTGCACGACTCAGTAGAGCCGTGGTAGGGTAGTAATTTAAGTACAATAGGAATTTACGCGAGACAAATGACGATCTCAGGTCTAAAGACTAATCTGTATTCTTGTCACCTGAGAACCGCTATCTGACGAAAGGTATAATACCATATAGAGGTTCTCGGCGAGTCCGTCCAGTGTGCTCATCCTCAGTGAGCACCTGTATATAATCTTAGGTGCCATACACCAATGGCCGTGGAATCAACCATCGCTCCTCGTCGCGGTCTAAAAATGTATACATCAGTCTACTCCGGAATATTGATGTCCAGTCTCGATACTCACACGACCAGGGATTTTTAAGTATGCGTTTATAGACTACCCAGCCCCCAAATGTATAATCGTCATCATGACACTGGTAGTCAAGCAATAATCCTACGGGCTTTATCAACATGTATTAGCGATACGTAATAACAAGTAAAACATATACACTTGTTAAGATAAACACAAACCAAACATCATACTATCATATCGAACAAGATTGTCTTGTACATATACCCTCAGCATCTTATACAATAAAGGCTTTTAGGGCATACATATCCAACAATCTTCCACTTGCACTAATGTCTGTTATTGGCGTATCGAGTACCCAACATCTACTCTGGGACCAGTTGTTGGCGTATCGCATACCCAACATCTCAAAAAGTCACTAGAACTATACTTGAGGGAGAGCTTTTGTGAATGGATCCGCAGTGTTTTATTTTGTGTCCACTGTCCGGATCTCGATCTCCTGGCAATCTACAATCACCCTGATCAGGTGATACCACCTCAAAATGTGTCTGGATCGTTGTTGAGACTGTGGTTCATTCGTTAATGCTATAACCCCATTGTTATCGCAATACAAATGTATTGGATTAACATGAGACGGAACCACCTTAAGTTCAGTAATGAACTTTCTCATCTAGACCGCTTCTTTTGCTGTATCGTTGGCATCAATGTATTCAACCTCCATCGTCGAGTGCTACAGTGTCTTGTTTAGAGCTCTTCCAACAGACCGTCCCTCCGTTGAGGGTAAATACATAACCCGAGACAGAGTTGATGTTATCTTTGTCACTTTAGAAGCTTGAATCGGTAAAGAACTCCATTTGGAGATCTCCATTACTGTACACCAAGAACAACTTCTTAGTACTTCTCAAATATTTAAGAATGTTCTTCACAGCTGTCTAATATTTCTCCCCTGAGTCCCCTGAGTTTAACTGATACCTGCTTACCATGCTAAGTGCATAAGCTACATCTAGTCTGGTAAATAATATCGCATAAATTATAGCCCCTACCACTGAAACATAGGGTATAATGCTAATACGAGCCCTTTCCTCATCAATCTTGAGAGATATCTCTTTGGAGAGTGATTCCGTGCAAAGCGGGTATATTACCGCGCTTGTAATCTTCCATACTAACCCTTTTTAGTATGGTGTCTATGTATCTTGACCGTGAAAGTCCCAATATTCTTTTGGATCTATCTCTATAGATTTTTATCCCCAGAATGTAGGAGACATCACCCAGGTCTTTCATGGAGAACTTTTATGACAAGAACAACTTAACCGATTGTAGCATAGGAATATCATTTCCTATCAGGGGAATGTCATCGATGTATAAGACGAGGAATACGACAGCTCCTCCTACAATCTTCTTATAAATACATGGCTTATCCTCGTTATGGATGAAGTCAAATTCCTTGACTGTTTCATCAAAATAGATGTTCCAACTCCGCGATGCCTGTTTTAATTCATAAATAGATTTAAGCAACTTGCACTCCTTCCCGCTGCTCTTATTGTCTATGAATCTCCGGATGATCCATATAAACACACCCTTTTAAACTTCTATTTAGAAAAGCGGTTTTTACGTCCATCTGCCAGATGTCATAGTCATAATGACAAGTAGGATCCGAATGGATTTGGGCATAACCACTGGAGAAAAGGTTTCGTTATAGTCCATACCAGGTCTTTGACAAAAACCTTTCGCAACAAGTCTAGCTTTATAAGTTTCACCTTGTCCATCTATATCAATCTTCTTCTTAAATATCCATTTGCATCCAACGAGTTTTACCCCGAAAGAAGCAACATCCAAAGTCCAAACTTTGTTGGTGTACATGGACTTCATTTCGGATCGCATAACATCTAGCCATTTCAGAGTCTCTACTGGAAATGGCCTGCTTGAAAATAGTAGGATCACCTTTTTTCAAGATGCAATCCTCTCGATCCCCGTCTATAAGAAAACCGTAGTATCTCTCGGGCGGATGAGAAATCCTTCCAGATCCATGGAGTGGCCGAGATTCGTCGGGTTCTATTGAATTCTCTGGTTTTACCAAATCTTCAGTTGTAGTTTGTACTTCTAGAATCTCTTCTAGTTCTACCGCACTTCCACTAATTTCTTTTACAAAAAATTCATTCTCTAAAAAGATGGCGTGGCGAGCAACAGACACCTTCTGTTTCTCGGTGTGTCACTGTTTCCTCGATTTTTCCTTCAAACCTTAATAGGAGAATTAGTCGGGATCTTTTACATCTTACAAGTTCGCCAACCGTTCAGCTAAGTGGGTGTTGGTATTCCGAGAGGTTCCCCATGCCCTCGCACATACCTAATTAAAATAAACCCCGTTTCCGTAGAGGCGTAATCCCGTTAACACTTTCTAGACACCTAATAGGTTAGCTAATTATGAAGTGAAAAATATCTTCTAAGAGTAATCCTACACATCAGTGGGAATAACCCAATTATCATCGCGTGATAACCTAGATGGAAGCCACTCTAGTCACCAGGAAAGTTTCCCTTATATTTGAAATCGCCGATATGGTTTTTACCCCTAACGACCTATGATCTTGACGCTTGCCAACAAATCATAGGCTAGTCAAGTTCAACCCGTTATTATCTTGATAAACTCGAATCCTCCCGCACTAGCCGTTGACGCTTGCTAACAAGGCTCTGCGACTGTCCCGATCAATCGCATTTCTATGCAACAGATAAGCATCACTTAACTACTGCACACTATGCCTTGACGCTTGCCAACAAATATAACACGAATACTGGGTACTACATATAACGGATGGTTACGACTGGTTTTTTGTGAAAACTTTTAACGTAATGAACTTGATATCGTTGAAGGAGTAGTTTTGAAAGGGGTGGTGTAGGCTCCGTTCTTTAAAACAAATGGTTTTGAAGAAATCGAGTAATCTACAGTAACACAAACTTTTGCTTAAGAGCGAAATCCCCGTGAACGGATCAAGGCTCTTCCCTCATCGAATGAGGTGGGGGATATTCCTAACCGAACACCTTTATACAAAGTAAAAGAATACGGCTATAGTTTTCGAAAAATTGATTCCGACATCTTTTTAGTTTTATTTTTCTTTGTATTAATCAGACTTAATGTGGTCCCATCATTTAAGTTCCTATCACACAAGAAACAATGAAAATACAATACTTTATATGCCATCCGCTTTCGCCACGGGGTCCTGGGTTTTCACCATAAGGTTACTTAACTTACGGTAGGATGGGGACAGGGCTAGCGCGGATGCAAAAACATATAAACACACACACACATATATATAGTCATCTTAGGCATGATGTAATAAACATCACAGGCATGCGATAAGCAATATGAAATAGCGGATAATTTAGGAGCCCCGTGTTTCATTTGAGCCGTAAATGACTCGACGTTCCCGGATCGTGTAGATAGCCCATACAATATCAAACCAAGAGCCCTACGAGTGCGGCTAGTTACCCGCTAATTCTAGAAGTGAAGCAACCCGCACTCAATGTCATGAGTGGGCCACCCGACACTTCATGGAATCCGGTAACTTGAGCACTCCACCGTGGGTCATCATAAAACTCCAAGTGCGGCGAATAGCCCACCAATTTTAGAGCGAGGCGGGTCGAACTCACCACTGCGAGACGACCACCTAGCACACTCTAGAACCCGGCAGGTTTATTCGAGCACTACTCCGTGGGTTTATCCTAGTACAGAAATGAAATAATACATAATTGTGACATCGACCGTATCCTGATTGAGCCCTAATAAAAGAATATACAAACAGACAGAAACGACAGTCTACAAGTCGGAAGCTTGTCCCGCAATAATGAATATACAAATGACAAAACTGTACAACCAATATCGCACGAGGGGCTATCCAACACGGCAATCTGTCTAAACCATCACAGAGATATACATCACAACACAAGCAAATATGTGCAACCTTGTTTAATCGACCTATAGCAATTAGACAACGTTTAAAACACATATACAACATCACAAATATCAACGATACTTTAGTTCCGAATCAAAACATTTCCGTAATCCTGTAAGCAAAGATTACAGAGAATGAAATCTGGGCCAAAAAGAATTACTACAAAAATCCCAATTTTCAAATACCAACCCATTGTATGAAGACGAGTACAAACAGGCCTGGTCTGGCTGCCCACGATAGCTAAATGGCCGACCTGGGCGGCCAGAGCTTGCCTGGTTTGGCTCATTTTCATACGGTGGCATTCTAGCTTCATTTCCAATCCAAAAATACAATTCTTTTAATTTTCAAAAAACTTTTAAAAACTGTACAGAAAGTTGGTTTTTGGAATTGAAATACGAAAAAATTTAATTTCGAAACGTGGGCATCGTGTACAACTAATTTGTGTTTGGGTGGCTCTGATACCATGAAAGGTCAGTCAGTGTGGCGGAAGCTCGCCGCGGCGCCCATAGATCCATCAGCCGCTACTTTTTACGTAGTCCATTCGCGACGGACTACAACCCGCCGGACTATATAATCGCATGGGGCATCCTGTGGGTAAGAGCCTGCGCTTCGCCACTACTGTCACACAGTGAGAACCCCCATGGATAGGCATCCCTGCCTAGTAGCTCTGATACCATGATGAAGTTTCTAGTGCCCTTGCCGCTAACTCGTGGCCTTTGCGGAATGAAAAACTTTAAATTTTAAAAGCATGGCACTAGCAACTTAAAACTTAGATCAATCCAAATACTAAACTAGCTAACTACAAAGTAGTTTAACTACTCGGTAAGTGATGGAGGTCGGAATCTCCCTCAAATGTTGTCCTCTGTCGATCTGAAAGCGAGCGAGATGAAAGGCTGAGATTTGGAAAGAGTGGATCTCAATAGGTTGTTGGTCATCGAGCTAATTGCAAAAGAAGTCTCGGGATGAGAAACCACCATAGGACCCTCCGACGATCAAGTTAGAATCGGGGAATATTTGGGTAGAGTAGCGGCGTATTGGATTGTGTTGAGTTACCTGAATCGTTTGGAGGAAGGGTTTATAGGGGTCATATGAAGTGAGCCGTTGCGAAATCCTTGTTGTCAGTTCTGCCTACGCGTCACGTTCGCATTAGTGGCGAGATACACTTGCAAGAGATGCGGGGCTTGGGGGGTTGACTTCGTCGTGGCGGAAGATGCGGAGCCGTTACGAGGAAGTTCGGTAAAGGGAAGTTGAGGAAGCTCAACCCGAGAAAGCTCGGGCTTTGTGCTACCGGTCCCGAGCTGGTCGGGACGGCAAGGAGGCTGAGGAAGCTCATGTTGGTTATAGTGCCCTCAAAGTCAATTATTGGATCGCAGGCACGTGATTGCAATGATTGAGAAGGACCTATACCGGTAGCACAGTCTTACTCGTGATGATAGTATGCTATGTGGTTTGCCTTTATCAGTCGTGTATAGCTTTAGGTGACATGTTCACTATTACACGTTGATAGAGCCTTTAGGATCTTGCTTGACTACCAGCAGTATGATGTCGATCATATACGTGAGAGTTGGGTAGTCCATAAGCACATCCTTAAAAGTGGTCCCTAGTCGTGGGAGTTTCGAGACAGGGCATCGATACTCCGGAGTAGACTAGTGTATACAGTCGAGACCCCGACGAGGGGCGGTGGCCGGTCTCACAAGCACATCCTTAAAAGTGGTCCCTAGTCATGGGAGTTTCGAGACAGGGCATCGATACTCCGGAGTAGACTAGTGTATACAGTCGAGACCCCGACGAGGGGCGGTAGCCGGTCTCACAAGCCACTGGTGTCAGTTGGATCACCTAAGATGTATACAGGTGCTCATTGGGTTATGAGTACACAGGACAGGACTCGCCGGGAATCTGCTAGTTGGTAATATACCTAGCGTCAGATAGCAGTTCCCTGGTGACATGTGTACATGTTAGTTCATCGACCTGAGGTCGTCATTTGTCTCGTGTGAGTTCCCACCATGCTTAGATTACTACCCTACCACGGCTTAAAGGAGTCGTGCAAACAGGTTTTAGTTGGGTACAGTCCCGAACCACATGGAGGCAAGTGAGCGGATCGACAGGAGATTCGTCTCTTCCGGTATTGGGGGTGAGATCGCGCTGTGTCTAGGAGAGCCATTACACAAAGCCCTCGGCCGAGGCAGGAGATTTACTGGTAGGTACTCCAGTAGTATCTCAAGGTGTTCTGGGCTACACTCCGACACGACTTATACCGCTATTGGGGGTCTGACGTTACCAGCCCCCTAGGCCCGATATGCGATACTTATAGACGAACGGACCGGACTGTATGTATATTGTCACTGATAGGCTCAGTAGGGTTCCAGGATGAGTTCGCTCATCGGCTTCCCTTGAGGTCAGTACATGGGCAGCCGTTACGCACAGTTAGTGCCACTGACGTGCTTGTGGTTAAACCCACTGCCAGGGTACTGACGAGTCTTTAAAGTCCCCCACAGATAGTTTCCCAAGTTCGGGCGAAACGTTGTAGAGACCGTATGGTTTTATGGCAGGATTCGAAAATGCACGTGCACTTGTGCACGTGTCATATTTCGGACAGATAATACTGGTGGGCTTTGGTTTAAGCCGGATCCATGTATTATATTGAGTCAGAATATTTTAGTCTCTCGTATTCGTATTCGATCGGAATACGGATACATGTATGTATATACAGGTGAGGGGTATTTTCGTAATCCGTTACGGGAATACTTTAGAAGATGCATTTCTTTTTGTTAATCATTTTGGTTTAAATGATAAAATGGATTTTGGAAAGGGTGACCCATTTTGGATGACACATTAATTCTAGAATGTTCACTAATGACTCATGTAATGAGGCATCTAGTGAGTCATTAAAGAGTTAATGTGTTTTGTTTTGGGTGAGATATTATGAAGGGTTTGTGGATCTATTTTGCGAGGATATTTTCCTTGATATTTCATCACAAAACCTTATATATATTATCACCATTATTTTGGGCAGCCAAGGGGTTATATTTTGTGTGCTTGGTTTTTTGCTCACTAGAGTTTCTTGAGTTCACCATTTCCAATCCTAAGCATCTTCTTCAACCTCCATCCTATCCCTCTCATGTGATGAGAACCCTAGGGTGTTTGAGACAAAGTATTCTACTCATTCTCTACTTCATCTTGGTCATCTCTTTAAGCAGACTTGATGACCGAGTTGCCTCGGTATAGAGACGGGAGCCCGTTTAAAGATCCGTTGACGTGGTGCCACCTCGATGAGGAGACGAGAGATCGGAGTTGCCGCGAGGAGCGTGGGATGATGGCTAAAGACCGAAGGACTCGGATCTATCGGTATAGCCTTTCTATCTCTTTACAGTTTGTTAGTTTAGCGTTAATGGCAAGATCCGGGTTATAGTATGCCATAGCATCGGTTATAAAAGTTTTTGTTCCGCGTTTGGCGTCAGAATGACGGCCGGGGCGCTACCGTAAACTTACATGGTATCAGAGCCACGCCATTAACCTTTACTAACTTGTTCTAACGTGTTTGAAACATCGATCGAACGAAATTTCCAAAACCGCGATTTCAATGTTAAAGTTTCTGTCGATTTTGTTTTGTCGTCTAAAAATTATTTTGAGCATCTCGGAAAATCGAGCAGGCTTTTTTAAGAATACTGTAGAAATTTGGTAGACTGACTCCACTGTACTGCCGCGGAACCGCCGCACAAACCATGGTTTGGCCGCGGTTCCGCCGCCAGTTTGTGGCAACAGTACTCCATATTTCTTCAGGGTGTTTTGCATAGGGAATTGTGGTTTCTGGAATATTTTTTTAGGCCCAGATTTTGTTTGAGTACTGCAGTTGTACGTGGGACCCACTTCAGGAAGTTTTGTCGATCGGAATTTTAAACTTGTTAGTTTACAGTACTTACATTATATCTCCGACCGTGAATGTCATTCGAGTGGTAAATTGCGTCTAATTGCTATAGTCCTTTTAGACGGGTTTGCGAACGTGACATTCGCGTTGATGTTCTGTGTTGTGCTGTGATGTTGCGGATTTGTCGTGGTGGATAGCAGTGTGCCATGGTAGTGCAGTTTGGATTTATTTGTACATTTGATATTGCGGGGCGAGCGTTCAACATGTGGACTACCGTCACTGCCTGTTTGCATAATATTCTTTCGGGGCACGACCGGGCTGAGGTCGATGTACCCGTTGTACATATTTTTCATTTCTGTACTGGGTTTACCCCGCGACGGAGTGCACGGATAGCTGGTTTCTGGAGGGCAACGGGTCCGCATCTCATGGCTTTGAGAGGCAGAGGGGCCTCACTCTAGAATTGGTAGACTATTCGCCGCACTCGTAGGGGTACAGGTTGATCCAAGGAGGGGTGCTCAAGTTACCGGATTCCGTGAAGTGCAGGGTGGTCCATTCACTTTGCTGTAGGGGGCTGCCTCGCTTCAAGTTTTGGCGGGTAACTTGCCGCACCCTTAGGGGTCTAGGTTTCATTGCACAGGCTATCCACACGACCAGGGGAACGTCGGGTTTTAGTAGCGGCTCTGTGAAATCCGGGGTTCCCAGATTATCTGTATTGTTCTGTGATGCTTATTACTTTTCTGTAATGTTGTATTTATCACGCCTGGAGCGATTATTGTATATTGGTATATATACTAGTAGATGTTGTATATGTTTTACATCCGCGCTAGTCCAGTCCCCGTTCTGTCGTTAGTTAAGTAACCTAATGGGTGATGACGCCAGTGACGAATGTGGATGGCATATACGTACATTTTATTTTCGTTCTTTTCTGGTGTGATTGATTGATGGGACTGCGTTGATTCTGATCAATGCAAAGGAAAACAAATCTGTTTGGACGTTGTTGGAACAGTTTTAAAAAGTGTTATTACAAAGACGTTTTCTTTTGTTTTGCACAGTGGTATTCAGTTGGAATATCCTGCACCTCATTCGACGAGGCAAGGGCCGAGATCCCTTCACCGGGAGTGACCCCTTGGCCAGAAGTTTGTGTCAGGGTAATAACTTCACTATAGTCGATTACATGTTGCTTTGTATCGCGGTATTCAGTTGGAATATGCTGCACCTCATTCCACGAGGAAAGAGCCGAGATCCCTTCACCGGGAATGAACTCTTTAGCAAAGGTTTTCGCCACTATATTTTTATAAAAAGCTATCAGGTTCCTTCAGCGATATCAAGTTCGTTACGTTAAAGGTTTTTCGCCAAAAACCAGCCGTAGTCCTCCGTCGTTTCAGACGGGTAGCACGTAGTATTCATGCTATGTTTGTTGGCCTTCGTCAAGGCATAGTGGATGGTAGCTGTTTGTTACCTTTCTATTGCATAGATAGATGAGTTGGTTTGGGACAGTCGTATTACCTTGTTGGCCTTCATCAAGGGTATGTACGGGTGGGTTCAAATTGACAAGATAATGACGGGTAGAACTTGACATGTGACTTATGATTTGTTGGTCTTCGTCAAGGTCATAAGTGCATGGGGTAAAAATCACATCGGGAGTTTCTAAAGAAACTGAAACTTGCCAGGCATGCAGATACCTTCTGGAGTGTGATAACGTGAGTGGATACCTTCACGTTATCATGCGATGAAAGTTGGATCCCGATTCCCACTGATGAGTTAGTTTACTTTTCGGGTGATCCCGATTGATTCTTCTTTCCGGTTTGGAGGAGAATTTGACAGTACAGTGGGAGGTTTCCTGATTAGATAAAGTGATAACCATTCTGATCTAGGTTAGAGTGCACGCAGAGTGTTTCTTTTTTCTCTCTTTGGCAGCGACTTTTGACTGATCCTAGACTATGACTCAGTGATCAAGTTGACCGAACCTTCTTAAAATACTGGCTTTTGGATTGTCTAAGTTGCATAAGTCATTGCCGCTCCTTCTTTTACCTTTTGCATTTCTCAGAACACCTCGTATCACTACGAACATCCACTTCCATTGGATAGATCCATCGTATGGTTATATACGAACTCGAAGGGACTTCTTCGAGGATGGATCCAGGTTCAGGAGAAATTGAATTGGTTTATTCAGTTGTCTTTTATCATCACCTTCTCTTAGGTTGCGAGGGCTCCTTGGTTTAGGAGAGCACCTATTATGCTTATTGGATAGTCTTCTTCCAAACCATAGGCATGTGCCGAAAGGTAGGGAATGAAGAAAACCAATTAGCCTAAGTAGGGTGTACAGAAGGTAATAAGTAAAGACAAAATAAAGGGATTAGAAAGAGGGCAAAGTAAATTGCGACTGCTATCATTCACGACCAAACCGTGTACTTCATCGCCACTCCTACTTCACCTTTGCTTTTTTCTCCAGTTCGGGAGAAATAGAATAAGGTATTATTCAGTTGTCTTTTATCATCACCTTCTCTCAGGTTGTGAGTACTCCTAGGATTAGGAGAGTACACCTATTATGCTTACTGAATAGTCTTCTTCCAAACCATAGGCCGGTGCCGAATGGTAGGGAAGGAAGAAAACCACTTAGCCTAAAGGGGTGTACAGAAGGTAATGAATAAAGACAAATAAAGGGATTTGGAGAGATGACAAAGAAATATACGGTTACAGTCATGAATAGGATTATGGAAGAGGCATTACTAAGAATACCAGGATACCCATACGAAATATTTTCATGTTTCAGTTTCACAGTGCATTGTTAAACGAAAACTGATTTTCCGATTAGATACTTACTCCAGGGTATGTATTTACCAGGTATGATTCTCACATCTGTATGGTTTTACAGATGATGAGTGGGAGTAAGTTATTGGGAACTAGGTGATCATCCTCATTATATCGGAATTCGTTGTAATTGGTGATATTTGAGAAAATCGTCTGGGTTTTTGCCGGACATGTATTTGGTTTTGAGTATCCGTTGTTGTGAATCAATTTCAAAATGATATATCTGTACGTTTATTTTTATAAAGTGAGATATAACCTTTTGAAATTATGTCCATGACATTTACCTATATCAGTTGACGATTGGGTAAGGAGCATTGAACAGCGGAGTAGTTCTTAACCATAAGTACAGTTTTCAACCTACGATGCACAGGTTTTGAGTTATTCGACTCAGGGGACTCATAAAGAGTATTGTATGCTGTCCAGTGTCCATCAGGACAAAGGGGTTGGTCCCCGTACTATGTTCTGTTTACTTGTGAGTTCTCTAATTTTTAGACAAGTGTTTCGTAGAAATACAAGGTCTAAGTTTTGAGAAGTTGTGGGTATAAGAATAAAATAGAGAACCAGATGTCGCAAGTATCGGGATTCTTCAAAGAGATCGAAGATGTAGATACTTGTGATTGGTATTCAGTTAATGGTTTTGAGAAACTTGTTTCTTTTTCAGGTTACTCATAATTAGATGTATTCCTAAGTTGAGTAATGCTGATTAGCCTCTCTCCATTAAGATGATATGCACTGGAGACAGCTGCATGATTTGAATCTGGTTCTAATTAAATAAATGCCAAAGTTTCTATATTGGATATAGAATGGTTCATATCTTAACGATGTTAAGGTACGGGGAGTTGTCCGGCTTATGCTTAAAACCGGACTCTGGATAACTCAAGGCACGTTTCTGTAATGGCAGTTTGTGGGTTGACCCAGGCTACGACGAGGGTTGACTTTCTACCATTTGGAAGATCAATAGTGATATTGTTCTTGACTCGCCACAGTTTTAGTAAAATGAATTTTTTCAGAAAACAGTAGTGGGAGTATGGTAGAACTGGAAGAGATTCCAGAACCGCAAACGATTACGGAAAATTTAATAGGACCTATAGATTCAATCAGGTTTGACATTCCATTAGCCACTCCGCAGATATGGTGGGTAACCTCAGACACCCGAGAGGTACTTTGGTAGCCTCAAGGACGGTGACAGGGAGATTCTTGTTTACCCAGACTTGACACTACTGTTGTTCCAGACTATGAGACACGACAGGAGGTTAAGTATAGCGTCGTTCTAAACTAGCTTTAGAAGTGCACGTATATATTATTCTGCCAGAGGGTGGTTGTGGTCAGTGGGAGCAGCGGAAGCATTGTGGGCAAGTAGCTTATGTCTATTTATAGACTAGAGCGGATATAGCAGAGATAGATCATCTAATTTTGATGTGACAGTCATGGCTTTGACTTCATCAGAATAGGGGATGATTCCGTTAAGAAGGTAGTAGGGTGTGATGTCCTGGTATTTGGATGACATACACAGAGTAGGAAGTAAAATTCCTATACTACGATCGGTTATACTGTGGTCGTCACACAGTTGTTTCTCCACAAATGATATGGATATAATATCTGACATTCTGGTTACTAGATTTATGGTTTTAGATCTAGATTTGGGTAGTTTCCCAATGTGGGTACTTTGACATTATTCTAATAGTATTTTAGAATGGACGACTCCTGGCATGGTGGTGTACCTGCAGGTGATGGAGTCTCCCTCTCTAAAGGTGTCTTACAGACTAAAGGGGAGAATGATGTGCATGATCGGCAGATCACTTGCTTAGGTAATTGAGTCAATCATAAGATGTCAAGTACCACACCAGATGTTGTTTTTTCACTAGATGCAATAAGTTTATATTAATCCAATCCTGGAGAAACATACGGAAGCAGTTTTAGAACATAAGTGAATGTTCTATGGATTTGATGACGGCAGCCTCCTTCGGGAGACGGTTATCATTCCAGGTTTCCAAAGGTGACATGGATGACAGAGTGATTGTCAGAGTTATAGTTTTTCCTCTGAAGGGGGCAATATTATGGACATGTGGTCCAAAAGGATACTGTGGGAGGCATGGTGCAGGGGTTCAGTTGACGATACAGTCTAAGAAGTTTGGATTTGGAGTTCATTTATGAACTAGGTCCCATCAGATATCCAGACATACTCTAAGACAGGTATTACTCAATTCGGGAGATGGCTTTCTCCGCGAACTTGAGATTAAGAGAGACATAGAAAGAAACATCAGGGCGGATCCACTCATTGAGGCTATTTCTCGAACAAAAGTTTTACGAACGAGCTTTGTGAAACTGATTAGTAGAGGAGTTGGGTGTTCGGTATCACACGGGCTGTGAGTATGCGATATCGCAATAATTAGCCTTAAGTGCAAGTGGGAGATTGTTGGTTATAGTGCCCTCAAAGTCAATTATTGGATCGCAGACACGTGATTGCAATGATTGAGGAGGACCTATACCGGTAGCACAGTCTTACCCGTGATGATAGTATGCTATCTGGTTTGTCTTTATCAGTCGTGTACAGTTTTAGGTGACATGTTCACTATTACACATTGATAGAGCCCTTAGGATCTTGCTTGACTACCAGTAGTATGATGGCGATCATATACGTGAGTGTTGGGTAGTCCATAAGCACATCCTTAAAAGTGGTCCCTAGTCGTGGGAGTTTCGAGAAAGGGCATCGATACTCCGGAGTAGACTAGTGTATACAGTCGAGACCCCGACGAGGGGCGGTGGCCGGTCTCACAAGCCACTGGTGTCAGTTGGATCACCTAAGATGTATACATGTGCTCATTGGGTTATGAGTACACCGGACAGGACT
Organism: Agapanthus africanus; assembly: GCA_030015575.1. Classification (NCBI taxonomy): domain Eukaryota; kingdom Viridiplantae; phylum Streptophyta; class Magnoliopsida; order Asparagales; family Amaryllidaceae; genus Agapanthus; species Agapanthus africanus. The sequence continues at coordinate 63,334,253 of JASDDO010000012.1, read as the reverse complement.
CGCCGGGAATCTGCTAGTTAGTAATATACCTAGCGTCAGATAGCAGTTCCCTGGTGACATGTGTACAGGTTAGTTCATCGACCTGAGGTCGTCATTTGTCTCTTGTGAGTTCCCACCGTGCTTAGACTACTACCCTACCACGGCTCAAAGGAGTCGTGCAAACAGGTTTTAGTTGGGTACAGTCTCGAGCCACATGGAGGCAAGTGAGCGGATCGGCAGAAGATTCGTCTCTCCCGGTATTGGGGGTGAGATCGCGCTGTCTAGGAGAGCCATTACACAAAGCCCTCGGTCGAGACAGGAGATCTACTAGTAGGTACTCTAGTAGTATCTCAAGGTGTTCTGGGCTATACTCCGACACGACTTATACCGCTATTGGGGGTCTGACGTTACCAGCCCCTAGGCCCGATATGCGATACTCATAGACGAACGGACCGGACTGTATGTATATTGTCACTGATAGGCCCAGTAGGGTTCCAGGATGAGTTCGCTCATCGGCTTCCCTTGAGGTCAGTATATGGGCAGCCGTTACGCACAGCTAGTGCCGCTGACGTGCTTGTGGTTAAACCCACTGCCAGGGCACCGACGAGTCTTTAGAGTCCCCCACAGATAGTTTCCTAAGTTCGGGCGAAACGTTGTAGAGGCCGTATGGTTTTATGGCAGGATTCGAAAATGCACGTGCACTTGTGCACGTGTCATATTTCGGACAGATAATACTGGTGGGTTTTGGTTTAAACCGGATCCATGTATTATATTGAGTCGGAATATTTTAGTCTCTCGTATTCGTATTCGGTCGGAATACGGATACATGTATGTATATACAGGTGAGGGGTATTTTCGTAATCCGTTACGGGAATACTTCAGAAGATGCATTTCTTTTGGTTAATCATTTTGGTTTAAATGATAAAATGGATTTTGGAAAGGGTGACTCATTTTGGATGACACATTAATTCTAAAATGTTCACTAATGACTCATGTAATGAGTCATCTAGTGAGTCATTAAAGAGTTAATGTGTTTTGTTTTGGGTGAGATATTATGAAGGGTTTGTGGAGATATTTTGTGAGGATATTTTCCTTGATATTTCATCACAAAACCTTATATATATTATCACTATTATTTTGGGCAGCCAAGGGGTTATATTTTGTGTGCTTGGTTTTTTGCTCACTAAAGTTTCTTGAGTTCACCATTTCCAATCCTAAGCATCTTCTTCAATCTCCACCCTATCCCTCTCATGTGATAAGAACCCTAGGGTGTTTGAGATAAAGTATTCTCCTCATTCTCTACTTCATCTTGGTCATCTCTCTAAGCAGACTTGATGACCGAGTTGCCTCGGTATAGAGGCGGGAGCTCGTTTAAAGATTCGTTGACGTGGTGCCACCTCGATGAGGAGACGAGAGATCGGAGTTGCCGCGAGGAGCGTGGGATGATGGCTAAAGGCCGAAGGACTCGGATCGATCGGTATAGCCTTTCTATCTCTTTACAGTTTGTTAGTTTAGCGTTAATGGCAAGATCCGGGTTATAGTATGCGATAGCGCCGGTTATAAAAGTTTTTGTTCCGTGTTTGGCGTCAGAATGACGGCCGGGGCGCTACCGGCTCAGCTCTAGGATAACTCAGAGACGAGCTATTGTCCGGTGGTTGGTCGAAGAAGGAATGCACCCAAAGGGAGATCTCGAGAGGTCGGAGCCTATTCCTCGAACGGAGTCTCGAAGGCGAGGTACCGAGAAATGTCCTCTTATTCGAGTTTAGCAGCCCCAGGAATTTAGTTGGCACATGGGTGACACGTCATTTATTACGTTCCGTGATAGGGGGACTCCCCACTTACGAGTATCATTATTAGCTCCCCACTCTCGTTCCGACCTATTTATAGGTCAGGTCAAGAGTGGTCTACTTGGTCTTCTCTGTTCAATTTGGTGCCGAGGATTCTTGGCGGTGGATTGTCCGGAAACGACATGGTGTTTGGCAGTTGTGTCTCCTCGATCTCCGAGTCCATGTGGCGTTTTACCGTGCGACTTAATTTTCGTGCGTATCCTCGATGACGTCGGTGGATCGCTGCACGGATGGTGCCATCATGGTGACATCGTTTGCTTGGGTTGTCGTGGCGACAGGCCTACCGTCGATCTCGTGCCACGCGTCGACATCTGGAGCGCGGACATCACTTCGGTTGTTCGGATCCGCGTAAGAGGAAGGCGGCCAATGATCAGATGCGACGCGGCGTCGCCTGGACCGTCAGATCATTTTTGCCGAGGGTATAAATAGGGGTGTCCTGTCTTAAGCAAATACTTTTGCTCAATTGCACTTCTACTTTCATGATTCCTCGGCGCTCCTAATCTTAGGCCAGCCTCTAGTTCTTTCGCTACCTTCAGCCTTTTCTTTTCTTTAATTAGATCAGATGTCTTCCTCTGAACCCGTAGAAAATGTAGTTACGGTAGAGTCCGGTGATGAGGCATCGTCCTTAGAAACCGAGTCTAGTGAGTCTTCTCCGTCTTTCTTGGCTTCTGAAAGCCGAGGAAACTCCCCTTCCGCTGTGTCGGATTCGCTTTCAAGGGATGGTGATTCCTCTGTTCCCCAACGCCGGGGGCAAAAAGGCCCCTAAGGTGCACATTGAGAACGTTCGCGACACCGCCTTGGTGTTGAGCGGTGTGAGCGGGCTCGCCGATATCTGAGCTCGCTTTCACATTTCGACCGGCTATACGTTTTGTTTGGCCGAGAAGGATGAACGGGCGGGCCAAGTGCGGGGCAACGAGATTGCCCTGTACTTGGAAGCTTTCCTCAGAGGAATGCGTCGACCCTTTCCCCCGGAGATTTGTGAAGTCTTCAATTTCTTCCAACTCGCTTCGGGCCAGCTGGCTCCGAACTCGTGGAGGATTCTTCTTGGATTCCTGGTCCGGCTAAAAATAGAGGAGATCCCTTTTAACTTCGGACTCTGAGCATTCCTCTGTTATAAGAATCACCCCGGGACTCGCAAAGATGAGCCGAGCTGGATGTACTTTTCGTTTAGGAAGCTTAGGGGTAGGGGGCTGGGTCTGGAGTGTTGGACATCCCTTCTTCCATCAATGAGTGGAAGGAGTTCTTTTTCGTCGGTCTTCCCGAGGGAGAGAACCGGTCGGTGCCAACAGAATGGTACCAGGCAGACTGTCCGAAGGCTCGGTTGTTGAACACCCCAGAAGCGAGGGTCGTGTCTCAGTGGGAACCGCTCCAGAAAACCGATGTCCTGCGTTTCGAGCAGGTCTTAAGTTGGACATGGTTTTGCCCCGTGGAATACCTAGATGAGTCTTGTTTAGCCGTCCAATCCATATTTTACATTATTGCTGTTTTAGCGTTGCTAATTACTCCTCGTTTTTCTTTGTAGAGCTCATAGATTAGTCGAAGGTTATGGTCGCCCTGTGTCACGCCCCGTTTCCCAGAGTACGCTAAAATAGGCACGTGACATAGCCAACCATGCTACCTGTGGTTAGGAAAAATCCTTCCACAGTCACATTACGGCTGTAGAGATATCAAGAACAGGAAAGTAAACTGACTATCTAGTACATGTCCATAAGCCAGAGTAAAAGAGTCAAGAAATATTAAGTATGCGGAAGCAAAAGATCAAATAAACACCTGGAAAGTAAGACTGGATACCGACAGGATCCCTACCGCTCGGTCTAACAGCGACAATACTCCTGATCAGTCTGCAACAAAGGTAGAGAAACTGGGTCATGCAAAACCCAGACGTCAGCGCGTCATAACATCAAGCAATGATATGTAAACAGGGTAGCAAGACATGCAAGTATAATCATAAAAGGTATAGCAAGTGTAACAACAATATAAATCAGGGTAGTGAAAGGTAGTGTGCAGTGAGTAATCTAAACTGGTCTATTGGGTTAAATACTCTCAAGTCTTTGAAATCAATTTGATGAATCATCGATGTAACTCAATAGTATCCCGTGCGTGCCCGGGATCACGGTCAAGATTCTCGGGCTGAATCCGAGACGTGCCGCTAGGCAGTAAAAGGTAGCATGTACAGATGAGTGATGTCAGCATCATCACTCCGGGACAGGCCTAGCCCGTAAGACTGATCAGAACAGGTGTCGAACTGTTGAGTTACAAGTCAGGTTTCATCATTGATTTCCTCATACCCCAAAGTTATAAGTGTTCAAATCAGGTATTAAGTAATCAAGAGCTAATGCCAACTCAGAATCAGGTAGGTGCAGGTTTGTCTGGATAGACAATATGGACGGTCCGTAAGGACTACATGTCAGGTTTGTTGGCATTAGACACAAGATCAGGTAACAGGTAAAGCCATGGTACATCAGGTCAGGTCAAGTAGTGTATTTAGGTGTCATGTCATGTCAAGAGTGTACGGTACCATGTCATATCAAGTAAGAAGTGCAACAGGTCATGTCAGGAAGCACAAAATGTTATGTGGGTGCTCATAAATCAAACTAATAATAAGTATGGGTACACAAAACAAGTATGAGGTACTAATATAACAATAAAATGGAATAATGTGATATAGTATGCAAATGGATATAATTTCAAGGATATGGATGCACAGTTATCGATTAGGGTTACATTTATAGTTCCAATATTAATTAGGATGCAATTTATTAAACATAGAGTGTTAATATCACAGTATTATGTAGTAATGTGATCTATGGATGCAATTATATGTATCTTAAATGCGATGGATCCAAACTGGTATCCGAAAAGTTATAAAACTATAAAATGGTAATGTGGGATGTACAACTAAGCAATATGTGATATAAATATTGATATAATAATATTAATATGGATAGCATATTCAAAGCGATTAATAACTATAAAAGTGGTATTAATTAACCATGCACAAGAAAGTTCCGTACAGAAATTCAGCGTCATCCTGATTTGTAAAATATCTTTAAAATAACAAACGTTCTCCAAATGGGACGTGTCTTATACCAAAACAAAGATAATTCAATAAGGTTTTCATTTTTATAAGTATAAGTATCTCAGGTTGTCCCTACAAAAAGTTATGAATATTCGAAGTTGAAAGTTTGCTGCTGGAATTTCCCTGAACAGCAGTTTAGAGACATTTTCATTTTCATTTTATGTTATTTAAACAATTTATTTTGCAAGTAAATATTTCATACAGTTATAGTATTCTGAGTTAGCTTCGTAACGAGCTAAAGAATGTATACTAATGATTTTTCTATGATTTATAATGAATTTTATAAGGTAAGGTATACAGTAAATTTCAGATTTATCGTATCCGCTTTTTCAATGACGTTTCATGTGTAAACTATAATATTTTCAAATGTATAACATTATAAAATGCAGATTATAAACTAATTAAAGATAATAATAAGAAATATTACGACGATATATATTTTAAATGATATAGATGCAGTATAATGTAATCTAGTATGTCACAAGATAAGTTTTCATGATCTAGATTTAAAATGATATAAACGGATGCAAACGGAACATTGAAACGTTATAAAATTAAATATGGGGTATTAGATTTAAACTATAGGTATGGTATTTATTTAAATAGGTATAAAATGAATTATATAGCATATAGCAAGATTAACTTGCCTAGACGGAACAAGAACGGATGTGTACGGAACATGCTTCGTCGGCGAAATATCGCGACGCGCGCATGGTACACGGAACGGTTCCAAACAACGCACGAGCATGATCACGCAAGTCAGGTACGTTCACTGGATCACTCGGATCGTCAGCGACGAGCATGGTTCCGACGGTGATCACCGGAATCAAGAAACAAGATCATGAAAAAGAAAGAAGAAAGAGGAAGAAGAAGTAAGAAGAAGAGGTTGTGTATTAAATAAGGAAAGAAAAATTAATTAAATAAAATATATATAAATATATATATGCAGGGGAGAGAAAAAGAGAAAGGAGTTGTTAGTTTGTTAGGAAATTAGATTTAAAATTTTAAAAGATTTTTAGATTTAAAATTTTAGATAAGAGGTTTCAGTTTGTTAAAGAAATCGTATGAAAATATTTAAACTAAAATTTAAAATTAAATAAATTGAATTTTGGCGGGATACAAAAATATTTCAAAACGCGCCCGGGTCGGGTCTAAAAATTCAAATTTAAAATACAAAAAAATATATGCGGCTTTCAAAATTCAAAATGAATGCTCAGTTAAAGAAAATGTATACCTCCAAGAACGGATGCACGTACGTGCGCGTAACCATCCAAACACGTCCGTTTCATTGAACGGGACGAGAACAAAATGCGTAGACGCTACCACGGGGTTAGGGGTATCATGCAGGCTATGAAATGCAATTTTAAATTATTTTACGTGATTTAAATTGTTATATGGTAAAAGATGCAATGCCAGGTAAAATGCCAGTATGCAGTATACATGAGATGCATGTGTCTATGCAACAAGTCAGGATAATCTATAAATATGAATCAAACAGGTTCAAGCAAGCGGGTCGGGTCGAATGCAATGTAAAATGTAAAACACCATTCGCACCCAAAACACAATAAATCAGGAAAAATACCACAATTAAGGAAATACGAGAACTGGAATTGGTATAAATGAACTAGGGTGTTACACCCTGGCTGTCAAGGCACGAACCATGAAGGGCTGCTGCGTGAGCTCGTCCAGGTTCCCGCCGAGTGAAAGCGTCCGGGCGCCGACCCTAAGAGGACAACTGCTCCGTCCCTATCCCTGAGAAGTCTAGGGGGAGTGGGAGGCAGCAGCACCGGGTTTTGGCTCCTCGGTCAATGTCGGGGATATCTTCCTCCGTTGAGCCCCAGGTCAAGAGGCAGAAGAAGCCGGCTCGTCGGCGTGAGTCAGCCGGAGAACAAGCCCTTAAGAGCGGGCTAAACTATGAGGTTCCGTCCGGGCTATCCGTCGCTGACAGCCTCTTGATGGAGGCGGAAAAGAGCGCGGGAGCCAAGATCCCGATGGGAACCGTACGGGCCCAAGTCACGGTTATTGCTCAGGAGGCCGTCCAGTTTGGTAAAATTATACTTGAATTTTTTTTAACTTATTTTTTCTCTGTTATATTCCTGACTAATGCTCTTTGTTTCCTCATGTAGGTCCTCTAGCACTGCGCTCTCTTGGCCGCCATGGAGGTTGACAAAGTCGCCCTGCCGATGAAGAAAGTGGAGGAGGCTTCTTCACGCGAGGAACAACTCCTCGCTGAGCTGAAGGCGCCCAAGGAGAATGTTGCCTCTCTTGAGGCGCTGAAGGTCTCGGAGGAGCTGAAGGCCACGAGGCTTGACAATGCCAATTAGGCTTTCCATGCCCAAATCGGCGAGATCAATGAGCCGTTCGGTGTGATAAAAGGACAGCGGGCTCGGGTGGCCGAGGACACGACGACGCGGGCCATGGAGATGGCGAAGAAGGCCGTGGAGAACTACAAGTCATCCAATCGGTTCTACCTTGACCTAGCCGACGCCGCGGCCTTAGGATGGCACAATGCCCTCAACGCCGTAAGGAGATTTAGCCCGAGCTTGACGACAAGGAGCTTCGTTCGTGGTACCTTCTTCCCGAGGAAGAGTCCAGGGGCGGAAACGGAAGCTCGGTCGCCGTTGAGACTGCTGGTGCTCCTCCACAGTCCGTTGAGGTCGTGGCCCTGGGTGTCGCCCCCGAACAGGCTCAGGAGGTCGGCGACGACTACTGGTGAACGGGTCATCCCCGAGGAGAAGCCCTGAATCCCTCGCTTTTTTATTTTTCATTTTGTTTTCTTTTTTTGTAAGCCTCCGGACAGTTTTGTAAAGTTGAGGAGGTCATAATATCTTGTACTTCAATTTTGAAATTAATGAAGACTTTTTACTCATCTGTAATGTGTTTGACCTTTTTGCTCGTCTGCAATGTGTTTGCGTTTTTTTATTTGGGCTCGCTTTGTTCTTGAAAAATTTTATTTTTATTTTCCAAGTGTAGATAGACCGGTATACCTTCTTCTTCGTTCTTGAAAATTTTTATTTTTATTTTCTAAATATAGATAGACCAGTGTACCCTCTTCACCCTCCGGAGATGAGGTAATGCGAGTAGAGCGAACATTAGGTCGGTATCCCCTGTTTTCACTCTTTGGAGATAAGGTAAGATGAGTAGAAGACTTATGATTCATTAGCTCGGGTCGGGCTGAAAATGAATGTGCCTATGAGCCGAGCGGGAATCTACTCGTGCGAGAACTTAGGATTCACGGCTTAGATTAGGTAGGGATCAACCCGTCGTGAATGGGTGCCTCTGAACCGAACATGAATCTATTCACATGAGGACTTTTGATTCACGGCTTAGGTGGGGCAGGAATCTACCAGCCGTGATTGGGTGCGACGAGGAGGAAGCTGCCCGCCGGTCTCGCATGAGGGCTTTGGATTCACGGCTTAGGTCGGATAGAAATCTACCCGTCGTGAGTGGATGCGACGAGCAGGAAGCTGTCCGCCGGCTTCGTGCGAGAGCTTAAGATTCACGGGCCTCGTGTGGGGGCTTAAGATTCACAGCTTACGTCGGGCAGGAATCTACCCGCCGTGAATGGGTGCGACGAGAAGGAAGTTGTCCGCCGGCCTCGCATGAGGGCTTTAGATTCAAGGCTTAGGTCGGGTAGGAATCCACTCGCCGTGAATGGGTGTGCCGGGCAGGAAGCTGACCGCAGGCCTCCGAATCGAGCAGGAGTCTACTCACATAAGGACTTTGGATTCACGGTTTAGGTCGAGCAGGAATCTACTTGCCGTGATTGAGTGCGACGGGCAGGAAGCTGTCCGCCAGCAACGCATGATGGCTTTGGATTCACGGTTTAGGTCGGGTAGAAATCTACCCACCGTGAATAGGTGCGACGAGCAGGAAGCTGTCTGCCGGTCTCGTGCGAGGGCTTAAGATTCACGGTTTAGGTCAGACAGGAATCTACCTGTCGTGAATGGGTGCGACGAGCAGGAAGTTCTCTGCCGACCTCGCATGAGGGCTTTGGATTCACGGCTTAGATCAGGTAGGAATCTACCCGCCGTGAATGGGTGCGACGAGCAGGAAGCTGTCCGCCGGCCTCATGAAAAGGCTTAAGATTCATGGTTTAGGTCGGGGAACAATCTACCCGCAGTGAATGGACGCGACGAGCAGGAAGTTGTCTGCCGACCTCGCACGAGGGCTTTAGATTCACGGCTTAGGTTGAGTAGGAATCTACCCACCGTGAATGGGTGCGCCGGACGGGAAGCTGTTCGCCGGCCTCCGAACCAAGCAGGAGTCTACTCGCGTGAGGACTTTAGATTCACGGTTTAGGTCGGACAGGAATCTACCTGTTGTGAATGAGTGCGACGAGCGGGAAGTTGTCCGCCGACCTCGTGTGTGAGGTCTTAGCTCGGAAACGAGAAGAAACAAGTTCAAATTGCAGAAAAGCAGGAATCTCATTATTTAAAGAGAATACAAGTTCATCTATACAGTTTAAGCTTTTTTGTATTGAATGGTCGCAGAAGATTATGACCCAAGGAATCTTGGAGTCGGTAAGCTCCTCCGGACAATACTTCGGTCACGAGGAATAGGCCGTCCCACTTCGGAAAGAATTTGTGCAACTTCCCTTGGTCCTTAAATTCATTGCAGCGGAGGACTATGTCTTCCATCTTGAACGCTCGGTGTTTGATCCGAGCATTGTAGTACCGGACGGGTTGTTGCTGGTATGCGGCCATCTTCATTTATGCCCGGTCTCTTTTTTCTAACAGGACGTCCAGGTTGCTTCACAGGGCCCGGACATTGGCTTCATCATCGAATTGTTCGACCCGGTAGCTGGGAAGTTTGATCTCCGTGGGCACCGTGGCTCGGTGCCATCGCACAGGCTGAACGGGGTTTCTCCTGTAGGGGTTTCCTTTGAAGTCCGCAATGCGCAGAGTATTCAGGGAAGCTCTACAACCCATCCGCCTTGTCTCCCTTCCAGTCGGGCTCTAAGTCCCTTGATGATTCTTCAGTTAGCTACATCGGCTTGCCCGTTGCACTGGGAATGGGCAACCGCAGAGAACTTTATCAGTATGTGGTACGCGCCGCAGAATTTCTTAACTTTGTCGTTTTCGAAGTTGGTTCCGTGGTCGGTGATAACACATCTTGGAATTCCGAACCGAGCAATGATGTTCTTCAAGAACTTTATCGTGGAAGTCGCGTCTGGCTTTCTGATCGGCGTAGCTTCAACCCACTTTGTGAAGTAGTCGACGACGACGAGGATGTATTTGTTTCCTCCGGTCCCTGTTGGGAGTTTGCTGATCATGTCCATTCCCCACTGGGCAAATGGCTAAGGAGAGCTTAGCGGCGTTAGCTCGGTTGCTGGTAGCCGAAGAACGGTGCCAAAGTGTTAGCAAGCTTTGCATCGTCTCACTAGTTTCTCCGCATTGGCATGGATGGTCGGCCAATAATAGCCCTACAGTACCGCCTTCTGGATTAGATTGCGGGCTCCATGGTGAGCGCCGCCAACTCCTTCGTGTATCTCCTAAAGTACGTACCTAGCTTCGTCGAAATAAACGTATCTGAGATGGGCTGGATGTAGGACTTCTTATATAAGTTGTCATGGCTCCACACGAAGTGACGAGCTTTAATGCGGAGCTTTTGAGCTTTTGCTCGGTCTTCGGGAAGTGTCTCGTCTTTGAGGAACTCGACCATGGGCTTTCTCCGGTTCGGGGTATCTTCTTGAGCCGTGTAGACTCTGTTGACCACCTCCGTATCCTCGACGCTGGGCTGTGACAAGATTTCAAAGAGAATGTTCCTTTTGTGATTGGCCGAGCACGAGGAGGCAAGTTTGCTCAGTGCGTCGGTTTCGACGTTCAGGCTTTGAGGAATCTACTCCACTTGGACTTCGTCGAAGTTTTTCCTTAGCCTTTTTACCTCTGCAAGATACTTCATCATGAGGGGTTCTCGGGTTTCGAAACGTCCGGTCACTTGGCCGACAACCAATATGGAATCGCCGCAGACTCTAATTTTCTTTTGCCCCACTCCTAAGGCAATTCGTACACCGACTTACAGGGCTTCGTATTCCGCGACGTTGTTCGTGGCTTTGAAGTCGAGCCACAGAGAGTACTCTATTTCGGCTTTTGTTAGGACCGCGGATGACGAGCCCTGCTCTGCTTCCCTGTTCGGCGGAGGAACCATCCACATAAAGTACCCACTTCGGAAGCGGACCAAGCTTTTCTTCCACCGAGCTTTTTGGACTCGGACTCTGCTATGGTGTTTCATCTTTGTTGGGGATGGTGCATTCGACCACAAAGTCAGTTAGGGTCCGCGCTTTGTTGGCTTGCCTTGGTCGGTACCGGATATCGAACTGCGACAACTCCCATCTCCAAGCGGCTCGACGACTCGGGGAAACCGAGGATGCTCCCCAGGGGTCGGTCGGTGAGGACGATGATCGTATGGGCTTGCAAATAATGCTGGAACTTCCTGGAGGTGGCGACAAGCGTCAGGACTATCTTTTCGATGGTCGGGTACCTTGTCTCTGCGTCTTTAAAAACGTGGCTGACGAAATAGATCGGCTTTTGCACTCCTTCGGACTCTTTGATGAGTACCGAGCTGGCTGCTTGGTCGGAAACGGCCAAATACAGCAACAGCTCGTCTTTTTCGGCCGGTCAATGAGCAGAAAAGGTGTTGACATATGTTTTTTGAGCCACGCAAAGGCAACCTGGCACTCCTTGGTCCATTCGAACTTCGAGATCTTTCTCAAGGCTTTGTAGAACGGGAGTCATTTTCCCCCAGATCTGGACATGAAACGACTTAAGGCGGCCACGCTGCCCATGAGTCGCATGATCTCCACATTGTTCGCGGGTGACCTCATGTCGACGATTGCTTGGATCTTCTCCGGGTTTGCATCGATTTCTCGGTGGGTGACCATGAACCCGAGGAACTTTTCGTCCATGACGCCGAAAGCACACTTAACTGTATTCAGCTTCATTTTGTACTTCCGCAGTACCTCGAAGGTTTTACCGAGGTCCGTGGAATGCCCGGCTGATCGGTGGACTTCTCAAGCATGTCGTCGACGTAGACCTCCATGTTCCATCCGATCTGTGGCTTGAACTGTTTGTTCACTAGCCGTTGATAAGTTGCCCCTGCATTTTTAAGGCCAAAGAGCATTACCTTGTAGCAGTAGACCCCTCGATTAGTGGTAAAAGTGGTGAGGTCCTTCTCGGGTGGATCCATCCGGATTTGATTATATCCGGAGAATGTGTCCATAAAACTTAGTAGGTTATGACCGGTCGAGCTATCCACCTACTGAACTATCTGAGGAAGCGAATGGTTCTCCTTTGGACATGCCTTGTTCAGATCAGTGAAGTCGACGCACATACACCGCTTCTTGCTCGTCTTTTTTATCATGACCACGTTGGCCAACCAGGCCGAGTAGTCCAGATCTCTAATCAAGTTGACTGCGAGCGGTTTGTCCACTTCTTCCTCAATCGCCTTCTGCTTGATAGGAGAGAAGCTTTTTTTCTTCTGTCGGACTGGCCGAGCTTTTGAATCAACCCGAGCTTATGGGAGATCACCTTAGGGTCGATCCCCGACATGTCTGCGGGGGTCCAAGCGAACACTTCGGAGTTGTCTCGAAGGAATTGTATGAGTTTGTCTTTTGTTTCCCTAGTCAGGAGGGACCCGATTAGGATGGTCCGGCTGCTGTCCTCCTCGCTGAGGGGAACCTTGGTCAGGGCTTCTACCGGAGAACCCCTGATCTCTTTCTTATCATCCCATGTATCCAGTAATTCCCGGGGATCACACGGTCCGTCGGTCATGTCAACTTTTTCTTTAGGAACTGCCGGGGTGAGACATAACCTGTCGATTTGCTGGTCTCCGTAGGCCCGGCCTATCCTGCCGTCGCTCGGAGGAAACTTGAGCTTGAGGTGGTAGGTCGAGATCTGAGCTTGAAGAGCATTTAAGGTCGGACGACCTAGAAAGATGTTGTACGAAGAAGGAACCTATGCAACGAGGAAGCTCACCATCATTGTTCGGGTTCTCCCGGCCTCTCCAATGTTGAAAGGAAGAGTAATTGTCCCCTCAGTTTGGACGGAGTGGTTGGTGACCCCTGAGAGAAGATGCGAGGTCGGTTGTAGATCGGACGGGTTTAATCCCATACACTGAATGCTGTTGTAGAATAGGTTATCCGCCGAACTTCCTGAGTCGACGAGGATTCTCCTGACTTCGTACCTGTTCACCGGGGCCGTGATCATCAGGGGATCATTGTGCGGGACAGATATGTCATGTAGGTCTTCGTCGGTGAAGGTGATTGGGTAACCTTCTTACTCTTCTTGGAGGGAGCATCTAAGATCATGATTGGCCGGATACGACGAGTGTTCTCATTGCTCGGACTCGAGCCAACGGAGACGACTATGAACCGTCTGATCGTCTGCTCTCCTGCAGGTTGTTGCTCGGCCTGCTCTCTATTCGCCTGACGTTTGTCTCGCAGGTATTTCGCCAGGTAGCCGGAGCGGATCAGCTCTAAAATGTAGTCGCGCAGCTGTTTACAATTCTCGGTTGGGTGCCCTTACGTCTGATGATAGGCGCAAAATGGGCCACGAAGTTGTTTACCGGGCTTTTGCCTCATCAGTGGCAGCTTGAATAATCTCTCGCCCTTCGCTTCTTCTAACAGCTCGGCTTTCAAGACGTTCAGAGTCGTGTGATCGTGAAATCTCAGAGAATAAGGTTTCGGACGATCATGCTTCTTCTTTTCTTCGTGGTCCATTTTCTTTCGGTCTGTTCGGTCTCCTTGGTGGAGATGAGCGATGACCTCGGACTCAAGTTGGATTTCTCGCTTGGTCCAAACCTTTATCTCGGCCATGGACTTAGGTTGCGCCAATGCAAAAGTGCAGAGCCACTCTTTGTGCCTAAGACCAGACCCCAGGACGATTATGACTTTCTCGTCCCGGTGCTCGGGTACTTCCAGGAGAGCATTGTAGAACCGGATAATATAGCCCTTAAAAGACTCCATATCCTCACTCTTGATGGTGAACAGGTAGTCAACCTAATTATTCTGTCGTCGTTGCCGACGAAGTGGATGAAGACCCGCGTGGCCAATTCGTCGAAGATTGAAATCGAGCTTGGAGTCAGGCCGCAGAACCAATCTCGCCATGCTCGGATGAGGGCGGTGGGGAATGCTCGGCATTGAGCGGCGTCCAAGTTATCCTGATAGCTCATGGACGCGGTAAACGACTCCAGGTGATCCTTCTGGTCGGACTTACCGTTGATTAGAGTTACTTTGGGCGGCTTGTTCCGGAAAGAGACATGCTTTCAGCAACTGCTCGGTGAAGGGCTTCGTGAGAAAGTCCGAGGAATATTTTATCGATCCACCAGATTGGCGGGTGGCGAGCTGCATGTCCTCGATCTTCTTCCCGAGGACATCGATTTGTTTCTACCCTGAGGATTCTCCCTGGTCGGAGTCTCTGTTGTACTCGCTTCATGCATGGGCGACGGAACGGCTTCTGCTCTGTTCTATGACGTTCCTCATATCTTTGCCATGAAGCCTTCATGGCTCCCCCATGAGTGCCATGCACATGGTTTCAATGGTCGTGGCGACGTCGGTCTTTCCTGTAATCAGGAAAGACCGACGATGTTACCTCGGAGTGCGAGGGAGCTCGGTGAGCGTTGAAGCGGTAGCTCGGTTGATCTTGGGACCGAGGCGATGGACTGTTTGGTGCCCATTGAGCCGGGGAATCTCGATTCCTCCTTGCGCCCGACAGCACGTGAGCCCTTCCTCGTACGGTGTTTCGGCTGCCGGAGTCGGCACGTCGATATTCCGCAATGTTAAGGTTGATCAGAGCACCGGTCGGGGCATTTATCCCGGGTTGTGTGTGATGGGCCATCGCTGTCTCCTGTCCGCCATGGTTCTGGGTGCAGGAATGGTGGTTTGAAGGCCGGTGGCTTGGACGCTAGCGATTGCGTCCACCACCGCTGCTAATCGGTTGATCGAGCGACTAGGGCTTCGACGACGTCGGGAACGGATGGAGCGGAACCGCTCCTGTCCCTGTTGCGAGGTGCACGATGGGGGATCACCTGCCCGTCGTCGGAGTCGATCGACGGTGGCTCGTGATGGGATCTTCGTTGCGGTGTTCGCTCGTTATTGTGTTGAAGGCGGAGATCGACTTTTTGATAGAAAAGTTTTCCGTTTCCTACAGACGGTGCCAATTAATAAAGGTTGGAATCTCCCTCAGATGTTATCCTCCATCGATCTGGTGGCGAGCGAGATGAAAGGCCGTGATAGAGAGAGTATGGATCTCAATGGATTGTTGGTCGTTGTTGTCGCCGAGCTACATGCAAAAGAAGTCCCGGGGTGGAAACCACCGTAGAACCCTCTGACGATCAAGTTAGAACCGGAGAATATTTAGGCAGAGGAGCGGCGTATTGGATTACGTTGAGTTACCTGAATCGTTTGGAGGAGGGTTTTATATAGGAGTCGTATGGAGCGAGCCGTTGCGAGATCCTCACCGTTAGTTCAGCCCACGCGTCATGTTCGCATTAATGGCGAGATATGCTTGCATGAGATGCGGGACGTGGGGTGGTTGACTCCGTCGTGGCGGGAGATGCAGAGCCTTTACGAGGAAGCTCGATAAAGGGAAGTTAAGGAAGCTCGATAAAGGGAAGTTGAGGAAGCTCAATCTGAGAAAGCTCGGGCTTTGTTCTACCGGTCCCGAATTGGTCGGGGTGGCATGGATGCTGAGGAAGCTTGGCTCTAGGATAGCTCGGAGACGAGCTATTGACCGGTGGTTGGTCGAAGAAGGGATGCACCCCGGGGAGTCCCCGAGAGGTCGGAGCCTATTCATCGGACGGAGTCTCGGAGGCGAGGTATCTAGGAATGTTCCCTTATTCCAGTTTAGTAGCCCCCAGAAATCTAGTTGGCATACATAAGTGACACGTCATCTGCTGCGTTCCGTGATAGGGGGAATCCTCACTTACGAGTATCATCAGTAAGTGTTTATACCTAAAGGTTCGTGACCTTCGGCTCTTCAAACACTTCATCTTTGAGCTCCTAGGGATCCTCGATCAAACTTGAACGTTGGCCTTCTAGTGTCGAAGATGATCCACCCGACAGTTGTAGTCTAAGCTTCTACTTCAACCTATGAAGCAACTAGCGATCGCAAAGTGCTAGGTTGAGATGACTGGAGATGTAGAGAGTGCTTGTAGTATCAATCTATCTCTTAATCCCTTGGATTCTCAACTTATGAGAGGGCAAGAGATGAAGAAGAAGGAGCTCATAATAGGAGAGAGAATGTTGACCTAAGAATGAGAATAGATATGAGGGGAGTTAGCTATATTATTTCATTTTCAAAAATCATTTACTATAAAATATGGTAGCTATATTTTTATAGTAAACACAAATGAATAAAAAAAATTATATGGCCATACCTCTCACCATTCTCTAAGCCATCTCATCCCTCCGTCTCACTTCCATTTTCTAATAAATAGAAAATCCTATAATGAGGTGACCTCTTTTAGAAGTATTCTTGTACAAATATAAGAATACATAAAACCGTATATACATACCCGTATTCGTATTAAAATACGAACATCAAAAGAGATAGAAAATACAACGAACATAATACTAGAATATATATATATATATATGTAAATTATTAAATCAATAAATGATTTAATAATTCGGCTTAATCCTAAGTCGGCTAGTATTATCAAACCGTCCGATTATAGTGTGTATATCTAATACACGTGTTTAATCGAGACTCTGCACGTATCAATATACGGACTCTACATCGTTTCGCCTGAACCAGGTAAACCCTCTGTGTGGAACTCTAAAGACTCGACAGTACGCTGGCAATGAGTTACTGGATAAATTCATAACCACAAGTACGTCAGCGCACTAACTGTACGTAACGACTACTTAGGTATATATCAAAAGGAAGGCCAACGAGCAAACTCATCCGAAGCCGTACTGAGCCTCTCTGTGACAATCTCCTTATAGTCCGGTCTTTTCGTCTAAAAGTATTACATACCGGGTTTAGGGGTGGTAAACGTCAGACCCTAATAACCCAATAATTCATGCTGATATGGCTCAGAACAGAAACTATTGATCTAACCACTAGTAAATTTCATCTGCCTTGGCCAAGGTCTTATGGTGCTGGCCAACCGAACACAATGCGAACTCCCTATACCGAGTGAAACGAATTCCTGACAATCGCCCACTGCCTCCATGTGGTTCGGGACTGTACCCAACTAAAATATGTTTGCACGTCTCAGTACAGTTGTGGTAGGGTAGCAATCTAAGTACAGTGGGAACTCATACGAGACGAATGACGATCTCAGGTCAAAGACTAATCTGTACTCATGTCACCTGAGAACTGCTATCTAACAATAGGTATAATACCATCTAAAAGTTCTCGGTGAGTTCGCCCAGTGTACTCACCTCCAGTGAGCACCTGTATATAATCTTGGGCGCCATACACCAATGGCTGTGGGACCAACCATCGTCTCTCGTCGGGGTCTAGAAATGTATACACCAGTCTACTCTGGAATATCGATATCCAGTCTCGATACTCACACGACTAGAGACTTTTAAGGATGTGTTTATGGACTAATTAGCCCCCACATGTATGGTCGCCATCTTAACGCTGGTAGTCAAGCAATAATCCTACGGGCTTTATCAACATGTATTAACGATACGTAATAACAAGTAAAACATATACACATATTAAGATAAAAACAAATCAACAACATACTATCATATCGAGCAAGATTGTCCTGTACATACATACCCCTATCATCCTATACAATAAAGACCTCTAGGACATACATATCCAACATATGTTTGTGGTGTATGATCTTATTCAGATGATGGTTTCCATCTCATCTCTCTGTCATCTTGAAAATCACTGATTCCAAACTGTTATTTTCTTCCTTGCCATTTAACTTAAATGTAAAATGACCTTGGAGACTTGGTATAAAGTATAAATAGACATGACACTTTATGGCAAACAAACAAGTCATTAAATTTTAATTTTTGCAGATGCTGCTTGATGAGAAGGATTCAAAAATTGCAGAGATGGATGCAGCTTCAACTGGTGAGGTTGTTAGGCTTGGGGCTGCCTTGGAGGAAGCAAGAGGAGAACTTATTCAGCTTAGAGATGAGCATGTCCGGTTAAGAAATTTATCTACTATTTTCTTTTACTTTTTTCTATATTAATAACCTGGACTGATGGGAACCAGTTCAAATGTTGGGTTTAATTGATATGATATACTCCTTCCGTCCCAAATTATAGGTCCTGATTTCCTTTTTACTTTGTCCCAAAATTATGTCCTTTTTCTAATTGTAGAGTATTAGTCATTTGTTAATTTCCTATAATGTCCTTAGTCTTAAATGCTTTGGTGGGTATTCCTAAATGTTGGGACAAATAGAAAGAAGAGAATATTGCATGGAAATTTATTGATTGCTTAAATGTTGCACCAAAAGTTATCGAGGGTCAAGAATGGAAAGATAATATAGGAATGCGATTAGTTAGTATATTTAATACCATTTTCTTAAAATTTATGTTATTTCTTATTAGGACTTGTAATTTGGGACGGAGGGAGTAGTATTCATAAGTTCAAGTCATCTGATAACTGTTATTTATCTGAGGATTTCACATGGATCTATGTTGTTTAACCTGCTCCTTAATTTCAGACTAGTTTAAGCTAAGAGTTGTATATTGTTGTAGATGAATCCAACTTCCTAACATTTTATATTACCATGTACAGTCTGTTTTAAATATTGTGAAATACGGCTAACGATGGCATGTTAATTCAAAACTCATATATGTTTTTATGTGGTAGTGATTTTTAGTAAATAACTTTTGCGACATCTTTCTGGCTGCTTAGCTACTATGCCATTCTTGCCCAGGTTGCTCTATCTAAAATTTGTCGTCTCAGATAAATATGACCATAAACATTACAACAGCCTCCTACTCTATTTGGAGGTTTCTTTATAATTCGTCTTTGCTATACATAAGCCTCCCTAATTTGGTGTTGTCATCCAATACTGGCATTATAGCTTTACTCCATTTGCTTGGCCCCTGCAAGTTCTCAGCACCACACCATACCTGACCTGCTTGTGCTTTCTTTACATGTCCACAATACCATAAACAGGTATTGATTGGTAGTCATTTTTAACTATGAGTTCTGCAACTATGCATGCGACGTCTAGAATCCGCTTTGCATTCACTTCTATGCTTGTGCATCTCATCTTTAGTTGTCTTATGAACCAAAACAATTTTACTTCAAGCTATTCTTAGCCTTGCGTATTATTATCGGATTTTAGGTCTCCACTTTTGTTTGCCATTGTTTGATCATCGATAATATGACTCTGGTGACTCTGCTTTGTTTATTTTGATCCAGAATTATCCATCAGTTGGGAGCATTTAAGGGTTGGACAATTTTTATAATTTTTTTCAATGCCTAACTGCTGGCTATTTGCATGATTTCCATGAATTATGTTCTACATCGCAAAATTATCTTTCCATGAATTATGTTCTACATCGCCAATCCAAAGGATTGGAAATCTATGAGATTCGATTTCCTTGAAGGTCCTCATCTATTCTTTTTTTTTTGTCTCCTTCTCTAGATATATGTTTTATGTGTCTCAAATCATTTATTGCTGTCATTTCTGTCTTCATCTTAAGCCCGTACTCATCAAAATGGAGTATGCTGTGGAAAACAGCTCTAAGTTCAGAAGGATCCATGACTAGATTGACCAAATTCTATGACTGGCTTTCAATCCTTTGGATTGGCAGAAAATTTCTAGCCAATAAATAATTGGTAAGAGAGGGTGACAGGCACTTCATTAAGGGAGAAGGATCTTTTCTTGAAAGAAACATTGGGTTTGTAAAGCTGTTAAGAAATTCTGATTCTTAGGCCATCATAAGCGGGGATTGTTTGTCAACCCCCCCCCCCCCACACACACACGCACACACACAAAGAGAGAGAAAAAAAGAAGGAAAAACCCACCCCACCCCACCCCAATAAGAAGAGGAAGGAAGAAAATAAAAGAGGAAAAAGCATGGATAGGAGCCAATGAATTATAGGATAGCAGAGACATTCGTTGTTGCTGTTCAGACCTAATGCATCAAAGATTTGGTTTCATATTTATATCCAGGTTCAAAATTTGCAGTCAAATTGGTGTATCTTTTTGGGGTTATTATATCCAGTCCTATGTAGAGCACACCATCTATGCTCATGCACTTGGATCTAAAGCCACATTCATTCCTCCAGGCACACTAGGGCTCAATTTTGTCAATCAAACTACCGAGAACTCAATTTTTTATGCTTGATTTATTTTTCCTATTTTGGGTATTTAATTTTATGGTTTCTGTTCATCCTACAGGAAGAAGAAAAACAGAACTGGGAAGCAGCTTATCAGGCCTTACGAGCTAAACTGGAGGCGTCTGAAAGTGCTTGTCTGCGATCAGAGATTGAAGCTGTTAAAATGAGAAGTAAATTTTCTTAGGTTCTGGGTAATTTCATTGATTGTTTACACCGATGGATGATCATGTATGTTATGCTGCTTTTGATTATGTACAGGTCAATTGGAATTGGAATTATCTACGCAAAGACAATTGTTAAGTACACGGGATGCTGAACTTGTGACTGTGAAGAACGAGGTATTAGTTTCTCTCCTTGCTACTTCTTGATTGACTACAGTAGTTTAATGTAAATCCCATCTCGGTGTATGATTGTTTGTCTGATGAAAGTGTAATATCTTTTTTCTTTTGCTTGACGTCTCCCTATTCAAGCCCATAGATATGCATATATTCTTGTCTGCTGCTTGATATTATTCTACTCTACTGGTCTTGTGTGGTTTCCTATTATCTTTGATCGATCTTTTATCTGCATTTGCGGATCTTTTCAAGGGATTGTTCTTATTTAGGTTCAAAGGTTTGTATATTATCATAATACCTCGTTAATTCAAAAGAAATTACAGTGTATATTAGGCAACCTGCAGATGAAATTTCAATCTTTTCAGAGAGAAGTCAAAAATATGTAAAGATATTATAAGAAGACTTTGGGTAAGGAGTTCCTAGCATGTTTTCTTGGTTAAAACTTTTATCTAAATTATGATTTCCCTTGAACCTATTGACTGATCTGATTGCTCAAAGCCTGCATAGTGCATGTACCCAACTTTATATTGAATTATCTAAATGCAGAAATTACATGTTAAATAATTCTTAAATTCATCTTGAAAAAATATTTCGAACAAGATGAAATCGGTTGAGGCAAGACTCCCTGAAAGATTAGACAAAGTTTTACCATTTTCTGTCTGCTTGAAGCCTTGATGTCAATTATCAGTTAACTAGTGCCAAACACTTGGTCAAGAAAACAACAGAATTTAGAGAGGTACTTTCCATTCCTAAAGGCGTCCTTCAGATTCTCATAGACTGGCAAAGAAGTCTAGAAGCTGGGGAAGATGATATACATTTGCTATAGAAAAAATCCTTCTCAAGCACAGATGACAGATGCAAGGCAAAAGCTCAATAGGACGATTTCCCTGAAAATAGTTTTTAAACTACTTTTCAGAAATTGATTTGTATACTTCACCATGATTGATCGTGGATATCCACACTAGTAACTATACTTTAGTTCAACCCTGTGTACGTATGAATTCATCTGATGTTTTCTAATAAGTGCTGCATCACTGCTAAAAGTGACATGATCCTGAACATGTATGTATCACCACTCGGGTAAGAAAGTTCATTGGATTGGAATATACTTTGCTAAAGTACTTTCAATGTAGATCAGTTTCACCAGAAAAGTGTTTAATTATTAATTATTTTGAGGCTTGATGTTCATGCTTTCAACTTCCAATTACACGGCATTTTATTTTCGAGCATGGTGGTTGATATATATCATTTGCACAATATATCAATGTTTGCTGAACATGAAATTGGTCATACTTTCAACCATTTATACTGCTAATATCATCATGTAATGGAAACATGCCTAATTTCTGCATTCTTGTTAATTCCTGAGCCAGAAACCTTTTCATCTGCCATTTGACTCTTTTGATTCTCTTACACCCACAGCAAGAATGGAAAGTTTTACATTTTCTTTAATTTAGCAGGGGTACATACACTCCAAAATTTGAGCTTGAGACCATTGGTTCTTCCTCTTTAAAGCTCCTCCAAATTCTCTCTCTTACAATTAAGGTTGCCTTTGCCCCAGTAATATTTCTTAATGTAAACAATAGCTTAATTCCTCTAATACTCTATAAAATTCAAGTGCTCAAATTTATGTTAGAACTTTGTAGTTGATTTAAGCATTCTGAATAAACCTAATTTTTTGCAACCGAACAATCTTCAACCAGTTCATATAATATATATCTTCCTTTACATCATCTTGGATGCCTTTTAGGGTATATTTGGATAAGTAGGGGTTGCCCTGAGGATTTTTTTTGTGCAAAAAATCATGAAAGTGCTTTAAAACAATGTAGATTTTATTTATTTTTGGCTAAAGTATCGATTGTAGCCTTTATTATCGTCATTAAAGTAAAAGGGTCCATAAAGGATAAGATCAGTGGGGGAGCTTCTAATTATAGATTTTTTAAAAAAAAAAACGAGACTCGCTCAGTTTCTACTCTTTTCAAAAGGAAAGACTAATCTTTCATGTTTCTGAACCAAAGATTTTGGTTGAAAATTTTGTTCGCAAACGTGCAATTCTAGAAGTTCTGGTTTTTCCTCTGGAGAAAAAAGGAAACTTAGGCCAATGATCTCTCATCCAAGAAAGTACTTGCTGTTTTATTTATACTGATTTTTATTTTGGGAGAAACCTTACCTTTATTCTACACATGCTTAGATTTGCTTCCATCACTGCTAGGTTAGTAAAGGTAATCCTATTTTGATGTCAGCACCTGATGATGGTAGTCAAATGATGGGTGGAACTCTAAGCACAGAGATTTCAATTCCCATTAGATTTGAACTTTCCCTACACATCTATTACCTTGTGAATTTCAATAATCCGTATCTATATTCTTACTTGAGTGGCAATTATTTTAAAATAAGAAAATATTCACCTCCTTGTCCCTGTCAATTCTGGTAAATGAAGATTGTTGTTTATATTTGTTTACTTTGTTATATTCCTTAATATTCATATTCTTGTAAAAACCTAGTCACTATAGCAGCTTATAGGATTCCCCAACACTTGACTATGGAAAAATGGAGCATATTAAACTTCCAAGTTCAGCCTTTGCATGAGCTTTTTCAATCAATGATCTCGACCTTCCAACACTTGAAATCCCATGGAAAAGGCAGACAGGGGTAATAGGGAAGATATCTCATAAAGTACCTGTTCATTGACCTCAAAATTTAGAGGTTGTCCTTGTATGATAATTAGAACATAGTTTATTCCTTTTATGGCAAAGAATGCTTCCAACTTTACAAAGAATATATTTCTTAGATAGAAAATTTTTCTCACTGTTTTCCATTGCAGATCAAAGATTTAAAATGCGAATTTTTAGCATACAAGGACCGTGCTCATGCACTTCTCCAGAAGAAGGAGGCGGAAATTTCTGCAGCTAAAAATTCAGAGCTATTTAAAGCTCAGGAGGAGGCACTCAATGTATATAGGTTTTCTCAACTTCAACTGTTCAACAAGAAGTTTGAATTCATTTAAGGGATAATTTTTGCTATTTATTTACTTCAGGAAGCTGAAAGAGAATTGGTTGTTGCATTAGCAGAAAAAGATAAGGCCATTCAAGATCTTCAAGATGCATTAATGAAGCATGATAAAGAACTTGCAGGAAGGTAAAAAAAAATTAGCAGAGCAAAAAAATATCCAAGTTCTACGCTCTTGTGCAAGAACTCGGGAAGTTTCAAGTTTCAGTTCCACCATGTAAAGGCTTTCCAATTCAGACCCCAATAAACTTCAGCCATTTGAGTGGAATTAGATTGAAAAATATGGAACTACAAACCTTATTCAAAACCAGAGATCTCTTTCTCGGTTGTGATTCTCAGGTCTCTCATTTGTGGTTGCCGACAAATCTTGTTGGTTTTGAATTAAATGGATTGATGGCAGTTATTTGCTAGTATTTATCACAGCGCAATTTTATGTTCTTTGTCTAATTGGAAGGACTAGCAGCTGTTACATTCTGCATTCTGATTAACACTGCAAATATTCAGGAATAACCACCCTCTTTCTGCCATTCTTGTTTTCAGGGATGCAGCTCTAAATGACGCTGAGCAACAGATAAGAAAATTAACTATGAAGCTCAGCTCTGCTAATGCTCACTACTTGTTTGAGAAGGAAGCATGGCAAAAGAACTTGGATAGTATAGAAGAAAACTGGAAATGTAATCTTTACAAATTAAAACAGCATGTATATTTCCTTCTCCTTTTGTGTTTTTTGGAAGATGTAAAGTTATTCATGTTTTATACTTGTAGTGAAATATGGCACATTAGAGGCTCAGGACACTGGCCACGCAAACAATAGCCTACAAAAGGACTTGGAAGATCTTAATCGCCAATATAGAAAATTGAAGGTATCTTGCAATTCTCTTTTAAATTCTGGTTCGATCTAACTTGAATTTAACCACATCAATTAACTTCTAGGAAGAACATGATGTCTTTCGTGATATCGCGGATAGAACAATTGAAGAGAAAGAAAAGGAGATTGCCAAACTCCTGGAGGGTAATAAAAATCTTCATCGCTCATTGGAGTCAAGATCATCTGTATGTCAATTTATTACACTTTCGCTTCCGAAGTTCTAACTATATGATATATGATGCTGTATTTGATATTTCCTTGTAAATTTTATTTGTATATGGTGGTGGGTATTGATTAGAAATGCATCCAATAATCATGTAATTCTTTTACACACTTTGTGCAAATAAACTGATGATAGTGAAAACTTAAAGCATAGTGATTAATGATATTTATTTCTTATAATCATCATCATCATCATCTAAGGCTTGTCCCATAAAAATGGGGTCGACTATGAAGCAAAGATCGACAAAATTGTACGATCGATTGTTGACGTAATGCCAACCCTCTCCCAATTAGTGCTAAATTCCTGGTTCAGAAAACTTTAACAAAAGAGGGGATTGCTAAAGTTCTAAATGATCAATTGGCATCCTTCAAATTCTCATAGACTATGGAGAAATCTAATTATCTAAAAGAAGGGAAAAAGATGATATATTTGCTATATGGAATTATGATGAACTTTAAGGCATAAATATAAATGGGGCATATTCCTATATTTATTTTCTTAAAGGGCTTTTTACTAAAATGCCGCTCCATACTTCACTAATTACTAAACCACCCCCAATACTTCGTATTTACTTAAAAGACCCCCATACATTTAAAGTGCACTAAAAAGACCTCATTAGTTTTCTATCCAAAGTTAGCGTACCATTAGGGAGATGGAGCTGGAACTTAAGCTTGAGCCACTTTTTTACCTTTTAGATATTTAGGTAGGTCTTTTTTCCCAAAAAAAAGGGACCCAAATCCTCGCTTAATCGAAAATTGGGATTCAGCACAACTAAAGATCGAGCTTGGCCACTAACTCGAAGTTTGCTATTGAAGGGACAACGGCATTCGACAAGCTCGTTGCTGGAGAAGGTTAAGAAAGACAAGCCGGTTTTCATTATCAATTTGAGAGATCATTGATCGAAACCTAATCCTAAAGCCAATTTGGAGGAAAAGTTAAAAAAATTGAGAGAAGAGGGGCTGGGGTGTTCTAAAACCCTAGCCTGATGCTCACCGCTAACCTCCTAATTGAGTAATAATGGAAGATGCTAAAAAATCTCTTTTTTGGCCTGTTAAGGTTTTTGTTAGTGCAATTTAAATGTATGAGGATCTTTTAAGTAAATATGAAGCATGGGGGGGATTTTTAGTAACTAGCGAAGTATGGAGGGGCTTTTTAGTAAAAAGGCCCTTCTTAAAATATAATGAAACTTGAGTCTTTATGAAAACAATTTTGAAATTAAGTGCAAGTTTATAAACTTTCGGTCAGAAATATTACAAGCTTTTGTTACTTTTGGTTAACAAAAAGACATAGTCCCCGTTTTGTTTATTTGGTTCTTCCTTCTCACAAGTGGTCCAACCCACAAACGTTGCATTTCAGAATGCTTGGTGATAAGTGCTATACATAAGGAATAACCGAGGTTTACAAATATAAACCAAGACTAACTTAAAATGGTTTGACTTTCTTAGCAAGTGTATGCAACTATTACGACCTTCCATATATTTGTCTGAGCCCAAAACGGTTGCCAATGTTAATAACATACAAGCAATTGTCCAATTTTAGACAGCAGAAAGACATTGGAGCTGAAAAAGGAATTATTGAAGTGATGTTTAAGTGAACAACTTCTTATTAAAGTGGACGCAAGTGTGATTGTGTACAATTATTGGAGGTTTCTTTGGTGGCACAATTTACTGACCTTGGTGTTGTACCTTTGAGGATGAAAATATTTTACTAACAAATGAACTATTCTTAACAGGTGCTACTATATTTAAGTGAAATACTCAACAAAGTATACTAGAACATTAACTATGACATGGAAGTTTACATTAGTTTTGCCAATCTTTTTGGTGACTAATTGTCCTCACCAACTTGCATTTTTAGACATATTACTAGTTAGCATAAATTCAAAAGATGAAAGCCTTTACTTAATCCTTCTTTCTAGCTTATGATTTTAATGACCTTAACTATTACATGATTTAATGATTAGCATATACCACCTTGGCATTAGATTGCATTATTGCACTATATGTACTGGATTAGAATCCTTCTGCAGTTCTTTGTTCATCAAATTTCTATTCTTCTTCTCCTGCAGATTTGGGACAGGATAAGTTTTTTTTTCTTTTTTTTGAGATTTACTTTTAATCTCAGTTGCATAATACCTACTCTGTAGTTTAATGTTCCAATTTTTTTATTTGATTAGTTTCTATACTAAAAGTTTCTCTCCTTACTAACAAGTTTAAAAATTTTCAGGGTGACTACAATGGAAACCAGAACTTAGGTAAATTTCTACGAATGGTTCTTCTTTTCTAACTCGCAGTTCACATTGTATTCAATCATTTCATTGATGTGTTAGCTTTGCTGATGCTATATCATGTGATCTGGATTTTACAGCCTCCCTGAATCAGGATGCCCAAATAATTGACATAGAAGCAGCAGAGCAACAAATTCTGGTATCCATCAAATTCTGTACTATGTTCATGGCAAATATGTTTTACAAATTTTGTTGGACAGTCGAATATATTTAGATGTCACCTCACAATTTGTGTATATTCTTTCGAATAACCATGACCTTAAGTTTTATCTTCCAATGCTTTTGCGAAAATCTTTTTGGTGTATGTGCTAGAAAGATTATGATATTTGACTTTATGCCGACTTCAATGCTTCATCTGACATGCAAATGCAAGCCGAAAAGTACGTTGAAAGTATTATAACACATGGATGTGAACTTGTACAGGCTATTTCATGTGTGAACGAGCATTATACCAATTGAGGATTTCCCCCCACTTTTTTGTGCATGTTATTTTTTCATTCATTATATCTGTACTTACATCAAGACTTGGACCAGATACTTACATATTCTGGTTTGTGGTAAAGCAGCATTGACTTGGACCATTTGACGGATCTTGATACTAAGGCCAAATATGGATGGGTTTGTCTAAATCCTTTGCCGTGTATTCGGAATCTGGTTGGTAATTCCACTAATGCTAGAGTCATCCTCAATTGAAAAAATAGTAGCAAGTCGCTGTACTGAATAGATAGGCGATTGATTTGTAATCATTCATCCAATTGGAAACTATGTGCCCTCCAAAGAGAGTATCCGTGGGTGATCCATAGAGACCTACCATAGGCAGGACAATTAGCCTACTCTTCAAAACTCTGGGAATGATTAACCATCCATTCAATTATTACCTTTCAGTAACAAGAGTTTATGCACTTTACTAGGAAAATGTAGAAACCCCTAAGAGCAGTGCATAGTTCACTTTGCAGCTGCAGAAACATATATAATTATGCCATGAATGAAAAACCGCGGAAGTTAACACAAATTATTCCTAGAGGGGGGGGGGGTTGAATAGGAATAAGCTGCGATATGCTCAAATTAAAAATTCTACACTTGAAAATAGAAATCACAATTGTAAACTTAGATAAATGATATACCAATGGAGAAATAGCTAAGCAATACTACAATTGTGGAACAAGAACATATAGCAAGTAAAAGCAATATCAAGTATAAGCAATGAGCATAAAGAGCAAGTAGGGAACAAGCATGCAATTTCTAAACTAAATAGCAAACAAGAGATACGAAACGCAAACACGGGTCTTTTATAGTGGTTCAGGAGATCCCCAGTCCACTTTCTTTAGGCGCACGAGCCCGTTCCACTAATTCACGTTTTTCTCTTGGAGATAAACACGTTACCCGCAAGCAACACACTCCCATTTCCGGTGGAGACTAAACCAAATATGTCTCCTCAAAAGACCACACGTTCGCCATTACGAACAACACTTCTCTTCCAAAGCCCGTCACCATTCTCTCTACAAATCCACATGCTCACACTTGAGCATCTCTTCTCTTCACAATGGAACTCTTGCACTCAAGAGTCCTTACAATTGAAGTACAATACTCTTTAATAGAGTTTCTCTCAAACTTACTTCTAATACTCTACAAAGTTTGGATAATCAATTTGAAGCTCTTGATTTTGTGTGTGGGAGTGAATAGATAAACAAAATGAAAAACTTTTTTGAACAATCACAAGAAATGAGATTTTTGGCTCTTGATCACTTAGGAATAATAGCACCTGAAATATTGAGTGATTAAAACTTAAAAAACCAACCAAAACTCTTTTATAACCCCCACACAAAAAACTAGCCGTTATAAATCAAATCAGCATTTTTTCAGTAAGAATAGACGTATGAAGAACAATAGAACAGATATCTGAAACTTTAACAAAATAAAACCCAACAGCTGTATTTTCAAAAATTTCTATTGCAAACGTCTTTCGAATATAAGTTTAGACATCTGTCGTGGGTTCTCAAAGATGCCAAAGAAAGTACAGAAAATAAACAGACGCCTGAAGAATATTGGACAAACGTATGAAGAAGTGATTTTCAAAAAATTTTGAACTGCAAATATTTGTTGCCTATACCTTAAGATGTTTGGTTCTTAAAAGAAATCCATTCCAATGAAAGCACAGAGAACAAACAGAGGTCTGAATCTCATAAAAATAGGCCATATAAAAACACAAAGAAAAACAGACGTCTGAACAAGCAAAACGCATGAAAACTGATATTTCATCAATTTGGGGGTTTTGTAAACACACAGAAAGACGACAGACGTCCGAAGCATATGGGGACAGACATCTGAAGTGTAAAAACTCAGTAACTTGTGTTTTGTGATGAAATCAATTTTAAATCGAAAACCCCAAATTTCATAAAATGTAAAACGTTTGTGCAAGCGTGTATGAGCGTTCAAGAGATCTAATTGATATAACCCATATTCTATAGAGTACTTCAAAGATTCTTATATCGGTATCAAAAATTCGTCAAATCCTTGAATCTTTGTCGTCTCGAGCTCTCGAACTTTGACGTGTGCTTGAACTTGGCTTCATAACTTCAAATTTGGACACGTCACTCACAAGCGTTGATTGATGAATCTTCAATTTGATTTCGACTCATAGCTCATCAAACTAGGACTTGGCTTCTTGGTGCAACCCTCATTTGAGATGCGCGATTTCGGGGCACTAAACGATGGAATTTCGCGATTCCAAGAGACGTCAATATAATGCTGCAGTATATCCATTGACCCAGACGATTTTGCGAGATCTTCAATTTGGCTTGTGGAACATGTGAATCGGACAAGATTTGACAGTTCGGGTTGCATCACTTCTTAGCTATTCGTAGCTTGATCTTGACAAATTGAGAAGCACTTGTCTGTATCCTCCAACTTTCATTAGATATGTCGTTTACGCTCAATTTCCCCCTCCTCCATTATATGCTTGTGTCGTGAAAATATCCTGAAAACCAATCTCAAACACGATCAAGTATATCATATAAAGCGTTATGAAGTAAACACTAAATTAAACACAAGTATATGAAACATTCATTGTTCCGATATTCACAAACTATGAAAATATATCAGTATCAAGATATAAAACAAACTCAAAGCATAAGATATTGATATACAATATATATACATGATATATAAAGACCAAGATATAGAACACATGTATATACATATTCATATTGTGAATATCAAAAACACATTCATATTATGAAAATCAAAATAACGAGTGAATAATATATCGATATCAAAGGATATAACACAAATAAAGTATGTCGGTATCGATATACTACTCGATATATAAAAGATATAGGATATGCAAAGTAAATATCAAGTGTATACAAGTTCAGTGTCAATAAGGTAAAGCAAGATAAGTAAGTGACACTAAATAAACTATTCATGTTTAAACTATCATCAAAACCAAATAATAGGATCATTGAAATCCATAAGTCATCAATGAAGAGGGGTGCAAGAGAGCATTGACAAAGATACACCCCTATCATAATCATCTATTTAATGGATGGTTCCAATTGAAAGAATAAGAGAGAAAGGGGATTTCATGTGCTCCAACAAAATACATAGTTTACTAAAATACTACCAATAATACTCTTAAGACATTCCAGTTCCGGCAATTCAAAAGAATGATCTCTCCTCTCAAATCTGGATCAACAGAATATACAAAATGGAAAGGGTGATGAGCCTTACGATGAGAGCGCACATTAGTTCGTGAAATCACAGCAATCGCAGAGCATGCATCATGTTCGTTATCCAGTTTAAGTAAACCGGTTCTGTATATCTTTCACCGCAATTATGAAGACACCTTGGAGATGATCCTAGCTTCAAAAGTAAGATTTAAACTAATATCACAGAAGATCTGAATTAAGTGTATATTTGAGTACACCTTGATTTATATCTTTTTGGCTTTATATAAGGATGCGGTGGTTGAGGCAGGAGGTTCACAAAAGAAGTGATGATGTCAAATAAGATTATGGTGGAAGTGATTTGGTGTAGGGAAAGCTATCAATTTAGACGATAATGATTTCAGAATATGATTTGCAAGAGCCAGCAGCAAAATAGGGACTTGTATGGTTTTGTATTTGAGGTATACTTATGCTTGTATTTGGCGAAAAAGCTTTATCAAGCCCTTACGCTCCATTTTCTTTTAGTTTTATGGACTTGCAGTCAAGGTTATGAGCGTAGTAACACATACATAGAATGATTATAGGACAATTTTTTGCATTATGCGTAAATTTTAAAATATTAACAAAAATAGGTCACTTTCAAAAGTTATTTCAAAAGTAGGCCACTTTTGGCCACGTAGGCGCCACGTTGGCACTAGCTCAGCATTGGCGCTGATGTGTTTTTAAATTTTTTTTATAGGGGCGCAGTTGTGAATTGCGTCCCATTTCTCGTTCTCTCATCTCTCTCTGGTTCTCTCTCCTCTCGATCTCTCTGTCGATCTGTCTCTCTCCTCGTTCTCTCATCTCCCTCTGGTTCTCTCTCTTCTCGATCTCTCTTTCTCGCTCTACTCTCGATCTGTCGCTCACATCTCGTTCTCTCATCTCTCTCTCTCTCAAATCATCTCTCCTCTCGATCTCTGTCTCTCCTCTCGATTTCCCATCTCTCTCTCTGATCCGCTCACTCGCTCTGATCGATCCTCTCTCTCTCTCCGATCCTCTCTCAGTGTTTCAAAAATGTACACGGCACAGTTACAAACTGCGCCCTATACAAAAAAGTATTGGGCACAGTTCACAACGGCATCCCTATAAAAAAAATTTAAAAACACGTCAGCGCCAACGCTGAGCTGGCGTCGACGTGGCGCCTACGTGGCCAAAAGTGGTCTATTTTTGAAATAACTTTTGAAAGTGGCCCATTTTTGTTAATATTTTTTTAAATTGCCTGATTTAAAAAAGTGTCCTCCATGATTATATATCTGCTCTACAAAATGAATAGGCCAATTTTATATTTCTTGAAGGCCGCACACCTAAAATTTCGAACTATCTGATGCTGCAATGACGATAATGCATATAAAATCATGAGCTAACCCTACTGCTTTTAAAGTATACATGGGTCTCTGACATTTATAATTATGATTTTTATTTCAGCTTCTGGCTAGACAACAAGCTC
Source organism: Agapanthus africanus (assembly GCA_030015575.1). NCBI lineage: Eukaryota > Viridiplantae > Streptophyta > Magnoliopsida > Asparagales > Amaryllidaceae > Agapanthus > Agapanthus africanus. Next base: position 63,302,199 of record JASDDO010000012.1, on the reverse strand, counting down.
AGAGAGAGGAAGAACTTGCTCAATCACAAAGGCACATATTAGCTCTCCAAGTAATTTCCCATATTCCACTAATTGACAAGTATTATATCTTTTTCCTTTTTCCTTTTGTTTCACTTGTATAATGGCTTACCTTTGTCAGGATGAGATCGAGGAGCTTGAACGTGAAAATCGACTACACGGTCAACAGGTAGAAATTATTTTCGAAGAATAGAGATTATAGGAATCTGAAAATAGAATTTCATTTTTTGTGAATATCTAATTCTGGATAAGTTTAGTCTAGAAAATCTTGCGGGTGCAGTCAATTTTTTTATACTTATTTTATGTTATGTGGCAAAAATTTCTTTTTTCTTGTTTTCCATCTTCTGTTTCTTCTTTCCAGGTGAAAATGTTGCCCGAAATTGTCATATAATATCTTGGCTAGAATTCTAATTGCTATGATGTCCTGTTATTAATTCACTAACCCCAAAACTATTGTAGGAAGCCATGCTAAAGGCTGAACTTCGAAACATGGAGAGGTCACAAAAGCGTGAAGGGATAGATATGACATATCTTAAAAATGTGATTTTGAAACTACTTGAGACAGGTACTGTTCAAATTATATTCCTTGGCTTTCACATTTATTTTTCTTGTGAACTTAATTTCCCTTCTTTGAACTTTATATGGTTTTATAAGATAATTTTGTATGGAAGGATTAAATGATTACAATTTATTTTAACAGGCGAAGTAGAGGCGTTGCTGCCTGTGGTCGGAACATTATTACAGTTTAGCCCAGAAGAGGTAAAACCTGTAACCTTTTCCCTCGTCCTCTTATTTATAATAGATTATGCTTTGTTTGCCCTCTAGAGTACTGGCTGAGTGAAACTGGGTATTATTTATCACAGGGGATAAACCAGGTCTGACAGTGAATAGTTACTACGAGAACATCATAAATAAGAAGTCCTTTTAACCCTATTTCCTGATCAATATGCATCTTCCTGATCAATATGCATCTTTTTTGTTTTTTCCTCCATTCAGTGCTAGTTGTTAGATATTGTGCATGTGCGAGCACATAGTTACCATTTGTCAAACTTCGCTCTTCTATCTTCGAGGAGAAAGTTAACCTTTTATAAGTTAATTGATTCAGTTGGTGTGCTTGATGCAACAACCTCTTTGTTGCAATTTGCAAGTAGATCAACCTTATGCGTCATTATCAGACTGCCATGTCTGACGTAAAATAATTTCAACAAACTCACAATTATATGCTGCTTGCATTTTTTAACTACCCTGGTATTAGTTTCAAAGAAGGGTATTTTGCCTTGAGTTGAGCGGTAATAGGATTGGTGACCTGTGAATTCTTCTTTTGGGATGTTACAAAAAAATGAAAGCCAACAACAACTAAAAACAATGTTGTAATACACGAATTCATCACTATTCGGTCTGGCAGCACATGATGCCAGACATAGATTACATGAAATTTAGCAGACAGATATTTGCACACATGCACACTCTCACAGGAAAAAGAAATGAAAAGAACCAAGTCTTTCTTAAGAGGATGTTAAGTTTTGATATGGATAGATTATGCATAGTGCATATGCGTTTGATTATAGGGATATTTACCAAAAACCGCCGTGTGGTTTCACACTTTTACGAAAAACCTCCATGTGGTCTATGTTTTGACGAGAAACCCCTGTGGGTTGCTCCATTAGTGAAAATCCCCCCATATGATTTCGGAAAAAATTCAATACTGAATGTTTTGCAATATTCTTGAACCATACCCATATATGAAATGCACATGACTTGTAAAAGTATTTTTATACTCAAAATACCTTTCTCATCCTTCTTATGACAACAACCAAAGTACCAAACCAAAAAAGCAACTTTTCGAATCTGTAAGATGAGTAGGGTATTTTGAATATAAAAATACCTTTACAAAGTCATTTACATGTCATATATCGATATGGTTCAAGAATATCCCAAAAAATTGCCAGTATTGGTTTTTTTCGAAACCACATGAGAATTTTTCACTAATGGAGTGGGCGTTTCTCGTCAAAAAGTAAACCATATGGGTTTTTTCCCGTAAAAGTGTGAAATCACATGGTGATTTTTCATAAATATCCCTTGATTATATCGATACGTACCCGCCTAGGAAGCAAGCACGGACACTTCTAGTTACTTGTTGTGTCCGTGTCCGACACTCCAACACGTATTAGACAATCCGCGGACACACTTGGGTCGTGTTCGATCATATTGGACGTGTGCGACACTTCTAGATAGTATAGGGGGTTAAATGCCTTTCATGACGGCTAGAAAGAGTAAATGTCCACCGCTGCATAGTTTAGGGGGTTAAATCTCTTTCATGACAGAGCACAACTAGATAAAGTAAATGTCTATATTGATGCAAATGACGTCGGGTAAATGAAAGTCAGCTCCAATTAAAAATGGTTAATATTTTGTTTGGTTATACTCTTATGGATTGTTTGACTCTTAGTTTTATATATGTAATTGTTTGTGCTAAAAAACTCGCGGTTTTGAATTAAGTTGAGCACTTTTTATTTTATTATGCTTTTAAGGTTGTATTAACGCATTTTTCTTCTTATGGTTTACTATATTTTGTTATATATATAATTAAATATATAGATAAATAATGTAGCAGTGTCCTCGTGTCCTCCTTTTTACAAACTTGCCGAGTCCCGTGTCTGAGTCCGAGTCGGTGTCCATATCCATGCTTCATAGGTACCCACATAGAGATGTGTAGCCATTTGTCAATTTAAACTATATATTTTAGGCTATGGCTTGCCAAACACATTTAAGCACTGATTAATTGGCATATTAAACCTTGGTTCACAACATTGGCTAGAAGTATGTCGAGCTACACCACATGGAGCAAATTATCTCACCATACATGGGCATGGTGGGGGCCGCCTTTTGAACTCTGAGAATAATCTTTAAAACCCGACATGGCTTTGTGAAGTGAGGCGGGTATGTCAGATTCTAATGAATGGAGTGTGTCATGACCCCATGAGAGATGTGCCTGGTGTAAAATGGTGTCCATGAAATGAAAAACTATATGTAACGAGTGATTTTGAGGGTTGAACCATTAAAAAAAACTTATTTAAGAATGCTTCAGTGGGGTTAGTACTGGGATGGTTAACCTGGAAAAACCTCATTCAGGGTGCAGCACTTGTTAGCTCCTCATCCAAACATTAATTAATTGTATAGTCAAAGCGACAAACCTAAAAAAATTGTGTGAGTTGCAACAGCATTTTTATGGGTGGGGGGGGGGGGGGGGGCGCTAAGAAAGGGTTGGATAACTACTCCGGCGTTTCATTAAATAGGCAGTTTAACGAAACTAGTAGGAAACAGGAAAAAGAACCCCAAAAAAAAAGGAAACTCACAGTCTTGCAACATCAAGTTCTCATAATACAAAGCCATAGCCAGAAGCAAACAGATGGAATAACAATAACCCCATGATAAGTCGCGAAATAAAGCAAGTCCTAAGTGGCTTCCGGCAGATGAGTACTAACACCCCGATCATCATCCCTATCATCCTCATGAACATCATGTGTCTCATCAATATTCCGAGCCTCTTCGTCAAAAGTCCTGGATGGTGCCGGTTGGATCATAAGTTTCACCCTCTTTTGGGATCATTTCATTCCCTGTCCTCAAAACAAATGTAGCCTTAATCGATATTTTTAAACTTGTTATTAAAGATTCTATTGTTGCATTCTATCCATAACTAAAAAAATTATCCCTTGCCTCATAAAATAGTAATGCAAGACTCTTACCTCAGCATTTGGCACCTGTTGAATACCAAAATGTCTCTATCGTTAATTTACGAACTCCAAGGTATTGGTTAGGAGGGATAGAAGTTTGAGTTGGTCTTGTTGACCTAACCTGACCTGTGTCCATCCAAGTTCGGGAATTATGAAGAGTATAAAGGATTTTCAACAACAACAACAAGCTTTTTTCCCAAATTTGAGTCAGCTATATAATATGTGATACCAACTTTGTCACGACCCAAAATTGGCCGGTGACGGCCCTAATACTACGCGACGCCTAAAGACGCAACGTAGTAAAAGAAAGCCAAACCCAGAAATCTAAACCATGAAAAATACGGAAAGATAATATAAGTTTTGAAACAATTGAAATCGCAACCGAAATTCTTTAAAAATGTTAGCAACTGCTGGTGCTCTCCCAGTATCTGCATAACAAATCCTCACGTGTGTGGCAAGCAATAGTAGCTATAAGGGGTAGTGTGTGACATGGCAATTATTGACGGTGTGTGTGTAGCATACAATCCGTGCTCGTGCAACATGAACCGTCAATAATGTGTGCAGTGTCCTACGGCTGCTAGTCACAGTATAATTACAACAAGGAAATAATATAAAGGCGCAATTCTACAATGACGTAGAATGTGCGACAGGTATTTGAATCCTAGCCCAGACGCATAACGCCATGCGGGCAATTCCCCTGTAGATGTTAAATCTACTCACCTACACTCCAAATGCTGAAATAAGAAAAGTACAGTAGCCGGTACAATCAAAATGTGAAGCTATAGTAACATATCAATAATATGCAATAACTATGCAATAAGGATATGAGAAGGTAGATATGCAACTATCATAGGGGTACACTAACAGGTACTACCACTATATGAATCTGTGCATAAAAATAGTAAGGGTGAGGTATAGGGTGGAATATGTCATTTCCACGGAAACCTGACATCGTGGCAGGATCACAATCCATCAAGACACTCCAATCCCAAATCCTTAAATCAGCCCCCACTTTGGGCACTCACATCATATAAGTCTCACATCTCCTCAATGTACAATATCGAGTAATCTCCTATATCCCGAATGTACAAATCAGCAATCACATAGGTATGTCCAATAGGTGGGTTCTTTTGTATCAGAACCGCCATTGTTCATGTATTATTTATTGTATCTAGAATTGTCCATCAACCAAAACTTGTATATTGTTTCAGACCTAGAAAACAGTGTTGTATTATTTCGACCTTAGAGTCGCGCTTGTCGTATTGCGGTTTTCTGGCTGTTTTTGAGTTTCTTTTCAGTTTAGATTAGTTCTATAGGGTTGTCTCCCCGGTGAATAAAGGTTTTAGCAAGCACTATCCTCGTACATCGTCTTCTACTAATATAAGCAATTATTCTACAGATCAGAAAATGCCAACAAGCATACCGCTCACCAAATGGCGTTTCGAGTCCAGCTCCTCCTTCGGCTGATGCTTCATCCACGCCAACTTCCATCTTCTCGAGATTCTCGTTTTCATAAGTCTTCTAAGAGGTGGTGTTTATGTTATATCAGTCATTTTTGGCAGGGTGCGGGAGATAAATTGTGGAGCCGGAGCTTGCATCATTTATCACACTAACCCACCACTCAAGGGACATATGAATTCGGCAATTTATAAGGTGATTCACATGTGCATTTTGTATTCTTTGTAACAGGATGATATATATACAACCTTTGCTTGAGTTGTGACCCCTTGATGTACAATTTACATAAAAACCAACTCACAAGCTTTAAGAGGATAGAAAGTCTCTTTTTATGTGTTTCCAAACTCTTTAAAGGTACGGTATTGATATGATGTACTTCTGATTTGTTGATAACCTGCATGTGTGCTGTTTACTGTGAAGTTACGGGATTATCGCAGCTAACCTTGGTCGCTGATTAGCAAGCTCATAGTTGTCTCCGTTTTGAGCTGAAGCTGGCAATCACTGTTTTGCTTGGTAATAGTAATCCTGGATGGCACTATTGTCAGGCTAATTATTAAGCTCTGTTGAACGTTTGATCAAAAATATTCTACAGTGTTTCGGTTACATGTGTTCATGAGTTATGAGGGAGAAAGAGATAGGAATATGGGCTCCATCTAGCTGATCGAGGATCGAGGGGTGTCTGAAATTCGCTATTTCATGTGCTGTAGCATGTACAATATTAAAATTTTGAAGAAAAATGAAAATTTGATATTCATGAAAATTTCGCGATTTTCGTGTGAAAAATAGTAAACGGATTTATGAAAATTTTGTTATTTTCTTGTGTCATATATCAAACAAATAAAGAAAATATTAAGATTTTTGAAAATTTCACGATTTTCATGTCATGTAGAAAACAAAAAATACTGAATAAAATATAGAAGTAGACAACCCTCTCAAAGATTGTTGGGTGTTTTAGAGTTGGATGCAAAGAGAGTACGAGGCAAGAAGGTAGAGAAATCAGTTGAGGTGTTGAATATGCAATTGCATCCTCAAGACCGGATACCTGAATCTTCCACAGAGAAAGTAAAGAAGTCTCAAGTCTTCCCATGATTCCCCAAAAGATAAGGGAAAGAGAATTGTTGAATATTGAAGTTTTAAAAAATATCACAATTTTCATGTGCTCATGCAAAATATTGAAAATTTGAAGGAAAAAAACAGAAATTTTTTGAATTAAAAAAAAATAACGATTTTCGTTTGCATGTAAAATATTGAAAATTTGAAAATTTTCACGACTTTTGTGTGCAATGCATACAAAACATTAAAAATTTCGAAGGAAATTTTTGTTGGGATTTTTGAAAATTGATTTTCGCTAAGTAGGAAGCAAAAAATTGAAAACCAAGCAGCACGGAAAATTTTATGATATCTAATTACTATTATGGCATGCAAAATATTGAAAAAGCACTTGCTAGGAATATAATAACAGGCTAGCAAGTCCATTAGTATGAGGTTTAAACCCCGCGCAAGTTATGAACTGTTATCCAAAAACGAAAAGAAACAAATATTTATCAGCCTGATCATGCAAAGTTCCACATTGTAGCTTTTCTCAACACAAATAAGATCATTAAATAATTTGAAGTGACATAAAAAACACATGAATATGACCAATGAAAATCCCCGCACAATAATTCCAACCATGAGCACAAAAATTTTGGATGAAGAATTGTTTACCATAAGCACAAATAATTTGGCAAACAAAAATAAAAAGAATATTAATCACAAAGAAGAACGATATCATATTCATATATCCATTCATTGGACTAGAAACTAACCATTATGTTGTGCACAGAGTAATAATCTGAAGTTGTATAGCAGCATATCCTTAACTTTGGCTTGAAAACATGGAGAGATTGCTGGACCAACAAATACCAAGGCAATGAGCACATGATTTAAGAATCAGCGCATCAATAGAACTCAACATGTCAAGGTCGCTAATTAAACCATGCAATCATATTAGTAAAGGCGGCAAATCATAACTTCCAATTTCGCATTCTCTTACAATAATCATTAAATTGCACATTTAGATATAGTACAAATCGTAAACTGATAAAAGTTGGGTTAAAAATAAATTAACTTCTCATTTTACACCAAATAAAGAAATCAACACTTGCAGCCTCTGTCAACACCGAAAGGACTTATGGAAAATGATGCACATGCAATCTCCAAGCAAAATTTGGCTTCACTAGAAGATGGCTACCTCCTGACTGGGGGTGCAACACCTCTACCCGGGCGAGCGCCTCCACGACCTGCAGCTTGAGCCTGCACATAGGATTTTGAGATATGATTAACAAATTGTAATTAGAAGCTATCCTTAACTATCAGCGTTTTATAGGCTAAATTACAGAAGGCTATCCTTAACTATCGGAGTTTTTCTCCGAACTGCCTTAAAATTTATTAAAGCAAGCTCCCATCCGTTGCTACAGTTAAGGGTATTTTTGTGGGGAAAAAAATCTTTTATAACCAGAATTAAGAGACTTGGCTGTTTTTTTTTTAATTTATAGTAGTTTAGTGAGAGAGAGAAACGATAGTTAAGGGCAGTTTGGTGTGGTTTAGCCACATTTTACTGTATGGGAATGCATAGTTAACACTTGGGCTTTGTTTATTTAAAAAAAATCCCCTCAGAGGAAATTCAAAGAAAAATGAAAATGCATTAGTCCAATAAGATTTTCATGGAGTACGCAACGGATCCTCTCCATTGCTGATGAGGCAAAGGAGAGTCCATTGGAAGTTTATGGACCCTTTGATTTCATCCAACGGTTGAGTGTCATTCGATAAAAAATTAAGAAGGCGCCCGATTGATAACTTTAACCGCTGTAACATGTCATTCAATAAAATATCTCTTTCTCCTTCTTCCACCATTGTTTTTTTTATGGAAGCAAGATGGGGGAAAATATAATTGGTCATGGCTCTACCATAACCAAACTATTACAATCTGAAATTTCTTTCATTATCAATCTCTCTCAATATTAGTAGACAATTCAAATTGTAAATGTTGTGTATCTAATTGAGCATCGGTTTTCAAATCATGATTGTCACAAAATGTTAACCTCAAAATTCTCCAATTGAAGAACAAAACGATATCATGGTTTCATGCCCTCCGATTTAATTTATGCATTTTGTTAGATCGATCCGTTGACAACATATGCTGACGATAACACAAACAAACTCGATGGTACTTTTTATCTTTTAAAAAGAAAAAAAATTAGACTTGAAATCTTGATGGATTCAAAATCTCATAATTTTCCGATTTCAATGATTTGAAGAGAATTAGAGAGGTGATTAGATGTAAAGATATGTTGATAATGTGAAGAGAGAGAGAAGTAAGGATATGATCTTCAATTAAATAGCAGGTAAGGATATGATCTTCAATTAAATACCTTAATAATTTTCATAACTTACAGCTTGCTACCTCCTGTCAACTCTTATCCCAGGGAAATGCCACATACAACATATCCATGAGCACATATAGCATTTTCCCCAAACACTTTTAACCCCTCATCTACCCATTTCTAATCTATAGACCCAATTATCCTTCTTTCTCCGTCTTCTTCATCTTCATACCACACTAACCCTAAGCTTAAATGAATGTTAGAAAAGGATAGACGTATTAAAATCTGAGTAAATAGAACTAAGAAAAGCAACAAAGACAGAGAACCTGTTGGCACAGTTAAGATAGTAGAGCCCATACAAGGTCTCCATCTCAAACATGGATAAAGGGGAACTCATCAAAATCTTCTTTTAAAGGATATCATGTCAAATTTTATCTCAAAAGAATGAGGATCCGGACCCATCAAAGCCTACCTCTAAAAGGAGGAAAAAGGGTTTACTATCATGCAAATTTACATCCATGGGTGTTTCTCATTCTCTTGTGGGTTTTAACCCATCTATCTATCTATATAATATATAAATCTATATCTCTGAACATTTCCTTATCTAGCTTGGACTTTAGTGAAAAAATTGTTATCTAGCCCCAATTTAATTCTCTTACTACAGTTGTTTCATAGAAAACTTTTTATTGGTTCCATACTCGATATTTATCATTTTTGGTGGAAAAATGCAGATCGGTACCCTTCTTTAAAATCTTTCTATTTTTCTCTCTCACTAAATAGGTTAATTTTGCTGCAAAATATTGAAAATTTCACAATCTTTATGTGCTATATTGCAAGTGCAATATTGAATTTTTTTTTAAAAAAAACATAAAATTCTTGAGTTAAAAGTTTCATGATTTCTTGTTTGGTATAGCAAAAAATATAAATAGAAAAATAGTAAGTTTTGATTTTTTTTTGAAAATGTGCTATTTTCAAGCAAGTAAATAATGAAATTTTTTGAAGAAAATAGAAATTTTGAGATTTTTTTAATTTTCAAGATTTTTGTGTGCTTACAATGCATAATTTTGCAAAAAGAAAGAAAACAAAAGAAATTAAGATTTTCTTATGCTGTAGCATGTAAAATATAGAAAACTAGAAGAAAACAGAAAATATTAAGTATTTTAAAAAGTTCGCGACTATCGTGTGTTATAGCAAACAAAAATTATTGAAACACAGAAGAAAATAGAATATGCATTAGATTTTTAAAGATTTTTGTATGCTATAAGTAGCAAAATATTGATAACGAAATGAGATTTTTGAAAATTTCGCGATTATCGTCTGAAAAGTATTGGAGATTTGAAGAAACCAAAAGAACTTGAGATTTTTAAAAGTTTTATGATTTTCGGGTGTTACCAGGGTGTTCCCAGTTACCTGGAGTCTCGGTCACTCGGACCAGATTTCTTTTTTAAGTTAGGATCATAGTAGCAATCAACGACCTTTTCTACTTTTATTTCATATAACGTTGCTTCCTTAATGTTCAGAAGTTAACCAAAAGTATAAGCAAGTAAAATATTGGGAAATCGAAGAAGACAAAATTTCATGATTTCCATGTACTTTACCCATAAAGTCAACAAAAAACGATGAGTGCATCAGCCACTCCACCTCCAAGTGATATCATGAGTAGAAAGAGCGTTCCATAACTCGCATACACCCTTAAAATCCATACCTCAGTACGCGACCAATAAGCAGACAAAAACACAGGGCGGGAGATCTTAAAGGGTAAATGTTCCGTCAACCAAATTTGCAAAAGGCCAAGCATGTTCAAGAGACTCCGAGAAAAAAGCAAATCCGCTAAAAATATCTTTTTTATAAAAAAAAAAGAAAAAGAAAACAGAAAGTATACCTCCATAGAGAATCACGACTTCTGAGGAACCCCTTTTTCCCATGAGGATCATCAAAAACTTTTCCTCCTAAACTCCAATGGCTTCTTCTCTTCAAAATCCTAAGGGCTTAGTGATGAGCTTCGTGCTCGTATTAAAGCGCTTGACGGGTGGACAAATTGCGTCTCCTGAACAGGAAATTCCATTGTATTCGTCGTTTGGTCGATGTAAATGTCAATTGAGGGTATTAAACGCGGCTTGCAATTTTTGGATAAAACCTATCATATCTTTCAATTTGGTGCCATGAGGTGCCATGAACTCACTCCAACGCTTAAGGAAGTCGCATCACTCACCATGTTGAGTCTCGATCGTGAAGTCATCGTCCCTAATAGGAGATGCAGTGCGACTAGTTGGGGAGAAGCTTGGTCTATGGGGAAGAGGCTTTACTCAAATTATCTGAACTTCATCTCAGTGAGGGAACTTTACTCGTCTTTGCCCGAGCGAGCACCCGATGTGGCCTTCGAGAGACTTTATTTCAACTGAATATTCATCTGCATGATTCATGAAATTTTGTTCCCAAGGCATCCTCGTAATGTGGACGTGATTCTATTTGATGGCTATAACAGTTATCCAAGAACCGCTCCCTTATGCCTTTGATTATATGAGAGATGTACATGGCTCTTGATGATCCTTTTGGGGAAAAAGGGTTTGTCGAAAGTCAGGTGATTCTTTACATGAGTATCCTTTCCATTTTCTTTTTTTTTTTCATGAAAAACATATTTTTAACCGACTTTCTTCCTCGGGTTCTTTGAACATGCTTGGCTTTTTGCAGATTGGTTGATATTGGAACATTCGTCCCTTAAGATCGTTTGATCTGTGTTTTTGTCAAGATATTGGTCGCATGCCAAGGGTATGGAATTTAAGGGTGCATGCGAGATTTGGAGCGCTCTTGGAAGGTGAAGGGGCTGAGGTACTCGTTTTTTGTTCACTTTGCGTGTAAAGCACATATCATCGTTCCATTGTAAAATTAAAAAAGGAGATCATAGTATTTTTTGAAAAAATTGCGATTTTCCTGTGGCATATCATGCAAAGTATTGAAAAAGTGAAGAAAACAAAAATTTTGAGATTTTTAAATATTTTATGATTTTTGTGTGACCCATTTCTCTCCCTAGCTCCTCTTCTTTTCTTTTTTCTTTTTTGATCTTTTTCTGTCCAATTTCTTTCTTGCTAGTTTTAATTTTACCTAAATACGGTGTATATATATATATACCAATAACCATAACGACAATGGTAAGAAAATCCAATAACCTAGATTGTACAAACACTTCCAAAGACACTTCCAACGGATTGTCGTATCCATGCCCGACACGTATCGGACACCGATACTTACAAGAAACTTGCACGACACGTATCGGACGCATTGTATATATGCCATATACGTATAGTATGTATTCTATGCATGACATGCATATAAATGTATTTTTAGTATGTTTTTAGTGTTTAAAATGTTAAGACTCCTTAGTTTTTCCTTGTTTAATGTTATCATAATAGTTTGACATTATAGCATGTTAGCCTTTAATGTTGTCATAATAGCTTGTAAAATCTCAAATGTTGTCATAATGTTAGGCTTTCCTTGTTCAACATGTTAACGTTTAACAATTTTTTTTTGAAAAACTTGTGATTTTCTTGTGGCTTATCATGCAAAATATTGAGAAAGTGAAGAAAACAAAAAATTTGAGATTTTTGAATATTTCATAATTTTTGTATGCTAAGTAACCGTTTCTCTTCCTAGCTCCTCTTCTTTTTCTTTTTCTTTTTCTTTTTTGATCTTTTTTTTAATATCTTTCTGTTTAATTTTAATTTTACCTAACTATGGTATATATATACCTGCAACCGCAACGACAATGGTAAGAGAATCCAATAACGTAGATTACACGGACAGTTCCAACGGGTTACCATATCTGTGTCCGACACGTATCGAATACTGACATTTACAAGACACTTGCACGACAGGTATCGTACGCGTTGTATATATGTCATATACGTATAGTATCTGTTCTATGCATGGCATATGCGTATAAACATATTTTTAGTATGTTTTTAGCGTTTTAACATGTTAGACTTTTAGTTTTACCTTATTTAATGTTGTCATAATAGTTTGATATTGTATTTATCCTTATAAGATTATATATATCGACAAGTCGCTGTATCGAATTGCATCGTATCCGTATCCGTATATCTGTGTCCATGCAACCTTGCCAATAACTGATTCCATTATCCGATTTTTTTCCTCTTACTTTTAATTTCATTCTAATTTTAATCTTTCTTTTTCTCTGTGTTTGGGATTTTTGGGGTGTGGGTGGTGTGATGGGTATGACACCTGGCATTTTCTTTTTCCTTTTCCCTTTCAAAAAAAAATAGAAAAATACATAAAAATAAAATAACGAATCAAAACTAAATATTCCTGCAACTCATTTTTAATTCTAGGGTTGTCCGTCTCATAAAGTGGAGAAAATAAAAGAAAAAAAGATTTTTGAAAATTTCACAATTTTCATGTGCTATATACGCATACAAAAAGGCTAAATGAAAAATAAATGCCCAATGTTTCGTCCAGTTAACATATAAATACCTAAGAAAAACTAATCTTTTTTATTTCACTTTTTCTGGACTTTTACCTTTCTAAAAGAAAAGTCATTCCACTAGAGGCTCTGTATCAATCGACTCCAACTCAATGTCGGAATCATGGCTTAGGCGTCAAGAAACCGACTCCAACCGTGCAGAAATGCAAGGCGTGTGTGGAAGCGAGCAGGCAGGAATGGGTGAACGTTCTTTGGCGACCTGTGCACGTTTGCACATGCGTTTATTTTATAGGAAAAAAGTGACTAGAATAATAGCTGCTTTTTTCAAGTAACAGATAAAAACCCAATATCTCCGTTTGTACTTTACTACATGTTATTATTTTGTTGCTAGAATATTCTCTTTTTGATTCTCATGGGGATGATCATCTGGGTGTTTTATGACTAATTTGATCCCACGATATAAATATAAATATAGGTTTTTAACGAGTTTTTATTCTCCTTGTAATCCAAAAATAAAATAATAATTAGAACCTAATCCTGGCCCTCTTTTTTCTTTCATTTTTTCTTTTCAAAACAATTTGCGAACCCTAACCCCTTTTTCCATCTCCTTCTTAAAGTCCCAACCCTAACTGTATTTATTTCTTCTCTTTCCTCTCAAAGCCAATTGAGAACCCTAGCCATATTTCATCCTTTTTTCTCAAAATTCATCCAAATAATACTTCAACTCTAAATGTCCAGATCTTCATCTAATTCCTTTTCTACCTCTATCGATTAAGCTTCTAATTTTGTCGATTATGGTGTCCTCTAGATTCGCGGTAAGAAATTTAGGATTTGGAATAGGAAAAAGGGTGGAAAACGAGAGTATTTTGGGGTTTTTAATTTGGTGCAATCAAGGTCTTTATATGGGAGGGTACAAAGGTAATTTCACGATTCAGTTAACAATGTTAGTCATTAATATGCTATAGGCAATGACGGGTATTTATCTGCTACTTGAAAAAACTTAGGTATTTATGTGTCAATCGGCTGAAACATCTGGTATTTACATGCCATATTGCAGAAACCCAAGAAAATAAAAAAAATTGAGATTTTATAAAATATAGCGATTTTCGTATGTTATAAACAAAATATTGAAAAAGGAAAAAAATATAAAGTTCGTGAGCTGTGACCATATCAAGCAAAATTCTGGGTGAGTAAATCATAAAATATTAAGATCTTTTAAAATTTTATGATTTTCGTGTCTATATAGTATGCAAAATATTAAAAATTTGAAAACAGAAATTTTTTGAATTTTCAAAATATTGAAAGTTTGAAGAAAACAAAAAAATTATGAGTTTTGAACAAGATTTGAGGTTTCGGCCGAAACCACTGATACATGGTGGTTTCGTATCAGTTTCGGTGGAGACCGATATGAAACCAAACATACAATATCGTTTCAGCTGAAAACTTTAAAAACTTATTTTTTATACCATTTTTACTGTCATTGTGATAATTGTAACCCTTCGTTGTTAAAAAACCGTAAAAAAGTGAACTCAAATCTTATATTAATACTTATCTAAATACACATTTCAATATACTTTGCATCATGACTGAATTTTTAAATACTAAGATCATTGTCCTATAATATAGAACCATAAATTTAAGTATTTAATATATCTACACTTATATATGTTGTATTATTATCGAAACCGAAACTCGAATCGAGATTAGCGAACCTAGCCGAAACCCAGCGAAACTAATAAAATTATGAGATACCGAAACCGAGTTCTTGAACCTTGGTTTCGAAGATATCGTGATTTTCATGTCCTCCTCTCTCTCTCTCTCTCTCTCTCTATATATATATATATATATATATATATATATATAAAGCAAAATATTAAACACACCGAAGGACGGTGTTGTCAATATGCAAGGCGTGGTAAAGCGCCAAAGGTGTAAAGCGCCCAAGGCATAAAACGTGCGTCTCATCCCAAGTATGTGAGGCACATAAGCTTTTTTTATAATGTTTAATACTTTAATTTATCATTTTTTTACCTAATAAACATCAAATGTGCACGTCCTATAAAAAATATAAATCACATAGTAGATAAACACTAAGGCAAATACACTAAGTCGCTAAGTAATTAGTAATTACAATTAAGATTAAAAAAATATGCATCCAATGAGATAAGAGCAAATAGAAATCACTTGATCTTCAGCCTCATATAAGGAATAAGAGAAAGGGAAGAATAGAATAATTGGTAGAGAAGAACTATTAGCTATGTTAGAATGTGAGAACGAAATTCCCACATCGGGAAAATTGCAGTCTTTCATATTTTAGTTTAGTATATATAAAGAGGGGAGGAGTTCTCAAGTCCTTAACCTCATTTTTATCCCCCTAATTTTGTTTCATGGTATCAGAGCTTCTTTAGGGAGAAGAAAATTCTCATTGCTTAAAAAAATAAGTTTCTTTTCTTTCGAATCCTAGTTGTTGCCCCTTAAGGTTCTCCCTCCTCGATCCTTCCTTGCTCCCCCACTAGACCTCCCCTGTCCTTCCTTGCCTCACCCCTCTGCACCTCCTGCCACCCCTCGAATCCGTCGACGATCCTTTCGCCTGCAGCGATCCCTTCCTAGCTCCTCCCTGCACTCAAACTCCGCGCCTCGCTGCCGACGTTCCCACGGTGTCTTCTTTCCCTGTAGTGATCTCTTGTGGCTGATTTTGTGCAGCTGGGGTGATGGATTGATAAGGTGATTTGTTCCCTTTCTTTTTTTTATTATACCGCTCGATCCCGCGAGAGGAGGATCCGTTGTTTAGCGATTATTGAGTGCTTGTAGTATGGTAATCTATTATTTATGGTGAGATTGCCGATAAAGATACAAAGACTCTTGTTTCTGCGGAAATACATCATAGGAAAATTAAAGAGTGGAAATTAAATGGAAATAACTATCTTGAGTGGCGTGATATGGTTAAGATGTATGTGATGTCTCGTCAGGAAGGCAAGCACTGTTCCTCGAAGGGACCATATCCAATAATCGATGAGTGGAAGACTGAAGATGCTCAGATTTGTCATCAAATGCTCCCGAGTATGGAACATTCAGTCTATTCTTAGGTTCAGCATGAACGTATGTATGGGCATACTTGAAGGCACTGTTCTCTAGCAAGAATCGGTTGACCCGAGCATTTAATCTGACACGTAGTACATATACGTAGCGGCGTGGCTTTAAATCTCTGCAACAATTCTTTACAGAGTTTGAGTCGATGGGAAGAGCTCAATGAGGTCTTTCCTATCACTGCCGGAATTCGGTAGATGCAGCAGCGTCAACGAGGGCAGATGGCGGTTTTGGTTTTTCTTCGTGCCCTAGGTTCTGAGTATGATGGGGCACGCCCGCGGATCTTAGAAGGGGCATGCAGCTCCATATTGGCCGACACATATCATATGTTGCGGCAGATATACTCTGACTCGCCTACCGGAGATGATAAAGAACGATCTACTCTCCTTACTCAGCCCAGAGTTGCTAGTCAGGGGAGACATGGACAAGAGGTCGTGGAGGTTTCGGAGATTGAGGAAGTAGAGGTAGTGGATCCAGTAGAGGCAGAGAGATCCGACCACTACACGAGACCTATTTGTCATTGTCTGAGCCAAGTGAAGGCTACCTGTTTTCAGTTTCACTCTCATCTAGCAGGTGTTGCGGTGTCCCCATATTCTTCTCAACCAGCTACTGATGTAGCTTAAGACACCGGTTCCATATATAATCTCTTAAGTTTGACTTTAAGTGAAGATGAACTTTCTCGTTCTCAGACGTCCTTAAAGACTCAGTGTGGATCTCCCTCTTCACGACCATCATCTTCCACCAATTATCCCACTACTACTATCATGAGAGATAATCATACTACTTATTTAACCACACCACCAAGTAGGACTTGGATTATTGATTTAGATACATCTGATCATATGACTAGAAAGTCAAGTATGTTCACATCTTTTTCACCTACTCTTCCATATGAATCTGTCATTTTAGCAGATGGATTGTTTACCCCAATCAGAGCAAAACTCTGTTCAAATTCCAAGATGGGAAATGGAGCAACGCTTCATCTTTCCCCAATCAGAGCAAAGCTCTACTTTGAAAATTTAAACTTTAATAAAGGAAGCAACGCTTCAGATGATTTGCGCTCTGCGCCGCGCGACACGTGGCAGCGCAGTTGCGCTGCGCTCTGCGCTGCGTGACATGTGTCAAGCGCTAGGGCGTTTGCGCCAAACAGAATTAAATTCTAGAAAGATCTTTCTGTCCTTGTTAAAACAAGAAGATTGTCTTCTGTAAAACAGAAGCCCTTGGATCAAAGATCCAACGGTGGGGAAAATTCTCTAAATCACTCAGAGAAAGATCTCTTTAACAAATTTAACAAATTTATAGGCACTATATAAAGGCCCCTAGACCCCAAATCAAAATCATCAACATTATCATTGAGAACTCTGAAGAATTGGAGAGAATTCTTCAAGAACAAAAAAGGTAAAAACCTTTAGAAAAAAGAGAAAATTCTCTTGTGAACAGATCATTGATCTGAGAACAAGATCAATGATCTTCAATAAAAAAGAAAATAAATAATAATAAGTGCTTTGCACTTTTTTATGAACCACTGGTTCCCTGAAATAAGAAAAACAAGAGAAACTTGTTTTCTTTGATCTAAATTGGATCAAGAATTCAAATAGTGCCTTGCACTTACAAAACTGCACTGTTGCGCTTTTGAGTTGGCGCAAGCCACCAGGGAGCGCCACGTGCCAGCACCTGAACTACTTGCGCTATGCGCTTTTGAAATAGAGCCTCGCTCTCTGAACTTGGCGCAACTCACCAGAGCGCGCCACGTGTCAGCAGCGCAGCGCACTGCGCTAACTGCGCTTGCGCTTACCAGAGCGTGACACGTGTCATCACCACAAGCGCTTGCGCTCAGTGATTAGCACAAAGCGCCTGACAAATGCAATGCATTTCTTTTACTAAAGGGCCAGGCCCAAATCAGAAAGGCCTAGCAGGCCAAATTAAATTGCAATGCAATAAAAAGGGCAGAGCCCAAACAAAATTGATGCTCTGCATCATTTATAAATGGGCAGAGCCCAAACAAAATAATAAATAATGCAATGCATTATTTTAAAAGGGGCAGAGCCCAAATAAAGGTTCAACAGAGACCAAGATTAATGCAATGCATTATTTTAAAAGGGGCCAAGCCCTAACACAGGCCTAATAGCCCGAAAACAAATAAAAGTGTTGAACATTTTTCAACTGGACTTAGCCCAATCATGGCCGTAAGTCCTCAAATTAAATTGACTGAGGACAGCTGCTCTCTTAAATCAATTTACATCCGGTTCGAGGGGACATCTCCGAACTCCTTTGACTCTTATCGTTGTAATCCTTCAACGACGTCAGAGAGGTGACGGGTCCTGACAACCACATATCAACATGGACTGTGGGGTCCTTAAACCCACGGACTTAAGCGTCCTTAAACTAAAATATGGACTGTGGGGTCCTTAAACCCACGGACTTAAGCGTCCTTAAACTACCAATGGACTGCAATGTCCCTAAACTACCTATGGACCACTACGTCCCTAAACTGGAACGATAGAGCCCCCAAACGCTCTTTTGTCGGATCTAAACGATCCCGTTTAAGTTGATCTTAGCCTCAAACACGGCTAATGTATCCTTAAACATTTCAACAGACTACATATTCCCTAATTAATTTTGGTTCAAGGGTACATCTCTGAACTCCTCTGACACCTATCGTTGTAATCCTTCAACGACGTCAGAGAGGTGATGAGTCCCGACGGCCATATATTAAATGGACCACCACGTTAAGTTGATCTTAGTCTCAAACAGGACTAACGTATTCTTAACGAACGTTTAAGTTGATCTTAGCCTCAATATGGCTAACGTATCCTTAAACGAAAACACCAAACCCAAATCTAAGTAAACACGGATTTGGACTAATCCACGTCCTACGGGCGACGGCATCACTTAGTCTCCATATACAATCCACGGGCAACCACAAACAAAATAAATACCCACGACACGAAGTGACCAGCTGGAGAAGGAGAAAGTTGTTACCGCGATGCGGTAGCGTAATTAACTGCAGGGGCTTGCGCCTGCAGGGAAGAGCGTCCCCACAATCAAAAATCCCTCGAACGAGGGGGAATCTGACGAAGTCTGCTACATCGGCCGCATCCGTCTAAACCTCCGATACACGGTGCCATAAATCAACTTGGCATCTTCGGAGAGGTGGAGGGATAAAACCAAATAGCATCTGCCCCGAATCTCAGGCGAGACGTCCCTACGTCGTCTTGGCCGCCGTTCGGAGGGGAACAGATTCTGGCACGCCCGGTAGGACCTCTTCCTCTTTCCACTCCACACTTCGTGTGTCGTGTTCGTGAACGAATCACGGTTTGCTGTGGTTGCCTGTGGATTCGAGGTACTAAGATTTGGTGTCTTGCTCCGTGCAGAAAACAGAAGATCAATGGCTTCAAACTGCACTGCCTGCAACTGCAACTCTCGCTCCGTCCTTACTGGAAGAGTGACTTATGGGCCCCAAGTGGCCTCCCTTTTCAAGATGCCAGTGGAGCAAGTAACTCAAGCCACCGCTGGATTATTCTTCGGGACCATGCTCCCACCGTTGAGCTTCAATGCCACAATGACGTTGCAAGAAGCCCCAAAGAAGTCAGTCTTTGATCGGCTTACCACAACCGCGACCTCTCTCAACGGGTTGCTCAACTTCAATACCTCAGTTTTCAATAGACTGGGCCAAAACATCTACAAGCCCGCGATACCCGAAGCTGCCATCCCAAAACGGATAGCCATCCCGGCTCAAGCGGACGAAATCATTGGAAAGGCTCCTCCTTCTAAGAGGTCGGTTTTTACGAGGCTGGCCATTCCGGTTTCTGCTCCAGGCGAGGTCCTCAAAGCTGCTTCCCCTGCCCAAAGGTCTGTCTTTGACAGATTAAACATTGCTTCTCAACGGGTGTCAGTCTTCGACAGACTAGCACCAATAACGGTCTCTCCTCAAAGCAGGGGGTATGACGAAGTTACCCTTATAGCTGAAACAACTCCATCCGCACGACATGCTCGACGTCGCCACTGGCGCCGAGTGAGGAAGGCTGGGGGTAACTCCCCCTCTGAGATAATTTCGCCAGCTCCAATGATGGGGATCGATGCTGCTGTTCCAACCGGGAACAGCTTTGAATTGCTGAACACGGTGCGTAGAAACTATCCTACTGCGGTGCTGAAGCGAACTCCTTCACCTGTGGAGAATACTCCAGAGAAGAAGCTAGAGCAGCCCCCTCAACGGCTGTCCTCTAAAATTTACAAGACATGGCGATGAGTCCAAGAATCTGTGATTGATCCTAATTTCTCTCGCCAACACAAGAAGTCGAAAGGTCGACAGGAAGAAAATCCCCCTGTCAAGCAACGAAAGATGATAACCACTTGGGTGCCCAAAGCAACGGCCCCCTCAACTTCAACGGCCCATAGAAGAAGAAGGCCGGAGAAAGTCCTCACGCCGACAGCGAATATCAAAGGTGGTGAACCTAAACGCCCTAAGTCCGGAGGCATCGTAGTTCATACCGTCTACATGGCGTCCCGTAAAGAGGACAACCGCATATCCACAAGTCAAAGACCGCTCACGCGATCGGTGACCAAAGCGCAGGAGCAGCAGCAGAAGCTCTAAGAGATGATGAACGCGATGGCCGCACTTACTGGGCCAAAAAAAAGCCCTGAAACGTCTTCGGATGAACGTCAGGAGCAAGAAACTGACGCCGAATTCCTTCGTCAGATATTGGAGAAGAAGGATAAAGAAGCTGCGGAACAAGCAGCCAGCATAAAGAAAATGGCCCTCCTGTTCCAGGACATGGTGGGTATGATGATTCAGCAAGATCCTCCTGCTGAAGATCCCCTGATCGTCCTTGAAGAAGATAGGGGAGAAACGTCAAATCCTCCACCGGCTCTGTCAGCAGCCAAAGAGGAGGCAATCTCCAAGGCTGACCTAGACGAATATATAGCTCAGCAAATCCGGGTTCATCAGGTGAATGAAGCGGCTGAGCAAATTGTTAGAACCGGACGATCCTATCCAAGCTGGTATAACCAGATCAGTTACCCGCCGGGATATACGATCCCTAAGTTTCACGTATATAAAGAAACAGGGAATCCGCATCAGCATGTTGCCCAGTTCAGGGCACTTTGCGGCAACACTGGTGGTGATGATAAATTGTTGCTCCGCCAATTCGTCGGCAGCTTGGCAGAAACAGCCTTTGAGTGGTACTCTGAGCTCCCGAACGACTCTATCAAGACCTTCGTGGAGATGGAGCTACTGTTTACCCAGCGTTTTGCAAGCGCCAGTGAACGCATCCCGATGACGTCATTGATTAATGCCAGGGTGAAGCCGGGCGAGACATGGGTCCAATATGCTATACGGTGGCGGAACTTATGGTCAAAGTGCGAGCAACGCATTGAAGAAGCTCCTGCAGTAGGTATGTTCGTGGGTACTCTTGATCCGCAAACGACCATCTCGCAATTTATGATGTTCTTCAAGCCGACTACCTTCCAGGCCTTGATTGACAAGCTAGCGCAAATGGATCAGATGGGCCATAAACCTCCTCTTCCAAAGCCGGACTCCCGAAATGAGAAAGGAAAAGGGAAAGCGATCGTCGTCGCCAATGCTCAACAACAGTCGAGCAACTCAAAGCCGGTCGTTCGCCAAAACAACGTGCGTCCGCGCCCATCCCTAGAGGAGAGACTGGGACGTCCTTACTCGTTCCCTCAGAATAAAATAAGAAGACTGTTCGAGCTAGCCACGCGCAACGGACTCATCAATCTGCCGAGTCCGAAACGTCCGTTGCAGCCAGGCGATCTCAATAATCCTAATTACTGCCCTTACCATCAAACGGTAAGTCACCTGATCGAGGACTGTTTCGTCTTTAAGGGATGGATCGAGGATCATTACCTACAAGGCAAGTTTGCGCTGTCTGAAAAGTGGAAGGTAAACCCACCACAGCCGCACACTCCAAAAAAGACGGACACGCCGGGGGCAACTTGTTCTTTTGTCGAGGACGAAAACAATGGAGAAGATTCATCAGGTGAATCCGAAGATTACCTAATGACTTGTCATGTGATCTCTCACTCATTGGAGGATGATGAGGAGGCTCCTTGCACCGAGAAACCGAGGGCGGACCCTGAACTAGAAATTCCGCAGCCGTCAGACGAGTTGATCGATGCCTTCTTGAATGAGATTCGTCTGAAAGTTAAAGCCAATCAAGAGCGTGAGATGACCATACTGGAAGGAGCCAAACACCGACTACTAGGTCAAAGAGTCGAGGCATTTCCGTCAAATCAAAAGTCATTCACCGCGGATAAAAACAAATTCAAGACGAGGAAAAGGTTCACTAAAGCCCTATCAGCGGGAATGAAGCTACCACCCTCTGAAGAAAATACTCTCGATGGAGTAGAGATGCATCCTAACTTCTGCTTATATCATCAGAAGATCATACATCCTACCGAAGACTGCGACTCTTTTAAGTGTTGGTGGCAGGGATATGTCGCTCAAAAGCAACACTTCAATAGGACAAAGTGTGAAGCTCATAGACATCAGAAAAATGTGATAGATGAGCGCAAAAGAGCCGCTGACGACTGTCATATAGCCGACTCCAAAAGATCGCAAATTATCACCTTTAGAAGCGACTCTGACGAAGAAGCTGCCCTCAACCCTCTCCTCAAGGAATCCATTTCAAAAATAAGAGAATTGAGAAGTTGCAAGAACGTTCAGCCGTGCAATTGCACGCTACTCGGAAAAAATCGCGGCCCCGTAAACAAGGGATCGAGCAAAAAGGATAAAGGGAAGGAAAAAATAGCCCTCGTAGCCAATACTCAACAGCAATCGGGTGGCCCTAGACCGGTCGTTTGCCGAAACAACAAGCGGCAACCCCTCCAGGAAAAGTTGAAACGTCCTTACTCGTTTCCGCAAGATAAAACGAGAAGACTGTTCGAGCTGGCAGTGCGCGATAGACTCATCAATCTGCCGAGTCCAAAACCGGCCAGGCAATGTCAACGGTTCTAATTATTGCCCTTATCACCAAGTATTGGGCCATCCGATCGAAAACTGTTACGTCTTCAAAAACTGGGTCGAAGATCAATACCAACAGGGCAGGTTCATCATCTCCGAAAACTGGAAGGTGAGCCCGCCACAACCGTATGCTCCGAAAAAGATAGATACGCCGGGGGCATCATGCTCAGTCATAGAGAAAGCCCCGTAGACCGAAAATTCAATAAACTAGAGATTCGTCTCAAATACGGCGATGGTGGACCGAAACGTCCTTAAACTAATGGTGGACCGAAATGTCCTTAAACTACTACCGCAGCATCCTTAGGCTGACGAGATGAATAAAAATAAATAAATAAAAAAATATAATAAATAAAAACGGTATGTCCATAAGCAAAAAAGGGCACGGATGAAAACCCGAAAGGGCTCCGTGAGTAAAAACAACAGGGCTACCGGCGAGTGCTCGTGAAAACCCGAAAGGGCGTAACCTCGTAAAAAAAAAGAGAAGAAAAAAATAAAAAAAAATAAAAAAAATGGTATGTCCATAAGCAAAATGGACACGGATGAAAACCCGAAAGGGCTCCGTGAGTAAAAACAGCAGGACTACCGGCGAGTGTTTGTGAAAACCCGAAAGGGCGCAACCTCGTTAAAAGACACTTATAGGGTCCTCTCGACCTTGTAAAGAGAAACCACCCGCGTGAGATCCTTACGACTCACAAGGGAGCAACACACTTAGGGATCCCCACGATTCCAAAGGAGAAAATACACTTGCGAGATCCTCACGACTCGTAAGGAGAACTCTCTTATGGGACCCTCACGGCTCATAAGATTTGAAAGTCTTAAGTTACAGAGACCTAAACCTGTGCTTAAGCAAACCCCCCACAACTTTAGATATTGCCCTACATGTGGTCCAATACTGGCCCTTGTATACAATCCACGGGCGCGAATAAACATTTCCCTAACCAAGTCCCATCCGAGACTGGGGATATGTTCGCACGGTGAACGACCCTTGTAAATCCTCTCGATTTACAAGGAGAAAACCCTTCTGTAGGATCCTTACGACTTACAGAGGAACATACTCTTAGGAATCCTCATGATTCTTAAGGAGAAAATACACCTACAAGATTCTCACGACTTGTAGGGAGAAATAGCTTTGTGAGACCCTTACGGCTCATGAAGTCAAAAGCCTTAGTCGATAGGACCTTAACCCTGGCCGCTAAGCCACCTTTGTTCGATATCGACAGAGGAAGATGATGATTCGCTCATGGCAATATCCCAGTTGTAGCGGTGCTGACGCCTAAATCGGTGTCTAATTTCAGGTTTACGGCGAAAAACCAGTAGGCCGCATATGCATACGAAATAGCCGAAATGATGGGGCAACTTACAATAAAAAGCAGCAAGTAAAAACGTATGCACACGAAATAGCCGAAATGATTGGGCAACTCGCAATAAAAAGCAGCGAGTAAAAAATAAAATAAACAGCCGAAATGATTGGACACCGCGAAAAATGGCCGAAATGATTGGGCAATCGCGACCTTCGCGATATAAAAGCTGAAATGATAGAGCATCGCGGAAAATAAAAAAATGATGATAAAACTTTTTCCCTACAGGTGAGATTATATCGATCCCTGTATACAATCCAGGGGCAAAAACAAAGAGGGAACCATACCTTCCCAACAGGCTCCACCAGAAAGCGAAGCCAAATCTCGACGGTTCATAGACAACCTAGAGACAATCTCAACATTTGTCGCAATATTGCAGCCACAATATAAAAAAACGGAGCAAAAAGAGGATCCTTAGCTTCAACGTCTTGACGTCAACAACCGACCTCAGAGTCACAATGAAATGGAGCCACGGCATAGTCCCTAGTTCCAAATCTTAACGGCAATAACTACGGCCTAAGAATCAACAAAGGCGTTCCTTCGCAATCCATTAAGATGCTGATACAACACCAACAAAAAACCTTGCGGTCAAAACAAAACGAAGCGACGGCAAAATCCCAATTTCATCTCAACAATCGTCTCGATACAGCAGACGAGATGTTAACAACGGCGTTCTTTCGCAGTCCATCAAGATGCAGATACAATGCCAACGAAAAGCCCCATGGTCAGTAAGGCGGAGTGACGGTAAAATCTCAGCTCCACCTCAGCATTCGTCTCGTTACAGCAGACGCAATGTCGACAACAATGTTCTTCCTCCAATAGGATTCGGACATGACAAAACAAACGAAGCCAAGGCCAAATTCCTGGCTTCGAGGTCTTAACGGCAAATCATATAAAGCCTGAAAGACAACTGGACATCATCTCACACCAGCGCGAAATGGTCACCACCGCGACGTTCGTCTTAACACAGCAGACGCAACACAATCAAACAAATGGAGCCACGGTAAAATCCCTAGTTCCAAACCTCGACGGTTCACCAGCAACCTAGAGACAACCGCGACGTTCGTCTCGATACAGCAGACGAGTTGTCACCCCAGCGTTCTTCCTCCAACAGGGTTCAGACGCGACAATCAAACTAACGGAGCCACGGAAAAATCCCTAGTTCCAAACCTCGACGGTTCACCAGCAACCTAGAGACAACTGCGACGTTTGTTTCGATACAGCAGACAAGTTGTCACCCCAGCGTTCTTCCTCTAGCAGGGTTCAGACGCGACAATCAAACTAACGGAGCCACGGAAAAATCCCTAGTTCCAAACCTCGACGGTTCACCAGCAACCTAGAGACAATCGCAACATTCGCCTCGATACAGCAGACGCGATGCCAGCAAATGAAGCAAAGGCCAAATTCCTAGCTTCAGGGTCTTGACGGCAACTCACATAAAACCTGAAAGACTATCGGAAATCATCCCACAACAGCGCGGAGTGGTTATGACTCATCGGGGCTCTCCAAAATGAGCCCAACCTCAAGTAAAAAGTGGCATGGCAAATTCTTAACGCTTGCTCTTCCGACGGTCAAACTACCTAGGAAGATTGCTTGAAGACGTCTTGTCCAGCCCCCGAGAGGATTAGAGACACGGCAGTCGCAGGGCTACTCAAACAGCACGATTGCCTATCGAGGAATATATCAGCTTCTATGACGGTACGATGGCCAAAAGCCTAAGTACCACAGACCCTAACGGACTTCTGTCGTAAAGAGCAGAGGTTAACTATGACGTTAGGATGTTCTTGCGAGAAATGCTCAATTCGTCTCGACTTGTGAAGAAATTGATGTCTCTGCGAGAACTTCTCGATGCGGCTCGACTCGTGAGATAAAGCCTTAGGCAGTGGGCACAAAAGAAACCTGTTTCCTAAGCACTGGGACCCTGCAAGTTGGCCCAAAACGGTCTCTTGCATACTATCCACGGGTCTCACTCTTCAACGTCGAATCTCGACAAGGAGGGAAACAACCGCTTATGGGTCCTCTCGACTCGTAAGAAAGGATAATTCTCTTATAAGATCCTTACGACTTATAAGAGAAAACACACTTAGGAATTCTCACGATTCCTAAGGAGAAAATCCACCTACGAGATCCTCTCGATCCGTAGGGAGAAAAGTCTCTTTGAGACCCTCACGGCTCATAGTGTTGAAAAGTCTTAGGCGGCAGATCTGAACCCGCGGCCTAAGCCATCGCTGTCTCTTGGAAAAACTAAGATGCTTACTCTATTATCTGTCAACCATGTTTATCAAGATAGCATGCTGATAATAAGAGAAAGAAGAAAGCGATAGAAAGAACGTCCGATGTGCATTTGATCAAGCGTTCGAGACACACTCACTCATGCATATGCAAAAGACTCAGAACAAGAAATAAGACAAGCTGAAATAAAAAAATTTCCATTCATATGGCAAAGGGTTCTTACAATCGTAAAGAAATAAACAAAGACATTGTCCGGATCATTACAATGGCAAAACCTCGGATCCTGGACAGGGATTGAGGAACTCGAAAGTGACCTTGTCCAAGACTTTCCAAGCTTGGCGAACTATCCTGGTGTGCTTCCTTTCGCGAGCATGGGCATCGGGATCCCCACTGATGTCCTCCACCCTCCGATAAGCAGCAAGAATAGAGGACTGTTGAAAGAGGACTGTTGAAAGGCTTCGTGCAAGAGATCGTTGAGATTGTCTCGCCATCTCTTCGAGATCAAGTTCATCAGGTACACCGAGTGCACTTTGTCCTCGACGGCGTCCAATGCTCTAAGCGGCACGCCGGTAAAGAATAAGGGAAGCGCTCCCCAGATGGCTCCCACGATAAGCTTCAGGAGAGAGGAGCGTCGAGGAAGCAGTTGACCATTGTACGCGTTGAAGCGATTCATGATCTTTGCACATTCGGCATTAGTAAATTCTCGATTTTGAGAACGGCCGAGTCGGCGAATGTCCCCATAAGAGATAATCTCGTTGAGATCGTACATGTGGGCGTCCATCACTCCTATAAAAGAAGATCGACAAAATTAGCAACTCGTAAGAGTTTTGCTATATGATTTAAAAAGGAGCAAAGCTCCATCAATGAATCAAGAAGTTACAAATAAAATCCTCTCAGAAGAACAGAACTTAATTAATGGAACTCTAATAGGGTTCTCCTTAATTCTTTTTAGACCCCTTTAGAGCAAAGCTCTGCTAAATGAAACCCTAAATGGGTCTTCTTTAGATCAGAGATCCATTAAGAGCAAGGCTCTTAAAATTGATTTAATCTAATCCAAATTAATTTTTACCTAAAAAATTTTCTAGAGTTTTAACTCTTAAAAGTGCTTGAACAAAAAGAGCTGGGCTCTGGACGAAATTCTTATGAAGAGATGAAAATCATCTAAGCGACCAAAGGTCCTATTTATAGGCAATAAGTGCCGTTTCAATTTCCCAACGGTTGGGATTCTGACCACCGCTGCGCTCACGTTTGGGGCCACGTAAGCGCAATGGTGGGGGGCATTTGTTTATGTAGGGTTCCTTGGCACACCAAGGAGGTCTCACAAGGCATCAACCATGCCAATTTGAAAAATTACGGTGCCGAGAAACCCTAATACGGATCGTTGGCTAGAAGTTTAGGCGAAAAAGAAACTAGTTTACAACTAAACTAAAAGAACGGAAATACAACCTTTGTAGATCCGTTTCTCCACCTCCATAGCTCCATGATGAAGTCCTCTCCGCTATCCAAATCGGATCTTGGGCTCTAGCGTCGGCTTCATCGGAGAGAAAGCGGGCTAGGTCATCGACGACGATGCCGAAGATGATCTACGTCGAGGCATCACTAGATCAAGCTCCCACTTCACCAAGTCATGAAACTTGTGAAGAAAACACACTCTACTACTTGGCAAGAGGTAGAGGATGAAGAAATAGGAGGTGGGTTCACTTCAGAATTGGATTTCTCACTCATTTTCATCAATCACCATTGATGGAATCAAGGTTCTTCATCTTGAAGAAGAAGAAGAAGATGATAATATTATCATGTGTATTTTTCAAAAAGGAAATAAAATGAATACTTATCATAATGTAACCATGGTCAAGTGTAGAGAATAGACCAGGGTTAAAAGGAGTGGTTAGGGTTAAGCATGAGACAAAATGGTCACTTTGGTCAAAGCTTCATGAAGCTTTAACTAGAAAACAAATTAAGCCACCATTTTCTCTTAATGCTTATCATTTTCCAAAAAAAATAAAGAATTAAATAAATGAATAAGAAAATGAAAACCCTAATCATTAGTTTAACCATGGTTTAATTCTTTACACTTAACCAAGTAAACATGTATCATCAAACATGATACAATCATGTGTACAAAAGTATATCACATATACAATGTGCACATCCAAGTGAGAAAATCCTTTAAAGTGAACCAATACTAGTTAATGCAAAGTAATATATTAAATATATAATTATACATTAAATCATTAAATCAACACTTGATTTAACGATCCGGTCATATCGCATATAACCGACTAATATCAACAGTAACAACTTATCGAATCAACACTTGATCCGATAACCCGGCTATATCGCATATAACCGATCAATGTCACAAATCGCGAGAATCGAATACAGTATCACATACTGGTATTATTCTCGGTCCCGCACATATCTCATATGCGCTCCTATTTCGTTTTGCTTGAGTCAGGAAATCTCTGTGTAGGACTCTAAAGACTCGTCAATACGCCGGCAGCAGGTGATGATCATATCAAACACCCACAAGCCGCAAGCGGTCTGCTAAACGTAACGGCCACTCGGGTATTGAGCGATCAGAAGATCGACGAGCAAGCCCGCTCACACTCCAGTGAATCCAACCAGTAACACTACCGTACAGTCCGGTCTCGTCGTCTGAAATGTCGCACATCTTGCCTAGGGGTGGTAAACGTCAGACCCCAATAGCTCGATAAGTCGTGTCGATATGAGGTCTATAACAATTCGAGAAACTACCGGTAACACTTACCAGTAAATCTCAGCAACCCTGGCCAGGGATTTCCTCTTATAGCCAATCGAACACAGCGCAACATCAACTCCCTATACCGGGATAGACGAATCCCCTTCTATCGCTCATTGCCTCCATGTGACTCGGGACTGTACCCAAAAACCACCGTTTTGCACGCCCTCTTGGACGTGGTAAGATGGAAATCAAAGCACAGTGGGAACCACACAAGACTCTATGACGATCTCGGGTCAACAGACTGCTCTGTACCAGTGTCACCAGAGAACTGCCATCTGACGTAAGGTATAATACCATCTGGGAGTTCTCGGCGAGTCCGTCCAGTGTACCCAGTCTCTACTGAGCACCCGTATATCATCTCTGATGTCAAACACCAATGGATATGGGATCATCCATCGCCCATCTGTATGGGTCGAGAAGGTACACGCTAGTCTACTCTGGTATATCGATGCCCCGTCTCGATACACCCATGACTAGGGACCTTAAAGGATGTACTTATGGACTACCATGTCCCCACTAGTATGATCTGCATCATAGTCCAGGTAGTCAAGTACACATCCTAGGGGCTTTACCAACGTGTAACAGAGAGACAATCAGTGTATACGTTAAGGTAAAGAGTAACCAGATAGCATACTATCATGTCGAGCAAGAAAGTCCTCCTTATATATGTCCAAGCATCCACTACAATATACATCCTATGTATAGTAATGGCCTCTAGGGCATACATATAACTAACAATCTCCCACTTGCACTAGGGCCATCTGATAGCAGTGGTTGCAGTATCTCATACTCAACCATCCCATAAAAATCTCTCTCTGGGAATAGGCCTTTATGAGTGGATCCGCTGTGTTGTCCTCTGAGTCTACTCTCCAAATCTCGATCACCCTGGAGATCAGCCATCTCCATGATCAGGTGAAACTGCCTTAGAATATGTCTGGATCACTGATGGGACCGGCGTTCCTCGGCATAAGCCACAACTCCATTGTCTCACAATGGTTGGAACGTAGTTCATCTCATGAACCAATATCACCCAGACAGCCACTTTGGTAGCATCTTAAGTAGCGATGTATCCTGCCTTTATCGTCTAGTATGTCACGGTATCTAGCTTGGAACTCTTCCAACATACCGTCCCTCGATTGAGGGTAAAGACAATGCCTGTGACTGACACTCAGTCGTCTTTATCACCCTGGAACCATTCCAGTGATTCTCCCCAGGGTCGATTGATACCATCTCACTATAGCTAGTGAGTATCCTAACATCCATTTAGATCTATCTCATAGATCAAAAATCCAGGATTTAGGAGGTATCACTTTGATCCTATATGGAGAATCATTATGATAAGCGGAGATTGATCGAGCGTAGCATAGGAAACTCCTTCCCTATCAAGAGTATGTCATCCACATACTCTACGAGGATCATCACCATACTCCCTACTACCTTTTTGTATATACAAGGTTCATCTACCATTTTGATGATGTCAAACTGTTTGACTAACACATCAAAACAGATGTTCCAACTCCGCGATGTCTGCTTTATCCTATAAAGCATCTTGCATACGTTTCCGCTGCTCCCACTGTCTATGAAGCCCTCTGGCTGTGTACTTATAGACGTTCTCTTCTAAAACATCATTTAGAAAAGCAGTCATGGCACCCAACCGCCAGATATCGTAGTCATGGTACGTAGCCGTGGCAAGTAGGATCCGGATGGACTTAAGCATAGCTACTTGAAAAGGTTTCATCATTATCCACGCCTGGTTGATGACGAAAACCTTTAACAAGTCTAGCTTTGAAAGTCTCAACTTTTCCATCTACACCAAGTAATCTGCTCAAGATATACTTGCTCCTGATGGGGATTTAACCCTTCAGTTATAGCAACCAAAGTCCATACTTTGTTGGTGTACATGGATTCCATCTCAGATCGCTAAGCATCCCGCCATTCTTACAGAGTCTTACTCTAGATGGCCAGCTCGAAGCTAGTTGGGTCATCATCTCATGATGCAATCCTCGCTCCCACTGTCATAGAGAAACAGAAGTATCTCTCAGGTGGGTGAGGAACCCTACTAGATCGGCGGAGAGGCTGAGGTTCGTTGGTTACTATTGAATCCTTTGGTTCTACCAAGTCATCTGCTGTAATTTGTATAGCTGGAACCTTTCCAGTTGTACATAACAGACCTTGCCTCGAGCTTGTCCGGATTTTGCTTTTAGACATAGGCCGGACAACCCCAAATCTTAACTAGCTTAAGACATGGGCTCTTCCCTTTCCATATCACATATGAAGTGGTAGGTAACTGATTTGATTCGAACCTATTCAATAGGTATGCAGCTTCTCAAGTGCATAACCCCCTAAAAGGAAATAGGTAACTCAGTAGTACTCATCATAGAGCACACCTTATCATATAGGGTGTGATTGCTCCGCCCCGATACACTATCGTGCTATGGTGTATACGGAGGAGTAATGCTGAGAGAGAATCTCATTCTCCTTTAGAATATTCAGGAATTCCGTGCTCAAGTATTCTCCTCCTTGATCACATCAAAGGACATAATACTTTTACCCGTAGTTTGGTTCTTTACTTCTAACTTATATTCTGTGAATA
Organism: Agapanthus africanus; assembly: GCA_030015575.1. NCBI lineage: Eukaryota > Viridiplantae > Streptophyta > Magnoliopsida > Asparagales > Amaryllidaceae > Agapanthus > Agapanthus africanus. The sequence continues at coordinate 63,270,170 of JASDDO010000012.1, read as the reverse complement.
TCTCAAAAGGTTCGGACTTGTGTTTCAACAGGAACATAGGTCTGAATCTCGAAAGATCATCAGAGAATGTAATGAAGTATAAAGAACCGGTCCTGGCATGTGTAGACAGGGGACCTTACATACATCAACATGTATCATCCCAAGAGTTCACTAACTCTTTCTCTGTTTCCAATAAACGGAGCTATGGTCATCTTATCTTTGTGACATGACTGACAAGTTTCAGAAGATGTAAATTCAAACTGATTTAAATATACATCTAAATGTAACTTCAGCCAGTCGGGTCGCATTGATCTGACCTAGTCTACAATACCTCAAGAAGGATTCGTTCATTTCTGAACTCTTCCTCTTTTGTGTGTTCCGTATACTAAGATCTGTAGTTTGATTTAGAACATCAATGCTTTTAGATAACGTGCCTGAACCGATCAACTTTTGATATAGGAAATGTTCAAAACATTATCCAACAATACAAAATTTTATCATTTCTTTACTAATAAAGAGAGTGATATGATTTTGTATATCAGGTTCGGTATCTAATAACATTCGTTCAGAATCACTGTATTGGTAATACAGGGTGACAGTGACCAACAGACTTGGCTGCAACACTTGCCCCGTTTTCTGTCTCATGAAACTTATCACCCGTTCTCAGTTTTTCTACCTTTTTGTAGCCCTATGTAACAGATTACATATCTGGGATCCTGATCTGGTATCACATACCCAGGACGTAAAGGATACTGAGAAACAGTTCTCTGTAATGAACACACCCGAAGATGATGCATCAACATGCACTCTCTTCGTTTGGGCGGCACGGGAAATCTGGTATTCCCCAATTTCCTGCTCTTTCTTATAACAATTATAAGTTGGAGCGGGACCAACGTTCCCCAGCTCAGTATAACAAGCGGGTTCGGTCAATAATCCGTATTATTATCTTGATTAAGGCGTGATATGGTCGCTACCTGGAGAGAGAGAGAGAGAAGAAAACACTCAGCGTGCGCTCTTGCAAGAATAGATTAGTTATTATTTTATCTAATCAGGATGGCTCCCACTAGTTTTTTATCAAATCTTCCTTCAAACCCTAAAAGGAAAGACTAGCCGGGATTAATTACACACTACAAGTTCGCCAATCTTTCAGCCAGGCCAGTGTCGGTACTTTGAGGGAGGTCCCCCGTGCTCTCGCACGAACCTAATTAATGTAAACCTCGTTTTTCCAGAGGCATAACCCCGTTGACACCTTTCTAGACACCTACTTGATCGGCTAATTGTAATGTGTAAAACTCTCCCAGGAGTAACTCTTACTCGCAGTGGGTATCGGGATCCAACTATCTCATAGAAGGTATGCAATCTCATTGCAAATTTCAACACTTGAAATTCCCGATAATATTTTGCCCCTAGCGTCCTATGACCTTGACAGAGGTCAACAAACCATAGGCTGCTAGTCAAGTTCAACCCGTCATTTCCTGATTGAAGTAAACCCACCCGCACGACCCTTGACAGAGGTCAACAAGGTCGCACGACTACCCTAAATCAATCACATCATATGCTTATACAGATAAGCACTAATCAGCTACCGCACACTACGCCTTGACAGAGGTCAACAAACGCAGCACGAATACTAACCAGTACATATCTGAAATAACGGAGGGCTACGACAGGTTTTTCTGAAAACCTATTGCGTAATGAACTTGATATCGTTGTAGAATCAAATGATTTTAAAATGGAGTGTTTTTGAGGCTTTTCTAGTTTTGCTAAAGGAGTCACTCCCGGTGAAGGGATCGTCAGTCCTTTCCTCGTGGAATGAGGTGCGGGATATATCATATATATCACTGTGCAAAGCAAAAACTCTTAAAAGCAATCAAAAGATAAACCGAGTGTGTAGCATTTTCCAGTTATTGCTAAAGGAGTCACTCCCGGTGAAGGGATCTCGGTCCTTTCCTCATCGAATAAGGTGCAGGATATATCACATATATCGCTGTGCAAAGCAAGAACTGTAGCTACCTTCTTTATTTTGGAAATTCGATTCTACAACATCTTAGGTTTCTTTTATTTTCATTAATCACATTAATGAAATCCCATCATTTATATACCTAAACATCACAGATAAATACGACGTACACTTATGCCATCCGCATTCGTCTCGATGTCCCCTCGTGCACCGTTAGGTTAGGTAACTAACGGCAGAGCGGGGCAGGGCTAGCGCGGGTGTAAAACATAAGTAACGCCTATATAATATATCATATATACTATATAAAGTATCCATCACAGAACATATCACATGATCACATCACAGATATCGCAGCAGAAGAATCATATGAAATATTGGATATACTAGGACGTCCGTGTTTTCAATACGAGCCAGTATAAAACACGGATTCCACGGTCGTGATGAATAGCCAAACCCACACCCCTAGACCCCTACGAGAGCAGCAAGCAACCCTACCAATTCTGGAGTTAGGAGACCCGGACTCGACTCCTCGAGTTGGTCTCCCACTGGACTCCAGAACCCTGTTACTTGTGCCCTCCTCCTTGGGTCTATCCTAGTGCGGAAAAGTAAATAATATACAAACGGTGACGTCTTCTGCTACCTGGAAGTGTCCCAATAAAAGAATATTACATACAAGTTTTTTACATGAATGAAAATGAAAAACACTCATCTCACATAAAAACCCCCGGCTATTCAAACACGACGATCCAATATAACATATCCAGCAACACATAACATCACATGTCATCAACGTAAGTAAATATGTCCATCCCAATTGTCGTTGACATATAGCAACGAAACCGGCGATATCATATATTACACTTACGGTCACAGAAAAGAAAGTGTAAAACTACAACAGTTGGAATCCGCAACCACCTCAGACATCGCATGCCTGACCAAATGAATTACTTAGACATCGCATGCCTAACAATTATAAACCCCGCATTTTAGTCTCAAAATCGAAAACACTTTTCAATATCAAGTCGGGCAATTTGACAAGATTCCCGACATCCTGATCGAATGCTCGTCGCAAACTTCAATAGACGGCTGCACCCCCAATACCGTCGACGAAGTGCACCAAGGCGGAACACCGCTACCGCGAGCACCCAAACGGATGCTTTCGGCGACGGGGTTCTCCTACAGCCACTTGGTCGGGGCTATGGAGCGAGGCTGTCTATTAAGTTTACCCGGCGAGTATCCGCGTACGCTACGTGATTGCGACGGACTTTTGATCACATCAAAATTCCGTGGCAACCGATCAAGTGAGACTAAACCGCTTGATTTATAACATTCATTCAGTTATCTCATAACTACTTGTGAATTCCAATTATTGTATCCCATTTCGGATAAATAGAAAATGTTAAACTTTCCGATCGAACATTCAAACACCCAAGTTTTCCCGATACAGCTCAACACATGAAATAAGTCTAAAAACATTCAGTTCGTGCCTCAGTACCAACGGTCCAGCCGTAGAAGGGTCAAGCCAACGCCTCACATGTGGCACGCCGTACTGCCTCAAACCCGAAAGTTCAAAGGGCAGTTCAAGAAGGTCACATAATCGAGTTAAGGTTTGTTGTCTTCTAGAGGGACCATCGCGTTACTTGCACTACTTAGAACGTCTTTAAATCACGGAAAAATCCAACACTTGGAAATTTCCCGACAGGGAAAAAGTTGGGTATTTATATCCGGTCGAACTTTTTAACATATCCAAAAATTATCCGGAAAGCCACACAGACAAAATTTGATAATCCAATCGAACATTCGAATCCCCAAAACAACCCAGAAAATTCAACTCTTGAATAAATATTAAAAATTCCCAGAAAATCCAACACCAGAAAAGAGGAATTACTGTGCAAAAATGGGAAGCTGACGTCATTATACGGCCGCGGAACCGCCGCAGAAGCCAGGCTTCTGCCGCGGTTCCGCCGCACTTTGGTGGATTCATGGGTACGGGCTTCACAGTAATTCTTACAATTCCCTGCTGATTTTTCTGCATATTTTTAATGTCGAAAAACTCCAGATTTTGGAAAAAGTCCAGAGAGCATGTTTGTGTTAGGGTTTCGGGTTCGTTCGGGTTTTAAACTTCGTCTACGCATCGCCTAAGGCTCTAGCTAGGCTCTGATACCACTGTAGGGTTTCTTGGCACACCAAGGAGGTCTCACAAGGCATCAACCATGCCAATTTAAAAAATTACGGTGCCGAGAAACCCTAATACGGATCGTTGGCTAGAAGTTTAGGCGAAAAAGAAACTAGTTTACAACTAAACTAAAAGAACGGAAATACAACCTTTGTAGATCCGTTTCTCCACCTCCATAGCTCCATGATGAAGTCCTCTCCGCTATCCAAATCGGATCTTGGGCTCTAGCGTCGGCTTCATCGGAGAGAAAGCGGGCTAGGTCATCGACGACGATGCCGAAGATGATCTACGTCGAGGCATCACTAGATCAAGCTCCCACTTCACCAAGTCATGAAACTTGTGAAGAAAACACACTCTACTACTTGGCAAGAGGTAGAGGATGAAGAAATAGGAGGTGGGTTCACTTCAGAATTGGATTTCTCACTCATTTTCATCAATCACCATTGATGGAATCAAGGTTCTTCATCTTGAAGAAGAAGAAGAAGATGATAATATTATCATGTGTATTTTTCAAAAAGGAAATAAAATGAATACTCATCATAATTTAACCATGGTCAAGTGTAGAGAATAGACCAGGGTTAAAAGGAGTGGTTAGGGTTAAGCATGAGACAAAATGGTCACTTTGGTCAAAGCTTCATGAAGCTTTAACTAGAAAACAAATTAAGCCACCATTTTCTCTTAATGCTTATCATTTTCCAAAAAGAATAAAGAATTAAATAAATGAATAAGAAAATGAAAACCCTAATCATTAGTTTAACCATGGTTTAATTCTTTACACTTAACCAAGTAAACATGTATCATCAAACATGATACAATCATGTGTACAAAAGTATATCACGTATACAATGTGCACATCCAAGTGAGAAAATCCTTTAAAGTGAACCAATACTAGTTAATGCAAAGTAATATATCAAATATATAATTATACATTAAATCATTAAATCAACACTTGATTTAACGATCCGGTCATATCGCATATAACCGACTAATATCAACAGTAACAACGTATCGAATCAACACTTGATCCGATAACCCGGCTATATCGCATATAACCGATCAATGTCACAAATCACGAGAATCGAATACAGTATCACATACTGGTATTATTCTCGGTCCCGCACATATCTCATATGCGCTCCTATTTCGTTTTGCTTGAGTCAGGAAACCTCTGTGTAGGACTCTAAAGACTCGTCAATACGCCGGCAGCAGGTGATGATCATATCAAACACCCACAAGCCGCAAGCGGTCTGCTAAATGTAACGGCCACCCGGATATTGAGCGATTAGAAGATCGACGAGCAAGCCCGCTCACACTCCAGTGAATCCAACCAGTAACACTACCGTACAGTCCGGTCTCGTCGTCTGATATGTCGCACATCTTGCCTAGGGGTGGTAAACGTCAGACCCCAATAGCTCGATAAGTCGTGTCGATATGAGGTCTATAACAATTCGAGAAACTACCGGTAACACTTACCAGTAAATCTCAGCAACCCTGGCCAGGGATTTCCTCTTATAGCCAATCGAACACAGCGCAACATCAACTCTCTATACCGGGATAGACGAATCCCCTCCTATCGCTCATTGCCTCCATGTGACTCGGGACTGTACCCAAAATCCACCGTTTTGCACGCCCTCTTGGACGTGGTAAGATGGAAATCAAAGCACAGTGGGAACCACACAAGACTCTATGACGATCTCGGGTCAACAGACTGCTCTGTACCAGTGTCACCAGAGAACTGCCATCTGACGTAAGGTATAATACCATCTGGGAGTTCTCGGCGAGTCCGTCCAGTGTACCCAGTCTCTACTGAGCACCCGTATATCATCTCTGATGTCAAACACCAATGGATATGGGATCATCCATCGCCCATCTGTATGGGTCGAGAAGATACACGCTAGTCTACTCTGGTATATCGATGCCCCGTCTCGATACACCCACGACTAGGGACCTTAAAGGATGTACTTATGGACTACCATGTCCCCACTAGTATGATCTGCATCATAGTCCAGGTAGTCAAGTACACATCCTAGGGGCTTTACCAACGTGTAACAGAGAGACAATCAGTGTACACGTTAAGGTAAAGAGTAACCAGATAGCATACTATCATGTCGAGCAAGAAAGTCCTCCTTATATATGTCCAAGCATCCACTACAATATACATCCTATGTATAGTAATGGCCTCTAGGACATACATATAACTAACAGTTTACCCCAATCAGAGCAAACCTCTGTTCAAATTCCAAGACGGGAAATGGAGCAACGCTTCATCTTTTCCCAATCAGAGCAAACCTCTACTTTGAAAATTTAAACTTTAATAAAGAAAGCAACGCTTCAGATAACTTGCGCTCTGCACTACGCGACACGTGGTAGCGCAGTAGCGCTAGCGCAGTTGCGCTGCACTCTGCGCTACGCGACACGTGTCAGCGCAGTTGCGCTGCGCGCCACGTGTCAGCGCAGTTGCGCTGCGCTCTGCGCTGCGCGACACGTGTCAAGCGCTGGGGCGTTTACGCTAAACAGAATTAAATTCTATAAAGATCTTTCTATTCTTGTTAAAACAAGAAGATTGTCTTCCGTAAAACAGAAGCCCTTAGATCAAAAATCCAACGGTGGGGAAAATTCCCCAAATCACTCAGAGAAAGATCTCTTTAACAAATTTAACAAATTTATGGGCGCAATATAAAGGCCCCTAGACCCCAAATCAAAATCATCAACATTATCATTGAGAACTCTGAAGAATTGGAAAGAATTCCTCAAGAACAAAAAAGGTAAAAACCTTTAGAAAAAGAGAAAATTCTCTTATGAACAGATCATTGATCTGACAACAAGATCAATGATCTTCAATAAAAAAGAAAATAAATAATAATAAGTACTTTGCACTTTTTTATGAATCACTGGTTCCCTGAAATAAGAAAAACAAGAGAAACTTGTTTTCTTTGATCTAAATTAGATCAAGAATTCAAATAGTGCCTTGCACTTGCAAAACTGCACTGTTGCGCTCTTGAGTTGGCGCAAGCCACCAGAGAGCGCCACGTGCCAGCACCTGAACTACTTGTGCTATGCGCTTTTGAAATAGAACCTCGCTCTCTGAAATTGGCGCAACTCACCAGAGCGCGCCACGTGTCAGCAGCGCAGCAGCGCAGCGCACTGCGCTAACTGCGATTGCGCTCACCAGAGCGTGACACGTGTCATCACCACAAGCGCTTGCGCTCAGTAATTAGCGCAAAGCGCCTGACAAATGCAATACATTTCTTTTACTAAAGGGCTAGGCCCAAATCAGAAAGGCCTAGCAGGCCAAATTAAATTGCAATGCAATAAAAAGGGCAGAGCCCAAACAAAATTGATGCTCTGCATCATTTATAAATGGGCAGAGCCCAAACAAAATAATAAATAATGCAATGCATTATTTTAAAAGGGGCAGAGCCCAAATAAAGATTCAACAGAGACCAATATTAATGCAATGCATTATTTTAAAAGGGGCCAAGCCCTAACACAGGCCTAATAGGTCGAAAACAAATAAAAGTGTTGAACATTTTTCAACTGGACTTAGCCCAATCATGGCCGTAAGTCCTCAAATTAAATTGACTGAGCACAGCTGCTCTCTTAAATCAATTTACATCCGGTTCGAGGGTACATCTTCGAACTCCTTTGACTCTTATCGTTGTAATCCTTCAACGACGTCAGAGAGGTGACGGGTCCTGACAACCACACATCAACATGGACTGTGGGGTCCTTAAACCCACGGACTTAAGCGTCCTTAAACTAAAATATGGACCGTGGGGTCCTTAAACCCACGGACTTAAGCGTCCTTAAACTACCAATGGACCGCAATGTCCTTAAACTACCTATGGACCACTACGTCCCTAAACTAGAACGATAGAGCCCCAAACGCTCTTTTGTCAGATCTAAACGATCCCGTTTAAGTTGATCTTAGCCTCAAACACGGCTAATGTATCCTTAAACATTTCAACAGACTATATATTCCCTAATCAACTTTGGTTCAAGGGTACATCTCTGAACTCCTCTGACACCTATCGTTGTAATCCTTCAACGACGTCAGAGAGGTGATGAGTCCCGACGGCCATATATTAAATGGATCACCACGTTAAGTTGATCTTAGTCTCAAACAGGACTAACGTATCCTTAACGAACGTTTAAGTTGATCTTAGCCTCAATATGGCTAACGTATCCTTAAACGAAAACACCAAACCCAAATCTAAGTAAACACGGATTTGGACTAATCCACGTCCTACGGGCGACGGCATCACTTAGTCTCCGTATACAATCCACGGGCAACCACAAACAAAACAATCACCCACGACACGAAGTGATCAGCTGGAGAAGGAGAAACTTGTTACCGCGATGCGGTAGCGTAATTAACTGCAGGGGCTTGCGCCTGTAGGGAAGAGCGTCCCCACAATCAAAAAACCCTCGAACGAGGGGGAATCTGACGAAGTCTGCTACATCGGCCGCATCCGTCTAAACCTCCGATACACGGTGCCATAAATCAACTTGGCATTTTCGGAGAGGTGGACGGATAAAACCAAATAGCATCTGCCCCGAATCTCAGGCGAGACGTCCCTCCGTAGTCTTGGCCGCCGTTCGGAGGGGAACATGGATCCACATCGAGAGTAGTTGGTATTGGTATTGTCACTCCTACACATTCATTATCATTATTTTCTGTACTATACTTGCTACGTTTTTTATTTAGTCTACTTTCTGTGAGCAAGCTTACTCGTTCTATGAATTGATCGATCTCATTTTCTCCACATGGTTATGTTATGCAGGATCTTGAAACAAAGAAGACAATTGGAACCGAATATGAATTCTACTATCTTGCCGAGTGTACCGATCCAATAGTCTGTTTGAGCACAATTTCAGCCATTGACCTTCACTCCCGATTTGGACATCCATCACTAGAAATTTTGAAGAAAATGGATTCTTCTATTAATTCTATTAATCCTCTAGATTGTGAGTTGTGTCAGTTGGGTAAGCACCATCGTGCGTCTTATCCATCTAGAGTCAATAAACGTATGGACCAACCCTTTGAACTTGTCCACGGTTTGTTTGGGGTCCTTGTCCTATTGCGTCACAACTTGATTACCATTATTTTGTTACATTTATTGATGATTATTCTTGTGTGGCATGGCTATGTTTAATAAAATCTTGTTCCGAAGTTTTGTCTGTTTTTCAAGAATTTTTTGCTGAAATTAAAAATCATTTTAGAAAATTTGTTGATACTCTTCGTACTGATAATGTTAAAGATTATTTCAATTCTTCATTTCAAACATTCATGACACAAAATGGCATTACACACCAATCTTCATGTCCATACACACCACAACAAAATAGGATGGCAGAACGAAAAAATAGATATCTTCTAAAGATAAATCGCACTTTATTGCTTCATATGCGTATCCCTAAAATTTTGTAGGAGGACGTTCTTACTGTATGTTATCTAATTAATCGCATGCCATCAGCCGACAAGGACGACCACAATTAGCGGATGGGGCTTTGGCTATACAGGTTTCATCTGTATTAGGAGGCCAGGTTCCATACTCTGTATTATTTCCTTTTGAATCTTTATTTCCTCTGTCACCTCGCATATTGTTGTACATATTTTGTTCATGATTTGCGTTCAGATAGTACCAAGCTCGATACTAAGTCCATTATTTTCTTGGGAATTTGAAAACTCAGAAGGGATACAAGTGTTATTGTTCTACGTTAAAGCAGTTTTGTGTCATCTGATGTCGCTTGCTTCAAGTTTACTTCATACTATGCAGATAATCATTCTCGGCCTGAATTCAATGAATATTTTCCTTTGGAGGATTCCGATGTCATTTTGACCATTAAGAAGCAGATGCTTGATAAGGTTACGAGAACGTGCACTCGCTAAAGAGATGAGACTACTCCTTCAGATTCAGTACCAATCCCTTCTACTGTTCCAGATCCAACAAGTGCAGCTCCTTCCTCTTCTGCTCTTGATCTTCTCATTGCTTTGCGAAAAGATACTCGATCATGCACTTCTCATCCTATTGTTCAATCTGTTTAATATGATCATTTGTCTCCCTCCTTTCATTTCTGTTGTTGAATCTCATCCTTTCCAAATCTTTGTCAGATACATCGTCTTATCCAGATTGGAAAACAGATATGATTGAGAAGATGTCAGCTTTTGAGGAGAATGATACATGAGAGTTGGTTACTCTTCCCATTGGAAAAAAGGCAGTGGGATGTCGATGGATGTATACCGTGAAGATGAATCTCGATGGCTCTCTCGCCTTAAAGCTCGAATGTGGCCAAAGGCTATTCTCATGTTTATGGCACAGATTTCGAGGAGACATTCTCTCCGGTTGCTAAAGGAATTTGGGGATCGTGTATTCCGGCGGGTACTTTATTTGGTCATACCAACCTGGATAGGGTCGTCATGTCTTGACAATTTGGCCAGCTGCTTCATTCGCCTAGTGAGCTCGTATTTGCTGAGCTATATAATTATCGAGCGTAGCTTTTTAGATGATCTCCTCTTTGGCTGCTGAAAGAGCCGGAGGAGGGTTCGATATCTCCCCTCTGTCGTCTTCAATAATGATCGGAAGATCTTCAGCTGGAGGATCCGGCTGTAACATCATCCCTACCATATCTTGGAAGAGAAGCACTATTTGTTTTATGTTGGCAGCTTGTTCTGTTGCTTCTCTGTCCTTCTTTTCGAGAACTCTGTGGAGGAAGTCAGAATCGATTTCTTGTTCATGACGCTGCTCTGATGACGCCTCCGGACTTTCTTTTGGCCCGGTAAGTGCGGCCATTGCATTCAGCATCTCTTGAAACTTCTGCTGTTGCTGTTCCTGAGCTCTTGTGATGGATCGGATGAGTGGTCGGTGGCCCGTAGAAGCACGGATATCCTCTTTCCCGGATGCCATGTAGACGGTATGCACCACTATGCCCCCAGACTTAGGGCGTTTGGGCTCAGTGCCTTTGACATTTGTCGCAGGCATGGGGATTTTCTCCAGCCTTCTTCTCTTATGTGCGGTCGAAGTTGAGGGGGCCGTTGCAGTGGGCACCCAAGTAGCCATCGTCTTTTGTAGCTTAACAGGACAGTTTTCTTCCTGTCGGGCCTTTAGCTTCTTCTGCCGGCGGGGATAGCCTTGATCGACCACAGACTCTCGGAGTTGTCGTCAGATTTTGTAAACTTTAGAAGACAGTCGTTGAGGGGACTGTTCCGGCTTCATTTCTATGACGGTCTCCACCGGAGGCGGAGATCTTTTTAATACGGTGGTAGGCAAATTCCTGCGCACCTTGTTCAGTAGCTCAAACCTGTTCCCGGTTGGAACAGCAGCATTACTTTCCACCGCTGGAGCTGGTGGAGTTAGCCGAGAGGGGGAGTTGCCCCCGGCCTTCCTTACTCGGCGCCAGTGGCGACGTCGAGCGTGTCAAGCTGTTGGTGTTGGTTCAGCGATGGGGATGGATTTTTCTTGCCTCCTATCCAGATGAGGCGCCACTGGTGCCAGCCTCTTGAAGACTAACGTCTTTTGAGTTGTGGTATCCAATCTGTCAAAGACAGACCTTTGGACAGGGACGGGAGCCGAAATAGTCAGTCTTGTAAAGACCGACTCTTTGGCAGGAGAAGCCGCCTTGACGACTTCAGGAGCAGAGATGGCTATCTTCTTTGGAATGGCCACTTCAGGTGTCATGGGCTTCTTGGCGGGCCCATCAGAGTTCAGGCTCAGTCTGGCGAAGACCGAGGAGTTGGAGCTGGACGAACCGTTGAGAGGGGCCGTGGTAGTAGAAAGTCGATCGAAGACCGACTTCTTCGGAGCTTCCGGTGCTGGCATAGGAGCGCTGAAGCTCGTTGGCGGGAGCATGGTCCCAAAAAACAATCCTGTGGTGGCTTGGGTGACCTGTTCTACCGGCATCGTGAACAGGAAAGCCGCCTGGGGCCCGTAAGCTATGCCTCCAGTTGAGGCAGAACATGGGTTGCAGTTGCATGTGGAACACTTTGAGCAGGTGAACGCCATTGATCCTTTGCTTTCTGCACCAAGAAAAACGCCAAATCTTAGTACCACGAAACCCAAGGGCAACCATTAGCAAACTGCGATTGGTTCGTGAACACGACACACGAAGTGTGGAGTGGAAAGAGGAAAAGGTCTCACCGGGCGTGCCATAATCTGTTCCCCACCGAAAGATGCAGCGGAGACGCGACGTACGTCTTGCCTGAATTTCAGGGTAGATGCTAATTGGTGCTATCCGTCCACCTATCCGAAGATGCCAAGTTGATTTATGACACCGTGTATCGAAGGTTTAAATGGATGTGGCCGATGTAGCAGACTTCGTCAGATTCCCCCTCGTTTGAGGGGTTTTTGATTGTGGGGACGCTCTTCCCTGCAGGTGCAATCCCCTGCAATTAATTACGCTACCACATGGCGGTAACAACTTTCTCCTTCTCCAGATGGTCACTTCGTGTCGTGGGTGTTTGTTTTGTGTTCGGTTGCCCGTGGATTGTATACGGAGACTAAGTTATGTTGTCGCCCGTAGGGCGTGGACTAGTCCAAATCCGTATCTTTCTTAGATTTGGGTTTGGGGGTTTGGGTTTAAGGATACGTTAGCCTCATTTGAGACTAAGATCAACTTAAACGTTTGTTAAGGATACGTTAGTCTTATTTTAGACTAAGATTAACTTAACGGGATCGTTTAGATCCAACAAGAGAGCAATTGGGCTCTATTGTTTAGTTTAGTGACATTGCGGTCGATAATTAGTTTAAGGACATTACGGTCCATTGTTAGTTTTAAGACATTGCGGTCAAGGTTAAGGACATCATAGTCCATGAGTTTAAGGATCTCACAGTCCGGTGTTAGTTTTAAGATATCGCGGTAGAGGTTAAGGACATCATAGTCCGTGGATTTATGGACCCCACAGTCCGATATTAGTTTTAAGACATCACGGTCGAGGTTAAGGACATCATATTCCGTGGATTTTAAGGACTCCACAGTCCGATATTAGTTTTAAGACATCACGGTCGAGGTTAAGGACATCATAGTCCGTGGATTTAAGGACCTCACAGTCAGATGTTAGTTTTAAGACATCACGGTCGAGGTTAAAGACATCATAGTCCATGAGTTTAAGGACCCCACAGTCCGATATTAGTTTTAAGACATTACGGTCGAGGTTAAGGACATCATAGTCCATGGATTTAAAGACTCCACAGTCCGTTGTAATGTGTGGTTGTCGGGACCCGTCACCTCTCTGACGACGTTGAAGGATTATAACGACAGATATCAGAGGAGTAAAGCGATGTATTCTCGAACCGGGTGTAAATTGATTGGAAGAGCAGATGAGCTCAATTTAAATTGAGGACTTATGGCCAGAATTGGGTTAAGTCCAATTAAAAATGTTTAACATTTTATTTTTGTTCTGCCTATCAGGCCTTTATGTGGGCTCTGCCCTTTCAATAATGCTAAGCACTGGGCTTTGACATTTTTTGTCTTATATTGAATGCATAGCTTTTATCAGAACAAAGTATGTTCTGACAGCGCGCCACGTGGCGCACTAGGCGCTTTGCGCCAGTCAAAGAGCGCATTGCGCTTCTGTCGGTTAGCGTACACGAGGAGGACACGTGTTGCGCTTAGCGCTAAGTGCTAGTTTGTTAGCGCACTGCGCTTTTAATTTATGAGTGCGCTGCACTAGTTTATGGGTGTGCCAGTGAGTGACACGTGGTGCGCTTGGCGCTAAGCGCCAACCCAAGAGCGCAGTGCGCTGTTTTCAGGAGCGTAAAGCGCAGATCTTGACACGTGGCAAGTTATGGCGCTGAGAGCCAGTCCAAGAAGCGCAAGGGCGCAGTTCATGAGTGCAAGGCACCGTCTAATAGCGCAAAGCGCATTTTGATCAATTTTAAGATCAAAGAACAAATTTATGTTCCTCTTTAATGGAGGCTTTACCTCAAGATCCAAGAACAGAAGTTCTTGTTTTGATAAAAGGCTCTGCCTTTATAGATCAAAGATCTGTGAAGTAAAAATACTTCTTTTTATGATTAGATCTTGATCTTTTCTTTTTTAATTAGAGACCTTGGTCTTTTTTTATAGATCTAAGATCTTTTTAGAAGACGTTTCTTGTTTTTACGAGATGTTTTCATCTCTGTTTTTCAAGAACACAGTTCTTTTTTTACCTTGAATATGAAGAAAAATATTCTTTTCTTCTTTTCTTAAGAGCTTGCTCTTTTTTGCAGAGGGTTTTTCTGTCTCTCTTTTTCTGTCTCTCGAGACTTGAAGTCTAGGGGTCTTTATATAGGGCCAAATGATTTGTTAAATCAGTTTTAAGAGATCTTTCTCTGATTGATTTGGGAATGTTTCCCCACCATTGGATCTTTGATCCTAGGGCTTCTGTTTTACAGAAGGCAATCATCTTGTTTTTAACAAGATTGAGAAAATCTTTCCATAACAGAACTTATTCTGTCTTTTGGTAATTTTTATTTACCATTGGATCATTAATCCAACGGTGCTCTAGTTACAGAGCACAATCTTGTTATTTGGAAAGATTTTGAGGAATCTTTCCTTAACAGAATTTAGTTTCTGATTAATTAATGATTTATCATTATTATTAGATCTTTGATCTGACGGTTGGGGAGCTTTTAGGTTCCAACGCTGGCGCACCCGTGCTTTGCACGTGGTGCACTGCTCAGAGCGCAGAGCAACCGCGCTAGCGCACCTGCGTTCACTTGTATTTGACACGTGGCACGCAACGCAACTGCGCTAGCGCACTTGTGTTAGACATGTGGCGCGCAGCGCGCAGCACAACTGTGCTAGTGCACCTGTGTTTGACACGTGGCGCGCAGCGTAGAGCGCCGGATCTGAAGCGTTGTTTCAACTTTTTAAATTTTGAATTTTGAAACAGAGCTTTGCTCTGATGGGGTGCGCTGCCTAGGACGCAGCGCTCCAGGCGCTGGCGTGTCTGCTTTTGATACGTGGTGCGCAGCGCGCAGCGTACAGAATCTGAAACGTTGCTTCACAATGTTTTAACTGTTGGCTTGGAGGCATTTGTTACATTCTTTTCATGTGGAGTTTTTATTATTATTTTATTTTATTGTTATTATTGGGAGCGGGTTTTGAGCCAAAATTTTAGTGGGAACAGGTCCGTTGTAAGTTTAAGGACATCTCGGTCCATCGTTAGTTTAAGAACATCTCGGTCCAATATTAGTTTAAAGACATCACGGTTGAGGTTAAGGACATTATAGTCCGTGGGTTTAAGAACCCCACAGTCCAATGCTAGTTTAAAGATATCACGGTCGAGATTAAGGACATCATAGTCCGTGAGTTTAAAGACCTCACAGTCAAGGTTAAGGACATCATAGTTCATGGGTTTAAGGACCCCACAGTCCAATATTAGTTTAAAGACATCGCGGTCGAGGTTAAGGACATCATAGTCCGTGAGTTTAAGGACCTCACAGTCCAATATTAGTTTAAAGACATCACGGTCGAGATTAAGGGCATCATAGTCCGTGAGTTTAAGGACCCCACAGTCCAATGTTAGTTTAAAGGCATCACGGTCGAGGTTAAGGACATTATAGTCCATGAGTTTAAGGACCCTACAGTCCGTGAAATGTGTGGTTGTCGGGACCCGTCACCTCTCTGAAGACGTTGAAGGATTACAACGACAAATATCAAAGGAGTGAAGAGATGTACCTTCGAACCAAAGTGGATTAAGTGATTTGTAGCCCAATTTCGAACTAAGATCAATTAATTATATTATGAGCACATTGGCTCAGTTGAGTCTGAATTGAGAACTTATGGCCAATTTGGGCTAAGTCCAATTAAGTTTGAAATATTGGCCCTTTGTTGGACCATTAGACATTTGTTTGGTTTCAGCCCACATTATTTAGCAATGCTAAACAAGAGTTTGAGGGCTTTGGTATGAACATTATAGCTCTGAATTTTACTCAGTTTTGAGATTCAGTTGAAGGGGAGATTTTTACCTCTGGAAAATTAGCCAATTTGGCTAAAAGTAGTGTTAAACACTAGAGAACCACAGTGTTAAACACTGGAGATAATACTCTCAAATTAGTGTTAAACACTAAAAGACAATCAATGTTAAACACTGGAAATATAATCCTCAATTTAGTGTTAAACACTAGAAAATGACAGTGTTAAATACTGGAAATGAAGTTGTCAAATTAGTGTTACACACTAGAAAACAACAATGTTAAACATTGGAAACAAGTCCTTTAAATTAGTGTTTAAGCACTAAATAGGAATGAGGTCACGTGGGGCTACGTGAGGGCACCCAGAGGTGGGACCAGATCCCTTTTACTTTTGCTTTGCGAATAAGTGTTAAACACTTTTTTATATTTTTATTTTGAGCATCACGTGTCGACACGTGATGGAGATTCATGCACTAATTATTAAAGCACTTGCTAAGGGGTCACGTGGGGACACGTGAGAGCGCTCAAAGGTTATATTTCCTTTGCTTTTTCTTTCTGTGTTTTGGAGGTCACGTGGAAACACTTGAGGCATTGCCTTTGGGCCGATTCCTTCTTATTTTTGTGGACCTTTTCAGGGGTCACGTGGGAACAAGTGACCTTTGTTTTCTGCATGCATGAAGATCTTTTAATTCTCTTGATCTTTAAGAATTAAATTCTCTGTAGGGTTAAACCCTGATTATGATTTTGGAGGAATTAAATTCCTATTGTTAAAGAATTAAATTCTTATGTAGGGTTAAACCCTAATTTCTTTTAGAGGAATTAAATTCCCATATATGTAAAGGAATTAAATTTTTATGTAGAGTGAAACTCTAATTTCATTTTAGGAGGAATTAAATTCCTGTGAATTTGAGAGAATTAAATTCTCAATTAGGGTTAAATCCTAGTTCTGTCCATTTTGAAGGAATTAAATTCCTATAATTTTAGGAGAATTAAATTCTCATATAGGGTTAAACCCTAATTTCATCTTGGAGGAATTAAATTCGTATAAATTTGGGAGAATTAAATTTTCTGAACTCAATCCTCCCTCTAAGTCTTGGATCTGCATGGCAAAATCTCAACCCGATGAGAATTAAATTCTCAACCTATGGGGAGATTTGCTTCTGCAGATCTTCAACTAGAGGAGGAACTAAGTTCTTTTTGCAGAAGAGTTAAACTCTTAGATTTTAAGAATTAAATTCTCTTTTTGAAGTTTTGATCCCCTTGCTTTTCTCACCTAGGGTTTTCTTTATTGAGAATTAAATTCTTCTTTCTTTTCTCTCTGCTATTTGCCTTTAGGAATTTTCAAGATCCCAAAATTCTATATATTTCTCCTCTTCTTGGCTCCTATTTATAGGAGAAGGAAAGAATCAATTTGTTTTAGTAAATCTTTCATTGAAAGATTTTGTTTGTTTTTATAATTAATATAATCCTTTAGATCATTCAGTGAATTTTATTCACCATTGGATTTTCAATCCAAAAATATTCTGTTTGTTATTTTCGGGGAGATTTAGGGAAATCTTTCCTTATTTAAGATTTTTCCATAAATTGGTAATTTTTAATCACCCTTGGATTTTTAATCCAACGGTTCCCCATAACCCTTTTCCATTTGGAAAGATTTAGAAACTTTTAGAATTTAATTCAATTAAACTGTAAGGCTTTCAAAGCCTGTCACGTGCTGGCACATGACCCTTGGTCACGTGTGAGCACGTGACCCCCAATTGAGTCTTATTCTCAGCCGCTTATTTATGCTTCAGCTTTCACTATCACGTGTCAACACGTGACCATTGGTCATGCGTGAGCACGTGATATCTCATTGAGGTAATTCCTGATTTTTAATCAGGATACCCCCACAGCGTTGCTCTCACGTGTCTGCACGTGAGTGCAACGCTGTCACTTTTGTGACCGTTGGATCTATCTAAGGAATAGGGGAGATGAAACGTTTCCATCACATCCTATAAATGCAGGGGTCTCTTCAGAAGCGCCTCCACTCTTTACTCATCTTCTTCCTTGTTATCTTTTCCCTTTGAGAATTTAATTCTCCTTTCTAGTGCTTAGTTCTCTGCTTCAAAAATTTTCCAGAGTTTAACTCTGTTGAAAGATTCCCTTTCCTCAGGTAATAATCTTGAACGAATGAAGAACTTTTGCAGAAATCTCTATTGGATTTTAAATCCAGAACAAGTGTTTTTCCCTTTAATCATGAACCTATCTTTTTGAAGCTCTTAAAAAAAACAGAAAATCATTTAATCCTCAAATAATAGATCTCTTAGGGTTTCTCTGATCTTCAGGGGTCAATGGTGGTGTTTGTCTTTTCCATGGAATTTAATTCCATCACAAAAAGCTTTAGCTCTGAAAAATGTCTCTGGGAATTTAATTCCCCCTTTTTTTTAAAAAAGGAATTTAATTCCTATGAAGAACTCAGTTCTTCCCAGAGATCTCCTTGGGGTTTTCTTGCCCTGAGTTGTCTTTTTGCAACCAAGAAGAAGAAGTTTGCAGTGTCTCTTTCTTGGAATTTAATTCCCTTGATTCTGTTTGATTTGTCACAGAGTCCAAGATGGATTTCTCTTAGGGGAATGTGTAGGGTCACTTGAAATCCACTGTTTATTTAATGAGAATTTTCTTTTTGTCTCATTATAATTGCATTGCCTCATCATTAGCCAGCCGCCATCTTGATTTTGTGGGACCCGTGTGATTTGTAACCAATGGTCCCATAAAATGAGTCCCCTATTGCTTTCTTTTACTGTCTTTTTATATATATATATATTTATAAATATATATACTGTTGGCTTTGCTTTAACAGTTTCCCCTTATTTCATTTCAGGTACAATGACGTCTGTTCTGTATTTCTCTTTCACTCGCTCGGAAGCCGCTTTTCCCCAGTCGCCATCTGAAAAGGAGGTGATGGCGATGATTAGGGCTCACGACCCGAACCGTACCAACTTACTTCTGTGGGGGACCTGGTATGGTCACATTATCCGGGGTCGCCGGAGTTTCCTTTGTGAAGTACCGAGGGAGCCTACCTATCCGTTCCTGCCGATGGATCCTCCAAGGACAGTCTTTGCCGTGGAGATGCCGAATTGGACCCCGATAGGACAGCTTGAGCCTTCGACGACTGGCATCCCAAACCATGCGATCCCGGCCATAAATATTTTGGGACGCCGCATTTGCCAGGGCGAGGCCCAACCATGTGGGCAGATCTACAAAATAGGGCTCACCTCTATGTAAGTCCACGTTGCTCACCCCGGTTCTTACGGGGAGGCGGAAACGGCGAAAAACAATAATTTGGCACAAGGCAACATGGACTCAAAAGCAAGGATCTTGGCTAAACTAGAAACTAGCAAACAACTAGAGGCTTTAACTACTATGCTGTAGAAAATATACCTCACGGAACCGGTCCTTCGGGTCTTCTCTCCGCTATCCGGCTCGTCCATCCACGCTCCAAGGGTCGATCCGGATCTTGGTCACCTCCGTGGCCTTCTTGAGTCGAAGACGATCCACCCGAGAGTTGTACACTAAGCTCCACCTCAAGCCGAGGCAACTAAGGCAACGAGATCGCTAATCTAGATGCTCTAGGTTGTGTAGAAGAGAAAGATGGACGTGTTTGTCTATGTGGATTCTTTTTCTCTCAACACATGAGATCAAAAGAATTATCAAGAGGAGGAAGATGAAGGAGAAACTTTAGCAACCATGGAGCTTTTCTTTTCTTCTCACTTCAAGAGAGAGAATGTGAAGAGAATAATGAAAAGATTAACTAAAGCAAATGAACCATGGTTGCAATAATACACCCAAAACCATCATTACTAATCCTATCATGATAAAGTTGATGGCACAAATGACTTGACCATTTTCATAACTCAAGAATTAAAAAGAAAATCAAAGAAGAGTGTAGACCTCTCTTGAAGGTCAATGGTCAACACGGTCAACGGGTCAACAAAATCAAGAGAGGTCTAAGTGGTCAAATGGTCAATGCAATTAGCCATCACAAATCTATCACTAAAAGGATTAGTAAACAATGTCTCCGGCTCATAATGGTTTTGACCAAACGAATTGTCAAAACCCTAATGAGCCTGCCACATTACGGTTTTGGCCGAACCAACTGCCAAAACCCTAATGGGGCACCTCCACCTTCATCACTCCTCAAAACTGTGCATACACACCCGCATCCGCATTCCATAGAATGCGAATGCACAGAAGACAAAACAAATCCATCTGTGCAATACTAGGATCTGGCTTAAACCAAAGCCCACTAGTATTGCCTGCCCGAACAGCATACGTACACAAGTGCACGTAAGTGATCGTAGCCCTGCCGTAAAACCATACGGCCTCTACACGTTTCGCTCAGTGCAGGGAAACTCTCTGTGTGGGACTCTAAAGACTCGACACTACGCTGGCAGTGGGTTTAACTACAGACCGCAATCGGTACTAGCTGTACGTAACGGTCCCCAGGTAGATGTCGATAAGAAGACCGATGAGGTAAACCTATCCGAACTCCTACTGAGCCTGTATGTGACAATCTCCATACAGTCCGGTCTGTTCGTTTGATACATCGCATGGCGGGCCTAGGGGGCGGTGAACGTCAGTCCCCTAATAGCGGTGCAAGTCGTGTCGGAGTGTAGCCCAGAACACCCTGAGATAACACTGGAAACCTACCAGTATATCTCGCTTGCCCTGGCCAGGGACTACTCGCGTAATGGCTCTCCTAGACACAACGCGATGTCAACCCCCAATACCGGGAGAGACGAATCCTGTCTAACCGTCACTGCCTCCAAATGCTTCGAGACTGCACCCAACTACTACCTGTTTGCACGACTCCTTTGAGCCATGGTAGGGTAGTAATCTAAGTACAGTGGGAACACACACGAGGCGAAGTGACAGTGTCAAGTCAGCGGACTAAGCTGTACTCATGTCACCTGGGAACTGATAACTGACGATAGGTATAATACTAACCAACAGTCCCCGACGAGTCCTGTCCAGTGTACTCGTAACCTAACGAGCACCCGCATACTATCTCCAGTACGACGTACTGATGGCTGTGGGACAGACCATCTCCCCTGCTGGGATGAGAAGCGCATACGCTAGTCTACTCCGGAGTATCGATGCCCTGTCTCGACAGTCCAACGACTAGGGACCTGTATAAGGATATGCTTATAGATTACCCAGCCCCCACAAGTGTGACTGCCATCACAACGCTGGTAATCAAGCAAAGATCCTAAGGGCTCCACTAATATGTATATAAGCGATATGCTAAAAGAAACACATGCACATATTGAAGCAGAGACAAACCAAGTAGCATACTACCATTTTGAGCAAGACTGTCAATACAACTGTGAATATCCCAAGCTTCCATTAAGTAATATACAAGCTAGTATGATACAGTAATGACCTCTAGGGCATATACACTAACAATCTCCCACTTGCACTAAGGCCATGTACTGGCGTATCAAAGACCTATCATCTCGATCAGCCACTCGAACTGAGTCTGGGGTAGGGCCTCCGTGAGTGGATCTACAGTGTTATTCTCCGAATTTACTCTCTTCACCTCGATCTCTCGGCGATCTACGATCTCCCTGATCAGGTGGTACCGCCTCAAAATGTGCCTGGACTTCTGATGGGACCTGGGTTCCTTCGCTAAAGTTATAACTCCGTTGTTGTCGCAATACAGCGGTATTGGATCAACAATGGTAGGAACCACCTGAAGCTCCATGAGGAACTTCTTCATCCAGACAGCTTCCTTTGCAGCATCGCAAGCAGCTATGTACTCCACTTCCATAGTTGAGTCAGCAACGGTCTCCTGCTTGGAACTCTTCCAGCAAACCGCCCCTCCATTGAGGGTAAAGACATAACCCGACATGGACTTGGAGTCATCCTTGTCACTCTGGAAGCTGGAGTCAGCAAAGGCCTCGATCTGGAGGTCTTTTCCGCCATACACCAAGAACATCTCCTTAGTCCTTCTCAGGTACTTGAGAATGTTCTTTACCGCTATCCAGTGTTTCTCCCCTGGGTCCGACTAATACCGTCTTACAACGCTCAATGCGTATACTACATCTGGTCTGGTACATAACATCGCATACATTATAGAGCCTACCGCAGAAGCGTGGGTATAATAGACATGCGATCCCTTTCCAAATCAGTCTTGGGAGACATCTCTTTGGAGAGGGTGATTCCGTGACAAGCCGGTAGATTATCGCGCTTTGAATCTTCCATACTGAATCTTTTCAGTATGGTGTCGATGTACCTGGACTGTGAAAGTCCCAACATCCTCTTAGATCTATCACGATAGATCTGGATCCCCAGAATGTAGTTGGTATCGCCCAGGTCCTTCATGGAGAACCTCTGCGATAAGAATCCTTTGACTGACTGTAACATAGGAATATCATTTCCTATTAGGAGAATGTCATCCACGTACAAGACGAGGAATACCACAGTTCTCCATACAATCTTACTGTAAATGCATGGTTCATCTGGGTTTTTGATAAAGTCGAATTCTTTGACAGTATCATCGAAGCAAATGTTCTAACTCCGCGATGCCTGCTTCAATCCATAGATGGACTTTAGCAACCTGCACACTTTATCGCTGCTCCCACTTTGAATGAATCCCTCTGGCTGATCTATATAGACGCACTTTTCTAAATTTCCATTTAGGAAAGCCGTCTTTACGTCCATCTGCCAGATTTCATAATCGTGGAAAGCAGCAATGGCAAGAAGGATCCGAATGGATTTTAGCATAGCCACTGGAGAAAAAGTCTCGTCATAGTCCAAACCAGGTCTTTGACGAAAACCCTTTACAACAAGTCTAGCTTTATAGGTTTCAACCTGCCCATCTACACCAATCTTCTTTCTGAAGATCCATTTGCATCCTACGGGTTTTACCTCTTCTGGAGCAAAGTCCAAAGTCCAAACTTTGTTGGTGTACATAGACTCCATCTCGGTCCGCATTGCATCCAGCCATTTTACCGAGTCACCACTCTGAATGGCTTGCTGGAAGCTACTCAGCTCACCATAATCCATGGTGCAATCCTCTCTATCCCTGTCTATGAGAAAACCGTAGTATCTCTCGGACGGATGAGACTGCCTACTACTCCTGCGGAGTGGCGTAGGAATGTCCTGTTCTTTCGAACCTTCTGGTTCTACTAAGCTTTCAGTAATAGCTCGTGGTTCTGGAATTTCTTCCAGTTCTATTGCGCTCCCACTTATCTGATTTTCCAAAAACTCAGTTTCCAAGAAGCGGGCATGACGAGAAACAAAAACCTTTTGTTCCTCTGCGTAATAGAAAAGATACCCTTTGGAGTTCTTTGGGTATCCCACAAACTTACACTGTACTGAACGTGCCTCGAGCTTGTCCGCATGCTGCTTTTTTACAAAAGCTGGACATCCCCCTGTCTTAAAGTGTTTAAGACTGGGTTTCTTCCCATTCCATATCTGATATGGTATGGTAGGCACTGACTTAGTAGGAACTTGGTTCAAAAGATATGCAGCTGTTTCTAGTGCATAACTCCAGAAGGATCGCGGCAACTCAGCCTTACTCATCATGGAACGAACCATATCCAATAGGGTTCGATTCCGCCTTTCAGATACACCGTTGTGTTGTGGTGTGTATGGAGGAGTAAGCTGAGAGAGAATTCCATTCTCTTTTAGGAAGTCCAGAAACTCGGCACTTAAGTATTCACCACCTCGATCAGATCTTAGTTTTTTGATACTTTTGCCTGTTTATTTTTCAACTTCATTCTTGTACTCCCGAAATTTCTTAAAGGCCTCGGATTTGTGCTTCATCAAGAAGACATGCCCATACCTAGAGAAATCATCTGTGAAAGTAATGAAGTATGAATAACCACTTCGCGCATGTGTAGACATTGGACCACACACATCACTGTGTATGAGTCCCAAGAGCTCGCTCGCTCTTTCTCTGTGTCCAGTGAATGGAGTCTTTGTCATCTTTCCCATGAGACAAGATTCACAACTGGCATAAGACTGGTACTCGAACGGATCCAAGTATCCTTCTTTATGTAACTTAGTCAACCGCGTCTCATTAATGTGACCCGGTCTACAATGCCATAAGAAAGCCTGATTTAACTCCGGAGACTTTCTTTTAGGTGTGTTCTGGACACAGAAGACCTGATCTTGATTCAAAACGTATATACCGTTTTTCAATGTACCCGACCCAATTAGAACTTGATTTAGGTGGATATTTACTACATCGCTTACAAAAGTAAAATCATATCCTTCCTTAGAAAGTAAGGATATAGATATGATATTACAAGTCGCACCTGGTACATAAAAACAGTCACGCAGAATCAATATCTGCCCAGTTGTCAGTCCTAGATGATACTCCCCTACGGATTTAGCATACATGCTCATTCCGTTAGCAACCCTGAGAGTCATATCACCTTTCCTGATAACCCTACGGTTTCTCAGAGCCTGTAACGAATTACAGATATGAGATCCTGATCCGGTATCCAATACCCAGGAAGTAGGGTTAATTGACATACAGTTCTCAATTACAAACACACCCGAAGCCGAAACCACAACATGCTTCGAATTCTGGCTACTGGCTTTGCAAGCCCTGCAATCCTTTTGCCCATGTTCATTCCCGTAACAATAGGAACGTCCTGCTTTTACTACGTCCAGCCCCGAAACTTCTGCCCTTCCCTTTCTTTCTACTTCCCTGGTTTCCTTCAGGGTAGTAGGTAGAGACAGTCGAACTAAGTCAGCATTTGACCCGTTCTTCAACGTGGTCTTTAGGTTCGTGAGCTCAAAAGAGCTGGTCTCTGTAAGGACGTTGCCCCCTATAGATGACCCGATAGCCAACCTCGCTGGAAGCAATTCGTTCGAGGTCTCATATCTTGCGATACGAGATTGCTCTCCATATAAATCTTTGTTATGGAGGAAGATAGAAACTGATCCATCTTCTCGTGCTGTCTCTGGTATGCACCATCATCTGAGGCTAACACGAGGCACTTGGCTTTCGCACAGTCTTTTTCCGATGTCCTATGGCTATGAATATCCGTGACAGGGGAAGCTGGACCTGAGACGGCAGGGGTTGGATTAGTTAAGGGCTGTCCCAGCTTGTCATGGGTAATGGACATCTGGACAGACCTTTGCCAGTCATAACAGTCAGATTCAGTCATTTTATTATCTAGATGTAACCTAGATGCGGTCACTGGGTCGCTGCAATTAAGAGAGAGAGAAGAAAACACTTAGCATGATGCTCTTGCAAGTTTAGATTGGTTTTTAATTTATCTAAACAGGATGGCTCCCACTGTCTCTCGAATCCCTCCTCAAACCATAAAGGAAGAATTAGCCGGGATCAATCTCACCGTACAATACTTGCTTAACCGTTCAGCCAGGCCAGTGTCGGTACTTCGAGGGAGGTTTTCCAACGCTTTCGCGAAGTTCCTTAATTAAGTAACATCTTTTCCCTGTGGGCGTAGCCCCGCTAACACCTTTCTAGACACCTACTAGGTTTATAGCATTGATCGTTAAGTGAGAAAGTTCCCGAGGAGTAGCATATACTCACAGTAGGATCGGGATCCAAATATCATCGCGTGACGAAACTGAAGGAATCCTACCAGAATCATCACACTCCAAATGGTATGCAGCGCTAGCAAGTTTTAGTACTTTTGAAACTCCCGATGTGGATTTTTGCCCCATGCTCTTATGACCTTGACCAAGGCCAACAAATCATAAGTCACATGTCAAGTTCTACCCGTCGTTGTCCAGGTTGATTTGAACCCACCCGTATATACCCTTGACTATGGCCAACAAAGCAATACGACTGTCCCAAACCAACGCATTCTATCTATGCAACATATGAAATCCCACCAGCTACCAAACACTGTGCCTTGACTAAGGCCAACAAACACAGCTTGAATACTGTTGAATATTCATATGAAACGACGGAGGGCTACGGATGGTTTTGGCGAAACCGTGAACGTAGTGAACTTGATATAATCGATGGAACGAGATAGCTTTTAAAAGGAGTGGTTCAAGCTCCGCGTTTAAAAAGCTGGTTTTTGAAAAGAACCGAGTGGTTTTGAAAGTGTTCCAACGACTTTTACTTGGTTTATTTTCTTGCATTAATTCCAATGCGTCCCATCATTTAATCCTACCATTGCAGAAAACAACCAAAATATGGTGTACGCTTATGCCATCCGCATTCGCCACGGGGCCCCGTCATCACCCGTTAGGTTACTTAACTAACGACAGAGCGGGGGCTGGACTAGCGCGGATGCAAAACATAAGCAACACCTAAATAGATATCATATATAGATATATAGCAATGATAGCCATTCCAGATCACAGATGAACACTTTGGATATACTAGGAATCCACGATTCGTTCGAGCCTGCAACGAAAAGCGGATTACACGGTCGCGATGAATAGCCAATACCCCACCCAAGACCCCTACGGGTGCGGCAAACTACCCGCCAAGTATCCGAAGTGAAGCAACCTCCCTCAACCCGTGAGTAGGCCACTCGGCACTTCGAGATACCCGGTAGTTTGTGCACCCCACCTTGGGTCTACCTTAGGAGCAAAAACAGTAAAAAGAAATTATACAATGACAGCTACAACCCCGACCCGGTTGTGCGGCCATACAAATAATATTACATCAATTTACAAATTTTACAATGAATGAAAGAAAAAGAAACTCTCATCTCACATCCATTCCCGCCTATTCATCCGCGACAATCCAACGAGTTCATATACACAAACCAACAAGCATTACAGATCACTGATATGTATAACCCCCACTAATCGACGTATAGCGATTAGCGGACGTTCAATACATATATCACATCACAGATAATATCCATTAGCCAAAGTCTACGGAATATCGATCAAAATACGGATTTTTAACTACCCCAAAAGTCAATTTGCTCTCTGGAAAATCTGGGTAGAAAAAACATGTCTTAAAAATCCCAAAACAGCCAAACTAAAACACTGCACGAAACCCGATCCACTGTCGAGTTAAATCGGCCGCGGAACCGCGGCAATAAGCATATCATTACCGCGGAACCGCGGCGGTTTAATCGAATCACTGGATCGTTTTTCTGCAGTGTTTTTACAAAACCCTGAGACGATTTTTCATATATTTTAAATCACTTTTTGAGCAGTATAAAAATCGACAGAAACTTGAGGTTTTGCGGACGTGTTTTACGACTTTTTTCCTATTGATATTCTAAACACTTTGCTAACTTACTAGTTTATGTTTAGCTAGGCTCTGATACCACTGTAAGTCCACGTTGCTTACACCGGTTCTTACGGGGAGGCGGAAACGGCGAAAAACAATAATTTGGCACAAGGCAACATGAACTCAAAAGCAAGGATCTTGGCTAAACTAGAAACTAGCAAACAAGTAGAGGATTTAACTACTATGCTGTAGAAAATATACCTCACGGAACCGGTCCTTCGGGTCTTCTCTCCGCTCTCCGGCTCGTCCATCCACGCTCCGAGGGTCGATCCGGATCTTGGTCACCTCCGCGGCCTTCTTGAGTCGAAGACGATCCACCCGAGAGTTGTACACTAAGCTCCACCTCAAGCCGAGGCAACTAGGGCAACGAGATCGCTAATCTAGATGCTCTAGGTTGTGTAGAAGAGAAAGATGGAAGTATTTGTCTATGTGGATTCTTTTTCTCTCAACACATGAGATCAAAAGAATTATCAAGAGGAGGAAGATGAAGGAGAAACTTTAGCAACCATGGAGCTTTTCTTTTCTTCTCACTTCAAGAGAGAGAATGAGAAGAGAATAATGAAAAGATTAACTAAAGCAAATGAACCATGGTTGCAATAATACACCCAAAACCATCATTACTAATCCTATCATGATAAAGTTAATGGCACAAATGACTTGACCATTTTCATAACTCAAGAATTAAAAAGAAAATCAAAGAAGAGTGTAGACCTCTCTTGAAGGTCAATGGTCAACACGGTCAACGGGGCAACAGAGTCAAGAGAGGTCTAAGTGGTCAAATGGTCAATGCAATTAGTCATCACAAATCTATCACTAAAAGGATTAGTAAACAATGTCTCCGGCTCATAATGGTTTTGACCAAACGAATTGTCAAAACCCTAATGAGCCTGCCACATTACGGTTTTGGCCGAACCAACTGCCAAAACCCTAATGGGGCACCTCCTCCTTCATCACTCCTCAAAACTGTGCATACACACCCGCATCCACATTCCGAAGAATGCGAATACACAGAAGACAAAACAAATCCATCTGTGCAATACTAGGATCTGGCTTAAACCAAAGCCCACTAGTATTGCCTGCCCGAACAACATGTAAGCTCGCGGGGGCGCCCCGGCAGTCGATCCGACGCCGGAAACGCGGAAAACCAAAAACTTTGCGAACTTTGCAAAACGGCACCACCGCGGACCTTTTACCCGGATCGGGCCATTAACCTAGCTAGCTAGCAAACAAGAAAAGAGTAGAGAAGTATACCAAGCGATCCGTGTCCTTCGGTCTTCGTCTCCACTCCGATCTCGCGCGGAATCTCCGTCACCTCCTCGCTCGTCGGAAAGGGCACCACGTAGCCGGAATCTTTTACGGGCTCCCGCCTCTTGACCGAGACAACTCGGGCGCGAAGTTGGCTAGCCGACGCGTCCAAGACTTGCTATAGAATAGTGTAGAAGCTTGTCTCTTTGGGGTTTATGAGGTTGCCATGTTGGAGGAATTTTACATAGGAATTTTCCATGGATGCTTGCAAGAAAAATCAATGGAGCATGCAAGAAATGAGCTCGGCCAGAAAATCTCAAGTGCTCACTGGAAAGAAAGAATGAAGCATGCTCTCTCTCTCCATGAATGTGTGAAGGTTGCATAAATTAATACAAAGGAAAAGGCATCTTTTCTTTCACTGGAAATCAAGTAAGAAGTGAGCATAAAATTAATCCATGCAAAGGAAATATCCACCACAAAAATAAACATTACCCTGCACACTAATTCCTCCACAGTGGCCGGCCCAATCAAAAGTCCAAGTGGAAAAAGAATGGAATAAATCCATACAAAACAATAATCTAAAAACAAAATGGTCACAACCATATTCCATTTCAATCCACTCACTAAACATCACAATAAATGCAATGGATAGACAAGAAAAGCATCTCATGATTATGAAGCCACACTTATGCAAAGAAACCCCTCACAAAATGTTAATTGCAAACTTGCAATTAACACCCTCCAACGAAAAGTCCGACCGGGAAGGAAAAAGAGAAAACCGGCCGGAACGGAATGCAAACTGGCAACTTCAGAAAACCGATCCCGTAATAAATTACAGGAAAACCCCGCTACTGCAAATACATGCCCGCATTTGTATTCCCACTGAACACAAATGCAAAGAGACAAAACTACACTATCTAAAACTAGAATCCGGCTTAAGCTAAAGCCGGCTAGTAAAAACCGTCCGATCACGATCCGTGCAATACCGCACGTATCTGATTGAACCCTGCCATATCTCCATACGGCCTCTACAGCGTTTCGCCCGAAACTTGAGTAACTGTCTGTGTGGTGGACTCTAAAGACTCGTCAAAACTATGGCTGTGGATTTAACCACTAGCACGTCAGAGGTATAAGCCAATACGTGACGGGCCACCAGGTATTGACCATAAGGGACGTCGATGAGCGAACTCATCCTGACACCCTACTGAGCCTGTCAGTGACAATATCCGTACAGTCCGGTCCGTTCGTCTATGAGTATCGCATGGCGGGCCTAGGGGGTTGGTAAAAGTCAGACCCCCAAAAGCGGTACAAGTCGTGTCGGAGTGTAGCCCAGAACACCCTGAGATACTACTGGAATACCTACCAGCAAATCTCCTGCCTTGGCCAAGGACTTTTCATGTTCTGGCTCTCCTAGACACAGCACGACCTCACCCCCAATACCGGGAGAGACGAACCCCTGCAGATCCGCTCACTGCCTCCATGTGGCTCGGGACTGTACCCAACTAAAACCTGTTTGCACGACTCCTTTGAGCCGTGGTAGGGTAGTAATCAAAGTACAGTGGGAACTCACACGAGACAAATGACGATCCCAGGTCGATGAACTAACCTGTACACATGTCACCTGGGAACTGCTATCTGACGTCTGGTATATCCCAACTAGCAGGTTCCCGGCGAGTCCTGTCCGGTGTACTCATAACCCAATGAGCACCTGTATACATCTTAGGTGAACCAACTGACACCAGTGGCTTGTGAGACCGGCCACCGCCCCTCGTCGGGGTCTCGACTGTATACACTAGTCTACTCTGGAGAAACGATGCCCTGTCTCGAATCTCCCACGACTAGGGACCTTTTAAGGATGTGCTTGTAGACCCCAGCTCCCACTTATATGATCGCCCTCATACTGCTGGAAGTCAAGCAAGAATCCTAGGGGCTTTATCAATGTGTAATAGCGACTCGTAAGGTCACCTAAAGCAGTACACGATGATAAAGATAAACCAGATAGCATACTATCATCTCGAGTAAGACTGTCCTACCGGGATAGGTCCTCCCCTCAATCATTGCAATCACGTGCTTGTGACCCAATAATTGACTCTGAGGGCACTATCTCCAACAATCTCCCACTTGCACTCAAGGCTAATTATTGCGATGTCGCATACTCACAGCCCGTGTGATACCGAACACCCAACTCCTCTACTAGTCAGTCTCACAAAGCTCGTTTGCGAAACTATTGCGTTCGAGGAATAGCCTCAGTGAGTGGATCCGCTTTGATGTTTCTTTCTATGTCTCTCTATATCTCAAGTTCGCAGAGAAAGCTATCTCCCGTAATGAGCAATACCTGTCTTAGAATGTCTGGATGTCTGATGGGACCCAGCTCATAAATGAACTCCAAATCCAAACTTCTTAGACTGTATCGTCAACTGAACTTAATCAGTATCCTGCGCCATGCCTTCCCTCAGTATCCACCTGGACCACCAGTCCAAAATATTGCCCCTCGTCAGAGGGAAAACTATAACTCTGACAGCCACTCTGCCATCCAGGTCACCTTGGAAGCCTGGAATGATAACTGTCTCCCAAAGAAGACTGCCGTTATCATATCCCTAGAACATTCACTTATGTTCTAAAACTGCTTCCGACTGTTTCTCCAGGATTGGATCAATATCAACTTATTGCACCTACTGCAAGAACAACATCTGGTGTGGTACTTGACATCTCATGATTGACTCAATTGCCTAAGCAAGTGATCTGTCAATCATGCGTGTCCCTCTCCCCTTTAGTCTGTAAGACACCTTTAGAGAGGGTGACTCCATTACCTGCAGGTATACTACCGTGCCAGGAGTCGTCTATTCTAAATACTCATAGAATGCGGTCAAAGTACCCAGATTGGGAAACCACCCAAATCTAGATCTAAAACCATAGATCTAGTAACCAGAATGTCTGATATAATATCCAAGTCCTTTGTGGAGAAACCACTGTGTGACGACCAAAAGTATAACCGATCGTAGTATAGGAATATCACTTCCTACTCTGTGTATGTCATCAAATACCAGGACATCACACCCTACTACCTTCTTAACAGATCCATCCCCTATTCTGATGAAGTCAAACCTATGACTGTCACATCAGAAATAGATGATCTATCTCCGCTATATCTGCTTTAGTCTATAAACAGACTTAAGCCACATGTCCACCAATGCTTCCGCTGCTCCCACTGACTATGACAACCCTCTGGCAGAGTCATATACACGTACACTTCTAAAGCCAGTTTAGAACGACGCTATACTCATCCTCCTGCCGGGTCTCACAGTCTGGAACAACAGCAATGGCAAGTGTGGGTAAACAAGAACCTCCCTGCTACCGTCCTTGAGTATACCGAAGTACCTCTCGAGTGCCTGAGGTTACCCACCGTATCTGCGGAGTGGCCAATGGAATGTCAAACCAGATTGAATCTTTAGGTTCTTATCAAATCTTCAATAATCGTTTGCGGTTCTGGAATCACTTCCAGTTCTACCATACTCCCACTACTGTTTTCTGAAAAAGTCCATTTTTATTAAAACTGTGGCGAGTCAAGAACAATATCACTATTGATCTTCCAGATGGTAGAAAATCAACCCTCGTCATAGCCCGGGTCAACCCACAAACAGCCATTACAGAAACGTGCCTTGAGTTATCCGGATTCTGGTTTTAAGCATAAGCCGGACAACTCCCCGTACCTTAACAATGTCAAGATATGAACTGTTCTATATCCAAGAAACAGAGGCACTGATTTAATTGAACCAGATTCAAATCATGCAGCTGTCTCCAGTGCATGTCAAGTAGATGGAGGAGAGGCCGATCAGCGTTACTCAACTTAGGAGTACTTCCAATTATGAGTAACCTGAAAGAGAAGCTAGTTCTCTTAACCATTACTATCAACTGAATACCATTCACAAGTATCTACATCTTCGATTACCTTGAAGAATCCCGATACTTGCAATATCTGGTTCTCTACTTTATCCTTATACCTATAACTCCTCAAAACTTAGACCCTGTGTTTCTACGAAACACATGTCTAAGAACTAGAGAAGTCATAAGTAAATAGAATATAGTACGAGGACCAACCCCTCTGTCCCAATGGACACTGGACAATATACAATACTCTGTATAAGTCCCCTGAGTCTGGTGACTCATTCACTGTGTGTCGTAGGTTGAAAACTGTACTTTTGGTTAAGAAGAATTACACCGTTGTTCAATGCTCCTTACCTAACCATCCACTGGTATAGGTAAATGTCATAGACATAATTTCAAAAAGATATGTCTCACTCTATAAAAATAGACGTACAGATATATCAATTTGAAATTGGTGCATAACAACGGATATTCAAAACCAAATATTTGCCGACCGGCAAACAACCCAGGTGGCTTCCTCAAATATCACCAATTACAACGAATCCCGATATTATGAGGAGGGTCACCTAATTCCCAATAACTTACTCCCACTCATCGTCTGTAAAACCATACAGATGTGAGAATCCAACCTGGTAAATACATACCCTGGAGTAAGTGTCTAATCGGGAAATCAGTTTTCTTTTAACAGTACACAGTGAAACTGAAACATTGAAATGTTTCAATGGGGTATGCTGGTATTCCTAGTAATGCCTCTTCCATTATCCAGATTCACAACTATAACTGTATAATTCTTTGCCATCTTTCTAAATCCCTTTACATGTCTTTAGTCATTACCTTCTGTACACCCCTTTAGGCCAAATGGTTTTCTTCCTTCCCTACCGTTCGGCACCAGCCTATGGTTTGGAAGAAGACTATCCAAAAAGCATAATGGGTGTACTGTCCTAATCCGAGGAGTACTCGCAATGCGAGAGAAGGTGAGGATAAAAGACAACCGAATGTACTTAATTCTTAGGTGATTTAGGATTGACAAAGAAGTACATGGTTTGGTCGTGAATAGCAGTCGCAATTTACTTTGCCCTCTTACTAATCCCTTGCTTTGTCTGAACTTAATACCTTCTATACACCGTTTAGGCTAATCGGCTTTCTTCATTCCCTACCGTTCGGCACCAGCCTAAGGTTTGGAAGAAGACTATCCAATTTGCGTAATAGGTGTACTACTCCTAAACCAAGGAGTACTCGCAACCTGAGAGAAGGTGAAAAGAAGAGACAACTGAATGTACTTTATTCCTTTTTTTTTTCTCCAGAACCAGAAACCATCCTCGAAGTCCTTCGAGTTCGTATATAACCATACGATGGTTTTGTCCAATGGAAGTGGACGTTCGTAGTAATACGGGGTGTCCCGGAGAAAAGAGTAAAAGTAGGAGTGGCAAAGAGGTCTGCAACTCTGACAATCCAAAAGCCAGTGTTAAGAAGGTTCGGTCAACTTGGTCACTGAGTCATAGTTTAGGGTCGGGTCAATGGTCGCTGCCAGAGAGAGAGAGAAAAGAAACACTCAGCGTGCACTCTAACCTAGATCAGAATGGTTACCAATTTATCTAATCTGGAAACCTCCCACTGTAACGTCAAATTCTTCCCCAAACCTGAAAGAAGAATTAGCCGGGATAACCCGAGGAGTAAACCAACTCATCAGTGGGAATCGGGAACCAACTCTCATCGCATGATAACGTGACGGAATCCGCTCACGTTATCACACTCCAGAAGGTATGCGCATATCTGGCAAGTTTCAGTTCTTTTGAAACTCCCGATGTGATTTCTGCCCCATGCTCTTATGACCTTGACGAAGGCCAACAAATCATAAGTCACATGTCAAGTTCTACCCGTCATTCTCCAGGTTGATTTGAACCCACCCGCACAAGCCCTTGACGAAGGCCAACAAGGCTATACGACTGTCCCAAACCAATGCATCTATCTATGCTGCAGAAAGGCAACAAGCAGCTACCATACACTATGCCTTGACGAAGGCCAACAAACATAGCATGAATACTACGTGCTACCCGTCTGAAACGACGGAGGGCTACGAATGGTTTCTGGCGAAAACCTTTAACGTAATGAACTTGATATCGTTGAAGGAACTGATAGCTTTATAAAAATATAGTGACGACAACCTTTGCTAAAGAGGTCACTCCCGGTGAAGGGATCTCGGCTCTTTCCCCGTAGAATGAGGTGCAGGATATTCCAAATGAATACCACGATGCAAAGCAAAAGCAATCGGCTATAGTGAAGTTAATGCCCTGACGCAAACTTTTGTCCAAGGGGTCACTCCCGGTGAAGGGATCTCGGCCCTTGCCTCGTCGACTGAGGAGCAGGATATTCCAAATGAATACCACTGTGCAAAACAAAAGAGAACGCCCTTGCAATAACAGCTTTTTGAAAAGTGTTCCAACAACATCAGAATAGGTTTGTTTATCTTGCATTGATCCGAATCAACGCAGTCCCATCAATTGATCACACCACAAAGAACGAAAATATACTGACGTACGTATATGCCATCCGCATTCGCCACTGGGTCCCGTCATCACCCGTTAGGTTAGCTAACTAACGACAGAGCGGGGACTGGACTAGCGCGGATGAAAAACATATACAACATCTATAAATATATATATACCAATATATAGTATTTCGCTCAAGGCGTGATAAAATGCAACACAGAAATGTATAGCAACACAGATCAATACAGATATCTGGGATCCCCGGGTTTCACAGAGCCACTATTGAAACCCGACGTTCCCCTGGTCGTGTGGATAGCCTGTGCAATGAAATCCTAGACCCCTACGGGCGCGGCAAGTTACCCGCCAAAACCTGAAGCGAGGCAGCCCCCTTCAGCAACGTGAATGGACCACCCAGCACTTCACGGAATCCGGTAACTTGGGCACCCCTCCTGGGTCAACCCTATACCCCCTACGAGTGCGGTGAATAGCCCGCCAATTCTAGAGTGAAGCCCCGTCCGTCTCAATGCCATGAGATGCGGGCTTATTGCCCTCCAGAATCCGGCTATCCGTGCACCCCTCCTTGGGGTAATCCTAGTACAGAAAGTAAAATATACATACAACGGGTACATCGACCGCAACCAGGTCGTGCCCCAAAATAATAATACAAACAGGCAGTGACGGCAGTCCACATGTCGGACGCTCGCCCCGCAATATCAAATGTACATATAAAACAAAACTGTACTACCACTGCAACCAGGCTATCCCCCACGACCGATCCGCAACAACACAGTACAATCACAGAACATCAACGTGAAAATCACGTTCGCAAATCCGTCTAACCGGGCTATAGCAGTTAGACGGGATTTACCGATCAAGTGACATTCACGGTCGCAGATATAATGTAAAAACTGTGAACTAGCATGTTTAAAATGTCCGATCGAACAAATATTATCAAGTGGGCCCCATACACTACTGTAGCAGTTACAGAAAAACTGGGCCCAAAGAAAATATCCCAAAAGCCCTATTTTCAACTCATAAGCTTACTGGGAAAATATGGTGCCACGATTCCTCTTTTCCGCCGCGCAAGCGCGGCCAAACCAGGGGTTTGGCCGCGCTTCCGCGGTCGAAGTGAGGAATCAGTGGATCGTATTTTCCCAGAACTCTTATAATTTGTTGTACATGTCTCTGCAATCACCAGAAAAATTTTAGGAGCTCAAAAAATTTTAACAGAGAACACATGTGCACAAAAAATACGGTTTTCGGGTTTTTGTTCGATCGAGTTCTAAACGCGCTAGAGCAAGCTAGGGAAGGTTAATGGCGTGGCTCTGATACCATTGTAAGCTCGCGGGGGCGCCCCGGCCGTCGATCCGACGCCGGAAACGCGGAAAACAAAAACTTTGCGAACTTTGCAAAACGGCACCACCGCGGACCTTTTACCCGGATCGGGCCATTAACCTAGCTAGCTAGCAAACAAGAAAAGAGTAGAGAAGTATACCAAGCGATCCGTGTCCTTCGGTCTTCGTCTCCACTCCGATCTCGCGCGGAATCTCCGTCACCTCCTCGCTCGTCGGAAAGGGCACCACGTAGCCGGAATCTTTTACGGGCTCCCGCCTCTTGACCGAGACAACTCGGGCGCGAAGTTGGCTAGCCGACGCGTCCAAGACTTGCTATAGAATAGTGTAGAAGCTTGTCTCTTTGGGGTTTATGAGGTTGCCATGTTGGAGGAATTTTACATAGGAATTTTCCATGGATGCTTGCAAGAAAAATCAATGGAGCATGCAAGAAATGAGCTCGGCCAGAAAATCTCAAGTGCTCACTGGAAAGAAAGAATGAAGCATGCTCTCTCTCTCCATGAATGTGTGAAGGTTGCATAAATTAATACAAAGGAAAAGGCATCTTTTCTTTCACTGGAAATCAAGTAAGAAGTGAGCATAAAATTAATCCATGCAAAGGAAATATCCACCACAAAAATAAACATTACCCTGCACACTAATTCCTCCACAGTGGCCGGCCCAATCAAAAGTCCAAGTGGAAAAAGAATGGAATAAATCCATACAAAACAATAATCTAAAAACAAAATGGTCACAACCATATTCCATTTCAATCCACTCACTAAACATCACAATAAATGCAATGGATAGACAAGAAAAGCATCTCATGATTATGAAGCCACACTTATGCAAAGAAACCCCTCACAAAATGTTAATTGCAAACTTGCAATTAACACCCTCCAACGAAAAGTCCGACCGGGAAGGAAAAAGAGAAAACCGGCCGGAACGGAATGCAAACTGGCAACTTCAGAAAACCGATCCCGTAATAAATTACAGGAAAACCCCGCTACTGCAAATACATGCCCGCATTTGTATTCCCACTGAACACAAATGCAAAGAGACAAAACTACACTATCTAAAACTAGAATCCGGCTTAAGCTAAAGCCGGCTAGTAAAAACCGTCCGATCACGATCCGTGCAATACCGCACGTATCTGATTGAACCCTGCCATATCTCCATACGGCCTCTACAGCGTTTCGCCCGAAACTTGAGTAACTGTCTGTGTGGTGGACTCTAAAGACTCGTCAAAACTATGGCTGTGGATTTAACCACTAGCACGTCAGAGGTATAAGCCAATACGTGACGGGCCACCAGGTATTGACCATAAGGGACGTCGATGAGCGAACTCATCCTGACACCCTACTGAGCCTGTCAGTGACAATATCCGTACAGTCCGGTCCGTTCGTCTATGAGTATCGCATGGCGGGCCTAGGGGGTTGGTAAAAGTCAGACCCCCAAAAGCGGTACAAGTCGTGTCGGAGTGTAGCCCAGAACACCCTGAGATACTACTGGAATACCTACCAGCAAATCTCCTGCCTTGGCCAAGGACTTTTCATGTTCTGGCTCTCCTAGACACAGCACGACCTCACCCCCAATACCGGGAGAGACGAACCCCTGCAGATCCGCTCACTGCCTCCATGTGGCTCGGGACTGTACCCAACTAAAACCTGTTTGCACGACTCCTTTGAGCCGTGGTAGGGTAGTAATCAAAGTACAGTGGGAACTCACACGAGACAAATGACGATCCCAGGTCGATGAACTAACCTGTACACATGTCACCTGGGAACTGCTATCTAACGTCTGGTATATCCCAACTAGCAGGTTCCCGGCGAGTCCTGTCCGGTGTACTCATAACCCAATGAGCACCTGTATACATCTTAGGTGAACCAACTGACACCAGTGGCTTGTGAGACCGGCCACCGCCCCTCGTCGGGGTCTCGACTGTATACACTAGTCTACTCTGGAGAAACGATGCCCTGTCTCGAATCTCCCACGACTAGGGACCTTTTAAGGATGTGCTTGTAGACCCCAGCTCCCACTTATATGATCGCCCTCATACTGCTGGAAGTCAAGCAAGAATCCTAGGGGCTTTATCAATGTGTAATAGCGACTCGTAAGGTCACCTAAAGCAGTACACGATGATAAAGATAAACCAGATAGCATACTATCATCTCGAGTAAGACTGTCCTACCGGGATAGGTCCTCCCCTCAATCATTGCAATCACGTGCCTGTGACCCAATAATTGACTCTGAGGGCACTATCTCCAACACAACATACGTACACAAGTGCACGTAAATGATCGTAGCCCTGCCGTAAAACCATACGGCCTCTACACGTTTCGCTCAGTGCAGGGAAACTCTCTGTGTGGGACTCTAAAGACTCGACACTACGCTGGCAGTGGGTTTAACCACAGACCGCAAGCGGCACTAGCTGTACGTAACGGTCCCCAGGTAGATGTCGATAAGAAGGCCGATGAGGTAAACCCATCCGAACTCCTACTGAGCCTGTATATGACAATCTCCGTACAGTCCGGTCTGTTCGTCTGATACATCGCATGGCGGGCCTAGGGGGGCGGTGAACGTCAGTCCCCTAATAGCGGTACAAGTCATGTCGGAGTGTAGCCCAGAACATCCTGAGATAACACTGGAAACCTACCAGTATATCTCGCTTGCCCTGGCCAGGGACTACTCGTGTAATGGCTCTCCTAGACACAGTGCGATGTCAACCCCTAATACCGGGAGAGACGAATCCTGTCTAACCGTCACTGCCTCCAAGTGCTTCGGGATTGCACCCAACTACTACCTGTTTGCATGACTCCTTTGAGCCGTGGTAGGGTAGTAATCTAAGTACAGTAGGAACACACTCGAGGCGAAGTGACAGTGTAAAGTCAGCGGACTAAGCTGTACTCATGTCACCTGGGAACTGATAACTGACGATAGGTATAATACCAACCAACAGTCACCGACGAGTCCTGTCCAGTGTACTTGTAACCTAACGAGCACCCACATACTATCTCCAGTACGACGTACTGATGGCTGTGGGACAGACCATCTCCCCTGCTGGGATGAGAAGCGCATACGCTAGTCTACTCCGGAGTATCGATGCCCTGTCTCGATAGTCCAACGACTAGGGACCTGTATAAGGATGTGCTTATAAATTACCCAGCCCCCATAAGTGTGACTGCCATCACAACGCTGGTAATCAAGCAAAGATCCTAAGGGCTCCACTAATATGTATATAAGCGATATGCTAAAAGAAACACATGCACATATTGAAGCAGAGACAAACCAAGTAGCATACTACCATTTTGAGCAAGACTGTCAATACAACTGTGAATATCCCAAGCTTCCATTAAGTAATATACAAGCTAGTATGATACAGTAATGGCCTCTAGGGCATATACACTAACACTCTTGACACCCCACGGGCTACCTTCTTTGGGCTCGCTACATTCTGTCCACCCATCGCGCGCGGCTGCAGAGGGTTAGGCTTTATCAGGCAATATATGCCTCCTTCTTCCACTACCAATCTCCTCACGTTTGGTGGGTTAAGGCTTTCCTGAACCAGTAGAATCTCCCCACCAACACTTTCCTCCTAGGGGATCGCGAAGTTTCGATTTCCTTAGAAGAATTCCGTGAGATCTCGGGGCTGCCGATCAGGGAGACACTTTATGAAGAGCTGCTGCCTCCCGACGAGTATGTTTTTGAGACCGAGCCCGCAATGCTTGACGGCCTGTCTACCGAGAACGCCATCCGCCATAAGCGCCCGAGTTTGATCAAGGCCCTGGGCATCTTTGAGAAAATGTTCACAGAATCTGAGGAGCAGGGCATCACTTTTAAGAGCTTCATCGCTTGCTTCCTTCGCGAGGGCGTCCTATCGAAGACGGCTCCGAAGTTTGCAAACATCAATGACCCTTTTGGGTTTGGTTTGGATAGGCGGCCGACTAAGGAAGAGGATTTGCTGCAGTATTACATTCTTATCATGTCAGCGATATCTTTTGAATCGATTGCAGCTCCCGGCATGGATGAGGCGACTTTCTTTGTAGGCTTCATTAGCGTCTGGCTCAGCTGGTTCATCATCCCCATGCATCGCCGCTTCATGAGAGTCTCGGTTATCTACCCGGCTAATCGTATTGCTGAGGGAACACGGTTGGCCGTAGGCATCTGTTGGATATAGTGCCCTCAAAGTCAATTATTGGATCGCAGGTACGTGATTGCAATGATTGAAGATGACCTATACCGGTAGGACAGTCTTACTCGAGATGATAGTATGCTATCTGGTTTGCCTTTATCGGTCGTGTACAGGTTCAGGTGACTGATCACTGTTACACGTTGATAGAGCCCTTAGGATCTTGCTTGACTACCAACAGTATGATGGCGATCATATACGTGAGAGTTGGGTAGTCTATAAGCACATCCTTAAAAGTGGTCCCTAGTCGTGGGAGTTTCGAGACAGGGCATCGATACTCCGGAGTAGACTAGTGTATACAGTCGAGACCCCGACGAGGGGCGGTAGCCAGTCTCATAAGCCACTGGTGTCAGTTGGATCACCTAAGATGTATACAGGTGCTCATTGGGTTATGAGTATACCGGACAGGACTCACCGGGAACCTGCTAGTTAGTATTTATACCTATCGTCAGATAGCAGTTCCCTGGTGACATGTGTACAGGTTAGTTCATCAACCTGAGGTCGTCATTTGTCTCGTGTGAGTTCCTACTGTGCTTTGATTTCTACCCTACTACGACTCAAAGGAGTCGTGCAAACAGGTATTTTTTGAGTACAGTCCCGAGCCACATGGAGGCAAGTGAGCGGATCGGCTGGGGATTCGTCTCTCCCGGTATTGGGGGTGAGATCGCGCTGTGTCTAGGAGAGCCATTACACAAAGCCCTCGGCCGAGGCAGGAGATTTACTGGTAGGTACTCCAGTAGTATCTCAGGGTGTTCTGGGCTACACTCCGACACAACTTATACCGCTATTGGGGGTCTGACGTTACCAGCCCCCTAGGCCCGATATGCGATACTCATAGACGAACGGACCGGACTGTATGTATATTGTCACTGTTAGACTCAGTAGGGTTCCAGGATGAGTTCGCTCATCAGCTACCCTTGAGGTCAGTACATGGGCAGCCGTTACGCTTTGCTAGTGCCACTGACGTGCTTGTGGTTAAACCCACTGCCAGGGTA
This sequence comes from Agapanthus africanus, assembly GCA_030015575.1. Taxonomy (NCBI): domain Eukaryota; kingdom Viridiplantae; phylum Streptophyta; class Magnoliopsida; order Asparagales; family Amaryllidaceae; genus Agapanthus; species Agapanthus africanus. The sequence continues at coordinate 63,228,800 of JASDDO010000012.1, read as the reverse complement.
CTGACGAGTCTTTAGAGTCCCCCACAGATAGTTTCCCAAGTTCGGGCGAAACGTTGTAGAGGCCGTATGGTTTTATGGCAGGGTTCGGAAAATGCATGTGCGTTTACTCACGTGTCATATTTCGGGCAGATAATACTGGTGGGCTTTGGTTTAAGCCGGATCCATGTATTATACTGTGTAGATATAATATATTTGTCTCAGTTGCATTTGTATTCGATCGTAATACAAATGCGGGTATGTTTATACTGTTACGGGGTTATCCTGAAATTTGTTTCGGGATCGCTTTTCGAAGTTGCCAGTTTTCTATCACCCGTCTTAAACATTCGGTTTAATACAGATTTATCTTTTCTTCATGAGGGTGAGTCATGAGTGTGGAAGCTTCTAGAATGGTGACTAAGTTTAGTGTGTCACCATTTTGCATTAAATGGTTGATGATTAGGATTAGTGATTCATTGTTTGCATTGAATGTTTTGTGAGGTGTTTTAAGTGACTCATTCATATTTATTATTGCTTATGGTCACCCCCTCCTTTTTGCTCCTACACCCACCCCACCTCTTGATAAGTGGCCGGCTATTCATTTGGAAGCAAGGAGATGGTTGTTAAAAATGAGATGATAGATTTGGTTCATAAATATTTCATAGCTCATTTTTTATTAAAGTTTCAAAAGGCAACTTCATTAACCGTTCATCCATGGTTTTGGATGAAGCGAGACAAAGTGTTCTACTCATTCTCTACATCAATCTTGAACATGTCGGCTAGCAAACTCATGTCCGAGTTGCCTCAGTATAGAGGCGAGAACCCGTTTAAAGATCCGTAGATGTGGTGCCACCTCGACGAGGAGCCAGGAGATCGGAGCAGCCGCAACGGAGCGTGGGATGATGGTTAAAGACCAAAGGACTCGGATCGTTTGGTATAACATTTCTACCTCATTGTAGTTTGTTAGTTTAGCGTTAATGGCAGATCCTGGTTATAGTATGCGATAGCGCCAATTATAAAAGTTTTTATTCCGCGTTTGGTGTCAGATTGACGGCCGGGGCGCTACCGTAGACTTACATGGTATCAGAGCCACGCCATTAAGCTTTACTAACTTGTTCTAACGCGTTTAAAACAACGATCGGACGAAATTTCGAAAACCGCAATTTTCTGTGTAAAGTTTCTGTCGAATTTTTAAACAGGCCTAAAAATCATTTTGAGCATCTCAGAAAATCGTGCAGGCTTTTTTAAGAACACAGTTGAAATTTGAGCTCCTGATTCGACCGTACGGCCGCGGAACCGCCGCACTTGCCTAACTTTGGCCGCTGATCCGCGGCCGTATTGGTGCTTCAGAGGGCCAAAGTTCTTCTGGGTCTTCTTCATAGGGAATTGTGGATTCTGGAATATTTCTTTTGGGCCCAGATTTTATTACTGTACTGCAGATGTACGTGGGGCCCACTTCGGGAAGTTTTGTCGATCGAAATTTTAAATTTGTTAGTTTACAGTACTTACATTATATCTCCGACCGTGAATGTCATTCGATCGGTAAATTGCGTCTAATTGCTATAGTCCTTTTAGACGGATTTGCGAACGTGATATTCGCGTTGATGTTCTGTGTTGTGCTGTGATGTTGCGGATTTGTCGTGGTGGATAGCAATGTGCAATGGTAGTGCAGGTTGGATTTATTTGTACATTTGGTATTGCGGGACGAGCGTCAAACATGCGGACTGCCGTCACTGCCTGTTTGTATAATATTCTTTTGGGGCACGACCGGGCTGAGGTCGATGTACCCGTTGTGCATATTTTTCATTTCTGTACTAGGTTTTACCCCGCGACGGAGTGCACGGATAGCCGGGTTCTGGAGGGCAACGGGTTCGCATCTTATGTTTTGAGAGGCAGAAGGGCCTCACTATAGAATTGGCAGACTATTCGCCGCACTCGTAGAGGGTACAGGTTGACCCAAGGAGGGGTGCTCAAGTTACCGGATTCCGTGAAGTGCAGGATGGTCCATTCACTATGCTGTAGGGGGCTGCCTCGCTTCAGGTTTTGACGGGTAACTTGCCGCACCCGTAGGGGTCTAGGTTTCATTGCACGGGCTATCCACACGACCAGTGAAACATCGGGTTTCAGCAGCGGTTCTGTGAAACCCGGGGATCCCAGATTATCTGTATTGTTCTGTGATGCTTATTACTTTTCTGTAATGTTGCATATTATCACGCCTGGAGCGATTATTGTATATTGGTATATATACTAGTAGATGTTGTATATGTTTTACACCCGCGTTAGTTCAGTCCTCGCTCTGTCGTTAGTTAAGTAACCTAACGGGTAATGATGGGACCCAGTGACGAATGCGGATGGCATATACGTACATTATATTTTTCGTTCTTTTCTGGTGTGATTAATTGATGGGACTGCGTTGATTCTGATCAATGCAAAGGAAAACAAACCTTTATGGATGTTGTTGGAACAGTTTTAAAAAGTGTTATTACAAAGACGTTTTCTTTTGTCTTGCATAGTGGTATTCAGTTGGAATATCCTGTACCTCATTCGACGAGGCAAGGGCCGAGATCCCTTCACCGGGAGTGAACCCTTGGGCAGAAGTTTGCATCAGGGTAATAACTTCACTATAGTCGATTACATGTTGCTTTGCATCGCGGTATTCAGTTGGAATATCCTGCACCTCATTCCAAGAGGAAAGAGCCGAGATCCCTTCACCGGGAGTGACCTCTTTAGCAAAGGTTTTCGCCACTATATTTTTATAAAAAGCTATCAGGTTCCTTCAACGAGATCAAGTTCATTATGTTAAAGGTTTTTCGCCAAAAACCAGCCGTAGCCCTGCGTCATTTCATATGAATGGTTAGTAGTATTCAAGCTATGTTGGTTTGGCTCTTAGTCAAGACATAGTGATTGGTAGCTGCTGGGGTGTTCACATGTTGCATAGATAGATGCATTGGTTTGGGACAGTCGTATTACTTTGTTGGCCCTTAGTTAAGAGTATGTACGGATGGGTTCAAATTAACAAGATAATGATGGGAAGAACCTGACATGCAACTTATGATGGGTTGGCCCTTAGTCATGATCATAAGAGCATGGGGCAAAAATCATATCGGGAGTTTCTAAAGAAACTGAAACTTGCCAGGCATGCGCATACCTTCTGGAGTGTGATAACGTGAGTGGATTCTGTCACGTTATCATGCGATGAGAGTTGGATCCCGATTCCCACTGATGAGTTGGTTTACTCTTCGGGTGATCCCGATTGATTCTTTTTTCAGGTTTGGAGGAGAATTTGACAGTACAGTGGGAGATTTCCTGATTAGATAAAGTGATAACCATTCTGATCTAGATTAGAGTGCACGCAGAGTGTTTCTTTTCTCTCTCTCTTTGGCAGCGACCTTTGACCGACCCTAGACTATGACTCAGTGACCAAGTTGACCGAACCTTCTTAAAATACTGGCTTTTGGATTGTCTGAGTTGCATAAGTCATTGCCACTCCTTCTTTTACCCTTTGAATTTCTCAGAACACCCCGTATTACTACGGACATCCACTTCCATTGGATAGATCCATCGTATGGTTATATACGAACTCGAAGGGACTTCTTCGAGAATGGATCCAGGTTCAGGAGAAATAGAATTGGTTTATTCAGTTGTCTTTTATTATCACCTTCTCTCAGGTTGCGAGGGCTTCTTGGTTTAGGAGGGTACACCTATTACGCTTATTGGATGCCGCTGACACATGTCGCGCAGCGCAGCGCGCAAGTTATCTGAAGCGTTGCTTCCTTTATTTTAAAATTTGAATTTTAAAACAGAGCCTTGCTCTGATTGGGGTGCGCTGCCTTGGGCGCAGCGCCCCTTGCGCTGGCGTGTCTGTTTTTGACACATGGCGCTTTGCGCGCAGCGCAAGGGGTCTGAAGCATTGCTTCAATTTTTGAATTTTTGAAATTCAAACAGAGCTTTGCTCTGATTGGGGGAAACAAATGCCCTCCCACCGTTGCGCACACGTGAGTGCAGCGGTGGCAAGATCTAAACTGTTAGATCAACTCAGGAGTTGAAGGGGCGCTTAAGCGCCTATAAATAGGACCCCTGGTCCTCCTCAGATGTTTATCATCTTCTCAAGATTTATATTTTCATAGCCTTGCTCTCGTTTTGAAGAACTCTAAGAGTTAAACTCTAAAAACTTTTAGGTAAAAATTTAGATTAAATTAATTTTAACCAACAGAGCCTTGTTCTCATAGATCTCCTGATCTAAAGAAAACCCCTTTAGGGTTTCATATACAGAGCTTTGCTCTCAAGAATCCATAAATCTAAAGAGATCTTGTTTCAGGGTTTCTTAATCCATGAACAGAGCTTTGCTCCTGGACAAAATATAGATCTTTTTGATCTAAAGATGATGAACTCTTAAGAGTTTTCATGGATCTTTAAGATCCCAGATTTTTAATTTTTAGGAATTAATTTACCTTTGATGGATTTTTCCATCATTATTACAGAGTTAGGCTCTTTAGGGAATATTATTCCCTTGTGACCAGAGTTTGACAAGGGCCACTCTGTGACAGAGCTTTGCTCTAAAAAGGGAGATTTTCTCCTTGTCTCAAGGGATTTCTCATTTAATGAGAATATTCTTTTGAGGATCTCCTCATTAATTGACAGTCTCATCCAATGATGAGGCTGTCTTATTAACTGATGCATTGTCATCTAGATTTTGTGGGTCCCCTTTTGGGTCTCTTCTCCACTGCATTACAGTGTGGAGCAAAATTTTAAAGTATCAAGCGTCAGGCTTTTAAAGTTAAATTATGACACTGACCGCTGAATTTGGTTTTTCTTTGCAGGCAACATGTCCGCTGATCTGTCATTCCCATTCTTCCGCTCAGAGGGAGGTTTCTCTGAGGCGCCAGTGGACCGGGAGGTTCTCGCTCTGATTAAGGATCACGACCCAGAGCATAAGAACCTTCATCTATGGGGCAGATGGTATAGTGAAATCATCAAGGGTCGCCGAAGCTTCTCCTGTGCGACGCAGTCAGAGCCAATGTCGTCGATCCCATATGCGGATGCACCCTCGGTGAACTATGCCGTGGAGGTTGTCAATTGGAACTCGGAGGATCTCCTTCAGCCTTCGATTGCTGTCATCCCCGTGCAGCCGCCGGCAGCCGTGGACATTTTGGGGCGGCGCATATTCCAGGGTGAGGTGCGCCCTTGGGGATAAGCTTATAACCTCAGATTGACCCCTCGACAATCGGCCGGGTATTTGCAGTGGGCTAGGTATATCTTGCCGGCGAGGAAGACGCATTTGATGAGGATTGGTTTGTACTCTGCAGTCTATGCCTCATTGTTCGAGTACCCTGCTCCTCCAACGTGGTGGGTTAAGGCATTCGTGGAACAATGGAACACCCCCACCCATACTATTCTTCTGACGGACAGGGAAGTCTCCATCCCCCTGGAAGAATTTGCTGAGATTTCCGGCCTGCCGGCGAGGGGGGAGCACTATGAGGAGTTACTTCCTCCTGACGAGTATGTATTCACCACCAAACCGCTGGTAATGGGCCTAACGCCGGAGAATGCTATTCAGCACCAGTTTCCGAGCCTGGTGAAGGTATTGAATATGTATGAAGGTCTCTATTTAGAATCGGGAATCCGGGGAGTTAGTTTTGCAGATTTTATCGCCCGCTTTCTTCGACCAGAGATTCTATCGCAGCGGAGCGAGAAGTTCGCCAAGCTCAACGTCCCCTTCGGCTTTGGATTAGATCGTCGACCAGTGCTGGAAGACGATCAAAAGGGTTTTTATCTCCCCGATGCCGCCATCATGCCCATATCGGAAATCGCCGCCCCGGGCATCGATGAGGAGACCTTCTTTCTCGGGTTTTTGGGATTATGGCTGTGCTGGTTCGCGCTCCCCATGCACCCGCGCTACATGAGGCCGTCTGTTTTCTACCCAGCGCATCGGATGGTGGCTGGCATACAATTGTCGATCGGAATCCCCGGGCTGGCTCACCTATACCATGGACTCAGCGTGGCGGCGGACGCAAATGAACCTGGGGTGCAACCTTCCAATTTCCCGATGCACTATTTGTTGGAGATAGTGCCCTCAGAGTCAATTATTAGGTCACGGGTACGTGATTGTAATGATTGAGGGATGACCTATCCCGGTAGGACAGTCTTACTCGAGATGATAGTATGCTATCTGGTTTACCTTTATCATCGTGTACTGCTTTAGGTGACCTGACACGTCGCTATTACACGTTGATAGAGCCCCTAGGATTCTTTCTTGACCACCAGCAGTATGAGGGCGATCATATAAGTGGGAGCTGGGGGTCTACAAGCATATCCTTAAAAGGTCCCTAGTCGTGGGAGTTTCGAGACCGGGCATCGATACTCCATTAGTAGACTAGTGTATACAGTCAAGACCCCGACGAGGGGCGGTGGCCGGTCTCACAAGCCACTGGTGTCAGTTGGATCACCTAAGATGTATACAGGTGCTCATTGGGTTATGAGTACACCGGACAGGACTCGCCGGGAACCTGCTAGTTGGTCATATACCAGACGTCAGATGGCAGTTCCCTGGTGACATGTGTGCAGGTTAGTTCATCGACCTGGGGATCGTCATTTGTCTCGTGTGAGTTCCCACTGTACTTTGATTACTACCCTACCACGGCTCAAAGGAGTCGTGCAAACAGGTTTTAGTTGGGTACAGTCCCGAGCCACATGGAGGCAGTGAGCGTATCTTCAGGGGTTCGTCTCTCCCGGTATTGGGGGTGAGGTCGCGCTGTGTCTAGGAGAGCCATTACACGAAGTCCTTGGCCAAGGCAGGAGATTTACTGGTAGGTATTCCGGTAGTATCTCAGGGTGTTCTGGGCTACACTCCGACACGACTTGTACCGCTTTTGGGGGTCTGACTTTTACCAACCCCCTAGGCCCGCCATGCGATACTCATAGACGAACGGACCGGACTGTATGGATATTGTCACTGACAGGCTCAGTAGGGTGTCAGGATGAGTTCGCTCATCGACATCCCTTTTAGTCAATAGCTGGTGGCCCGTTACGTATTGGCTTATACCTCTGACGGGCTAGTGGTTAAATCCATAGCCATAGTATTGACGAGTCTTTAGAGTCCACCACACATTCAGTTACTCAAGCTTTCGGGCGAAACGCTGTAGAGGCCGTATGGAGATATGGCAGGGTTCGATCAGATACGTGCGGTATTGCACGGATGGTGATCGGACGGTTTTTACTAGCCGGCTTTGGCTTAAGCCGGATCTTAGTATTTGATTGTGTAGTTTTGTCTCTTTACATTTGTATTTCGGTCGAGATACAAATGCGGGTGTGTATGCACAGTATCGGGGTTTTCCTGTAATTTATTATAGGACCAGTTTTCTGGGGTTGCCAGTTTGCATTCCGTTCCGGCCGGTTTTTCTTTATTCTTTCCCGGCCGGACTTTTCGTTGGAGGGTGTTATTTGCAGTTTGCAAATAACATTTTGTGGAGGGGGTTTATTGTGATTGTGACCTCTTCATTAAAAGAATTCTTTTTCCCCACTTGTCCATTGATGTGATGTGGTATTGGAAATGTGGCCGGCCACTGTTCAGGGTATGGGAGGGATTATTTTTTGTGTATGGTTTAATTCCCTTCATGGAATTTTCCTATCTTGTTTTTTCGTGGGCCCCTCCCTTGTATTTGTGCTGTGAGGTGTATAATTGATTGAGCATGGTTTGATTAATTCCCTTCAACCATTTTTGTTATTCACAGTGAGCACTAGAATGATTATTAAAATGTGTGTGTACTGGAATTGAAAATGAGGAGTGGATGAATTAATATTCATTCATTTTTTTTTTGGTTGCATTCTCCAGAGAGCTTGCTTCATTCATTTCTTTAGAGAGCTCATTCTTGTTTTCAAGTGGCCGAGCCCATTTTTGAGGGGATGCTCATTCCTTTTGAGAGCTTGCTCAATTCTTCATCAAGCTTTCATCCTTGATTGTTCTTGCACAAATCCCTCCAAATTGGCAACCTCCTAAACCCCAGAGAGACAGCTATTCTACGCTATTCTACAGCAAATCTTGGACGCGTCGGCTAGCCCACTTCGCGCCCGAGTTGCCTCGGTATTGAGGCGGGAGCCCGTAAAAGAATCCGGCTACGTGGTGCCCTTCCGGCGAGGAGGCGACCACCGGAGTTTCCGCGGGAGATCGGGACGGCGGCGAGAAGACCGGAGGACTCGGATCACTCGGTACATCTCTTCCCTTCATGTTAGTAGCTTAGACTTGTTAATGGTTACGATCCGGGTGTTTAGTGCGCGGGGGTGCCGGTTTGCAAAGTCCGCAAAAATTAAAGTTTATCACCGCTTCCGCATTCCGGCGTCGGTTTGACGGCCGGGGCGCCGCCGTGCACTTACAGTGGTATCAGAGCCTTGCCATTAACATAGTCTAGCTTTATGTAATGTGTTTTTCAGTTCCGATCGATCGAAATGTTCAAAAACCCGTATTTTGTCACGACAGTTTTCTGTTGAATTTTTTTTAGTCTCTAAAAATTTTTCAGGGTGTATAAAAGTACTGTACAGGGTGACATAAGACTACTGGGAAAATACGAGACATTGATCTCTCAGGTAGACCGCGCAACCGCGGCCAAATCCCACTTGGGGCCGCGGTTCCGCCGCCGAAGAAGAGGATCAATGCTTTATCTTTTTACAGTCAGCTTCTGGGCTTAAAATAGGGGTTTTGGGATATTAAAGTTGGGCCAATTATTTCTGTGAGTGCTACAGTTTTCTTTGGGGCCCACTTGTTAATTTTTTGATCGATCGGATATTTTAAACACATTTTTCACAGTATTTACATTATATCTGCGACCGTGAATGTCACTTGATCGGTAAATCCTGTCTAACTGCTATAGCCCGGTTAGACGGATTTGCGAACGTGACTTTCACGTTGATGTTCTATGTATTTGCTGTGATGTTGCGGATCGGTCGTGGGGGATAGCCTGGATGCAGTGCCAGTACAGTTTCTGTTGCATTATGTACATTTGATATTGCGGGGCGAGCGTCCGACATGTGGACTGCCGTCACTGCCTGTTTGTATTATTCTTTTGGGGTACGACCTGGTTGCGGTCGATGTACCCGGTGTATGTATATTTTACTTTCTGTACTAGGTTTATCCCGCGGAGGAGTGCACGGATAGCCGGGTTCTGGAGGGCAACAAGCCCGCATCTCATGGCATTGGGACGGAGGGGGCTTCACTCCAGGATTGGCTGGCTATTCGCCGCACTCGTAGGGGGTATAGGATTTCATTGCACAGGCTATCCACACGACCAGGGGAACGTCGGGTTTCAGTAGTGGCTCTGTGAAACCCGGGGATCCCAGATATCTGTATTGTTCTGTGATCCTGTACATTTCTGTGATGTTGAATTTTATTCACGCCTTGAGCGAAATACTATATATTGGTATATATATTAGTAGATGTTATATATGTTTTTCATCCGCGCTAGTCCAGTCCCCGCTCTGCCGTTAGTTAGCTAACCTAACGGGTGATGACGGGACCCAGTGGCGAATGCAGATGGCATATACGTACGTCAGTATATTTTCGTTCTTTTTGGTGTGATCAATTGATGGGACTGCATTGATTCGGATCAATGCAAAGTTAAAAACAAACCTAATCTGATGTTGTTGGAACACTTTTTCAAAAAGCTGTTATTGCAAGGACGTTTACTTTTGTTTTGCATCGTGGTATTCATTTAGAATATCCTGCTCCTCAGTCGACGAGGCAAGGGCCGAGATCCCTTCACCGGGAGTGACCCTTTGGACAATAAGTTTGCGTCAGGGCATTAACTTCACTATAGCCGATTACTTTTGCTTTGCACCGTGGTATTCAGTTGGAATATCCTGCACCCCATTCTACGGGGAAAGAGCCGAGATCCCTTCACCGGGAGTGACCTCTTTAGCAAAGGTTTTCGTCACTATATTTTTAAAAAGCTATCCGTTCCTTCAACGATATCAAGTTCATTACGTTAAAGGTTTTCGCCAGAAACCATTCGTAGCCCTCCGTCGTTTCATATGGATAGTCAATAGTATTCAAGCTGTGTATGTTGGCCAAAGTCAAGGCACAGTGTTTGGTAGCTGTTGGTTATTCATATGCAGCATAGATAGATGCGTTGGTTTGGAACAGTCGTACTGCCATGTTGGCCAAAGTCAAGGGTATGTACGGGTGGATTCAAATTAACCTGGAGAATGACGGGTAGAACTTGACATGTGACTTATGATATGTTGGCCAAAGTCAAGGTCATAAGAGCATGGGGCAGAAATCACATCGGGAGTTTCAAAAGTACTGAAACTTGCCAGATATGCGCATACCTTCTGGAGTGTGATACCGTGAGCGGATTCCGTCACGTTGTCATGCGATGAGAGTTGGATCCCGATTCCCACTGATGAGTTAGTTTACTCCTCGGGTAACCCCGACTAATTCTTCTTTCAGGTTTGGAGGAGAATTTGAGGTACAGTGGGAGGATTCCAGATTAGATAAATTGGTAACCATTCTGATCTAGGTTAGAGTGCACGCTGAGTGTTTCTTTTCTCTCTCTCTTTGGCAGCGACCATTGACCCGACCCTAAGACTTTGACTCAGTGACCAAGTTGACCGAACCTTCTTAAACACTGGCTTTTGGATTGTCAGAGTTGCAAACCTCATTGCCACTTCTTACTTTTACCCTTTTCTCCAGGACACCCCGCATTACTGCGAACGTCCACTTCCATTGGACAAAACCATCGTATGGTTAGATACGAACTCGAAAGAATTTATTCGAGGATGGTTTCCGGTTCTGGAGAAAACGGATAGGATTATTCAGTTGTCTTTTCCTTTTACCCTCTCTCAGGTTACGAGTACTCCTTGGTTTAGGGGTAGTACACCTATTACGCAAATTGGATTGTCTTCTTCCAAACCTTAGGCTGGTGCCGACCAGTAGGGAATGAAGAAAACCAATTAGCCTAACGATGGTGTGCAGAAGGTATTAAGTTAAGACAAAGCAAGGGATTAGTAAGAGGGCAAAGTAAATTGCAACAAATATTCACGACCAAACCAAATATTTCGTTACCACTCCCACATCACCTTTGTATTTCTCCAGAACACTCCGTATCACTACGAAGATCCACAGTTTATTTGGATACTCCATCGTATGGTTATATACGAACTCGAATGGAACTGGTTCCAGTTCGGGGATGGATTCTGGTTCAGGAGAAATAGGAATAAGGTTTATTCGGTTGTCTTTTATCTTCACCCTCTCTCATTGCGAGTGTTCCTAGGATTGGGACAGTACACCCATTATGCTTATTGGATAGTCTTCTTCCAAACCATAGGCTGGTGCCGAACGGTAGGGAAGGAAGAAAACCATTTGGCCTAAAAGGGTGTGCAGAAGGTAAAGACTAAAGACATATGAAGGGATTTGGAGAGGTGGCAAAGAACTATACGGTTACAGTCGTGAACCTGGAAGAGGCATTACTAGGAATACCAGGATACCCCATCGAAACATTTCAATGTTTCAGTTTCACTGTGTAATGTTAAAGGAAAACTGATTTCCCGATTAGATACTTACTCCAGGGTATGTATTTACCAAGTTTGATTCTCACATCTGTATAGTTTTACAGATGATGAGTGGGAGTAAGTTATTGGGAATTGGGTGATCATCCTCATTATATCGGGATTCGTTGTAATCGGTGATATTTGAGGAGATCATCTGGGCTGTTTGCCGGTCGGCAAATATTTGGTTTTGAATATCCGCTGTTATGCACCAATCTCAAATTGATATATCTGTACGTCTATTTCCATAGAGTGAGATATACCTTTTGATATTATGTCGATGACATTTACCTATATCAGTGGATGGTTAGGTAAGGAGCATTAAACAGCGGTGTAATTCTTCTTAACCATAAGTACAGTTTTCAACCTACGACACACAGTGAAAGAGTTGTTAGACTCAGCGGACTTATACAGAGTATTGTATGTTGTCCAGTGTCCATTAGGACAGAGGGGTTTGTCCTCATACTATATTCTGTTTACTTTTAACTTCTCTAGTTCTTAGACATGTGTTTCGTAGAAACACAGGGTCTAAGTTTTGAGGAGTTATAGGTATTTGAATAGAGTAGAGAACAAGGTGTAGCAAGTATCGGGATTCTTCAAGGTGATCGAAGATGTAGATACTTGTGTATGGTATTCAGTTGATAGTAATGATAAAGAGAAATTACTTCTCTTTCAGATTACTCATAATTGGAAGCATTCCTAAGTTGAGTAACGCTGATCGGCCTCCTTCCATTTAGTTGACATGCGCTGGGGACAGCTGCATGATTTGAATCTGGTTAAATTAAATCTGTGCCTCTGTTTTTATATTGGATATAGAACAGTTCATATCTTAACGATGTTAAGGTACGGGGAGTTGTCCGGTTTATGATTAAAACCAGACACTGGATAACTCAAGGCACGTTTCTGTAATGGCTGTTTGTGGGTTGACCCAGGCTATGACGCGGGTTGACTTTCTACCATCTGGATGAACAATAGCAATATTGTTCTAGACTCGCCACAGTTTTATTAAAAATGGATTTTTTCAGAAAACAGTAGTGGGAGTATGGTAGAACTGGAAGTAATTCTAGAACCACAAACGATTACTGAAGATTTGATAAGGAACCTAAAGATTCAATCTGGATTGACATTCCATTGGCCACTCCGCAGATAAGGTGGGTAATTTCAGGCACCCGAGAGGCACTACGGTGGCCTCAAGGACGGTGACAGGGAAGTTTTTGTTTACCCACAATTGCCATTGCTGTTGTTCCAGGTTACGAGACCCGGCGGGAGGATGAGTATAGCGTCGTTCTAAAACTAGTTTTAGAAGTGTACGTGTATATGATTCTGCCAGAGGGTTGTCGTAGTCAGTGGGAGCAGCGGAAGCATTGGTGGACAGGTAGCTTATGTCTATTTATAGACTAAAGCAGATGTAGCGGAGATAGATCATCTATTTCTGACGTGACAGTCATAGGTTTGACTTCATCAGAATAGGAGATGGATCTGTTGAGAAGGTAGTAGGATGTGATGTCATGGTATTTGGATGACATACACAAAGTAGGAAAAGAAACTCCTATACTACGATCGGTTATACTTTGGTCGTCACACAGTGGTTTCTCCATAAAGGAAATGGATTTTATATCTGACATACTGGTTACTGGATCTATGGTTTTAGATCTAGATTTAGGTGGTTTCCCAATCAGGGTACTTGACAGCATTCTAAGAGTATTTAGGATGGACGACTCCTGGCACGGTAGTGTACCTGCAGATAATGGAGTCACCCTCTCCAAAGGTGTCTTACAGACTAAAAGGGAGAGGGACGGGCATGATTGGCGGATCACTTGCTCAGGCAATTGAGTCAATCGTGAGATGTCAAGTACCACACCAGATGTTGTTCTTGCACTAGATGCAATAAGTTGACATTAATCCAATCCTGAAGAAACAGTCGGAAGCAGTTTTAGAACATAAGTGGATGTTCTAGGGATATGATAACGACAGCCTCATTCAGGAGACAGTTATCATTCCAGGCTTCCAAGGTGACATGGACGACAAGGAGGTTGTCAGAGTTATAGTTTTCCTTCTGATGAGGGGCAGTATTTTGGACAGGTGGTCCAAGGCAATACTGAGGGAGGCATGGCGCACAGGATACTGATTAAGTTCAGCTGACGATACAGTTTAAGAAGTTTGGATTTGGAGTTCATTTATGAGCTATGTCCCATCAGACATCCAGACACATTCTAAGACAGGTATTGCTCTTTTCGGGAGATGGCTTTCTCCGCGAACTTGAGATATAGAGAGACATAGAAAGAAACAACAAAGCGGATCCACTCACTGAGGCTATTCCTCGAACGCAATAGTTCCGCAAACGAGCTTTGTGAGACCGACTAGTAGAGGAGTTGGATGTTCGGTATCACACGGGCTGTGAGTATGCGACATCGCAATAATTAGCCTTGAGTGCAAGTGGGAGATTGTTGGAGATAGTGCCCTCAGAGTCAATTATTAGGTCACAGGTACGTGATTGTAATGATTGAGGGAGGACCTATCCCGGTAGGACAGTCTTACTCGAGATGATAGTATGCTATCTGGTTTACCTTTATCATCGTGTACTGCTTTAGGTGACCTGACACGTCGCTATTACACGTTGATAGAGCCCCTAGGATTCTTGCTTGACCACCAGCAGTATGAGGGCGATCATATAAGTGGGAGCTGGGGGTCTACAAGCATATCCTTAAAAGGTCCCTAGTCGTGGGAGTTTCGAGACCGGGCATCGATACTCCATTAGTAGACTAGTGTATACAGTCGAGACCCCGACGAGGGGCGGTGGCCGGTCTCACAAGCCACTGGTGTCAGTTGGATCACCTAAGATGTATACAGGTGCTCATTGGGTTATGAGTACACCGGACAGGACTCACCGGGAACCTGCTAGTTGGTCATATACCAGACGTCAGATGGCAGTTCCCTGGTGACATGTGTGCAGGTTAGTTCATCGACCTGGGGATCGTCATTTGTCTCGTGTGAGTTCCCACTGTACTTTGATTACTACCCTACCACGGCTCAAAGGAGTCGTGCAAACAGGTTTTAGTTGGGTACAGTCCCGAGCCACATGGAGGCAGTGAGCGTATCTTCAGGGGTTCGTCTCTCCCGGTATTGGGGGTGAGGTCGCGCTGTGTCTAGGAGAGCCATTACACGAAGTCCTTGGCCAAGGCAGGAGATTTACTGGTAGGTATTCCGGTAGTATCTCAGGGTGTTCTGGGCTACACTCCGACACGACTTGTACCGCTTTTGGGGGTCTGACTTTTACCAACCCCCTAGGCCCGTCATGCGATACTCATAGACGAACGGACCGGACTGTACGGATATTGTCACTGACAGGCTCAGTAGGGTGTCAGGATGAGTTCGCTCATCGACATCCCTTTTAGTCAATAGCTGGTGGCCCGTTACGTATTGGCTTATACCTCTGACGGGCTAGTGGTTAAATCCATAGCCATAGTATTGACGAGTCTTTAGAGTCCACCACACATTCAGTTACTCAAGCTTTCGGGCGAAACGCTGTAGAGGCCGTATGGAGATATGGCAGGGTTCGATCAGATACGTGCGGTATTGCACGGATGGTGATCGGACGGTTTTTACTAGCCGGCTTTGGCTTAAGCCGGATCTTAGTATTTGATTGTGTAGTTTTGTCTCTTTACATTTGTATTTCGGTCGAGATACAAATGCAGGTGTGTATGCACAGTATCGGGGTTTTCCTGTAATTTATTATGGGACCAGTTTTCTGGGGTTGCCAGTTTGCATTCCGTTCCGGCCGGTTTTTCTTTATTCTTTCCCGGCCGGACTTTTCGTTGGAGGGTGTTATTTGCAGTTTGCAAATAACATTTTGTGGAGGGGGTTTATTGTGATTGTGACCTCTTCATTAAAAGAATTCTTTTTCCCCACTTGTCCATTGATGTGATGTGGTATTGGAAATGTGGCCGGCCACTGTTCAGGGTATGGGAGGGATTATTTTTTGTGTATGGTTTAATTCCCTTCATGGAATTTTCCTATCTTGTTTTTTCGTGGGCCCCTCCCTTGTATTTGTGCTGTGAGGTGTATAATTGATTGAGCATGGTTTGATTAATTCCCTTCAACCATTTTTGTTATTCACAGTGAGCACTAGAATGATTATTAAAATGTGTGTGTACTGGAATTGAAAATGAGGAGTGGATGAATTAATATTCATTCATTTTTTTTTTTTGGTTGCATTCTCCAGAGAGCTTGCTTCATTCATTTCTTTAGAGAGCTCATTCTTGTTTTCAAGTGGCCGAGCCCATTTTTGAGGGGATGCTCATTCCTTTTGAGAGCTTGCTCAATTCTTCATCAAGCTTTCATCCTTGATTGTTCTTGCACAAATCCCTCCAAATTGGCAACCTCCTAAACCCCAGAGAGACAGCTATTCTACGCTATTCTACAGCAAATCTTGGACGCGTCGGCTAGCCCACTTCGCGCCCGAGTTGCCTCGGTATTGAGGCGGGAGCCCGTAAAAGAATCCGGCTACGTGGTGCCCTTCCGGCGAGGAGGCGACCACCGGAGTTTCCGCGGGAGATCGGGACGGCGGCGAGAAGACCGGAGGACTCGGATCACTCGGTACATCTCTTCCCTTCATGTTAGTAGCATAGACTTGTTAATGGTTACGATCCGGGTGTTTAGTGCGCGGGGGTGCCGGTTTGCAAAGTCCGCAAAAATTAAAGTTTATCACCGCTTCCGCATTCCGGCGTCGGTTTGACGGCCGGGGCGCCGCCGTGCACTTACACTATTTCACTTCGTGGATGGAAATGCATGTGCTCGGGGTATTTGGCATTCATAAGAGCCCCTCGTTTTTCGAGAAGTGCAGGCTCTCAAGAGTTATACGGCTGATTGGCGCCTCGATTGTGAATCCGTCTCCGCGGGAGGTTAGGGGGTTGCTTCTTCGTCCGCACCTGGTCGGAGCGAGGATTTCTTTCATGGACAAAATCATGACCATCGGCCCGGAGACCTCCAAGGCGGTGTTGGCGCTGCGTGATGGTTTCAAGGACGGGGCCTCCGTATTGAAAGCCCGGGAGATTCTTCACTTATACTCCATCCGGCCGAGCTTCCTGGTGTTCAGGCAAAATGACATGGCGCTCTTCATGAGGTACAACCCCCATCGGTTCGCCCAACAATCAAGCTATAACCAGGGGGTCCCACTGGAGGCGTTTTTGGAAGAGCCCGCGGCCACCAGGGAGGGAATACGGAGCGCGCTGCACCATTTTATGCGGCTGAACACGGGCTCCCACTTCTTTATCAGCGAGCCGAGCTGCGTCCCCCGGGCCCTCCACGTGTACGTGGCTTGGTACGCGCATGCGATGGGTGCTGTCATCCGGGAAGAGAAGCGATTGTTGGTTGATCGCAAGGGTGCGCCCCCTGGCTGCGACCGCAAAGCTCCCCTGAGGCCAAGGATTCCTGTCGTCCCTCCGCTAAGAGATGCTAGAGCCGAGCCACCACGCGTGTTGAGCCCTCCGCGCGGATTGCTTCGTGATATCGTGGACGTGCCCCCAGCGTCCCATGTTCCGGTGGAGACGGTGAATGTGGTCTCGCCGGAGTCCGGCTTGGGCTTGGACATCGGGACCCGTCGTCCCAAGGTGCCCACGAAACGTAAGTTGATTTTGGGCGGGGTTCGCGCGCAAAAGAGGAAGAAGAAGTCTATTCTTTCTCTTGACGCTGTCCTTGGTTTAGAGCCTCAGGCCCCTCTCACCGAAGGCCTAAGCGAGTACGGAAGCAACGAGGGTTTCTTGGTAGAGCCAGAAGACACCGATCTGGAGCGTGGTTGACTAAACTTGCTCAATCAGGTAATCATTAGTTGCATTCTTCGTCATTTCATCGTACTTTTATCATTGTCTTTGACTAATGCTTTTCTTTTTAAACAGGCATTTCTACCAAAGAAGCCATCGCTGCTTCCCTGAAAACCTTCCAGGAGGAAGAGATGAAACGCACTCTATCGGGTGTTAGTATGTCTCGGCTCACTGAGTCTTTATTCTCCTTTTTATGGCCAATCTAATCTTTTCTTTGTCTCTTTGCAGGGGCCGCAGGATCTACTGCGCAAGCCGATGCGGGGACTCTCCCAGGGCCAGCTACCGATGTTCCAGCCTCTTCGGAATTGCCACAAAAGACCCGGCTCAAAAAGCCGATGATGGATGCCTTGAAAGCTTTGGAGGCAACTCTAAACGCGGACGACGACGCCTTGCTGAAGGAGGCTTCCAAGTGGTCCGTCATGACGGCCCGGGAGGAAAGGAAGCGCTTGAGGCGCGCAGCGAAGGTGCGTAGCGCTGCTTTGGCCGTAGGAGCGGGCCCAAGCGCCGTTATTCCCGCTGCCACTTCTTCCGAGGAGCCCCCGGTCGCCTTGTCTACTGCTCATCGACAGGCGGCACGTGCAGCTCGGGAAGCCAACGATCAATCCACCTCAGGTAATGTGTCTTTCGAGACTTTGTTGCAAAAGTTGTAAAACTATCGGTTCTTACACATCTTGTCCTGCAGGGCCAAGTTCAACTGAAGGAGCGGCGGAAACCGTCGAGCCTGAGGGGACGGTGGAAAAGGCAGCAGCTGACCCCGAGGCGACGGTAGGTGTTCACACCATAATATTGTATTATTATATTCCCCATTCTTATTCTTTTTACAAATAAAACAGGTGCTTTTGACGCATGTCTGCTACATATTACCGGTTACAGGTTCTTGGATCTAAAACGGTGAAAACAAGAAAAGACGACGTAAAAGTGAGACTTTAACCAACAAAGAGAAGGATCTTGATCAAGCTTACATAAAAGATAAAGTTCACAAAGTACAAGGCAATGCAAGGTCCAAGATTACAAAGCGAACGGTTAAAAGTCCACTGCAAATATTCACTGGAAGATCTGGAGAAGACCTAGAAGTCAATTTGAGAAAAGTACTAAAGAAACAGAAAGTACAAGTCATTCAGAGCCATCACCAGAAAACACATAAGCCAAGTCCATCTTTTGGCCGCGGAACCGCGGCCAAACCCTGGTTGCGGCCGCGGTTCCACGGCGGGGTTGAGCAGATAGAAGCAGAAAATTTTACCATAATTTAAAGCGGCGCTGACTAAGTCTTCCTAAGGGTATTTTGGTAAATGCAAACATGCGGCAATTATAAACCTAGGGTTTTCTATATCCTATAAATAGAGACCCAATTCATTGTATTTGTTCATGCCTCCCTTCATTAATAAAATTCAGATTTCTTTGGAGAGCATCAATTTGTAAGTTCTTAATTTATTTTTCTGTCTTAGGTTAAATTTCTTATCTGCCCTAGGTAATTTCTATTCCTTGCCCTAGGTAATTTTAATTCCTGGCCCTAGTTAGATAGTTAGATCTTTTATTCTCTGCCTTAGATAAATGTTCTTCAATTCCCTAATGAGTGAGTAGTCTCCTCGCTTGTTAGGGTTAGATTTGGGGAAGGTTTGAGAGATGAAGATCTCTCACCCCTATCTTGCCCGCCATATATTTTCATAGGACTTCATGCATACATGCACATACCGCTCCCTACGGCACTCTATCCCACGAGGTAGCGGTGATACCGTAGTATAAAGGCCCGGTTGCACGTGTTTTCCATGGAGGTTAGGGTAATGATTGATAAAGAAAGGACAAGAACCTAGAGGAAGAAACATCTTCCCGAATGGATCTAATCCCCTCTATTAATAATTACCATAACTCCTAATAGATCTTAATATGGGTATAGAAAGCGGTGAGATTTATTGACTTTCCAAACTTAACCTAGACCTAACCTTAGCAAGACTTGGATCTAGATTAATTTAGTTTTTAGATTTAATTGATCCATTCACACCGTTTGGAATTAACTCGTAAGAGCGACTAGGAAATTCACAAAATCCTGTTCCCCTCCGAAAGACGGCGCACAAGACTGCGATGTCCTGATACTGAGATTCGGGGCAGATGCTATTTGGTTTTATCCGTCCACCTCTCCGAAGATGCCAAGTTGATTTATGGCACCGTGTATCGGAGGTTTAGACGGATGCGGCCGATATAGTAGACTTCGTCAGATTCCTCCTCGCTTGAGGGGTTTTTGATTGTGGGGACGCTCTTCCCTGCAGGCGCAAGCCCCTGCAGTTAATTACGCTACCGCATCGCGGTAGCAACTTTCTCCTTCTTCAGAATTTCACTTCGTGTCGTGTGTGTTTGTTTTGTTTGTGGTTGCCCGTGGATTGTATACGGAGACTGAGTAATGCCGTCGCCTGTAGGACATGGATTAGTCCAAATCCGTATTTACTTAGATTTGGGTTTGGTGTTTTTAGTTTAAGGATACGTTAGCCGTATTGAGGCTAAGATCAACTTAAAAGTTCGTCAAGGATACGTTAGTCTGATTTGAGACTAAGATCAACTTAACGTGGTGATCCATTTAATATATGGCCGTCGGGACTCATCACCTCTCTGACGTCGTTGAAGGATTACAACGATAGGTGTCAGAGGAGTTCAGAGATGTACCCTTGAACCAAAGTCGATTTGGAGTTTTATGGTCCATTTGAATGTTTAAGGATACGTTAGCCGTGTTTGGGGCTAAGATCAACTTAAACGGGATCATTTAGATCCGGCAAAAGAGCATTTGGAGTCTCTATTGTTCCAGTTTAGGGACGTGGTGGTCCATAGGTAGTTTAGGGACATTGCGGTCCATATTAGTTTAAAGACATTTCGATCCAATATTAGTTGATGTGTGGTCGCCGGGACCCGTCACCTCTCTGACGTCGTTGAAGGATTACAACGATAGGTGTCAGAGGGGTTCGGAGATGTACCCTTGAACCGGTCGTAAATTGATTTAAGAGAGCAATCTTGCTCAGTCAATTTAGTTTAAGGACTTACGGCCAAAATTGGGCTAAGTCCAGTTAAAAATGTCCACATTTTGTTTGCATTTGGCCTTTGTCTGGGATTTCCCCTTTTTAGAATAATGCATAGCATTACTTCAGGCCATTTATGCCCATTTTGACTGGGCTCTGCCCTTTTTATTATAATGCAAAGCATTTGTTTTGGTTCATTGGACCTCTCAATTGGGCTCTGCCCTTTTAAATAATGCATAGCATTTTTATTATTTTGTTTGGGCTCTGCCCATTTATAAATGATGCAAAGCATCAATTTAATTAGGCCTGCTTGGTCTTTTTGATTTGGGCCTGGCCCTTTGGGAAATGCATTGCATTTTCAGGCGCTTTGCGCCAATCAGAGAGCGCAAGCGCTTGTGATGACGACACGTATCATGCAAGCGCAGTGCGCTGCGCTTGCGCTGCTGACACGTGGCGTACCTTGGTGAGTTGCGCCAATTTCAGAGAGCAAAGCTCTATTTCAAGAGCGCGTAACGCAAGTTGTTCTGTAGCTGACACGTGGCGTTCTCCCAAGAGCGCAACAGCGCAGTTTGGAAGTGCAAAGCCCTAAGAATCTTTTAGATTCAAGAACAGAAGTGCAAAGCACTATTTGATTTCTTGATCTAATTTAGATCAAAGAAAAGATAAGTTTTTCTTGTTTTTCTTATCTCAAAGAACCAAAGGTTCATAAAAGTGCAAAGCACTATTTTATTATTATTATTTTTATTAAAGATCATTGATCTTGTTTTTAGATCTATGATCTGTTCATGAGAGAACTTTCTCTTTCTTCTAAAGGTTTTTACCTTTTTGTTCTTGAAGAATTCTTCAGAGTTCTCTTTCCCTTCTTTTTTTTAAGAAAATGTTGATGCCTTTGAATTGAGGCCTAGGGTCCTTTTTATAGTGCCCATAAATTAGTTAAATTTGTTAAAGAGATCTTTCTCTAAGTGATTTGGGGAATTTTTCCCACCGTTGGATTTTTGATCCAAGGGCTTCTGTTTTACAGAAGAAAATCTTCTTGTTTTAATAAGAACAGAAAGATTTCTTTAAAATCTTTATTCTGTTTGGCGCAAATGCCCCAGCGCGTAACACGTGTCACGCATCGCACAGAGCAGCGCAACTGCGCTAGCGCATCTGCGTTGACACGTGTCGCGCAGCGCACAGCGCAGCGCAACTGCGCTAGCGCATCTGCGCTGACACGTGTCGCGCAGCGTAAAGCGCAGCGCAACTGCGCTGACACGTGTCGTGCAGCGCAGTGCTTGCGCAACTGAAGCGTTGCTTCCTTTAATTTTTCTTAAAATAGAGCTTTGCTTTGATTGGGAGCGCCTTCTTGGGCGCTGCACTGATGCGTCTGCGCCTGACACGTGGCGCGTTGCTCCCGGGATTTGAAGCGTTGCTTCACAATTTGAATTTTGAATTTCCAGCAGAGCTTTGCTCTGATTGGGGGAAACAAATGCCCCCCCCCACCGTTGCGCTTACGTGCGTGCACGTGAGTGCAGCGGTGGCAAACTCCTGATCGTTGGATCAAGGGGTGAGCTGAAGGGACGCAAGCGCCTTATAAATAGGACCTATGGCCCTTAGAAAAATCTTCACCATCTTCAAGATTTTAATTACCAGAGCTTTGCTTTTGCTTGAGAATTTCAGAGCTTTGCTCATTTCCAAAGTTAGAAACTTTAGGTAAAATTAATTCAAATCAAATTAACTTAAATTAACTTTAACTAAAGAGCTTTGCTCTTACAGATCTTTTGATCTAAAGAGATCCCCATTGGGGTTTCATAAACAGAGCTTTGCTCTCAAAAACTTATAGATCTGCAGAGATCTTGTTCATGGGTTCTAACCCATGGACAGAGCTTTGCTCTTTGAATCATCTGTAGATCTTTTAGATCTGAAAAATGAAGAAATTTTCATAAGTTTTTCATGGATTTTTCAAGATTCCAAAAATTTTAATTCTTTCAGGTGTAAACATTTTCTGATGGACCTTTCCATTATTACCATAGAGCTATGCTCTTTTAAGGAATCTTATTTCCCTGGGACCAGAGTTTGACAAGTGTCACTCTGTGACAAAGCTTTGCTCTGAAAGAGGAGATTTTCTCCTTGTCTCTAGGGATTCTTCCCCTTTTTTTTATTAATGGGAATGTTTTCCTGGGGACCAACTGACAATCCCATCCAATGATGAGGTTGTCTTATTAACTGACATATTGTCATCCAGATTTTGTGAGTCCCCCTTCGGTCTTCTATCCGCCGCACTGCTGTGTGGTCTAATTAATTAATTTTAATTTAGTTTTTAATTTAATTAATTGATTAATGTATTTTTCTTCTTTTTTAAACGCCAAGCGTTGGAATTACAACACTAACGGCTAGATTGTTCTTTTGCAGCGATCATGTCTCTCGACACCTCGTTTCCGTTCGTCCGCTCGGAGGAAGGGTTTCCCAAAGCGCCCTTGGACCGTGAAGTCTTGGCCATGGTTAGAGAAAACGACCCGAAGTATAAGAGTCTCCACCTTTGGGGGTCGTGGTATAACCAGATCATTATGGGTCGACGCAGCTTCACATGCGCAGTGCCGTCCGAGCCCATCACGGCGATTCATTATGCTACCCCACCCTCGGTGCAGTATGCCGTAGAGTTGGTGGATTGGACATCGAAGGGCTTTCTACATCCCGCCATAGATGCGATACCGGTTCAGCGTCCCATGGTTTTGGACATCTTAGGACGCCGTATCTGTCAAGGTGAAGCACGACCCTGGGGGCAATCATATAACCTTGGTCTGATCCCCCGCCACCCGATCGGCTATCTGCCGTGGGCCCGGTACATCCTGTCGACGAAGAAGTCGCAGTTGATAAGATTAGGACTGTACACCGCGGTCTACGTCTCTCTCTTCCAGTATCCCATGCTCCCCCTGGTGGTTCAAGGCTTTCCTGGAGCAGTGGAATATTCCTACCCACACTTTCCTTGCCATGGATCGGGAAGTGTCCATCTCTTTGGAGGAGTTCACGGAGGTATCCGACTTACCAGTCATGGGGGAACACTATGAAGAGCTGCTCCCGACAGATGAGTATGTCTTTGGTGCTAAGCCGGTGGTAAGGGGATCACACCGGAAAACGCTGTTCAACACCAATTCCCAAGCCTGATTAAGGTGTTGAACATCTACGAGTCTCTTTTTATCGAGCATGGGAGTCGAGGAGTTAATTTTGAGGATTTCATCGCTCGTTTCCTTCGCCCAAGCGTCCTCTCATCAGAAGCTGCCAAGTTTGCTACCCTGGATGACCCTTTCGGTCTAGGTTTGGATAACCTGCCGGCGAAGGAGACAGATCAAAAGGGTTTTTTCCTTCCGGACTTCCCGACTATATCTTTTGCAGAAATTGCGGCCCCCGGGATGGACGAGGAGGCCTTTTTCTTAGGATTTCTCGGATTGTGCCTGAGTTGGTTTGCGATCCCAATGCACTCCCATCGTATGCGGCCCTCTGTTTTTTACCCCGCCACCGGATGACTATCAGGGTGAAGGTGGCCGTTGGGATCGCCGGCTTGGCACACTTATATCATGGCCTCAGCCGAGCAGCGGATGCTAATGAGCCTGAGGTACTGCACGTGGTCTTCCCGATGCATTGCTTTGTATCATGGCTCGAGCTACACACGGCGGGTGTCTTCGGTATGCATAAAAGGCCCTCGTTCTTTGACAAGTGTGGTTTCCCTCGCATCATTTAGTTGATTGGCGCATCAATCGTGACCCCTTCACCACGGAACGCCAGGGGTTTACTGCTTCGCCCTCACACCGTTGGAGTCGGGATGTCCTTCATTGACAAGGTATTAACCATTGGAAAAGCGTCCAACGCTGTGGTGCGACCATTACAGGACTCCTTTAAGGATGGAGCTTCAGTTTTGATAGCCCGGGAGACCCTCCACTTGTAATCTATTAGACCGGGCTTCCTAGTCTTCAGGCAGGGCGGTGCGGCAATCTTCATGAGATATAACCCGCATCGTTTCGCCAAACAACTGGGCTACGATCAAGGGGTACCCTTGGAAGCTTTCTTACTGGAACCTGCTGCCAATGAAGAAGGGATGGAGAACGCGTTACATCACTTCATGCGCCTGAACACGGGTTCTCGTTTTTTTATCAGTGCGCCGGCTTGCGCTTCACGACTCCTTAATGTATATAAAGAGTGGTACAATCATGCGACAGGGGCCGTTATAAAGGAAGAGAGGCGAGTGTTGATCGACCGTAAAGGTGCACCTCCCAGCACCGACCGTAATGCTCCCTTAGTGCCAAGGACCCTGGTGGTTCCTCCTCTAAAAGATGCCGGGGGCAGACCATCGCGTGCGCAAAGCCCTCCACGTGGATTGCCGCTCCCTGATATCACAGATGCACCTCCCGCACCCTGTGCTCCAGTGGAGACAGTGGTTGTATCCTCGCCGGAGTCTGGCGTGGGTGTGGACATCGGGACCCGCCGTCCCAAGGTGGCTGCTAAGCGAAAGTCGATCCCACGTGAGCCTAGGGTCGGAGGGCAGAAGAAAAAGAAATCGCTCTTCACTGCAGATGTCGTATTCGGTCAGGAACCCCATGCTCCCTATGCCGAGGGCCTAATCGAATATGGGACTAACGAGGGATTAGTCATGCTACCGCCGGATGACACAGACTTGGAAGCCACTCTCGAAACTTCAGCGTGGTTGGCTAAGCGTGACTCGTGGCTGGCTAAGCTTGCGCAATCAGGTAACTACTAGTCGCATTTTCTTTATTGCATCATATTCTTCTCATTGCCTTTGACTAACGTTTTTCTTTCTTTTCTTCCAACAGTCATCACTGATGAGGAAGCCATTGCCGCTTCACTCAAGACCTTCCAGGAGGAGGAACGCCTTAGAGCGTCTTTAGGCCTCAGTAAGTTTCGATTCATCAAGTTTTCATTTCCCTTGTGTTATGGTCGATCTAACTTTCCCTTTTAATCACAGGAACCTCAATGCCGCTCCTGCCAAGTGATGCAGATGTTCCGCCAGCTGCCGATGTTCCCGCTTCCTTTGGGCCACCGCAGGAGGTTCGTCTTGAAGAGCCGATGAAAGATGCCTTAAAAGCTCTGGAGGCATCCCTGAACGAGGATGATGACGCCTTGAAGGAAGCGTCACAGAGGTCCATCGCGACATCCCGGGAGGAAAGGAAGCGGCTGAGGCGTGAGGCGAAGGCACACAGGGCTGCCTTGGCTATGGGAGCGGGCCCCAGCACCGCCCCTCGTGCTGATACTCCATCCGAAGAGGCTTCGGTCGCCCTGTCTATATCTCATAGACAGGCGATCCGCGCCAATCGAGAGGCCAATGACAAGTCTACCTCAGGTAATACTTCTTTCAGAATCTTGTTATAAGACTTATAAAACTGTCGGTTCTTATATGTTCCACCCTGCAGGGTCAAGGCCAATCGAGGGGGAGGCGGAGACCATTGAACCTAAGGAAGCAAAAGAGGCGGCACCTGCCAAACCCGAGCTGACGGTATGCAACGTTACTGGGGCTGCGGAACCTGAGCTGGATGTTGAGGGATTTGCAGCCGAGAAGGTCATTGATGCCGAGCCTGAAGTGGCGGCAGATGAAATGATTGTCGTAATTAAGCCCAGGGTAGTGGCAGATGAGGCGCTTGAGGCCGGCGACCTCGTGGTGACGGCGGATGAGCCGATGGAAATCGCGAAGCCCGAAGAAGTAGCGGGTGAGATGAGCACGACTCTCGGGAAGGAGTCAGCCGCTCTCTCCCAAGAGTCTGGTAATGCTCCGATCATTGCCCTCCCCGTCTACGATCTTCCGCCGTCTCCTGGCCGCGCGAGCACGACGACGATCCCCATCGAGTCGAGTGATGAGGCCACGGGCGGTGGCCTCATGTCAATCGAAGAGGAAGTCGCCTCCGTTTCAGCCGGTAGCTCATCAGGTAAATCCCAGGTTTCTGTCTTTCTTTACCTCACAATCCTTTCTGACAAGTTCACCTTTTCGTAATGCAGGTGCAGCCAGTGCCGATGCCCCACTGCTCGGGGGAGCGCCTTCAACGACTGCCTTGGCGGTGGTCACCTCTCAACCCTCTCTCATACCCTCGAAGATGTTGGAAGGTATGGGTTTGCAATTTATTAATCTTATCTTCCAGACGCATAATTTGTGTATTAAAGTCATACTGTTGTGTCTTTCAGGAGTGCTTTTTGACCATCTCTATCAAGTGTTGCTCCCACACTTCTCCTTCCCATCTAAATTCGCCTCTCCCTCTGGTGGCGCTGGTGAGTACCATTCCCGATTGATATCTTTGTTTTTCAGTGGTAGAATTATTTCTAACTCTCTCTTGTCCTGACTGCAGTGTTACAAATCGAAGGGGGAGAAGAAAGATTGGTTGCGCCACCGGCCCTTCCAACATCGCTTGAGGGGTTTTTGATTGTGGGGACGCTCTTCCCTGCAGGCGCAAGCCCTTGCAGTTAATTACGCTACCGCATCGCGGTAGCAACTTTCTCATTCTCCAGAATTTCACTTCGTGTCGTGTGTGTTTGTTTTGTTTGTAGTTGCCCGTGGATTGTATACGGAGACTGAGTAATGTCGTCGCCCGTAGGACGTGGATTAGTCCAAATCCGTATTTACTTAGATTTGGGTTTGGTGTTTTTAGTTTAAGGATACGTTAGCCGTATTGAGGCTAAGATCAACTTAAACGTTCGTGAAGGATACGTTAGTCTGATTTGAGACTAAGATCAACTTAACGTGGTGATCTATTTAATATATGGCCGTCGGGACTCATCACCTCTCTGACGTCGTTGAAGGATTACAACGATAGGTGTCAGAGGAGTTCAGAGATGTACCCTTGAACCAAAGTCGATTTGGAGTTTTATGGCCCATTTGAATGTTTAAGGATACGTTAGCCGTGTTTGGGGCTAAGATCAACTTAAACGGGATCGTTTAGATCCAGCAAAAGAGCATTTGGAGGCTCTATTGTTCCAGTTTAGGGACGTAGTGGTCCATAGGTAGTTTAGGGACATTGCGGTCCATATTCCAATTTGGGGACATAGTGGTCCGCATTCCAGTTTACGTGGTGGTCCGCATTCCAGTTTAGGGACGTGGTGGTCCGCACTCCAGTTTAGGGACGTGGTGGTCTATACTCCAGTTTAGGGACGTGGTGGTCCGCTATTAGTTTAAGGACGTTTCGGTCCAACATTAGTTTAAGGACGTTTCGGTCCATCGCCAGTTTAAGGACGTAGTGGTCCATCATTAGTTTAAGGACATTTCGGTCCAATGTTAGTTTAAAGACGTTTCGGTCCACGAGTTTAAGGACCCCGCAGTCCGTATCGATGTGTGGTCGTCGGGACCCGTCACCTCTTTGACGTCGTTGAAGGATTACAACGATGGGTGTCAGAGGAGTTCAGAGATGTACCCTCGAACCGGAGGTAAATTGATTTGAGAGAGAATTTGTGCTCAGTTCAATTTAATTTAAGGACTTACGGCCAGAATTGGGCTAAGTCCAGTTGAAAATGTTCAACATTTTATTTGCATTTGGCCTGTTAGGCCTTTACTGGGGCTCTGCTCCTGTTTAATAATGCATAGCATTATTTATTTTGTCAGGGCTGTGCCCATTTATAGATGATGCAGAGCATCAGTCTTGTTTGGGCTCTGCCCTGTTTATTGCATTTTCAATTTTTGTTTTGGCTCTGTCCTTTTATAAATGATGCAGAGCATCAATATTGTTTGGGCTCTGCCCCTTTTCATTGTATTGCAATTTAATTTGGCCTACTAGGCCCCTCTGATTTGGGCCTGGCCCTTCAGTAAAAGAAATGCATTGCATTTGTCAGGCGCTTTGTACCAATCACTGAGCGCAAGCGCTTGTGGTGAGGACATGTGTCATGCTCTGGTGAGCGCAAGCGCAACAGCGTAGTGCGCTGCGCTAATGCGTTGCGCTGTTGCGCTGCTGACACGTGGCACGCTCTGGTGAGTTGCGCCAATTCCAGAGAGCAAAGCACTATTTCAAGAGCGCGTAGTGCAAGTTGTTTTGTAGCTGACACGTGGCGCTCTCCCAAGAGCGCAACAGCGCAGTTTGGAAGTGCAAAGCACTAAGAATCTTTTAGATTCAAGAACAGAAGTGCAAAGCACCATTTGATTTCTTGATCTAATTTAGATCAAAGAAAAGATAAGTTTTCTTGTTTTTCTTATCTCAAAGAACCAAAAGTTCATAAAAGTGCAAAGCACTATTTTATTATTATTAAAGATCATTGATCTTGTTTTTAGATCTATGATCTGTTCATGAGAGAACTTTCTCTTTTTTCTAAAGGTTTTTACCTTTTTGTTCTTGAGGAATTCTTTAGAGTTCTCTTTCCCTTCTTCTTTTTTTTTAGAAAATGTTGATGCCTTTGAATTGAGGCCTAGGGTCCTTTTTATAGTGCCCATTAATTAGTTAAATTTGTTAAAGAGATCTCTCTGAGTGATTTGGGGAATTTTCCCCACCGTTGGATCTTTGATCCAAGGGCTTCTGTTTTACAGAAGAAAATCTTCATGTTTTAACAAGAACAGAAAGATTTCTTTAAAAATTTTATTCTGTTTGGCGCAAATGCCCCAGCGCGTGACACGTGTCACGCAGCGCATCTGCGCTGACACGTGTCGCGCAGCGCACGGCGCAGCGCAACTGCGCTAGCGCATCTGCGCTGACACGTGTCGCGCAGCGCACGGCGCAGCGCATCTGCGCTGACACGTGTCGCGTAGCGCAGTGCTTGCGCAACTGAAGCGTTGCTTCCTTTAATTTTGCTTAAAATAGAGCTTTGCTCTGATTGGGTGCGCTGCCTTGGGCGCTGCGCTGATGCATCTGCGCCTGACGCGTGGCGCGTTGCACGCAGCGCAAAGAATTTGAAGCGTTGCTTCATTTATTAAAATTTAAATTTTCAAAGCAGAGTTTCGCTCTGATTGGGGGAAGATGAAGCGTTGCTTCATCTCCCGCTTCGGAATTTGAACAGAGGTTTGCTCTGATTGGGGTAAACAAATGCCCCCCCACCGTTGCGCTTACGTGGCCCCAAACGTGAGCGCAACGGTGGCGGAATTCCAACCGCCGTGGCAACTTTTGGAAGTTGAAGAGGCACTTGATGTCTATAAATAGGACCTTTGGTCCCCCATAGATACTTATCATCTTTCAGATTTTTATTTTCAAAAAACTTCAGAGCTTTGCCCTTGCCTTCAAGAACTCCAGAGCCTTGCTCTCCTTTCCAAAGTTTTTAGAAAAACTTTAGGTAAAATTGATTCTTAGATTAAATTAATTTTAATTAATCTTAACCAACAGAGCTTTGCTCTCATAGATCTTCTGATCTAAAGAAAGTCCCTTCGTTGTTTCACCAGCAAAGCTTTGCTCATTTTCAAAGTTAGAAACTTTAGGTAAAATTAATATAAATCAAATTAATTTAAATTAATCTCAACCAAAGAGCTTTGCTCTCACAGATCTTTTGATCTAAAGAGATCCCCATTGGGGTTTCATAAACAGAGCTTCACTCTCAAAAACTTATAGATCTGCAGAGCTTTTGTTCATGGGTTTTAATCCCTGAACAGAGCTTTGCTCTCGAGGAATTTAGCCCTCAGTGCATATTATTTTTCTTCTATCGCTAATATTCCTGTGGTATTTCCTCCAGGTATAATGACGGTGCGTCTATACAGTTTGCACGAGTTCATCACCTATGACGATATCCGCGCACAGGGTCGTCAACAAAACCAGGAGTTTACAAACGCTCAACGTGCAGAGGTCATGGGTCGTCTGAATGCAAGCGGTGGTTGGCTGCTTCCTCGTCATTCAGCTCTCTTGAAAGTCATGCTGGGAGCAATATGGAGAGCACTTCCGGTTCTTCACGAGGCCCTACCGCTCAACGCGCTGGATGATGCCGAAGACAAGGTGCATTCAGTATACCTGACGGGGCTGATCTCGAAGAAACGGCGGGACGGCCTCATTGACATCCTACATCAAATCTTCCAACAGACGACGATAGTTGCTGCTTATCGAAGGCCGGGAGGGCTTGCTGAGGATCTTGACACACAGGAGCGCGAGAGGCTGCGCATAAGAATAATTGGAAAGGCCAGAAGAACTCTGGATGGCCTTACTTTTGAATTCCTCAATCCGTGCCCCGGATCTGAGGTTATACCGTTGTAATAATTTGAATAATGTTTCTTATTCATTGCTTTTATGATTGTAAGAATTTTAGCAACATGAATGGAAACCCCCTTTTTTTATTTCAGCTTGTCTTATTTCTCGTCCTGAGTCCTCTGCCTATGTATAAATGAGTGTGTCTCGAATGCTTGGTCAAATGTAAATCGGATGTTCTTTCTGTCATTTTCTTCTTTCTTTTATTGTTAGCAGGCTGTCTTAATAACCATGGTTGATGGATGATTAGAGCGAGTATCCCGACCCTCTTAAGAAACCGCAATGGCTTAGGCCGCAGGTTCAGATCTGCTGCCTAAAACTTTTCAACTCTATGAGCCGTGAGGGTCTCATAGAGACTTTTCTCCCTACGGATCGAGAGGATCTCGTAGGTGGGTTTTTCTTCTTAGGAATCGTGAGGATTCCTAAGTGTGGTTTTCTTTTATAAGTCGTAAGGATCCTATAAGAGAATTTTTCCCTCTTACGAGTCGAGAGGGCCCGTAAGCGGTTGTTTCCCTCCTTGTCGAGATTCGACTTTGGAGAGTGAGACCCGTAAATAGTATGCATGAGATCTTTTTAGATCGACTTGCAGGGTCCCATTGTTCAGGAAGCAAGTTTTTTAGTCCTTGCTGTCTGAGGCTTCATCTTGCAAGTTGAGACGAATCGGGAATTTTCCCGCGGAGACACTGGTTTCTCTGCGAGCCGACGCGAATCAGGAGGCTCTCGTCAAGGAGTGTTTGTATCCGTGAGTCGAGGAATTTGCTAGGGATTATTTGTTTCCCAAGCGCCAAGGATTATTTGTTTCCTTGGGGTTTGAAACGAGTCGAGAATTTCCCACGGAGGCACTGGTGGCTCTGCGAGTCGACATGGATCAGGAGGCTCTCGTCAAGGAGTGTTTGTATCCGTGAGTCGAGGAATTTGCTAGGGATTATTTGTTTCCCAAGCGCCAAGGATTATTTGTTTCCTTGGGGTTTGAAACGAGTCGAGGATTTCCCACGGAGGCACTGGTGGCTCTGCGAGTCGACGCGGATCAGGAGGCTCTCGTCAAGGAGTGTTTGTATCCGTGAGTCGAGGAGTTTGCTAGGGATTATTTGTTTCCCAAGCGCCAAGGATTATTTGTTTCCTTGGGGTTGAAACGAGTCGAGAATTTCCCACGGAGGCGCTGGTGGCTCTGCGAGTCGACGCGGATCAGGAGGCTCTCATCAAGGAGTGTTTGTATCCGTGAGTCGAGGAATTTGCTAGGGATTATTTGTTTCTCAAGCGCCAAGGATTATTTGTTTCCTTGGGGTTTGAAACGAGTCCAGGATTTCCCACGGAGGCACTAGTGGCTCTGCGAGTCGACGCGGATTAAGAGGCTCTCATCAAGGAGTGTTTGTATCCGTGAGTCGAGGAATTTGCTAAGGATTATTTGTTTCCCTGGCGCCAAGGATTATTTGTTTCCTTGGGGTTTGAAACGAGTCGAGGATTTCCCACGGAGGCACTGGTGGCTCTGCAAGTCGACACGGATCAGGAGGCTCTCGTCAAGGAGTGTTTGTATCCGTGAGTCGAGGAATTTGCTAGGGATTATTTGTTTCCCAAGCGCCAAGGATTATTTGTTTCCTTAGGGTTTGAAACGAGTCGAGAATTTCCCACGGAGGCACTGGTGGCTCTGCGAGTCGACGCGGATCAGGAGGCTCTCGTCAAGGAGTGTTTGTATCCGTGAGTCGAGGAATTTGCTAGGGATTATTTGTTTCCCTAGCGCCAAGGATTATTTGTTTCCTTGGTGTTGACACGGATCGAGAATTTCCCATGGAGACACTGGTTGCTCTGCGAGTCGATGCGCATCGGGAAGCTCTCGTCAAGGAGTGTTTGTATCCGTGAGTCGAGGAATTTGCTGAAGACACTGGTTTCTTCGGAGTTGGACTGAACCGTCGAGATTTGGCCTCGTCTTCTGGCGGAGCCTGTTAGGAAAGTATGGTTCTCTCTTGTTTGTTTATGCCCTTGGATTGTATACAGGGATCGATGTGATCTTAACTGTAGGGCCAAAGTTTTATCATCTTCCTTTTTTTTGTTTTATTTCCGCGATGCTCTATCATTTCAGCTTTTATATCGCGAAGGTCGCGATTGCCCAATCATTTCGGCTATTTTTCGCGGTAATCATTTTGGCTGTTTATTTTATTTTTACTCACTGCTTTTTATTGCGAGTTGCCCAATCATTTCGGCTGTTTATTTCATTTTTATTCGCCGCTTTTCATTACGAGTTGCCCAATCATTTCGGCTGTTTATTTTATTTTTACTCGCTGCTTTTTATTGCGAGTTACCCCATCATTTCGGCTATTTCGCATGCATACATTTTTACTTGCTGCTTTTATTGCAAGTTGCCCCATCATTTCGACTATTTCATATGCACGAGCGGCCTACTGGCTTTCGCCGTAAACCTGAAATTAAACACCGATTTCGGCATCAGCACCGCTACAACTAGAATATTGTCAGGAGCGAATCATCATCTGCCTCTGTCGATGTTGAACAAAGGTGGCTTAGCGACCAGGGTTAGGGTCCTGTCATCTAAGGCTTTTAACTTCATGAGCCGTTAGGGTCTCACAAAGGTATTCCTCCCTACAAGTCGTGAGGATCTTGTAGGTGTATTTTCTCCTTAGGAATCGTGAGGATTCCTAAGTGTATGTTCCTCTGTAAGTCGTAAGGATCCCACAAGAGGGTTTTCTCCTTGTAAGTCGAGAGGACTTATAAGGGTTGTTCATCATGCGAACATATCCCCAGTCTCGGATGTGACTTGATTAGGGAAATGTTTATTCGCGCCAGTGGATTGTATACAAGGGTCAGTATTGAGCCACTTGCAGGGCAATATCGGGAGTTGTGGGAGTTGCTTAAGCACAGGTTTAGGTCTCTGTAACTTAAGACTTTCAACTCTTATGAGCCGTGAGGGTCCCATAAGAGAGTTCTCCTTACGAGTCGTGAGGATCTCGCAAGTGTATTTTCTCCTTAGGAATCGTGGGGATCCCTAAGTGTGTTGCTCCCTTGTGAGTCGTAAGGATCTCACGCGGGTGGTTTCTCCTTACAAGGTCGAGAGGATCTTGTAAGTGTTCTTTAACGAGGTTGCGCCTTTTCGGGTTTGTTCCAAACACTCGCCGGTAGCCCTACTGTTTTTACTCACGGAGCCCTTTCGGGTTTTCATCCGTGCCCATTTTGCTTATGGACGTACCGCTTTTTTTTTATTCTTTTTATTTTTATATATTTTTTTACGAGGTCGCGCCCTTTCGGGTTTTCACGAACACTCGCCGGTAACTCTGCTGTTTTTACTCACGGAGCCCTTTCGGATTTTCATCCGTACCCATTTTGCTTATGGACGTACCGTTTTTTTTATTTTATTTTTATATGTTTTTTTTATATCTCGTCAGCCTCAAAGATGCTGCGGTAGTTGTTTAAAGACGTTTCGGTCTGCTATTAGTTTAAGGACATTTCGGTCCGACTTTAAGAAGGCTGGTTACTACTGATAGAGTTTGAGCTTAGGAAGATAGCGAGCGGACATAGTCGTCGTCATCTATCATTGACCTAGGCTGTGGCTCATTAAGCGTAGTATCTATTTAGGAAGCGACCGTTTATTGGCCTGAAAGGCCTTTCACCGTGCATGTCCATGAGTAGATAGGCCTCACCCTGGTAGATCTTATCTATGATATATGGGCCTTCATAGTTTGGCTCGAATTTTCCCCGCTTGGCGCTATTGGGGATCATAGGTCTTTTGACCACTAGCACAAGTTCGCCTTGGCGGAATGTCCTCGGTCGGGTTAATCTTTCATATGAGCGCGTCATCTTTGCTTTATAAGCTTCCAGATTTTGTTGCGCTATGAGCCGGGTTTCATCAAGGGCGTCAAGCTCCTCAAGTCGAAGGTGAGCATTTTCTTCATCCGTCAGCTCGTAGTAGACTGCCACTCGTGGAGAGGGTAACTCTATCTCGAGGGGGAGCACTGCTTCCGTCCCAAATACCAACGCGTACGGCGTTGTGTTCGTGGCCGTCTTGAACGCAGTTCGATACGCCCAAAGAGCCTCTTGCAGTCTCTCGTGCCAGTCTTTCTTATTTCGGGACACCGTCTTCTTTATGATCTTCGTCAAGGTCTTGTTGAAGGCCTCAGCTAGACCGTTGGCTCGCGGATTATAAACCGAGGAATATCTCCAGTCTATATTGTGCTGCTGCGCAAAGCGACTGATCTTGTGGCTTCTGTAAGCTGGCCCGTTATCGGAGATGATCCGTCGCGGAGTTCCAAACCGATATATGACATGCGTCTTGAAGAAATGGAGGATATTCTCCGTCTTAACCTCTCTTAACGGTACTGCTTCTGCTCATTTAGAGAAGTAGTCAGTCGTCGCCAGGATGAAACGATGTCCCCTAGACG
This sequence comes from Agapanthus africanus, assembly GCA_030015575.1. Classification (NCBI taxonomy): domain Eukaryota; kingdom Viridiplantae; phylum Streptophyta; class Magnoliopsida; order Asparagales; family Amaryllidaceae; genus Agapanthus; species Agapanthus africanus. The sequence goes on along the minus strand of JASDDO010000012.1, from coordinate 63,193,965 downwards.
ATGCTGGTTCAATAGGGCCGACTATGTCAGTTCCCCACATCTCGAACGGCCAGCTAGCCACCGTCGGATGTAATGGATTTGGATGCTGATGGATGAAGTCCCCATGAATTTGACATGAGTGACACTGCTTCGCATATTCGAGGCAGTCTTGAATCATCGTGGGCCAGTAGTAGCCCATCCGTTTGATCTTCAACTTTATCTTTGGGCCCGCTTGGTGAGAACCGCAGAGTCTGTCGTGAACTTCCTGGACGACTCTTTTCGCTTTGTCAGGTCCTAAGCATCTCAGCCACAGAGAATCAAACGACCTCTTGTATAGAGTATCATTGACGAAGGCGGAAGACAGAGCTCGTTTCATGAGCTGATGTCTTGTGGACGCTTCTTCAGGCATTCGGTGGGATTTAAAGTAGTCTATGAAGACTTCTCTCCAATCCTCGGTATTTTCCCAATCTTTTACTTGCAGGGTCGTCTGCTCGCTCGCTCCTTTTTCTTCGGATGATTCCGGAGATATTTCTGTTGGGGCAAGCACCCGACGGCTTTGTACCATGATTCTGACGTCATCGAGATTCTCGTCAGCCAGCTCTTTAGCAAGTTTGGCCAACGCATCTGCTTTGCTGTTTTCCGCGCGTGGTATGTTCTCCAAAGTATAGGAGGGAATTTGGGTCAACAGTTGTTGCACCTTTTCCCCGTACTTCACCAACTCCGGTTTGCACGTTTGGTAGTTGCCATTTACTTAACTAACGACCAGTTGAGAATCTCCGTATATGAGGAGGTTTTCAATTCCCATGTCGATGGCGATCTCAAGACCTTCTATCAAGGCTTCATATTCGGCTTCGTTATTCATCCTCGGCTCTGTTAAGGAGAAAGCGAAACGCATTATCCCTCCTTGTGGAGTCACGAAGATGAGGCCTACCCCCGATTTGATTATAGGGGTACTTTGTTTGCGCTTCTTCATGGAAGATGCTCCATCGAAAAAGAGCTCCCATCGGGTATCACCACCGTCGATTGCGTCGAACGCATGCTCGTCTGGTAGATCGATGCTCAGAGGAGAATCGGCGGGTATCGGATGCTCAGCAAGGAAGTCGACTATGGCATGGCCTTTCACTGCCTTGAGAGGTTAATACGTTATCGAGAACTCTATCAAGAGCAGAGCCCATTTAGCGAGTCGACCTGTCAGTATGGCCTTTGACATTAAATACTTAAGAGGGTCCACCTTCGAAATGAGACGGACCTCATGCGCCAACGCATAGTGTCTGAGCTTTGTTATCGCGAAGATCAACGCCAGGCAGTGTTTTTCAATGGGGGAGTAGTTGCTTTCTGCCCCCAGCAGAACTCGACTTAAGTAGTAGAGTGCTCTTTCTTTTCCTTGGTCATTCTCTTACGCCCATAATGCGCCTAAGGAACCTTCGAGGGCGGTTGTATAAAGAATGAAGGGTTTTCCCTTGACCTGAGCAGCCAACACTGGCAGGTTCTGCAGGTACTGTTTAATTTCGTCCAGCACGCCTTGGCATTTTTGATCCCAGACGAATGGAGTTCCCTTCTTCATCAGGCGACTGTAAGGGCGGCACTTGCCATAGAGGTTGGCTATAAATCGCCGAATATATGCTACTTTCCTTGGAGAGACCGCAACTGTTTGAGAGTCCTTGGCGGAGGCATTTCCATGATCGCCTTGATCTTGGACGGATCTATTTCGATACCCCGGTGTCGGACGATGAATCCTAAGAATTTGCCCGAGGAAACTCCGAATGCACATTTGAGAGGGTTCATCTTCAAGTTGTATTGCCGAAGGCGTTGAAATACAGTTTTTAGGTGCTCGAGATGTTTCTCGTATGATTTGCTTTTAACTACGAGATCGTCGATGTAACATTCGACGATTTCATGTATGAGGTCATCGAAGATCTTTGTCATGGCCCTCTGATAGGTGGCACTGGTGTTCTTTAGACCGAAGGGCATCACCTTGTAGCAGAATATACCCAAAGGAGTCCGGAAGGCGGTGTGCTTCTGGTCTTCGGGATGCTTCTTTATCTGATTATACCCTGATGAACCATCCATGAAGGAGAAAACTTCATGAGTAGACGTATTGTCTATCATCAGTTCGGTGACTGGCACTGGGAAATCGTTTTTCGGGCAGGCTTTATTGAGATCCCGGAAGTCCACGCATATACGCACTGTCCCATTTTTCTTCATCACCGGGACGATGTTGGCGATCCATTCAGGGTATTGAACTTCCTGGATGAATCTAGAGTCGATTAACTTTTTGAGCTCGGAGTTGATGCTCATCTCAAGCTCGAGCCGCATTCTCCTCGGCGCCTGTTTGACTGGCTTGATGTCCGGGGATATCGCCAATCTGTGCACAGCAATTTCTGGATCTAGTCCCGGCATTTCGGAATAGTTCCACGCGAAGCAATCTCTATGCTGCATAAGCAAGTCTTTTAGCACAGCTACCCTTTCTTCGGATAACAGCTCGCTGACGAATGTCGGCCGTGGGTCACTTGCCGTCCCCAACTCAATTTTCTTGAGATTATCTGCAGTGGTATGTATTCCATCCTCCAGCTCTTTCGGAGCTGGGGGAAATTCTGAAATCACCACATCATTGCTGTTTTCGAAGCACCAGGGAAGGTTGTCCATGTTCTCGGGCCCTTCTTTTAATATTGTTATCATGTGACAAGTGCGAATCCGCTTCCAATCCCAATGTGGAATCGGTTCTTCTTTCGTGGCCTTGGGTTCGTGCTTTTGTGGTGGCGCTACCCTCCAGCTGTCAGACAGAGTGAATTTGCCAAGCTGATACTGATCTTCGACCCAATTCTTCAAGGTGAAGCAGTCTTCGAGAGGATGCCCTATTACTCGATGGTAAGAGCAATAATTTGGGTCAGAGGCTTCGCCTGCTTGTTCGGGGTGCTTGGACTCCGGCAGTGTAAGCATCTGATATTTTAGAGCAAGCTCAAGTATCTTCTTCATCTTGTCCTGAGGAAATGAGTACGCTCGACCCATTTTCTTCATGAGGGATAGATCAATAACGCTCGACTCCCGCTTGCGTGGCTTCTTAGCCCCGCTTTCTTGCTGTTGAGCATCTTCTTGGCCTTTCGACTTGTTTCTGCCTCTGCGCCGAGCCTTCTTTATAACAGGTTGACAAGGAGCGGTATTTTCATCTTTCACGACTTGTTGGAGGAGGCGTTGCATTTTGGCTTTCTCGTAGATGGCCATTTCGCGGTTATGGTCGTCCCGGACTTTTGACCTGCTTCCCTTATGAGCTTGTCCATTTTTTCTTCGAAAGACGGACTGGGTCTTTTTGCATTTGAAACTTTTACTGTCTCAGGATTAACGTCCTCCCATTGAGCATCCGCTTCTTCATCGAAGTCATACATGACATAGCAGCTGTTTAGTAGCTCTCGTTTCTTTGACAGGATGTATCCAAGTCCTTTTGTCTCCATTCTCCCATTAGGCAGTTTGTGTTGAGCCCCGGGAATGTTCCAGACTTTGTCATAGAACTTGGCTTTTCGCACGGTCTGTTTGAAGGATATCCCCTGGCGTTTCAGCAACTTCTTCAAACCCTCTGTATAATATCTGGGAAGACGGATAGGCTGAATCCTGTCGAGCGTAGGATCCGCGCCATGCCAGATTTCTTTTTCCACCTTGGTTTCTTCAGAGCGGTAGAACAAAATTGCTTTCTCGTTTTCTCGCCTGGGAGGGATATAGAATGTTTGCAGCTCTTCTACATTGTAAATATTAAGTGCATCCAGTTCTTTATGGTGTTTAAGAGGCACCATGGCGACTTGTAGACTTTGCTCTTCGTCAGCGAACTTTCGTATTGAAGGTCGAGCAGAGAATACAACATGGATCTCATCTTCCGAGTCGCTACCAAAGACCAACGTAGGAGTGAACGGTCCTGGCTTGCTGTGTTGGGACAGACCCGAGCAAACTATCTCCTCTTCTTCCTCGGTATCACTGCCGAAGACAGGGATGGTAGCGTTAGCTTTGTTCTCTGGCTTGTGACACTTCTTCGTGTCTTCGAAATCCGGTAAGAAGTATTTGGCATCTTCATATTTGCAGACCTCGTTCATAGAGAACGGGTTCAGTTCTCCCGTCACGGTATACTCGAAACCATCCTTAAAATACTTCATACACTGATGTTGTGTAGAAGGAATGATGTTGTACTCGTGTAACCATAGTCGGCCGAGCAAAGCATTGTAGCATGTCTTAGCATCTATGACGTGGAATTTAATGTCCGTGACGAGCAGCCCAAAGCGTAGCGTCAGTATCACAGATCCAAGAGTCTTTGACGATTGGGAGTCGAACCCGGAGATGGTGATCTTATCCCAAGCAAGGTGCTGGACGCTCACGCAGATTTCTTTTAACACCCGCACGTTGAGGAGATTAACGGAGGATCCATTGTCGATCAGGATTTTGCCTATCTTAATATCGTGGCAGTATCCTGAGACACAGAGGGGGCGATTGTGTTCGCACGTCCCAAGGAGAAGGTCCTCGTCGCCGAAAGTGATATCGGCCGTGTGCACTTCCTCCAATTCATCCTTCATCTTTTCCTCGGCCAGGCATGCTTGGAATTGTTCTGGATCTTGGAGTGCCTTAATCAACGAATCTCTCGCCTCTTTTGATAGCAAAAGGGCGTTAAGAATGCTGAGCTGTGAGGGCAGCTTTCTCAGATGTGCTAAGACGTTGTAATCCATCCTATTCTTCTTTGGCGGGTCTTTGGCAGCTAGCTCTTCCACCACTTGGTCATCTAAGACGATACCTTCAGGGGCCTTTTCTTTCCCTTTATCTTTTCTGTTCGAGGGTCCGAGGTTCTTTTCGGGCAGTGTGCGATTACGTAGCCGGATATTTTCGCAGACCTTTGGCTCTTCTTCTTTTCCCGGAGCGGATTCTTTAAAGAGAGGGGAAAGTTCCAGCTCCTCATCAGAATCGCTCCCGAATGTAGGCACTTGTGATCCACCGGTGTTAACCATGCAACAATCGCCAGTAGTTCTTTTAAGCCCTTCGGTCGTATTTCTTCGCTCCCGACGAGTTTTGCGCTTTTCCCGCTTGAAGCGTTGTCTATGAGCAACGTATCCTTGCCACCATTTATCGAAAGCTTTGCACTCTTGAGTGGGGTGCGAAACCTTCTGATGATATAAGCAATAGGAGGGGTGCATTTCTATTTCACCAGTAATTTTTCCTTCGGAGGATGGTAGCTTCATACCCATTGACACGGCTTTAGCAAACCTCTTCCTCATCTTGCATTGGCTTTTGTCCGCAGTGGGTGTACTTCGCTCCAGCGGGAGTATCTCAATTCTTTCGTCAAGGCGTTGGCGTTTGGCCCTTTCAAATATAACCTCCTCGCGCTCCCGATCTGCTTTGCTTTTTAAGAGAGCTTCATTGAGGAATGCATCGATTACTTCATCCGATGGCTCCAGAATTTTTGGTTTAGGATCTGCCCCCAGCGTTTCAGTACAAGAAGTCTCCTCATCGTTCGTGAACAAATGGGAAATCATATGACAGCTCGCCACGCATTCTTCAGATTCATCTGACGAACTTTCTCCCTCACCTTCCTCTTGAAAGACGTGATCGAGGAACTCTTGGAATGTAATGGGAGTTCGTGCCCTCCAGCGCGTCAATTTGTTTTTGCAAGTCCGTGCGCTTGTCGCCAGGCTTCACGGGCTTCTTTGACTTCTTTTTCTTCTTCTTCGAGGATTTTGACGGCTGGTTGCGAGTGCTTGAGCCACCACCATCGGTCTTTGGGGTTGGACGTGGCTTCAACATCCCTTCAATGACCTGCGGTTCCAACGGGTTCTTCCATTTGATCGCTGGGCATGTCTGAAGATCATTTAGCATCCTCTTTGTCTTGGCCGATAATACAACCTCCCAAGGAGCTTCTTCAACGACGGAGCATGTTGCCCACGGTGTATTCGTCCCCTTAGAGGTGTAGGGCTACGGGGGATTCACCTTCCATTTGTCAGATAACGCGAACTTGCCCTGTCGGTACTGGTTTTCAAGCCAATTTTTGAAAACGTAGCAATCTTCGATCGGATGGCCTAGTACTCGATGATAAGGACAGTAGTCGGGCTCGTTGACGTCACTTGGTTGCAACGGACGTTTTGGATCCGGCAGATTTATGAGTCTGTTGCGTAATGCCAGCTCGAATAATCTTCTCGTTTTATCGCGGGGAAACGAGTAAGGACGCCCTAGTCTCTCCTCAAGGTCTACATACGGGCGTATATTATTTTGACGCACGACCGGCTTCGAGTTGCTCGGTTATTGTTGAGCATTAGCAATGACGATCGCTTTTCCCTTCCCTTTGTCATTTCGGGAGTCCGGCTTTGGAAGAGGAGGTTTATGGCCCATCTGATCCACCTGTGCTAGCTTGTCAATCAAGGCCTGGAAGGTAGTCGGCTTGAAAAACATCATAAACTGCGAGATGGTTGCTTGTGGATCGAGGGTTCCCACAAACATACCCACTGCGGGAGCTTCTTCAATGCGCTGCTCGCACTTCGATTATAAGTTCCGCCATCGTATAGCGTACTGAACCCACGTCTCACCTGGCTTTACCCTGGCGTTAATCGGTGCCGTCATCGGGGTACGTTCTCTGGCGCTTGCAAAACGCTGAGTAAACAACAGCTCCATTTCCGCGAAGGTTTTGATAGAGCCGTTCGAGAGCTCAGAGTACCACTCGAATACCGTATCCGATAAACTTCCAACAAACTGGCGAAGTAAAAGCTTGTCATCACCACTGGTGTTGCCGCAGAGTGCCCTGAACTGGGCAACATGTTGGTGAGGATTGCCCGTCCCCTTGTAGACATGGAACTTGGGAATTGTGTAACCGGGTGGGTACTTGATTTGATCATACCAACTTGGATATGGCCGTCCTGTTTTTACGACCTGGCCAGCTGCTTCGGTCGCATGATGAACCCGTATTTGTTGGGCGATGTACTCGTCCAAATCAGCTTTGGAGATTGCATCCCTTTTAACCGTCGACAGAGCTGGTGGAGGATTTGATGTCTCTCCCCTATCATCTCCAAGGACGATCGGGGGCTCTTCGGTCGGAGGATCTTGCTGTATCATCATCCCTATCATATCTTGGAAGAGGAGGCCCATACGCTGTATGTTGGCTGCTTGTTCAGCAGCCTCTTTGTCCTTCTTCTCCAATATCCAACGAAGGAATTCGGCGTCGGTTTCTTCCTCTTGGCGTTCATCCGAGGATGTTTCAGGGTTTTCTTTTGGCCCTGTAAGTGCGGCCATAGCGTTCATCATTTCTTGGAGCTTCTGCTGCTGCTCCTGAGCCTTGGTCACTGACCTCGTGTGCGGTCTATGACCTGTTGATATGTGGCTATCCTCCTTTCCCGATGCCACATAAACTGTACGAACTATCATGCCCCCGGACTTAGGGCGTTTAGGCTCACCACCTTTGGCATTTGCCGCGGGAGCGGGGGTTTTCTCCTGCCTTCTTCTTTTGTGGGCCGTTGAAGTGGAGGGGGCCATTGCAGTGGGCATCTTGGTGATTGTTGTCCTCTGTTGTTTAATAGAATGGTCCTTTTCTTTTTGCACCTTCACCTTCTTCTATTGACGAGAATAACCTGGGTCAATCACGGAGTCTTGAACCCTACGCCAAACCTTGTATATTTTTGAGGACAGCCGTTGAGGGGGGTGTTCTTGCTTCGTTTCCGGAACTCTCTCCGCAGGTGGAGGAGATCTTTTCAGTGTAGCGGTTGGAGAGTTCTTACGTACCCTCCTCAGCAGTTCAAAGATGTTCCCAGTTGGAACAGCAGCGTTGACTTCCACCTCTGGAGCTGGTAGAGTTAGCCATGAGGGGGAGTTGCCCCCTGCCTTCCTCACTCGTTGCCAATGGCGACGTCGAGCATGACGACCCGTTGGGACTGGCTCGGAGATAGAGATAGCTTCTTTTTGCCCCCTGTCTGAATGAGGCGTCGCTGGTGTTAACCTCTCAAAGACTGAGGTTGTCCTTTGAGGGATGATATTTAACCTGTCGAAGACAGATCCTCGGGCAGGGGCAGGAGAAGGAATCGTCAGTCTTGAAAAGACTGAATCTTTGACAAGTTAAGCCGCCTTGACGACTTCTGGAGCAGCAGTTATTGCTTTCCTTGGGACAGCCAATTTAGAGTTCTGATTTAGCCTGGTGAAAACAGAGGCTGTCGGTTTGGTAATGGGCGACCCATTGACAGGGGTCGTCGTAGCAGTGAGCTGGTCGAAGACCGACTTTTTGTTCACTTCCGGTGCAGGTATTGGCTCAGAGAAGCTTGTAGGTGGGATCATGGTCCCGAAGTACAGGCCAGTGGTGGCTTGGGTCACCTGGTCTACCGGCAGAGCGAGGAAGGAAGCCGCTTGGGGCCCATATGCTACACCTCCTGGTGAGGTGGAGCGTCCGATGCAGTGGCATTTCGAGCAGTTGGTGCAGTTAAATGCCATTGAATCTTGAGTTCTGCACCAGGCAAAAGACCAAATCTTAGTAACCTGAAATCCAAAGGCAACCGTTAACAAACCGCGATTGGTTCGCGAAGACGACACACGAAGTATGGAGTGGAAAGAGGAAAAGGTCCCACCGGACATGCCAGAATCTGTTCCCCTCCGAAAGACGGCGCACAAGACTGCGATGTCCTGACGCTGAGATTCGGGGCAGATGCTATTTGGATTTATCCGTCCACCTCTCCGAAGATGCCAAGTTGATTTATGGCACCGTGTATCGGAGGTTTAGACGGATGCAGCCGATATAGCAGACTTCGTCAGATCCCCATCGCTTGAGGGGTTTTTGATTGTGGGGACACTCTTCCCTGCAGGCGCAAGCCCCTGCAGTTAATTACGCTACCGCATCGCGGTAGCAACTTTCTCCTTCTCCAGAATTTCACTTCGTGTCGTGTGTGTTTGTTTTGTTTGTGGTTGCCCGTGGATTGTATACGGAGACTGAGTAATGCCGTCGCCCGTTGGACGTGGATTAGTCCAAATCCGTATTTACTTAGATTTGGGTTTGGTGTTTTTAGTTTAAGGATACGTTAGCCGTATTGAGGCTAAGATCAACTTAAACGTTCGTCACGGATACGTTAGTCTGATTTGAGACTAAGAACAACTTAACGTGGTGATCCATTTAATATATGGCCATCGGGACTCATCACCTCTCTGACGTCGTTGAAGGATTACAACGATAGGTGTCAGAGGAGTTCAGAGATGTAACCTTGAACCAAAGTCGATTTGGAGTTTTATGGTCCATTTGAATGTTTAAGGATACGTTAGCCGTGTTTGGGGCTAAGATCAATTTAAACGGGATCGTTTAGATCCGGCAAAAGAGCATTTGGAGGCTCTATTGTTCCAGTTTAGGGACGTAGTGGTCCATAGGTAGTTTAGGGACATTGCGGTCCATATTCCAATTTAGTGACATGGTGATCCGCATTCCAATTTAGGGACGTGGTGGTCCGCATTCCAGTTTAGGGACGTGGTGGTCCGCACTCCAGTTTAGGGACGTGGTGGTCTATACTCCAGTTTAGGAACGTGATGGTCCGCTATTAGTTTAAGGACGTTTCGGTCCAACATTAGTTTAAGGACGTTTCGGTCCATCGCCAGTTTAAGGACGTAGTGGTCCATCATTAGTTTAAGGACGTTTCGGTCCAATGTTAGTTTAAGGATGTTTCGGTCCACGAGTTTAAGGACCCCGCAGTCCGTATCGATGTATGGTCGTCGGGACCCATCACCTCTCTGACGTCGTTGAAGGATTACAACGATGTGTGTCAGAGGAGTTCAGAGATGTACCCTCGAACCGGAGGTAAATTGATTTGAGAGAGCATTTGTGCTCAGTTCAATTTAATTTAAGGACTTACGGCCAGAATTGGGCTAAGTCCAGTTGAAAATGTTCAACATTTTATTTGCATTTGGCCTGTTAGGCCTTTACTGGGGCTCTGCTCCTGTTTAATAATGCATAGCATTATTTATTTTGTCAGGGCTGTGCCCATTTATAGATGATGCAGAGCATCAGTCTTGTTTGGGCTCTGCCCTGTTTATTGCATTTTCAATTTTTTTTTGGCTCTGTCCTTCTATAAATGATGCAGAGCATCAATATTGTTTGGGCTCTGCCCCTTTTCATTGTATTGAAATTTAATTTGGCCTACTAGGCCCCTCTGATTTAGGGCCTAGCCCTTCAGTAAAAGAAATGCATTGCATTTGTCAGGCGCTTTGTGCCAATCACTGAGCGCAAGCGCTTGTGGTGAGGACACGTGTCATGCTCTGGTGAGCGCAAGCGCAACAGCGCAGTGCGCTGCGCTAATGCGCTGCGCTGTTGCGCTGCTGACACGTGGCGCGCTCTAGTGAGTTGCGCCAATTCCAGAGAGCAAAGCTCTATTTCAAGAGCGCGTAGCGCAAGTTGTTCTGTAGCTGACACGTGGCGCTCTCCCAAGAGCGCAACAGTGCAGTTTGGAAGTGCAAAGCACTAAGAATTTTTTAGATTCAAGAACAGAAGTGTAAAGCACTATTTGATTTCTTGATCTAATTTAGATCAAAGAAAAGATAAGTTTTTCTTGTTTTTCTTATCTCAAAGAACCAAAGGTTCATAAAAGTGCAAAGCACTATTTTATTATTATTAAAGATCATTGATCTTGTTTTTAGATCTATGATCTGTTCATGAGAGAACTTTCTCTTTTTTCTAAAGGTTTTTACCTTTTTGTTCTTGAGGAATTCTTCAGAGTTCTCTTTCGCTTCTTCTTTTTTTTTAGAAAATGTTGATGCTTTTGAATTGAGGCCTAGGGTCCTTTTTATAGTGCCCATTAATTAGTTAAATTTGTTAAAGAGATCTCTCTCTGAGTGATTTGGGGAATTTTCCCCACCGTTGGATCTTTGATCCAAGGGCTTCTGTTTTACAGAAGAAAATATTATTGTTTTAACAAGAACAGAAAGATTTCTTTAAAATCTTTATTCTGTTTGGCGCAAATGCCCCAGCGCGTGACACGTGTCACGCAGCGCACGGAGCAGCGCAACTGCGCTAGCGCATCTGCCCTGACACATGTCGCGCAGCGCACGGCGCAGCGCAACTGCGCTAGCGCATCTGTGCTGACACGTGTCGCGCAGCGCACGGCGCAGCGCAACAGTGCTTGCGCAACTGAAGCGTTGCTTCCTTTAATTTTGCTTAAAATAGAGCTTTGCTATGATTGGGTGCGCTGCCTTGGGCGCTGCGCTGATGCATCTGCGCCTGACGCGTGGCGCGTTGCACGCAGCGCAAAGAATTTGAAGCATTGCTTCATTTATTAAAGTTTAAATTTTCAAAGCAGTGCTTCGCTCTGATTGAGGGAAGATGAAGCGTTGCTTCATCTCCCGCCTCGAAATTTGAACAGAGCTTTGCTCTGATTGGGGTAAACAAATCCCTGTGGACCGACCTGTACTCACCGGCTAGCTACCAAGCGACGCCGTTCTTGATTGCAGTTACTAGATAACTTTTGAGACAAATCAAATGGCGCCGTTGCCGGGGATGGCGTAAAAATTTCCTTTTTGTAATTTCGGATTAATATAAAATATAAAAAAACCATAAAAATTGAAAAAATCAAAAATATAAAAATATATCATCTGTTATTTTTGGAAGGGTATTTTTGTGTGAATTTTGCAGGATCTACAATCGAAAGACGGATCTGGAAATTTCCAGAAAGCGAAACAGAAATCGGAAGATCAGAACAGAGAGGGATTTTCAAAATAGAATAGAAGAATTTTTCCAGCGATCTGCAACCTCCATCCGACCGCTGAACCGCGGCCTAAACCTACCTTAGACCGCGGAATCGCGGCCTCCTTGACGATTCAGCACGTGCGAAAAAATTTCGGGATCCGAGCCCGCTCCTTCACCGCCGAACCGCGGCGGGAGACCCCTTTTGGCTGCGGAAAGGTTGCCTTCTGGTGACGTCATCTGGTGAAAAATTCTCTATAAGCTCCTCTGTTCTTTCTCTGGAAATCTAGATATATCGTTTCTAAAAATCTCCTGCAAGATTCTTTGCGCTTTAAAAGTCTTCCCCTTCCAAATAACAAATCTTGTGCAGGATTCTTTACGCGCGTTTAAAATAAAAATTGGTTGCAAGAAATCTTTTCTGTTTTGCATATCTTTTCTCAAATTGCAATAAAAAAAATCTTTGATTGCAAGTGATTTACTGTTTTGCATATTTTTAATCGGATTTTAAGGGGATTTTGACCAATTCAGATTGGGTGGAGATTTCATCACCCTTCCCAGGACCCCAGAAATCACATAAGGCATTTGCATTGACCATTCTTAATTAAAAAATACTAGACTCAGCCCTAAGGACTTCGAGCTCAATAGGACAAAGGACTAGTTATATGTATCGACCGTTTATCCTAACCTGACTTTGCGGTGTCTAGGCAAGTGTGTCTAAGGCAAGTGGTTACTTAATTAGGACCGCTACTTGCAGCGGGGAGCCTCCCACTTACCTGGCACTTACCTGGCCGCAATTGGCGGTGAAGAGGCGGTTTGAGGTCCTATTTCTAGCCCCTTGGAACAGTTAGGAGCTGTCTAGCTAACCTAGGTGACCTTATATCTAGGCCTGATTGTGCATTTGTGTCAAAGTCTCTTTTCAAAAATCTTTCTGCAAAATTTCCAAATATAGAGAAAAAGGAGAGAGGAAAAAAAAATTTTAACAAAACTTGCAAAGTTTGCCGCCAAGAAATCCTTGCACTACCTACCTTCTTTCTCTTCTCTTTCTTCTATCATGGGTACCCCACATCATAAATCTCTTGCCGAACTTTGGTATCCCGAACCTAACTTTGCCTCGTACGTCAATTGTTTCGGTCGATTTAAGGAACATCCCTCCGTGCCCAAAATTTCTGTGAAAGATCAAATAGAAGCGTTTAGGAGAAACAATTCGACTTTGCAACCCATTTTGTGTCAACCATGTCAACTTTCACCACCTTCGTACGTTGATACCACTTTTTCGAGTCCTGTTATAACTCCTAACCCGATGTCTATTGCTGAGCACATTGCACAATCTCGTAGCCGATCTTTTACTCCTCTCCATACATCCAGTTATAGGGATCAACAAGTCAATTCATCTTTTTATCCACATATTGATCTCACTCCTGTCCAACCATTCACTTCCTACCAATCCTACCCGACATTCCCACCGTCACTAGACATTGCTTCTACACAGCCTTTTGGGAGTTTCACGTATCCAAACAATTTCGAATCTTTTATTGAAACCCATTCACAACCCATGTCTAGTTTGGAACAGTCGTTGGAAGCTTATATTTCAGCAACAAACAAAATGGTTAGGAATGTGGATGCGTCCATTGCCGCCCTTATGCAACCTAGTAAACCGGCAGCTAGTTTCCAACTAGCTCCAAATTTTCCAATGTATGAGGAGACGGTTGGACAGAGTGAGAATTTGAGAGGAGCTAGTGAGTTCTACACATTCCTAAATCAGACCTACCCATACCCAATTCAATCCCACAACTCCGGTTTTCCATCGATTGTCCCAAATAGTTCACCAGTTGAAAATAAAAACGAGTTGTGTGACTTTGTAGTGCTTGATTTGCCAGACTGTGAAGAAACCCTTTCGAGTGAAACCACACCTAATCCTTTCGATCTTTACACCTCCAATCTTGAACCTAAATTTATCAATATCCATGCTTTTGAGGAGGTGTCAGAAAAAATTGATTTTCACTTGATTGAGGATATTGACGCCGGGAATATTTTGGATGATGAACCTGTCGATTTAATTGAAATTTTATGTCCAATTCATCATCCCGAGTCATTAAATGTTTCTCCCGAACTTCATATGCGTCTTGATTTTGATGATAATGGCATAAATGAGCTAAATATTGAGGAGAATTATGAGGATAGTATTGAGGAGAGTATTGAGGATAATATTGAGGTTGAACCATTTTTGTTTGATGTGTCGGATTTTCCAATTCATCCTCCTGAACCTTTAACTGTTATATCACCCTCCCTCCTTTCCATCCTTCCGACCACGCAAAAGATCATGCTTGAAGACTGTGAGCTTGAAAAATTTTCCTTTGAATCTGACACAGTTCTCACAGCCGATAACACTTACTAGTGTTTCACTTTTTCGGACGATGTTGAAGACTCACCGTCCGAGTTTGAGTCCTTTGAATTTTCAGATGAGTTAGTTGAACCTTCAGACTCGGTTACTTACAGTCGTTTTGAACCATTGATGGAATCTTTCATGTTCGAGACAGTTTACTACGGTGAGAATGGGACTATCCCTAATTCACTTCCTTTCGTCCTTCCTATCGTTCCGACCGTGCAAGAGACCGTTACGTTTTCATCTCCAATACCAAGTTTGACGTACCCATGTTTGCTTGTGAATCTTGAGGAATTTGACTCCATTTCTCAACGGGTTGATAGATTAGCACAATCGCTTTTAACACATCGGTCATTACATATTGCGCTAATTTATTCACTCGATTTACACCCTCAAGATCGTACTCCACTTCTTTCTCTTTTCCGCCATTCTCCTCCTCCACCGAGACCGTATACCGTTTCTATCTCCACACGGTCTCATGTGCTTCTCATTTCTTTTCTTTCCACTCCATTCTTCCACCAATCCCACCATTATCACGATAGAATTTTTGAATGGTTGGTGCTAACCTTTGGTCTGTGTAAGGCCTTGTTTAGTTTGGGGGGAACCTTGTTGTATATATATTTTGTTTTTCTTTTAACAATAAAAAATAATAATAATATTTTTTTTTATAAATAAATAAACAGGGGAATGCCGACAATTTTGACCCTCTTGGTGTAGCATGACAGTGAGGACACTATCAAGTTTAAGTTTGGGGGTATGCTCGGTACGCCTTCTTTCCTTCGCATTCATATGTACATTTTGCATTTGCATACTTATTTTAAAACCCATAAAAATTGAAAATTTTCAAAAATTATAAAAATTAATGTATTCAATTTTGGCCTAATTGACTTGAGTTTGACAAAAAGGTTAACTAGCTAGGAACAACTAGATATTAGACTTAGTAAATTAAAAACCCTAAAAATAACTTTCCTTAAAGTTTAACGATAGAAAGTATATGTCTTTGTAGTTTATTTAGAAATAGGCGAATTTTGAGTTTACTTCTTGGGCTAAGTCAAAGCTAAGGAAAAGTATTGATATTTTTATTAGAGTATGAGTTTGAAAAACAATTCCTAGCTTAAGTCTAGATTCTGAAAATGTATACCCTACAAATTGCACAATCACGCACCTTGAAGCTTGGAATAGTAGAAGAGACCTTGAAATGCTCTTGTCTAAAGTCCTTAGTACGAATAAAATAAAATGAAAAATACAAGTGTGAATAAAGAAAAAAAAATGAACACTGGTTTTTGTGATTACTTAAGGCTGTAAAAATAGAAAAATATTTAGCGAGGGTGCTTCATCACCTAGTGCCTTAGACCAATTAGTTTGGGAGTCACTGCTAAAAGCCTTGGGTGTTGCAAGACTAGGAATTACGCTCTAATATGCAAACACATCTTGTAATCGGTCGTTGGTACCTCAAGAAGTATTAACGGTCGTATGAAGGATGCGTAAGCAAAATTCAATTAAAAATTCACCAATTAATAAGTGCTTTGGACAACGGACAAGGGTATGATTACTTGATTTGAATTTCCAAGTGTAGGGGTGACTTATACACACACGTAGGGGTATATGATTGGAGTTTAGATGAGAGATAGAAATGAAGAATAGAACCTGTATCTTTAATAGAGTTGATAAAAATTCCTAAATGGAGATGGAACCCTAGAAGGAAAACTTAAGAGATGCCAAAGCTAAATAGGTCTGCAGAACATATATAATCTTAAGTTAAATGATGAGGAAGTGTGAAGAGTATGGTTGGATAATTTACGAGTCGACGATAATAGAATTCCTTGTTAGAAAACCTAATTGGAGAATTAAAGTCAATGGGCCTAATTGATAGGATTTTGTGGGTAGTATCCGCTGAAAACCCTCAGGAGACAACACTCCTCCTACTAAGGACATCTAGAGGTTTAACGGCTTGTTGCACGAGTTCAGTGCAATCGCGTTTCCCTGCGAAAGTGAGGTTAGGTTTTTTGTCGAGAATAAAACTAAATTTGCTCGAAGAAGAGCAAAAGATAAGTTTGGGGGTATTTGTTCACACCATAATATTGTATTATTATATTCCCCATTCTTGTTCTTTTTACAAATAAAACAGGTGCTTTTGACGCATGTCTGCTACATATTACAGGTTACAGGTTCTTGGATCTAAAATGGTGAAAACAAGAAAAGACGACGTAAAAGTGAGACTTTGACCAACAAAGAGAAGGATCTTGATCAAGCTTAGATAAAAGATAAAGTTCACAAAGTACAAGGCAATGCAAGGTCTAAGATTACAAAGCGAACGGTTAAAAGTCCACTGCAAATATTCACTGGAAGATCTGGAGAAGACCTAGAAGTCAATTTGAGAAAAGTACTAAAGAAATAGAAAGTACAAGTCATTCAGAGCCATCACCAGAAAACGCATAAGCCAAGTCCATCTTTTGGCCGCGAAACCGCGGCCAAACCCTGGCTGCGGCCGCGGTTCCGCGGCGGGGTTGAGCAGATAGAAGCAGAAAATTTTACCATAATTTAAAGCGGCGCTGACTAAGTCTTCCCAGGGGTATTTTGGTAAATGCAAACATGCGGCAATTGTAAACCTAGGGTTTTCTATGTCTTATAAATAGAGACCCAATTCATTGTATTTGTTCATGCCTCCCTTCATTAATACAATTCAGATTTCTTTGGAGAGTATCAATTTGTAAGTTCTCAATTTATTTTTCTGCCTTAGGTTAAATTTCTTATCTGCCCTAGGTAATTTCTATTCCTTGCCCTAGGTAATTTTAATTCCTTGCCCTAGTTAGATAGTTAGATCTTTTATTCTCTGCCCTAGATAAATGTTCTTCAATTTCCTAATGAGTAAGTAGTCTCCTCGCTTGTTAGGGTTAGATTTGGGGAAGATTTGAGAGATGAAGATCTCTCACCCTTTTCTTGCCCGTCATATATTTTCATAGGACTTCATGCATACATGCACATACCGCGCTCTACGGCACCCTACCCCATGAGGTAGCGGTGATACCGTAGTATAAATGCCCGGTTGCGCGTGTTTTCCATGGAGGTTAGGGTAAGGATTGATAAAGGAAGGACAAGAACCTAGAGGAAGAAACATATTCCCGAATGGATCTAATCCCCTCTATTAATAATTACCATAACTCCTAATAGATCTTAATATGGGTATAGATAGCAGTGAGATTTATTGACTTTCCAAACTTAACCTAGACCTAACCCTAGCAAGACTTAGATCTAGATTAATTTAGTTTTTAGATTTAATTGATCCATTCACACCGTTTGGAATTAACTCGTAAGAGCGACTAGGAAATTCACAAAATCCCTGTGGACCAACCCGTACTCACCGGCTAGCTACCAAGCGACGTCGTTCTTGATTGCGGTTACTAGATAATTTTCGAGACAAATCAGTAGGCGGTGCAACTGTAGTCGCCGGGTCCGAGCTAGTGGCTGACGAGACAGTCACACCTACTGTGCCCGAGAAGGTTGCCGATGCCGAGCCCGAAGGGGCGGCAGGTGAGACGGCTGTTACAACCGAGCCTGGGGCAGCGGCGGATGGGGCGGCTACAATCGATGAACCCATGGCAACGGTGGAGGAGAGGGCTGCGACCGCCGAGCCCGAGGGGGTAGCGGGCGAAACGGGCATGATTGTTGAGGGCGAGACGGCCGCTCTTTCTCAAGAGTCGGGCACCGTTCTGATCATTGCTCTCCCCGCCTACGGTCCTTTGCCGTCTCCTGGCCTTGCGAGCACAACGACGGCTCCCGTAGAATCTGGTGATGAGGCAACGGGAGGTGAACCCATGCCGATGGAGGAGGGAGACGCTGCCGTTTCGGCCGGCGACTCATCAGGTAAATTTCGGGTTACCGTCCTTTTTTTATTCTGCAACCTTTCCTGACAGGGCTTATCTTGTTTCTAACGCAGGCGCGGCCAATGCTGATGCCCCTTTGCTCGAGGGAGCGCCGTCAGTTACTGCCTTAACGAGGGCCACCTCTCTACCTTCTCTCGCACCGTCGTAAATGCTGGAAGGTATGGATTTGTAACCCATTAGTCTTATCTCTCGTCCATATAATTCATGTACTGATGTTGTACTATTGCGTCTTTGCAGGAATGCTTTTTGATCACCTTTACCAGGTGCTGCACCCACACTTCTCGTTCCCGTCGGAGCTTGCTTCCTCCAGTGGCGCTGGTGAGTATAGTTTTCAATTAATGCCCTTTCTTTTTTTTAATAATGGAATTATTTCTGATTCTTCCTTGCCCTGATTGCAGTGCTACAGATCAAAGGAGGAGATGTAAGATCAGCCGCGCCACCGGTCCTCCCGGCTTTGCCTCCTCCTGCGGCTGGTATAGTAGACTCCATCATTGATGACTTATATTTCTTTGAATCGTCATTTGATTGTGTTTTGTTCTGCAGCTGTCACTCCGGCTCCGGCTCCAGTTCCTTTCGAGTCTCGCATCACGATGCCGGCAGGCCCATTCTCCAGGCGTACATCCTCAAAGGGTGTGCGATGAGTTTGAGCATGCTGAGCTGATGCGTCGAAGAGCTTGATGCAGAAGCTCCTACATCCGCCGCAGATTTTGCTATGGAGGTTAATCCGATACTGGCGACGCTTGTAAATTTCCACAATGAAGGCGTCATCGAATCTTGGGTTAACCACTGCAAGGAGATTGAGGCCCGCCTGCATCAGCTGGAGCTTATGCGTCCTGCCCCCGAGATTTTGGCCGTGAGTACTCAACGGGCGGCATGGATCGAGCAGAGCACTTCCTACTTCCGCCATCTGGAACAAGAAGCGACTTTAAGGCGGGGGGAATGCCAAGAGACCTCAAGCGAGTCTGCTCGACTGCGTGCCGAGGTCGACGCGAACGCTGCCCGGGTGAAGGCTATCTTCGAGGGCTTTCTGCAAAGTATTTCTAATAGACTAACACTGAAGCAGAAGCTCGATGCCGTTAAGAGTGATGCCCATGGTCACGAAGCAGCTCAGCGAGCCGTTGAAGAATAGCTTTCATCCTACTTGCAGCAGCGGGCCCAGGTGGAAGCAGAGTTGGTCGCGGCAGCCGATCAGGAGAAGGCGCTGAAGGAAGTGCGAGAGCAATTGATGGGTCTACTTAAGACACTTCCTTCTCAGTAGCTGCCTTTGTCTCAATTATAGACTTGTAATCTTTGAATAATATGTATCCATTCTTTATTCTTTTATACGATTCGCCTTGTACTTTATTGAATTCATGAATAAAGATACACACATTATTTTGCAATGTCTTGTATCATCTCTGCGCTTTCTCCCTTCTTTTATTATCGGCATGTTACCTTAGTAAACATGGTTGACAGATGATAGAGCGAGCATCCTGTATTGGCTTCTTCAAGAGGTAGTGATGGCTTAGGAGGCAGGTTCAGATCTGCTGCCTAAGGCTTTTCAACTTTATGAGCCGTGAGGGTCTCACAAAGACTTTTCTCCTTACGGATCGAGAGGATCTCGTAGGTGTATTTTCTCCTTAGGAATCGTAAGGATTCCTAAGTGCGTTTTCTTTTATAAGTCGTAAGGATCTTATAAGAGAATTTTCCCTCTTATGAGTCGAGAGGACCCGTAAGTGGTTATTTCCCTCCTTGTCGAGATTCGACTTTGGAGAGTGTAACCCGTGAATAGTATGCAAGAGTCGATTTTGGACCGACTTGCAGGGTCCCAGTGCTTAGGAAACAGTTTTTTTAATCCCCGCTGCCTAAGGCTTTATCTCACAAGTCGAGACGAATCGAGAAGTTCTCGCAAAGACACTAATTTCCTCACGAGTCGAGAAGAATTGAGCAGTTCTCGCAAGAATATCCTAACGTCACAATTAACCTCTGCTCTTTATGACAGAGGTCCGTTAGGGTTTGTGGTACTAGGGTTTTACCCGTTGTACCGTCGCATTGACTGATGTATTCCTCGATAGGCAATCTTGCTGTTCGAGTAGCCTTGCGATTGTCGTGTCTCTGATCCCTTCGGGGGCTGGACAAGACGTCTTCACGCAATCCTCCTAGGCAGTTTGACCGTCGGAAGAGCAAGCGTTAGGAATTTTGCCATGCCGCTTTTTACTTGAGGTTAGGCTCGTTTTGGAGAGCCCCGATGTGTCATAACCACTCCGTGCTGGTGTGGGATGATCTCCGATAGTCTTTCAGGTTTTATATGAGTTGCCGTTAAGACCCTAAAGCTAGAAATTTGGCCTTCGCTTCGTTTGCTTGCATTGCGTCCGCTGTATCGAGACGAATGTCGCGGTTGTCTCTAGGTTGTTGGTGAACCGTCAAGGTTTGGAACTAGGGATTTTGTCGTGGCTCCGTTACTGTTGTCGCGTCTGAATCCTGCTAGAGGAAGAATGCTGGGGTGACATCTCGTCTGCTGTATCGAGACTAATGTCGAGGTGGTGACCACTCCGTGCTGGTGTGAGATGATCTCCGATAGTCTTTCAGGTTTTATATGAGTTACCGTCAAGACTCTGAAGCTAGGAATTTGGCCTTCGCTTCGTTTGCTTTGTCACGTCCGAATCCTGTTGGAGAAAGAACGCTGTCGTGACATCTCGTCTGCTGTATTAAGACGAACGTCGAGGTGGTGACCGCTCCGCGCTGGTGCAGGGTGATCTCCGATTGTCTTTCCGGTTTTATATGAGTTGCCGTCAAGACCCTGAAGCTAAGAATTTGGCCTTTGCTTCATTTACTGGCGTGTCCGAATCCTGTTGGAGGAAGAACGCTGGGGTGACATCTCGTCTGCTGTATCGAGACGAATGTCAAGGTGGTGACCACTTCGCACTGGTGTGAGATGATCTCCGATAGTCTTTCAGGTTTTATATGAGTTGCCGTCAAGACTTGGCTCCGTTTTTCTGATGGAGCATGGGAGGGAAGATGTGTTTCCATCTTTGTTTGTGCCCCTGGATTGTATACAGGGATTGCTGTGATATCGCCTGTAGGGCATAAATTTCATTATATATATATTTTTATTTTATTTCTTTCCGCGATGCTCTATCATTTCAGCTTTTATATCGCGAAATTTGCGATTGCCCAATCATTTCGGCTATTTTTCGCGGTGCCTAATCATTTCGGCTATTTATTTTATTTTTACTCGCTGCTTTTTATTGCGAGTTGCCCAATCATTTCGGCTATTTTGTATGCATACATTTTTACTTGCTGATTTTGTTGTAAGTTGCCCCATTATTTCGGCTATTTTGTATGCATGTGTAACTTGCTGTCTTTTCGCCGCAAGCTTGGAATTAGACACCGATTTCGGCATCAGCACCGCTACAACTGGGATATTGCCAGGACCGAATCATCATTTGCCTCTTTCGATATTGAACAAAGATGGCTTAGTAAACAGGGTTAGGATCCTGTCGACTAAGGCTTTTGATTTCATGAGCCGTAAGGGTCTCAAAAAGGTATTTCTCCGTACAAGTCGTGAGGATCTCGTAAGTGTGTTTTCTCCTTAGGAATCGTAAGGATTCCAAAGTGCATGTTCTCTTGTAAGTCGCAAGAATCCTACAAGAGGGTTTTCTCCTTATAAGTCGAGAGGACTTACAAGGGTTGTTCACCATATGGACATATCCCTAGTCACGGGTGGGACTTTGCTGGGGAAATGTTTATTCGCGCCCGTGGATTGTATACAAGGGTCAGTATTGAGCCACTTGTAGGGCAATATCGAAGGTTGTGGGGGTTGCTTAAGAACAGGTTCAGGTCTCTGTAACTTAAGACTTTCAAATCTTATGAGCCGTGAGGGTCCCATAAAAGAGTTCTCTTTACGAGTCGTGAGGATCTCGCAAGTATAATTTCTTCTTAGGAATCGTGAGGATCCCTAAGTGTGTTGCTCCCTTGTGAGTCGTAAGGATCTCATGCGGGTGGTTTCTCCTTACAAGGTCGAGAGGACCCTGTAAGTGTCTTTTAACGAAATTGCGCCCTTTCGGATTTTCACAAACATTCGCCGGTAGCCCTGCTGTTTTTACTCATGGAGCCCTTTCGGGTTTTCATCCGTGCCCATTTTGCTTATGAACATACCGTCTTTTTTTTATATTCTTTTTATTCTTTTTTTTTAACGAGGTTGCGCCCTTTCAGGTTTTCATAAACACTCGCCGGTAGCCTTGCTGTTTTTACTCACAGAGCCCTTTCGGGTTTTCATCCGTGCCCATTTTGCTTATGGACATACCGTTTTTATTTTTATTTATTTTTTTATTCCTTTTTTTGTATCTGCTTTGGGATGCTACAATCCACCGTAGTTTATCGACATCTCAGTCAACAGCTAGTTTTAGGACGTAGTGGTCCGTCATTAGTTTAGGGACGTTTCGGTCCGTTATTGAAGAAGGCCGGCTACGACTTATAGAGTTTGGGCTTAGGAAGATAGCGAGCGGACATAGTCGTCGTCATCTATCATTGACCTAGGCTGTGACTCATTTAAGCATAGTATTTCTTTAGGAAGCGACTGTTTATTGGCCTGAAAGGCCTTTCACCATGCATATCCATGAGTAGATAGGCTTCACCCTGGTAGACCTTGTCTACGATGTACGGGCCTTCATAGTTCGGCTCGAACTTTCCCCGCTTGGCACGATTGGGGATCATAGGTCTTTTGACCACTAGCACGAGTTTGCCTTGGCGGAATGTCCTCGGCCTGGTCAATCTTTCATATGAGCGCGTCATCTTTGCTTTATAAGCCTCCAGATTTTCTTGCGCTATGAGCCGGGTTTCATCAAGGGCATCAAGTTCCTCAAGCCGAAGGTGAGCATTTTTTTCGTCCGCCAGCTCGTAGTGGACTGCCACTCGTAGAGAGGGTAATTCTATTTCGAGGGGGAGTACTGCTTCAGTACCGAATACCAACGCGTACGGCGTTGTTTTCGTGTCCGTCTTGAACGTAGTTCGATACGCCCAGAGAGCTTCTTGCAGTCTCTCGTGCCAGTCCTTCTTATTTCGGGACACCGTCTTCTTCACGATCTTCGTTAAGGTCTTGTTGAAAACCTCAGCTAGACCGTTAGCTCGGAGATTATAAACTGAGGAATATCTCCAGTCTATGTTGTGCTGTTGTGCGAAGCGGCTGATCTTGTAGCTTCTGTAGGCTGGCCCGTTATCGGAGATGATCCGTCGCGGAGTTCCAAACCGATAAATGGCGTGCGTCTTGAAGAAATGGAGGATATTCTCCATCTTCACTTCCCTCAGTGGTACAGCTTCTGCCCATTTGGAGAAGTAATCAGACGTCGCTAAAATGAATCGATGTCCTCGGGACGATGTCGGTTCGATGTGGCCGATTATGTCAGTTCCCCACATTTTGAACGGCCAGCTAGCCACTGTTGGATGTAGTGGATTTGGATGCTGATGGATGAAGTCCCCGTGAATCTGGCACGAGTGGCATTGCTTCGCATATTCGAGGCAATCCTGAATCATCGTGGGCCAGTAATAGCCTATCCGTTTAATTTTCAACTTCATCTTCGGGCCTGCTTAGTGAGAACCGCAGAGTCCGTCGTGAATTTCCTGAACGACTCTCTTCGCCTCTTCAGGTCCCAAGCATCTCAACCATAGAGAATCAAATGACCTCTTGTATAAAGTATCATTGACGAAGGCAAAAGACAGGGCTCGTTTCATGAGCTGATGTCTTGAGGACACATCTTCAGGCGTTCGACGGGATTTGAAGTAGTCTATAAAAACTTCTCTCCAATCTTCAGTCTTTTCTTGGTCATTTATTTGCAGGGCCGTCTGCTCAATCGCTTCCTTTTCCCCGGATGATTCTGGAGATATTTCTGCCGGAGCAAGAACTCGATGGCTTTGTACCACGATTCTTACGTCATCGAGGTTCTCATCGGCCAATTCTTTAGCGAGCTTGGTTAATGCATCCGCTTTGCTATTTTCAGCATGCGGTATGCTTTCCAGAGTGTAGGAAGAAATTCGGGTCAACAGTTGCTGCATCTTTTCGCCGTACTTTACCAGTTCTGGTTTACACGTTTGGTAGTCGCCATTTACTTGACTGACGACCAACTGGGAGTCACCGTATATGATGAGGTTTTCAATTCCCATATCGATGGCGATCTCTAGGCCTGCTATCAAAGCTTCGTATTCGGCTTCATTATTCGTCCTCGGCACTGTTAAGGAGAAAGCAAAGCGCATTATCCCTCCTTGTGGAGTTACGAAGATGAGGCCTACCCCCGATTTGATTATAGGGGTGCTTTGTTTGCGCTTCTTCATGGAAGACGCTCCATCAAAATAGAGTTCCCATTGAGTATCACTACCGTCGATCGCATCAAATGCATGTTCGTTTTGCAACTCGCAATTCAGAGGAGAATCGACAGGTATCGGATGCTCAGCGAGGAAGTCGGCGATGGCCTGGCCTTTCACTGCCTTAAGAGGTTGATAAGTTATTGAGGACTCCATCAAGAGCAGGGCCTATTTAGCGAGCCGACCTGTCAGTATGGCCTTTGACATCAAATATTTGAGAGGGTCCACTTTCAATATGAGACGGACTTCATGCGCCAATGCATAGTGCCGGAGCTTCGTTATCGCGAAGATCAACGCCAGACAGTGTTTTTCGATGGGGGGTAGCTGCTTTTTGTCCCTAGGAGAACTCGACTTAAGTAATAGAGAGCTCTTTCTTTCCCTTGGTCATTCTCTTGTGCCCATAATGCGCCTAAGGAACCTTCGAGGGCGGTTGTATAAAGAATGAGAGGCTTTCCCTTGATCGGAGCAGCCAGCACTGGCGGATTCTGCAGGTATTGGTTGATTTCGTCCAGTGCGCTCTGGCATTTGTGATCCCAGACAAACGGGGTTCCCTTCTTCATCAGATGACTGTAAGGGCGGCACTTGCCTGAAAGGTTGGCTATAAATCGCCGGATGTACGCGAGCTTCCCTTGGAGAGACCGCAGTTGCTTGAGAGTCCTTGGTGGAGGCATTTCCATGATCGCCTTGATCTTTGACGGATCTATCTCGATGCCTCGGTGTTGGACGATGAATCCTAGGAATTTGCCCGAGGAAACTCCGAATGCGCACTTGAGAGGGTTCATCTTCAAGTTGTATTGTCGAAGGCGTTGAAATACGGTCTTCAGATGCTCTAAATGCTCATCGTATGATTTGCTCTTAACCACGAGGTCGTCGATATAGCATTCGACGATTTCATGTATAAGGTCATCGAAGATCTTTGTCATGGCCTTTTGATAGGTGGCACCGGCGTTCTTTAGACCGAAGAGCATCACCTTGTAGCAGAATATACCCAAAGGGGTCCGGAAAGCGGTATGCTTCTGGTCTTCGGGGTGCATCTTTATCTGATTATATCCCGATGAGCCGTCCATGAAGGAGAAAATCTCATGAGTGGACGTGTTATCTATCATCAGCTCGGTGACTGGCACTGTGAAATCGTCCTTCGGGCAGGCTTTATTGAGATCCCGAAAGTCTACACATATGCGCACCATCCCATTTTTCTTCATCACCGGGACGATGTTGGCGATCTAATCGGGATACTGGACTTCCTGGATAAACCCAGAGTCGATCAGCTTCTTGACTTCGGTGTTAATGCTCATCTCAAGCTCGAGCCGCATTCTTCTCGGTGCCCATTTGATTGGTCTAACGTCCGGGGATATCGCCAATTTATGCACAGCAATTTCTGGATCTAGCCCTGGCATTTCGGAATAGTTCCATACGAAGAAATCTTTATACTGCATAAGCACGTCCTTTAATGAAGCCACCCTTCCTTCAGACAACAGTTCACTAACGAATGTCGGTCGCGGGTCGTTCTCCATCCCCAACTCAATTTTCTTGAGGTTATCCGCAGTGGTGTGTATTCTATCTTCCAGCTCTTTCGGCGCTGGTGGAAATTCTGAGATCACCTCGTCATCGCTGTTTTCGAAGCACCAGAGAAGGTCATCCATATTCTCGGGCTCTTCTTTTGATATCATTATCATATGACAAGTACGAGCTTACTTCCAAGACCGATATGGATCTGGTTCTGCTCTCGTGGCTTTGGGTTCATGCTTCTGTGGCGGCGTTACCCTCCAGCTGTCAGATAGAGCGAACTTGCCGAGCTGATACTGATCTCGACCTAATTCTTGAAGGTGAAGCAATCTTCGAGAGGGTGTCCTATTACCCTGTGATAAGAGCAATAGTTCGGGTGTGAGACTTCGCCTGCTTGTTCGGGGTGCTTGGACTCCGGAAGCGTAATCATTTGGTGTTTTATAGCTAGGTCAAGTATCTTCTTTGTCTTGTCTCGAGGAAAAGAGTACGCTCGACCCATCTTCTTCATAAGGGATAGATCAGGACCGCTCGATTCCCGACTGTGTGGCTTCTTGGTCCCGCTTTGTCGTTGCTGAATGCCTTTTCCGCTCTTTAACTTGTTTCTGCCTCTGCGTCGGGCCTTTTTTACAACAGGTTAACAGGGAGCGGCATTTTCGTCTTTCATAGCCTGTTGGAGGAGGCGTTGCGTCCTGGCTTTCTCGTAGATGGTCATTTCGCGGTTGTGGTCGTCTCGGACTTTTTGACCAGCTTCCCTTATAAGCTTGTCCATTTGTTCTTCGAACGACAGACTGGGCATTTTTACGTCGGGGACCTTTTCTGGTTTAGGATTAGCATCTTCCCATTGAGCGTCCCCTTCTTCATTGAATTCATGTACGACGTAGCAGTCGCGGAGTGGCTCTCGTTTCTTGGACCGAACGTATCCAAGCCCGATTGCTTCCATTCTCCCGTAAGGCAACTTGTGCTGAGTTCCGGGAACGTTCCAGATCCTATCATAGAATCTGGCTTTTCGAGCGGTCTGTTTGAAGGGTATCCCTTGGCGCTTCAACAGCCTTTTCAATCCTTCTGTGTAATATCTAGGCAGACGAATGGGCTGAAGCCTGTCAAGCATAGGATCCGCACCGTGCCAGATTTCTTTCCCCACTTTGGTTTCCTCAGAGCGGTAGAATAGAATCGCCTTTTCGCCTTCTCGCCTGGGAGGGACATAGAAAGTCCACAGCTCTTCTACACTGTAGGTATAAAGCGCGTCCAGTTCTTTATGATGTTTAAGTGGAACCATGGCGACTTGCAGACTTTGCTCTTCGTCAGCGAATGTTTGTATTGAAGGCCAAGCAGAGAATATAGCATGGACTTCATCTTCCGAGTCACTGCCAAAGATCAACATAGGAGCGGATGGTCCCGGCTTGTTGTATTGGGGTGGACCCGAATAAACCATCTCTTCCTCTTCCTCAGTATCACTCCCAAAGACAGGGATGGTGGTGATAGCTTTGTTCTCCGGTTTGTGTCACCTCTCCGTATCTTCGAAATCTGGCAAGAAGTTTTTTGCATCTTCGTACTTACGGACCTCGTTTACAGAGAATGGGTTCAATTCTCCTATTACGGTATACTCAAGACCATCCTTAAAATATTTCATACACTAAAGCTGTATAGAAGGGATGATGTTGTACTCGTGTAACCAGGGTCGGCCGAGCAAAGCATTATAGCATGTCTTGGCGTCTATGACGTGGAATTTAACGTCCGTGACGAGTAGCCCAAAGCGTAACGTCAGTATCACAGACCCGAGAGTCCGTGATGATTGAGAGTTGAACCCGGAGATGGTGATCTTATCCCGAGCGAGGTGCTGGACGCTCATACAGATTTTCTTCAATACCCGTACATTGAGGAGATTGACGGAAGACCCATTGTCAAACAAGATTTTGCCTATCTTTATATCGTGGCAGTACCCTGAGATATAGAGGGGACGGCTGTGTTCGCACGTCCCAAGGAGGAGGTCTTCATCACTGAAAGTGACATCGACTGTGTGCACTTCTTCTAGCTCGTCCTTCATCTTTTCTTCGGTGAGAAAAGCTTGGAATTGCTCTGGCTCCCGTAGCGCTTTGATCAATGAATCTCTTGCTTCTCTTGATAGTAAGAGGGTATCGAGAATACTGAGTTGCGAGGGTATCTTCCTCAAGTGCGCCAGAACGTTGTAGTCCACCTTATTTTTCTTTGGCGGGTCCTTGGCGGTTAGCTCTTCCATGACTTGGTCATCTAGGGCGATATCCTCAGAGACTTTTTCTTTTCCCTTATCTTTTTTATTTGAGGGTCCGAGATTCTTTTCGGGTAGCATACGATTACGTAGCCGGATATTTTCGCAGGCCTTCGGCTCTTCCTCTTTTCCCGAGGTGGACTCTTTAAAGAGAGGGCTAAGAGCCATTTCCTCGTCAGAGTCGCTCCCGAATGTGAGAATTTGCGCTTCCCCGGCGTTAACCATGCGACAATCGCTGGTAGTTCTTCTAAGCTCCCCGGTCGTACTTTTCCGCTCTCGACGAGTTTTGTGCTTCTCCCACTTAAAATGTTGCCGGTGAACAACACACCCCTGCCACCATCTATTGAAAGCTTTGCACTCTTCGGTGGGGTGCGAAATCTTTCGATGATATAAACAGTAGGAAGGGTGCATTTCTGCTTTACCGGCAATGTTTCCTTCAGAGGGTGGTAGCTTCATCCCCATTGATATGGCTTTAGCAAACCTTTTTCTCGTCTTGAATTTGTTTTTATCCACAACGGATGTCTTTTGATTTGAAGGGAGTGTCTCAACTCTTTCGTCTAGTCATCGGCGCTTGGCCCTTTCAAATATGACCGTCTCACGCTCCCGATCAGCTTTACTTTTCAAAAGAGCTTCGTTGAGGAATGCATCCATTGTTTCATCTGATGGCCCTAAAAGTTCCGGTTTAGGATCTGCCCCCAGCTTCTCAGTGCAAGGAGTTTTCTCATTGTCTGTAAACGAGTGGGAGATCATATTACAACTTGCTACGTAACCCTCAGATTCATCTGACGAGCTTTCTCCATCATCTTCATCCTCAAGGACGTGGCTGAGAAACTCTTGGAGCGTGATGGGAGTCCGTGCCTTCTGATTATATTCCTCAAGCGCGTCAATCTGTTTCTGTAAGTCCATGCGCTTGTCGCCAGGCTCGACGGGCTTTTTGGATCTCTGCTTCTTTTTCTTTGAAGATTTCGACGGCTGGGTATGAGTGCTTGGGCCATCACCACCGACCTTTAGAGTAGGGCGCGGTTTCAGCATCCCTTCGATGATCTGGGGTTCTAGCGGGTTCTTCCACCTGATCGCCGGGCACGTCTGGAGATCATTCAGCATCCTTTTGGTTTTGGCTGATAGCATAACCTCCCACGGAGCTTCTTCAACAAGGGAGCATGTTGCCCCCGGCATATTTACCTTTTTAGGGGTATGAGGTTGCGGCGGGTTCACCTTCCATTTTTCGGACAACGCGAACTTGCCTTGTTGGTATTGGTCTTCAATCCATTTTTTGAAGACGTAGCAATCTTCGATCGGATGACCCAGTACACGGTGGTAGGGGCAGTAATTGGGATCATTGATGTCGTTTGGCTGCAACGGACGTTTTGAATCTGGCAAATTGATGAGTCTATTGCGCACTGTCAGCTCGAACAGTCTTCTCGTTTTATCTTGAGGAAATGAGTAAGGACGTCCTAGCCTCTCCTCGAGGGATAGGCGTGGACGCATATTGTTTTGACAGACAACCGGCTTCAAGTTGCTCGGCTGTTGTTGAGCATTGGCGGCGGCGATCGCTTTTCCTTTCCCCTTCTCATTTCGAGAGTCCGGCTTTGGAGGAGGCGGTCTATGGCCCATCTGGTCCATTTGAGCTAGCTTGTCAATCAAGGCCTGGAACGTGGTTGGTTTAAAGAACATCATGAACTATGAAATAGTTGCATGAGGATCTAAGGTGCCCATGAACATGCCCACCACTGGCGCTTCTTCGATACGCTGTTCGCACTTCGACTACAAGTTCCGCCATCGGATTGCATATTGAACCCAAGTCTCGCCCGGCTTTACTCTTGCATTGATCAAAGCTGTTATTGG
This sequence comes from Agapanthus africanus, assembly GCA_030015575.1. Taxonomy (NCBI): domain Eukaryota; kingdom Viridiplantae; phylum Streptophyta; class Magnoliopsida; order Asparagales; family Amaryllidaceae; genus Agapanthus; species Agapanthus africanus. Next base: position 63,164,131 of record JASDDO010000012.1, on the reverse strand, counting down.
AGTACGCTCGCTTGCGCTTGCGAAACGCTGGGTAAACAACAACTCCATTTCAGCGAAAGTTTTGACGGAGTCGTTCGGAAGCTCGGAGTATCATTCAAACGCCGTCTCCGACAAGCTGCCGACGAGTTGGCGAAGCAGGAGCTTATCTTCGCCGCCGGTGTTGCCGCAAATAGCCCTGAACTGGGCAACATGTTGATGGGGATTGCTGTCCCTTTGTAGACATGGAATTTTGGGATCATGTAGCCCGGCGAGTATTTGATCTGATCATACCAGCTCGGATATGGTCGCCCCATTTTGACAACTTGACCGGCTACCTCAGTTGCCTGGTAAACTCATATCTGCTGAGCTATATAGTCATCCAGGGCAGCTTTGGAAATTGTCTCCTCCTTGGCTGTTGAAAGAACTGGCGGTGGATTTGGCGTTTCTCCTCTGTCATCTTCAAGGACAATCGGAGGATTTTCAGCAGGAGGATCCTGCTGGATCATCATACCCACCATGTCCTAGAACAGAAGGGCCATTCGTTTTATATTGGCTGCTTATTCCGCAGCCTCTTTGTCCTTCTTTTCCAGTATCCTCCAAAGGAATTCGGCATCGGTTTCTTGCTGCTGGCGTTGATCCGAGGATGCTTCTGGGCTTTCTTTTGGCCCGGTGAGTGCGGTCATCGCAGTCATCATCTCTTGGAGCTTCTGCTGCTGCTGCTCCTGGACTCTTGTGATGGATCAGGTGAGTGGTCGGTGGCCCGTTGAAGCGCGGCTATTCTCCTTCCCAGATGCTATGTAAATGGTATGGACCACCATGCCCCCGGACTTAGGGCGTTTAGGCTCACTACCTTTGACATTTGCCACAGGCGTGGGGATTTTCTCCGGCCTTCTTCTTTTGTGGGCCATCGAAGTTGAGGGGGCCGTTGCTGTGGGCACCCAAGTGGCCGTTGTCTTCCATTGCGTAACAGGGCAGTTTTCTTCCTGTCGGACTTTCGACTTCTTATACTGATGGGAGAAATTCGGATCAATCACCGATTCTCGGACTCGTCGCCAAGTCTTGTAGACTTTGGAATACAGCCGTTGAGGAGACTGCTCCGGCTTTGTTTCTACGACGGTCTCTACCGGTGGAGGAGACCTTTTGAGCACAGCAGTTGGCGAATTCCTGCGTACCCTGTTCAGCAACTCAAAGTTGTTCTCGGTTGGAACAGCAGCATTAATTTCCACCGTTGGAGCTGGTGGAGTTAGCCCCGAGGGGGAGTTGCCCCCAGCCTTCCTTATCCGGCGCCAGTGGCGACGTCGGGCGTGACGAGTTGCAGGGATTGGTTCAATGATGGGGATGGACTTGTCTTGCCCCCTATTCAGGTGAGGGGCTGTTGCCGGTGTCAGCCTCTTGAAGACTGACGTCCGTTGAGAAGCCGTGTCCAACCGGTCAAAAACAGATTTCTGAGCGGGAGCGGGAACAGGAGCAGTCAGTCTCGCAAAGACCGACCCTCTGGTAGGAGAAGCCACCTTGACGACTTCAGGAGCAGCTATCTTCTTTGGGATGGCCACTTCAGGTATTATGGGCTTCTTGGTAGGCCCTTTGGAGCTCGAGTTCAGCCTGGTGAAGATTGAGGAGTTGGAATTGGACGACCCGTTGAGAGGGGCCGTAGTAGTAGCAAGCCGATCAAAGACCGACTTCTTTGAAGCCTCCGATACGGGTACAAGGATGGTGAAGCTCGCTGGCGGGAGCATGGTCCCGAAAAACAGACCGGTGGTAGCCTGAGTCACTTGTTCCACCGGCATAGCGAAGGTGGAGGCCGCTTGAGGCCCGTAAGTTACTCCTCCGGATGGGACGGAGCGAGAGTTACAGTTGCATTTGGAGCAGTTCGAGCAGTTGAATGCTATTGCTGTTTGATTTCTGCGCCAAGCAAGAGACCAAATCTTAGTAACTTGAAACCCGAGGGCAACCATTAACAAACCGCGATTCGTTCGTGAATACGACGCACGAAGTGTGGAGTGGAAAGAGGAAAAGGTCCCACCGGGCGTGCCAGAATCTGTTCCCCTCCGAATGACGGCGCGACGAAGAGACGTCTTGCCTGAGATTCAGGGCAGATGCTATTTGGTTTTATCCGTCCACCTCTCCGAAGATGCCAAGTTGATTTATGGCACCATGTATCGAAGGTTTAGACGGATGCGGCCGATGTAGCAGACTTCGTCAGATTCCCCCTCGCTTGAAGGGTTTTTGATTGTGGGGACGCTCTACCCTGTAGGCGCAAGCCCCTACAGTTAATTACGCTACCGCATCGCGGTAACAACTTTCTCCTTCTCCAGATGGTCACTTCATATCATGGGTGTTTGTTTTGTTTGTGGTTGTCCGTGGATTGTATACGGAGACTAATTTATGTTGTCGCCCATAGGACGTGGATTAGTCCAAATCCATATTTTCTTAGATTTGGGTTTGGGGTTTTGGTTTAAGGATACGTTAGTCTCATTTGATACTAAGATCAACTTAAACGTTAGTTAAGGATACGTTAGTCTAATTTTAGACTAAGATCAACTTAACGGGATCGTTTAGATCCAACAAAAGAGCATTTGGGGGCTCTATTGTTTAGTTTAGTGACACTGCGGTCGATTGCTAGTTTAGGGACATGGTGGTCCAACATTCCCATTTTGGGGACGACCATTAGTTTAATGACATTTCGGTCCAACATTCTCATTTTGGGGATGAATATTAGTTTAATGATATTTTGGTCCATGAGTTTAAGGACCCCACAGTCCGTAGCAATGTTTGGTTGTCGGGACCCGTCACCTCTCTGACGACGTTGAAGGATTACAACGACAAATATCAGAGGAGTTCAGAGATGTACCCTTGAACCGGGTGTAAATTGATTTGAGAGAGCAGTTGTGCTCAGTTCAATTTAATTTGAGGACTTACGGCCAGAATTGGGTTAAGTCCGTCTGAAAATGTTTAACATTTTGTTCATAATTGGCCTGTTTAAGCCTTTGCTTGGGCTCTGCCCTTTGTTAAAATAATGCACAGCATTGGGCTTTTTAATTAAATGCATAGCATTTATTTTGGCCTGTTAGGCCTTTTTAATTGGGCTATGTCCCTTTTCTTTAATAATGCAGAGTATTTAATGGTCTGACAGAGCCGCGTGGCCTGTCAGGCACTCTGCGCCAATTAAAGAGCGCAAGGCGCTAGCTCATGTGGAGGTGACACGTGTCACGCTCTGCTGAGCGCAAGTCTATTAGCGCAGTACGCTGCGCCAGTACGCTGCGCTAGTGCGCTGCTGACACGTGGCGCGCTCTGGTGCAGTACGCCAACCCAAGAGCGCAGTGCTCTGTTTTTAGGAGCGCAAGACGCAGATTGACACGTGGCGCTCTCTGGTGACTTGCGCCAGTCCAAGGAGCGCAACAGCGCAAATCAAGAGTGCAAGGCACTGTACAGTAGTGCAGAGCGCATCTTGATCAAATTTAGATCAAAGAAAAGAATCTTTTTAGAGGTTCTACCTCAAGATTCAAGAACCGATGGTTCATCAAAAGGCAATGCCTTTATATAGAGCAAAAGATCTAATGAAGTAAATTACTTCTCTTTTAATTTTTTTATGATTGGATCTTTTATTGATCTTTTTATTTTTATTGAAGATCTTGATCTTGTTCTTAGATTATTGATCTTTTTAGAAGAAATTCTTCTTTTTTATCAAAAGTTTACCTTTTTCTCTTCGAGTTCTTCTCAAAGTTTTTAGAGGAGTTCTCTCTGTGTATGAGACTTGGAGTCTAGGGGCCTTTATATAGGGTCAATTAGTTTGTTAGGTTAGTTACAGAGATCTTTCTCTGATTGATCTGGGGATATTTCCCCACCGTTGGATCTTTGATCCTAAGGCCTCTGTTTTACAGAAGATAATCTTTTTGTTTTAACAAGATTAAAAAGATCTTTCTAGAATTTTAATTCTGATTAAATAATTCATTATTTAAGTTTTAGTGCTGGCACAGTTGGCGCAAGGGCACCTGCGCTTGACACGTGTCGCGCAGCGCAGAGCGCACCTGCGCTGACACGTGTCGCGCAGCGCAGCGCGCAAGTTATCTAAAGCGTTGCTTCCTTTATTTTAAAATTTGAATTTTAAAACAGATCCTTGCTCTGATTGGGGTGCGCTGCCTTGGGCGCAGCGCCCCGTGCGCTGGCGTGTCTGTTTTTGACACGTGGTGCTTTGCGCGCAGCGCAAGTGTTCTGAAGCGTTGCTTCAATTTTTGAATTTTTGAAATTCAAACAGAGCTTTGCTCTGATTGGGGGAAACAGTAACATTTTTTTTATCTTTGATTGAGCAATGAATATTATAGCTCTGAATTTTACTCAATTTTGAGATTCAGTTGAAGGGGAGATTTTTGCCTCTGGAAAATTAGCCAATTTGGCTAAAAGTAGTGTTAAACACTAGAAAACCACAGTGTTAAACACTGGAGATAAAACTCTCAAATTAGTGTTAAACACTAAAAGACAATCAGTATTGAACACTGGAAATATAATTCTCAATTTAGTGTTAAACACTAGAAAATGACAGTGTTAAACACTGGAAATGAAGTTGTCAAATTAGTGTTACACACTAGAAAACAACAGTATTAAACACTGGAAACAAGTCTTTTAAATTAGTGTTTAAGCACTAAATAGGAATGAGGTCGCGTGGGGTCACGTGAGGGCACCCAGAGGTGGGACCAGATCCCCTTTACTTTTGCTTTGCGAATAAGTGTTAAACACTTTTTTATATTTTTATTTTGAGCATCACGTGTCGACACGTGATGGAGATTCATGCACTGATTATTAAAGCACTTGCTAAGGGGTCACGTGGGGATACGTGAGAGCCCCCAAAACTTATATTTCCTTTGCTTTTTCTTTCTGTGTTTTGGAGGTCACGTGGGAACACGTGAAGCATTGCCTCTGGGCTGATTCCTTCTTTCTTTTGTGGACCTTTTCAGGGGTCACGTGGGAACATGTGACCTTTGTTTTCTGCATGTATGAAGATCTTTTAATTCTCTTTATCTTTAAGAATTAAATTCTTTGTAGGGTTAAACCCTGATTATGATTTTGGAGGAATTAAATTCCTATTGTTAAAGAATTAAATTCTTATGTAGGGTTAAACCCTAATTTCTTTTAGAGAAATTAAATTCCTATATATGTAAAAGAATTAAATTCTTATGTAAGGTGAAACCCTAATTTCATTTTAGGAGGAATTAAATTCCTATGAATTTGAGAGAATTAAATTCTCAATTAGGGTTAAACCCTAGTTCTGTCCATTTTGAAGGAATTAAATTCCTATAATTTTAGGAGAATTAAATTCTCATATAAGGTTAAACCCTAATTTCATCTTGGAGGAATTAAATTCGTATAAATTTGGGAGAATTAAATTCTCTGAACTCAATCCTCCCTCTAAGTCTTGGATCTGCATGGCAAAATCTCAACCCGATGAGAATTAAATTCTCAACCTATGAGAAGATTTACTTTTGCAGATCTTCAACTAGATAAGGAACTAAGTTTTTTTTGCAGAAGAGTTAAACTCTTAGATTTTGAGAATTAAATTCTCTTTTTGAAGTTTTGATCTCCTTTCTTTTCTCACCTAGGGTTTTCTTTATTGAGAATTAAATTCTCCTTTCTTTTCTCTCTGCTATTTGCCTTTAGAAATTTTTAAGATCCCAAAATTCTATATATTTCTCCTCTTCTTGGCTCCTATTTATAGGAGAAGGAAAGAATCAATTTGTTTTAGTAAATCTTTCATTGAACGATTTTGTTTGTTTTCATAATTAATATGATCCTTTAGATCATTCAGTGAATTTTATTCACCGTTGGATTTTCAATCCAAAGATATTCTGTTTGTTATTTTCGGTGAGATTTAGGGAAATCTTTTCTTGTCTAAAATTTTTCCATAAATTGGTGATTTTTAATCACCCTTGGATTTTTAATCCAACGGTTCCCCATAACCCTTTTCCATTTGGAAATATTTAGAAATTTTTAGAATTTAATTCTATTGAACTGTAAGGCTTTCAAAGCCTGTCACATGCTGGCACGTGACCCTTGGTCACGTGTGAGCACGTGACCCCCAATTGAGTCTTATTCTCAGCCGCTTATTTATGCTTCAGAGCTTTCACTATCACGTGTCAACACGTGACCATTGGTCACGTGTGAGCACGTGATACCTCATTGAGGTAATTCCTTATTTTTAATCAGGAAATAATGGCGATCCAAACGAGTCCGTTTCATTAAACGGGACGAAAACACGATGTACGGATGCCACCATAAGGTTAGGGGTACAGGCCATGTTAGATATTTTTAAAATATATTATTTAATTATATTTGTACTATTAAAAATATATATGCAGATGCAAGATATAAAGCAAGTAAACGAAACATATGCGAGCACGGATCCTCAAAACCAGCAGAGATAAAACGTGAACAAGAACCAAGACGGGTTTCAAGCATGCGGGTCGGGTCGGATACTAAAAATACATACCAAAACACTATTCGCACCCTAAACAAATAACACCAAGAAATAGCCACAGGAAAATAATCAAAGAGAATATGGTATAATGGAACTAGGGTGTTACATTCTACCCACCTTACAAGAAATTTCGTCCTCGAAATTTGAAGAACGAAAATATAAGATCACGAACTAATTACAAGGATTAAAGAAAATAGATGGGTATGAAAAATCAAGGATCAAGGAAGCAAATGAGGGTATTAAGAGTCACGGTTTGGGCTCGAAAAATCGGCATGTGAAAGGAAATCAAATCAGTGGAAACAAATTAAGAATAGAACTCTAAGTTACTCAAACAGAATGACACATTGTAACCATGCCACGGTACATGGGTACAATATCGTAATTCTATTTCAGTCGCCCGAATCCTACAATCAGAGTCAACGGAATATGCAGCATGACACACCGAGAGAAACCTAGACATGAGATTCTAACCTAAAAAGTCGGTAGAACCAAAACTAACTTTTGACGTTAGCCTGGCTATGATACCAACAAAACCTTTTCACGCCCCGCTTCCCAAAATACGGAATACGGAAAGCGACGAAGGCCAGCCATGCTACCTACGGTAAGGAAAGATCCTTCCATAGTCACATAAAGCTGTCTAGATTAACTTGTCAAAATAAAGTCCAATACCAAAAGGAATAATACCGATAATCATGCTGCAATGAAACCACAAGGAATACTAAAAATTGGCCCACTAGATAATTGATGCAAAAAGATCCGATACAATAGGTTCGAAAAGAAAACAACATCTGAAAGATACAAAAGTCCTAATGTCCCAGAAGGGCGCACATGCTAAATATTAACAGAAAAGAAATAAACCTACGGGTTATTGATCTTCGGCAAAAGTCCTGGTAGCCGCTGCGGTCCTGCTCATCCTGAAAATCTGTCTCTAAACCTGAGATGGCAAATCTCAGGGATGTCAGAACACCCCAGCAAGTACTCAATGTATAAAGTGTATGTGTAGCATAATAACATGAATATATGAAAATAGTGAAGCCCGGTGCGCAAGAAAATTAGGTATATAAATAATTAGATGCATTAACACTATGAAACATGTATGTAGAGGGTCAAGTCATAACCTAACTGGTCACTAAAAGGTAAACTATCCTATCATAAGATCGAGTGTGTGCGTCAACCTCTGCAGGAGTATTCCTAACCCAAGAGTGGTGCCCAGGGGCTAGAAAACACGGGCCCAACTGTAGAATGAACAAGAGACCGCTATAGCCTGGTACGAGCTGTAAACATGAGACCGCTATAGCCTAGTACGAGCTGTAAACATGAGACCGATATAGCCCGGTACGAGCTGTAAACATGAGACCGCTATAGCCCGGTACGAGCTGCCGGCATGGGACTCCTGAGATCCTGTTGTACGACGCACACTCAAACTACCCCAATAACCGCGTATTTATAGCTACTATAGTAAAGACTAAATCACTAATTAAGAATGTTGAAAAGACAGGAACTTGTGGTATGGTAATTGTATAGATATGAAACTGGTAAATAGTAGTGTGTCATATCATGTTGTCCAGCATCCTAATCAGCAATCTCGTTCATAAAGGCTAGAGTATTGAATAGTCGTGACTTGTCAAATTTAATTATTATCTGGTAATAGTAACTGCATGAAGGAGATGTACAAGCTGGTATGAGTCACAATTGTTATCTTTACCGTTAACCTTAATATGGATATATTAATCATAATCTGACTAGAAATATATAAATGTGAAATAGGTTAACAACTTTCGAACTTTATTTGTAGTTAAAAATAAATCTCATTTTAAAACCACACTTGCTAATTATTCTTACTTGCTGCATAAAAGTTTGCCTATATATATTGTATAATATAACGAAAAAGATACTTACACAGTTCTCTTTTATTCTAACAGTGCAGGAAATATATATATACATATAACCACAAAGGAATGCCGATGTATATCGACCAAAAGTAAAGCAAGAGTACTTGCCTGGAGGATAAGGATCACGCAAGAACGATGTACGAAGATGCGAGGCACGAACTCAGCTAGGATTCACTTGGGATCAGAGTTATACGCTCTTCCTAGATTGATTTTGCCATAAGCCAACAATGTACCGCACTTAGCATATGATTGTATATAACCAAACATGCACAATAAAATAAACATGTAATATTTTATTTATATGGATATAAATATAGCGACATATCATGCAGTAAGAGAAACTTGCCTGAGCGGAACATACGACGGGGTGTAAATGTAGCGTCCGACGTCGGGAAATCGTCGCAATGTACACACGGTGTGCGGGACAGGTCCAGGCAAGGCAAGAGGATAACCACGCAAGCAAGGGATGTTCACTAGATCGTCTGATCGTCGGCGACGGCCACGGCTCTGGGAATCACCGGGAAACCAAGAATCAAGAAAGCAAAAAGAAGAAAGAGGAAGAGGAAGAAAGAAGAAGAAGAGGGCTAGGGTTCTCAGGTGTTCTGGGTTCTTTGGTGTTCAGGGACAGAGATGAGGCGATGGGGACGTCGACGAGTCATGGGTCTCCGGCGATGGGGGTTGCCGGCGATGGGTAGTAGACTGCGGTTCTTGAAGTCGGGATCGGGTGAGGTGTGCAGGGGATGGAGCTTGGGATCTAGTGAGTAGGAGAGAGAAGAGATGGGGAAAAATGGTGGCGAGGGGTAAGGCCGACGGGGTCGGAGCTCCGGCGAGGGTGCAGGTGCCGATGGGTTGCTGGCGCGGGTTCTGTGCAGAGAAGAGCTCAGGGATGAGGACGATGAGGAGAGAGGAGATAGGGGAAGGAGGAGTCCGTGGTGACGACGAGGGGATGACGACGACGATGGCTTCCGACGAGGCAGTGGGGTTGCGGTGTGCAGGTTCTTGGGGTCGGATTCACCGGGGCGTGTTGCGGTGGTGTGCAGGGGAGAAAAGAGAGGTCGAGGAGGGGAAGAAGATGGTGGTGAGGGTTGAGACCAACGGGATCGGAGTTCCGGTGAGGGTGCAATGACGAGGGCTTGGCATTGGGTTCGGGGAAATGGGTTGTTGCGGTCGGGGCTCGGGGCTATAGTCGGGGTGAAGGAGATGGAGGGAAGGACGAGGTTGTGGTAAGGATTCGGGGATCGGCGACGTGGGGCGACGGCGATGCGATAGGTGCAGCGACGAGGTCGGGTTCTTGGGAGGGTTGCCGTGGGTTTGCAGGGGAGAAGCATCGTGGGGGAGAAGAGAGAGGTGTGGTGAGGAGGATGAGAGGAGAAGGTCGAGGTCGGGGAGGAGGCGGTGACTGCGAGACGCGGCGAAGGCTAAGGTTAGGGTTTTCGTGAGCGAAGGCGGGTGATGGAAGAAGAAGAACGAGGAGAGAGAGAGAGAGAGAGACGTGGGCAAAGTTTATATGGGTTTGGTAAATAGTAAAAAATGAATTTATATATATATATATATATATATATATATATATATATATATATATATTAAGAGAGAGAGAGAGAGAGGCAGGTGAGGAAATCTTTTAGATTGTATAAAAATATATTTAGAATATAAATATATATTAACAGAAGGTTTTAGATTTTAGGTTATGTAAATTTAAAACTCATATATAAGTATATATATTAAACAGTTTAAATATATTAGAATATTATATTGAGAAAATTTGAGTTTTTGGTTAATACAAAATTACTCCAAAATATACCCGGATTGGGTCTAAATTTATGGTTTGAAAATACGGATAATATATGTGTCAGCCAAAACACAAAAGCGATGTCCGATTAAAGAAAATGCATACCCTCAAGAACGGATAAGGTGCCTCAGGTCCCGGGATGGGGTAGCTCTTGAGTCGCCGGGACGGCCCCCTTCTGTGCGTTCCCGCCGATCATGGTGGGGTCGGCCATGCTCATGGATAGGACAGGTGACCAACATTTCCTCAGGGGGGTAAGGGTCGCGAAGAGGCTCAGGGCGAGGCTCCCTGGCGGTGGATCTTGGCGTGGAGCCCTGGGGCGCCCAGCGGGCCTCAGGGAGCACCGGTTCGAGGGACCGGTGGCGAGGGGATGCAGCCTGCCGGTGGTTGGCCTCCAGATAGGGACAGAGTCTTCTGGAGGCGGAGGAGCAGCGATCTGGGGCCCGAGCGCGGTCGTTTGGACGCGGACGAGGGCCTCCATGAGGGATTACAGGCGATCTATCCGGCCTGCGAGGGCGTTGATGACGGTCATAGGGGAGGTTCATCCCCGCCTTCGGTGAGCGGAAAGCGGCGGCTGGTACTGGGATCCCCAGGATGGTCGTCTGCCATAAGAGAGGAGATAGGAAGGCCAACTTTGTATTTTGTGGAATTTAACGTTTCCCATAGACGGCGCCAACTGATGGAGCTCCTTCTCGGGCCTCCGTCAGATGTTGTCTTCCGTTGATCTCGAGGTGAACTTGACCGATTATCCTTCGTTGTGTGTGGGTCTCAATGGGTTTTGAAAGGAGAAGGTGGGATGAGGAAGCTGTCGCCGAGTACCTGCAAAGAAGTCCCGGGGTGGTTTGGTACCACCGAGGACCCTCCGACGCTCAAGTTAGTGATGAGATCCGAGCAGAGTAACAGCGTAAGTGTGAAGAATGGATTACTTGACCCCTCTGTGATGGCGGTTTATATAGTGGCGGCAGCACGCAGTAGTATGCGCGAGAATCTCGCCGACAGTTACGCTCCCGACGTCACGCCCGCGTAGTAAGTGGATCGCCCGATAATGGGGATCGTGATGGCGTGGAACATGGGATGTTGCCGGCGGAGAATCCGTACATGGCGAGATTTGCGGAGCGGCGGTTACGCCTATGAGTGGTGGAGTTGGTCGGTCGGAAGGACCGAGAAAGATGGCTTCGGCGGGGGAGCTCGGGAACAAGCGGGAGGGCTGAGGCATCTTGGTCCTGTGGTAGCTCGGGGCGAGCTGAGAGGTCGGAGAGGCCAATTTGCAGGGGCTCTGAGGAGAGCCAGCCTGTGCTTGCAGGTCGGGTACAGGGATGGCCTGGTCGGTCCTTGTGGGCCCTTTCTTCTGAGTTCTGGGACAAGTCATCTGCCACGTGTCCTGATCTTGGAGGTCGCCAATATCGAGCATCATCATTAGCCCTCTACTCTTGCCCCGTTCAGCTAGCGGGTCGGGTCAGGAGTGGACTGCCGGGCCTCCCGAGGTGAGCTCCTTCTCAGGGTTACGCCGAGATGAGTCCTCGAGCCGTCGGTTGTCTTTTCCGCTAGCGAATTGAGGCGAGATCTTTGCATTTAAGGAGGGTGCACCGGTTTGTGCACTCTGCGGTCGAAGCGACTGTCTACGTATCGAGTGCCAACTGGCTGATGTGACGTGCGCAGGTCTGCGGCGTCTGACGGGACGCGGCCAATCACTGGGCTGCCACGTGGAGCGATCGGAGCCGCTGGGCGCAAGGAGCTATTTCGGCGGGAGACGATGGGCACCATTAGAAGAGGCCGTATGCGGTAATAAATACGGGTGGGGCCCGCCCTAGGGCCCTTACTCTCTCATATTCCTCATTCTCAAGCCCCCAGCTGCTCGGCGCTCGTCTCCCCTCTCTCGTTCCCAACCTTTGAAGAGTTTCCTTCCCAGGTTAGATGTCTTCCCCTGTAGAATCAGTACACGTTGTAGGAGTAGATGTTAGGGTTCCTTTAGATGTGTCCGAGTCCCCTCGGGGAGCAGGGGCTGGGCCCTCTCCCCGAGGCTGTGAGGCGGGGGCTACCTCCAGAAAGGAGGCGGTAGATGTAGCCCCCAGCACCCCGTGCTGGGTGAGGCATGAGGACGAGCTCGCCAATGCTCGAGCTCGCTTCCATATTCCCCCGCGTTACACGCTTCTTCTGGCCGAGGAAGGAGAGAGGGCAGACCAGGTACGGGGCAGGGAGATTGCCCTGTATTTGGAAGCTTTTTAGGGCGGAATGCGCTTGCCCTTCTCTCCTGAGGTCGTCGCCGCTCTGAATTTCTTCGGCTTGGCTCCCGGCCAGTTAGTGCCGAACGCGTGGAGGATCCTCCTTGGGTTCCTGATCCGCCTGAAGCTGCAGGCGATTCCTTTCAGCCTTTCCCTGCTCGATTCCTCCGTTGCTTTTAAGAGTCACCCCGGCGGTCGAGCTGGCGACCCGAGGTGGGTTTATTTTACTTTTAGGAAGCGGCCCGGGGTCGCTGCCGGGACTGGGGTCATGGCCTTGCCCTCCTCCATTCATGACTGGAAGAAGAAGTTTTTCTTCGTCTCCCCTCCCGAGGGTGAGGACTGGCCGGTGCCCACCAAGTGGTCGAAGGAGAAGAGTTTGCCGGGGAACCTGTCCGACGACCCCGCCATGGTGAGAGTGGCGTCGTGGGAACCCATCCCTCGATACGACGTGCTGCTGTCCGAGAGGGTTTTGAGCTGGGCCGGGCTTGGCCCCGTCAAGTTCGTTGGTAAGTTAGGCTTGCTTTCTTGGTTTATGTTTTACTTGTGTTGCTGATAAGTGGTAAGTTTGTTTTGTGCAGAATCCATGGACTTCGGTGTTCTTCGAGATGCTATGCGCCAACCGAGGCAGCCTGCTAGGGCTGGGGGCGCCAGCTCTTCCCGGGCGCAGGCTGCCCCCGCTCCCACCGCCCCGGTGGCTGTGCCACGAGGACGCTCGGCGGTGGATCCCGCCCCGGGCCCCAGCAGAGTTTTAGGCCGGAAGCGGGCCCTGATTGTGGAGGACACGGCCTCGGAAGAGGAGATTGGGTCTCCCTTGGAGACGCTCAAGAGGAGTTCTCAGAGACCTTCCCGGGGCCGGTCTTCGCCAACCGTGGTGGACGAAGGGGGGCTCCGGTTCACGGTGCTGTCCGGGCTGTCGGTCGCGGACAGCCTCCTCCACGAGATTGAGACCTCGGCCGGGGGTCGGGTTCCCGAGGGAACCCTCAAGGCTCAGCTGGCGTCGATCGCCCAGGAAGCCGTGCAGGTAAGCCCCCAGTGCGCGGTGAGATTTAATGTTTACCTTCATATTTTCTGATCCTTCTCCTTTTTATGCCTTCCCAGACTCTCCAGCACGTGGCCCTCGCCCTTCGCATGGAGACCGAGGTGGTAGCACCGGCGGTGGAGGCCGCGGGCCAGCTCGCCGCATTGCAAGAGAGCTCCAGACGGGAGCAGGAGGCGATGTCGACGAGGATCGCCGCCCTGGAGGGCAAGGGGAATGCCGGGAAAAGGGAGGTCGCCCAGCATCGCGAGGCCGCCGCAATCACCGAAGGCAAATTCGAGGACTCCCAGGTGCTCGCCGGCAACCTCAAGAAGACGGTGAAGACCCTCCGGAAGGAGCTGGGGGCGGCGGCCGAGGCTTATAAGTCGGCGGAATCGAGGGCCGTGGCCAGCTACGAGGGGTCGAGGGGCTTTTATGACGATATGGCCGTGGCCACGACTCGCATTTGGCATGACGCCCTTGATGTCGTCAAGTCTCGGATGCCGGAGTTCGACGACGCGGATCTGCGGGCCGAGTTTCCCCTCGTGGGCGTCAACGAGCAAGGGGGAGAGGCTCCCGGCAGGGAGGGGGCCGAGGACCCAGCGCCCTCAGTGGTAGAGGTTGAGGACCTCAAGGTCATGCCCGGGCCCGAGGTGTAGAGCCCCCGCCCTCCAATCTTCATTTTGTTTTCCTTTTGAATTTTGTAAGGCTGAGGAGCCAGAAAATACCTTTTGTAAAAAACTTATGTTTGGCAGTAGTAATAAAGTTTTTCTTCTTCAGCTGTGATAAAGTTTTCCTTTCTGCCATCTGTTTGTGAAGAATACTCGCTTTGGGATATTTTTACTTGCGCCGTTGTACTTTCATGTCAGGTTGGCTCTCTGTCCAACGATCGTCCGTCGAGCTGACTGCAGTTTTTTGACGACGAGCGTCTCCGAGGAGGTATCTCTTTGGGCCCCGTGGTCGAGTGGGAGATCGTTTAGGCTTGGGCAGACCTGATATTTGTTTCTTATTTAGAGTATCGGCCGTCATCTGGGGGTGACCGGGCAGGGTAGCTGCGCCGTCATTTCCCGCTAAGGCTTCATGCATCTGTTGCGGCGTCAGGGGGGTTACCCGCCAGGGGTGGCCGAGCAGGGTAGCTGCTCGGTCGCCTTCTTTCCAGGGCTTGATTCTTTAGAGTTGTTGGTAGGCGACTACCAGCCTTGGGGGGTTGAGCGGGGTAGCCGCTCCGATGTCCTTGTGAGGGCTTTTGATCCCTGGCGTAGATGATAGGAGCCGGAGTTTGACCGAGCAGGGTAGCTGCTCGGGTCCCCTGTATGAGGGCTTTCGATCCTTAAGGATGGTGGTAGGAAGCTACCAGCCGTTGATGGCCAGGCAAGGGCCCGACAGCCTCGGGGAGGAATTTTGATCCCCGGCGTGTTGTAGGGAAGCTGCCTACCGGGGATAGCCGAGCGAGGGAACCTCTGTCTCGGCTGCCTCTGGGAGGGCTTTTAGATCCTACAGGACGGGGACCGAGCAGGGTTACTGCCCGGTGCCTCTTGGCGAGGACTTTGATCCCTGTCGGTTATGGTGGGAAGCTACCAGCCGGGGATAGCCGGGCAAGGACCCGACTGCCTCTGGGAGGACTTTGGCCTTTGGCACGAGGAAAGCTATAAGGCTGTAGGAAGCCCACTAAGGACCTTTGTCCGGGCAGGGTTATTGCCCGGTGCCTCTTGGCGGGGGCTTTTGTCCTGAAAAATAGCCGAGTGAGGGAACCTCTGGCCTCGACTGCCTCTGGGAGGGCTTTTAGATCCCCGGCGTTGTGGCAGGGAAGCTGCCCATGGGGGATAGCCGAGCGAGGGAATCTCTGGTCTCGACTGTCTCTGGGAGGGCTTTTTGATCCTCGGCGTCGTGGCAGGGAAGCTGCCCGCGGGGGATAGCCGAGCCAGGGAACCTCGGGCTCGGCTGCCTCTAGGAGAGCTTTTTGATCCCCGGCGTTGTGTCAGGGAAGATGCCGGTCGGGGATGTTTGAGCAGGGCGGCTGCTGGGTTAAACCTTGGACGAGGCGCAGCCTGGTCGTTCGGCTGTAGGTGCGGGGAATGGGAACGGTCGGGGCAACGGCGCACGCATCTAGTGTATTGAACGCGGGGGGAGGCAAAGCGACAGGGGCGCGTCGCTTCGTTTCCACTGAGTAACGTTGAAGGACGCCGCGTGGCGCGTCGCTTCGTTTCCACCGGGTAACGATCGATGGACGCCGCGTGGCGGCCGTTGGGCTGCACAGCGGGCTATATAAGGAGTACCGGTTCTTCCCCCTTCGCAGATAGGCCATCGAAAATGGAGGATTTCCCGTTCACTATCCCCGAAATCATCAGTTCTGCTGATGTGTACCTTTATGACCGTGACCGCACCTAGGACACGGTGCGGATGGTTGTTGCTCGCATTGAGGAGCACTTCGGTCGGCTGCTTTCCAGGCACTCCTCCCTGCTGCAGCTACTGATGTACTCCATCTGGAGGGCATCGCCGGGGCATTACAACCCTCTGTCGGAGCAGCTCTTCGCCGAGACCGTGGGCAAGCTACGGTCCTTGAGGCGCTTCGGCTTGATCTCCGCAAACCGGTTGGCGCGCTCGGAGGCGCTCGTCCGCGAGTGCTACGAGCTGAGGCTCGGGGTCAGTGCCCGCAGGAGGAGTCGGGAGCAGAGGCTGGAACTTGCGCGGCCTCGGTTGGCGGAGATCTTCGCGAGTACCACGAGCAGTGCTCGCCGCACCCCTTACCCCCGCTATTGTAACTTAGCAGTTTTTTTTTTGCATGTACGGCTGGGGAGCCCATATTACCTTTTGAATAAACGAAGATTTCCTTTCTTTTTCGCAATGCTCCATTGATCCTTATTTAGTCAACAGTAGATTCTAGGAAGAATTTACATTGCTTAAAAAAATGAACAGGTACAGGTTAAAGGATGACTTTGTTGGCTCGGGCCGAGCCCCTGAAGGGGTGCCGGCCCCCACGCTTGGCATAGGGCATGAAGCTCCCTGAGCCCCGGGCTGGCCGTTCGCCGAAACGAGCATAATCTGGCCGATGGTCAGGTCAGTGGTAGGGCGAGGCTGCTCCTGCTCGCGGTCGGTCTGCCGTTTGTCCCTTAAGTAGGTGGCGAGGTGCCCGGACCGGATGAGCTCCTCGATGTAGTCCCTCAGTTGTTTGCAGTCCTCCGTGGCTTGGCCCAGCACCCGGTGGAAAGCGCAGTAGGGGCCTCGGGTTCGCTTAGAGGCCTGACGTAGGACCGGGGGGAACTTGAAGAACCCCTCATTCTGGGCCTCCTCTAGCAACACCGCGAGGGTGACGTTAAGGGGAGTATACTCCTGGAACTTCGGATGGTAGGGCTGCTGACGCTCCGGCCTGTCCTCCCGAGTCCTTTTCTTCTGGTCAGGCCGGTCCGCCCGGGGAAGGTTAGCATTCACTTCGGATTCCAGCTGGACCTCGCGCTCGGTCCACGCCTTGACTTCAGCCATGGTCTTAGGTTGAGCCAGCGCGAAGGAGCGCAACCATTCTTTGTGCCTCAGACCAGATCTGAGTGCCGTTATGACGGTCTCGTCCCGGTGCTCGGGCACCTCGAGGAGGGCGTTGTAGAAGCGGGTAATATAGGCCTTGAACGTTTCCTTGTCCCCGTTCTTAACCGTGAAGAGGTAGTCGACCATGCGCTTCTTTCGACGGTTCCCCACGAAATGGCCGAGGAACTGGGTGGCCAGCTCGTCGAAGGTCGAAATTGAGCAGGGCTCGAGCCCCCGGAACCAGTCCCGACCCGCGCGGATGAGGGTGTCCGGGAAGGCCCTGCACTGGGCTGCGTCGGAGTGATCTTGGAAGCTCATTCCCGCGGTGAAAGCGTCCAAGTGGTCCTTCGGGTCGAATTTCCCGTCGAACAGAGAGACCTTCGGGGGCTTATTACGCGAGGAGACGCGCACGGGGAGCAGTCCCTCGGTGAATGGCTTCGTGAGCGAGTCGGAGGCATACTTAGCCCCGTCGCTCGAGAAGTTAGCTTCTCGGCGCATGCCCTCGATCTTCTTCTCGAGGGCGTCGAGCCGGTCGTTGTACCTTGAGGAATCGGTGCCTCGGGATTCCCGGGCCCCGCTGCGGGTGGACTGTGTCTGGGAGCGGCCCCGGTTTCTCTCGATAAGGTGCCTCAGGTCCCGGGATGGGATAGCTCTTGAGTCGCCGGGATGGACCCCTTCTGTGCGTTCCCACCGATTATGGTGGGGTCGGCCACGCTCGTGGATAGGAGAGGTGACCGACATTTCCTCAGGGAGGTAAAGGTCGTGAGGAGGCTCAGGGCGAGGCTCCCTGGCAGCGGATCTTAGCGTGGAGCCCTGGGGTGCCCAGCGGGCCTCAGGGAGTACCGGTTCGAGGGACCGGTGGCGAGGGGATGCAGCCTGCCAGTGGTTGGCCATCCAGACAGGGACAGAGTCTTCTAGAGGCGGAGGAGAAGCGATCTAGGGCCCGGGCGCGGTCGTTTGGACACGGACGAAGGCCTCCACAAGGGATTGCAGGCGATCTATCCGGCCTGCGAGGGCGTTGATGACGGTCATGGGGGGAGGTTCATCCCCGCCTTCGGTGAGCGGAAGGCGGCGGCTGGTACTGGGATCCCCAGGATGGTCGTCTGCCATGAGAGAGGAGATAGGAAGGCCAACTTTGTATTTTGTAGAATTTAACGTTTCCCACAGACGGCGCCAACTGATGGAGCTCCTTCTCGGGCCTCCGTCAGATGTTGTCTTCCGTTGATCTCGAGATGAACTTGACCGATTATCTTTTGTTGCGTGTGGGTCTCAATGGGTTTTGACAAGAGAAGGTGGGGTGAGGAGGCTGTCGCCGAGTACCTGCAAAGAAGTCCCGGGGTGGTTTGGTACCACCGAGGACCCTCCGACGCTCAAGTTAGTGATGAGATCCGAGCAGAGTAACGGCGTAAGTGTGAAGAATGGCTTACTTGACCCCTCTGTGATGGGGGTTTATATAGTGGCGGCAGCACACAGTAGTATGCGTGAGAATCTCGCCGGCAGTTATGCTCCCGACGTCACGCCCGCGTAGTAAGCGAATCGCCCGTTAATAGGGATCATGATGGCGTAGAACGTGGGATGTTGCCGGCGGAGAATCCGCGCATGGCGAGATTTGCGGAGCGGCGGTTACGCCCGTGAGTGGTGGATTTGGTCGGTCGGAGGGACCGAGGAAGGTGGCTTCAGCGGGAGAGCTCGGGAACGAGCGGGAGGGCCGAGGCATTTTGGTCCTGTGGTAGCTCGGGGCGAGCTGAGAGGCCGGGGAGGCCAATTTGCAGGGGCTCTGAGGAGAGCCAGCCTGTGCTTGCAGGTCGGGTACAGGGATGGTCTGGTCGGCCCCTGCGGGCCCTTTCTTCTGAGTTCTGGGACAAGTCATCTGCCACGTGTCCTGATCTTGGAGGTCGCCAATATCGAGCGTCATCAGTCATGCATATCCAGAAAATGTTAACTCGAACAATTAGTAAGGTCCAAACTTTGCATATTTGAGAATTTGACGATGATGGCAATTACTGTTTAAAAAATAACTAAGCATTTTACATTACATGATCTTTTTATACCGCGAGTGACGAACTATAGCCATTCGCGGTCACCGCTGTCCTATCTACAGTAGTAGAACCTAAAATAAGTTTGCATACCCTTGAATTTATACACCTAATTCTATCAAGCAACTTTGTGGGCGGCAACAGGATTCATTCAGGATGCAACATATCTATGCGGACATCCATATAAGCATGTTTTTTGAAGTTTTCCTCAAAGCCCAGCAGTAATACAAGTTTCAGGTCTTGCTTAATGAAATTATTAGTGTAACAGCCCTATTTTGATGCAGTAGTTCAAAATCTATCAAGATTCTTTTTCCATAAATTTTTGAACTTTTAGTTGGCCGCTAAATATTTTATTTTGGATTTTTACTGTAAACAATTTTGATATGGAAAAATCTTCAGTTTTTATATTATATATAATATTTTCTTAGTGGCAGCAAAATAATATTTTGCGTATCTGTTTACTGTTAATATGAGAACAAGAAAATCTGTACCGAATCTCTAAATACAATCAATTGAAGATAAGTATCTATGTATGTATATTTATAAAATTTCTTTATATATATACAAACAAAATATCTCTCTCTCTCTCTTTCATACCCACATCTCTCTCTTTCTCCCCGCTGCTCCTCAAAACCCTCACCTTCGCTCTCATCTCACCGCCGCCTTCGCCCTCATGAAACCTTAACCCATGTCTCCATCATCGCGTCGCCACCACACCGCCGCTGCAAACCTCAACTCCCGCTCCTCACTCGTCGACCCTCGCCTCCTTCTCCTTCCCTCTTCGCCCTCGTCTTCTTCGCATCGCGATCCCCATCACCACGACAACCCCGAGCGGCAATCCTCGCCGTCAAACCCATCGCTGCCTTCGCCCACGTCCTCATCCCACCGACGCCGCCTCCATCCCTCGTCGCCGCTACAAATCCCGAACCCCTCTCATCTCATCCCATCGCCCTCGCCTTTGTTCCCTTCGCACCACTATATCCGACTCCACCACAACCCCCGGCGACCTGCATCGAACCCTCACCGTCGCCGCAGCCCTCGTCTTCGCCTCGCAGCTACTCATATCTCCAGATCCGATCTCCACCCGCCCACGACCCATCTCGTCTTTGTCATCTGCTCTCATCCCCGAGTGCCCTCGGCTCGACCCAGGACTCATCCAAACACTAGCAACTGCCACGATCATCCTCTGTAAGTTTTCCCTGATCCCTGTTTTTTTCAGGAAAAAAATAGAAATATGAATAAAATGAAATGATAAGAAATCAGTGAACAATTGAAAGGGGAAAATTAGTATCAAACCCCTAAATTGATATAATTGTGTTTGGTTGTGTGACAATATTTATGAAGATATTTATGGTTAACCGATGATAAATTTATCTAGGCGGATCGTATAACTCAGATCCCAAGTCGCACCTTAGCTGAGATCGTGCCCCGCATTTTCGTACATCATTTTCCGTGATCGTTATCCACAGGCAAGTACTCTTGTTTTACTTTTGGTCGATGTACATCGGCATTCCTTGTGGTTATATATATATATATATATATATATATATATATATATATATATATATGCACTGTTAGAATAAAGAGAAATGTGTTAGTATCTATTTTTCGTTATATCATATAAATATATATATATATATATATATATATATATGCAAACTTTTATGTTGCAAGTAAGAATTAGCAAGTGTGGTTTTAAGATGAGATTTATTTTAACTAGAAATAAAGTTCGAAAGTTGTTAACCTATCTCACATTTATATATTTCTAACCAGATTGTGATTAGTATATCCATATTAAGGTTAACGATAAAGATAACAATTGTGACTCATACCAGCTTGTACACCGCCTTCATGCAGTTACTATTACCTGATAACTATTACCACTGACAAGTCCTGACTATTCAATACTCTAGTCTTTATGAACGAGATTGCTGATTAGGATGCTGAACTACATGCCATGACATACTACTATTTACTAGTTCATCTCTATACAATTACCATACCACAATTCCAGTCTTTTCAGCATTCTTAATTAGTGCTCTAGTCATTACCATAGTAGCTATAAATACACGGGTGTTGGGGTAGTTTGAGCGTGCTTTCATACAATAGGATCTCAGGAGTCCTATGCCGGCAGCTCGTACCGGGCTATATCGGTCTCATGTTTACAGCTCGCATCGGGCTATATCGGTCTCATGTTTACAGCTCGTACCGGGCTATATCGGTCTTATGTTCATTCCACAGTTGGGCCCGTGTTTCCTAACCCCTGGGGCACCACTCTTAGGTTAGAAATACTCCTGCAGAGGTTGACGCACACACTCAAGATTACGATATGATAGTTTACCTTTTAGTGACCAGTAGGATGTGACTTGACCTGTTTACATACATGTTTCACAGTGTCAATGCATCTATTTATTTATATATCTGTTTTGCTTGCGCACACGGGCTTCACTACATTCATATATTCATGTTATCATATCACACATATACTTTTTACGTTGAGTACTTGCTGGGATGTTCTGACATCCCTGATATTTGCCATCTCAGGTTTAGAGACAGATTTTCAGGCTGAGCAGGACCGCAGCGACTACCAGGACTTTGCTGAAGATCAGTGAACCGTAGGTTTATTTTCCTTTTCTGCTAGTATTTAGTATGTGCTCCTTTTTGGGACATTAGGACTTATGTATCTCTTTATCTTATTTTATTTCCGAATCTATTGTATTGGATCTTTAATTGCATCAATTATCTAGTGGACCCATTTTTAGAATTTCTTGTGGTTTCATTGCAGCATGATTATCAGTATTATTCCTTTTGATATTGGATTTTATTTTTGACAGGTTAATCTAGACAGCCTTATGTGACTATGGAAGGATTTTTCCTTACCGTAAGCAGCACGGCTGGCTTTCGTCGCTTTCCGTATTCCGTATTTTGGAAAGCAGAGCGTGACAATTAGACAACAAACATAACTGATAATTCAATTAAGAGGACAAGGATATCCTATGATGTCGCATCTAGAAGGACATGGTCCATATGGATGAGTAGCCAATTCATCATTGATTTTATGAGGGCTGACATTGATTATTTGGTTCTCATTATCATATAAAAGTTCTCCAATTCTAGGGAGTACCCAAAAATAGAAATTCCGCCAACACCAAGTAAACAAATATTGTCACGCCCCGTTTCCCAAACTATAGAAATACGGAGAGTAACGAAGGCCGGCCGTGCTATCTACGGTAAGGAAAGATCCTTCCATAATCACATAAAGACTGTCTACCTAAACCTATCAAGATAATGTCCAAAACAGAATAGATAACACTGATACTCATGCTGCCACAAAACCACAGAGAATACTAGCAATAGATTCGTAAGATAAAAAAATGCAAAGAATAAATTTATAATACAATAGGTTCGAAATAATACTAAATCCGAAAAGAAACTTAAATCCTAATGTCCCGCAAGGGCGCACATGCTAAATACTAACTGAAAATAAATAAACCTTCGGACTACTAATTTTTGGCAACCTCCTGATAGCCGCTTCGTTCTTGTTCGGCCTGAAAATCTGTCTCTAAACCTGAGATGGCAAATCTTAGAGATGTCAGAACATCCACTGAGGAATGGATAGTGGTTGCAAAAAAACGGCTAATCGCTGATGTTCGGCCTTCATCTGCTGACACACTAGGCATTTCGACACATAGCGGGCAATCTCCTTCTTCATGTCATTCCACTAAAAGTGTTGTCTAACATCCCTATATATCTTGGTGCCACCCAAATGCGCTGAATAGGCTGAACTGTGCGCTTCCTTCAATACTTCTTCTTGAACTTTGCCCTTTGGAACACATAGTCGACTGCCGAATCTCAAAGAACCATCTTCGTGTATCAACAAGTCTGTTCTCAATCCGGTCTCTACCAAACCCCGGAACTTCTGCAATTGTAAGTTTCCAGCCTGTGCAGCTTTAATACAATCCACTAACGAAGACTGCACTTATAGCCGCCAATACTGCCCATGTGTCCCCTGTTTTACCACCTCCAAATCAAGTCTCCGAAACTCATCAGGGGTGTCCTTCTGACTAGTCAACATCGTTATGAGTCTCCGGCTGAGAGCATCGGTACCACAATTACCTTTCCGGGATGATATTGCAAATCAAGATTATAATCAGCCATAAACTCCAACCACCTGTGATGTCTCATATTTAGCTCCTTCTGCGTGGACACATACTTCAAGCTCTTTTGATCCGTATAGACTTCAACCCGTTCTCTCAAAAGATAATGCCTCCAAATTTTCAAAGCAAATATAACTGCGGCCAATTCTAAATCGTGGGTTGGGTAATTCTTCTCGTGCGTCCTCATTTGACGCGAGGCATAAGCTACAATACTTCCATGCTACATCAAGATGTAGCCTAGCCCCTTATCGGAAACGTCACTATGAATCACTAGTCCTCCTGTCCCATATGGTACGGTTACTATGGGTGCAGTGGTATGTTTTTCCTTCAATAACTCAAACGCTCGGTTACATTCTTCTGACCATACGAATGGTACCCCTTCCGAGTAAGACTTGTCAACAGCTCAGCTGCTCATGCAAAATCTTTAACAAATCTCTAGTAATAGCATGCGAGTCCTAAGAAACTTCTAATCTCTGCTGCTGACTTTGGTGCTAACCAATCTTTCACTGCTTCAATCTTCACCAGGTCTACTGAGATACTATCTCCGGAAAAGATGTGGCCCAAAAATTGAACTTATTCAAGGCAAAACTCATATTTACTAAGTTTGGCGTATAACTTCTCCTATCTCGGTATCTGCAATACAATCCTCAAATGCTCGGCATGCTCCTCCTTGCTTTTAGAGTACACTAGAATGTTGTCGATGAAAACTACGACAAACTAATCGAGATACTGCGAGAAAACTCGATTCATTAAATCCATGAACACAGCTGGGGCATTAGTAACACCGAATGGCATCACTAAAAACCCATAATAACTATACCGAGTTCTGAAAGCTGTCTTGCATACATCTTCCGCCTTAACCCGAACTTGATGGTACCCCGATCAAAGATCCAACTTAGAGAATAAACGGGCACCACATAACTGGTCGAACAAGTCATCAATCTAGGGTATAGGATATTTGTTTTTAATTGTAACCCGGTTCAACTCCCGGTAGTCAATGCACATATGTAATGAACTGTCCTTTACAAGTAAAACTGGAGCACCCCATGGAGAAGTACTCGGGCGTATGAAACCCATGCTAAGGAGGTCTTCTATCTGCTTTTTCAACTCCACTAACTCAACTGGTGCCATCCTGTAAGGTGTCTTAGAAATAGGTGGCATTCCTGATATTAATTCCCAAAACATGAAGCGGGGGTAAACCGGGTAAATCCTCGGGAAAGACATCCAAGAATTCCCGAACTATGACGGGTGCTGTTTGTTCCCCTCCGAACGGCGGCCGTGATGCGATGGACGTCTGGCCTGAGATTCGGGGAAGATGCTATATGGTTTTATCCGTCTACCTCTCCGAAGATGCCAAATTGATTTATGGCACCGTGTATCGGAGGTTTAGACAGATGCGGCCGATGTAGCAGACTTCGTCAGATTCCCCCTCGCTTGAGGGTTTTTTGATTGTGGGGACGCTCTTCCCTGCAGGCGCAAGCTCCTGCAGTTAATTACGCTACCGTATCGTGGTAACAACTTTCTCCTTCTCCAGAATTTTACTTCGTGTCGTGGGTGTTTGTTTTGTTTGTGGTTGCCCGTGGATTGTATACGGAGACTGAGTAATGCCGTCGCCCGTAGGACGTGGATTAGTCCAAATCCGTATTTACTTAGTTTGGGTTTGGGGTTTTGGTTTGAGAATACGTTAGCCATATTTGAGGCTAAGATCAACTCAAACGTTTGTTAAGGATACGTTAGTCCAATTTGAGACTAAGATCGACTTAACAGGATCGTTTAGATCCAACAAAAGAGCATTTGGGCTCTATTGTTCCAGTTTAGGGACATAGTGGTCCATTGAATATATGGTCGTCGGGACCCGTCACCTTTCTGACGACGTTGAAGGATTACAACGACAGATATCAGAGGAGTTCAGAGATGTACCCTTGAACCAATGAGTTGGTTGAAAGATCTATAGTCCAATTTGGGACTAAAGTCTGTTTGAAGGTTTGATTTAAGGATACGTTAGCCATATTTGAGGCTAAGATCAACTTAAACGTTTGTTAAGGATACGTTAATCCAGTTTGGGACTAAGATCGACTTAACGGGATCGTTTAGATCCGACAAAAGAGCGTTTGGGGGCTCTATTATTCCAGTTTAGGGACATGGTGGTCCATTGCCAGCTTAGGGACAGGGTGGTCCAATACCAGTTTAAGGACATAGTGGTCCAACATTCCCATTTTGGGGACGAAGATTGGTTTAAGGACGCATTAGTCCATGAGTTTAGGGACCCCACAGTCCATATCAATGTGTGGTTGTCGGGACCCGTCACCTTTCTGACGACGTTGAAGAATTACAACAACAGATATCAGAGGAGTTCAGAGATGTACCCTTGAACCGGATGTAAATTGGGAGATCTGTAGTCCAATTTGGGACTAAGATCCATTAATTAGATTGTGAGCACATGGGCTCAGTTAAATCTGAATTGAGGAATTATGGCCAGTTTGGGCTAAGTCCAATTATGTTTGAAATATTGGCCCTTTGGACCATTAGACATTTGTCTGGGTTTAGTCCCTCATCATTCAGCAGTGCTAAACAGAGGTTTGGAGGCTCTGACAACATTTTGTCTTTAATTTCCTCAATTTTGAGATTCATTTGGAAGAGGGACTTTTACCTCTGGAAAATTAGCCAATTTGGCTAAAAGTAGTGTTAAACACTAGAAAACAACAGTGTTAAACACTGAAGGTAGAACTCTCAAATTAGTGTTAAACACTAAAAGACAATCAGTGTTAAACACTGGAGATATAATCTTCAATTTAGTGTTAAACACTAGAAACAATCAGTGTTAAACACTGGAAATATAACCCCCAAATTAGTGTTAAACACTAAAGACAGAGGGATCACGTGTGAACACATGAGAGCGCCCAAAGGGGGGACTAGATCCCTTTTCTTCGTTCTGCAATTAAGTGTTAAACACTTTTCATTTCCTGGCCATCATGTGTGGGCACGTGATAGGCATCCATCCC
This sequence comes from Agapanthus africanus, assembly GCA_030015575.1. Taxonomy (NCBI): domain Eukaryota; kingdom Viridiplantae; phylum Streptophyta; class Magnoliopsida; order Asparagales; family Amaryllidaceae; genus Agapanthus; species Agapanthus africanus. Next base: position 63,138,054 of record JASDDO010000012.1, on the reverse strand, counting down.
TTGGATATTAAAAGGATTTGTTAGGGGTCACGTGGGGACACGTGAGGGCGCCCTAAATGTGGAGCCAGATCTCCTTTTGTTTTATCCTCAAATCTGCGAATAAGTGTTAAACACTTTTATTTTTATTTTAGAGTATCACGTGTTGGCACGTGATGGGGATCTGTGCGCCAATTGTTAAAGCATTTGCTGAGGGGTCACGTGATAACACGTGAGAGCGCCTAAAGCTTTCATTCCCTTTGCTTTTTCTTTCTGCGTTTTGGGAGTCACGTGGGAGCACGTGAGGCATTGCCTCAAAGCTGTTTCCTTTTTATTTTTGGGGATCTTTTTAGGGGTCACGTGGGGACACGTGACCCTGGTTTTATTCCTTCTTTTCTGATCACTGCGGATTGGGGTCACGTGTCATCACGTGACCAATATTCTTTATGTGCATGGAGATCTTTCAAGTCTCTTTATTTTAAGAATTAAATTCTCTGTAGGGTTAAACCCTAATTTTGTTTTGGAGGAATTAAATTCCTATTGTGAAAGAATTAAATTCTTATTTATGGTAAAACCCTAATTTCTTTTTAAAGGAATTAAATTCCCAGATATGTAAAAGAATTAAATTCTTGATTAGGGTTAAACCCTAGTTTTGCTTTAGGAGGAATTAAATTCCTGTGAGTTTGGGAGAATTAAATTCTCAGAACTCAATTCGTCCTCTGTGTTTTAGATCTGCATGGCAGGATCTCAACCCAATGAGAATTAAATTCTCAATTCATGGGGAGATGTGCACTTTGCAGATCCTCAACCAGAGAAAGAACTAAGTTCTTTTCTTTATATAAGAGTTAAACTCTTTTGAGAATTAAATTCTCTTTTGAAGCCTCTCTTTTCTTACTTAGGGTTTTTCTTTTGCAGAGAATTAAATTCTCTCTCTTTTCTTTTTTTTCTTGAGAATTAAATTCTCCTCCCTCTGTTTCTTCTCTCCCCAAAAAGGTCCCTTTTCTCTTCTCTTGGCTCCTATTTATAGGAGGAGGAAGAGAACCAATTTATTTTGTGAATCTTTCATTGAAAAATATTAATTGATTTCATGATTAATATGATCCTTTAGATCATTCAGTGAATTTTATTCACCGTTAGATTTTAAATCCAAAAGATATTATGTTTGTTATTTCGGTGAGATTTTAGGGGAACTCTTTCCTTGTCTAGGATTTTTCCATAAATTGATGATATTTAATCACCCTTGGATCTTTAATCCAACGGTCCCCATAATCCTTTTCCATTTGGGAAGCTTTAGAAGCTTTTAGAATTTAATTCTATCAACTGTAAGGCTTTCGAAACCAGTCACGTGCTGACACGTGACCCCCAATTGAGTCCCTTTTTCAGCATTTACTTACGGTTCAGTTTTAACCATCACGTGTCAACACGTGACCATTGATCACGTGTGAGCACGTGATACCTCATTGAGGTAACTTCTGATTTTTAATCAGGGAACAGCTTTTAGAATTTAATTCTATTCATTATTTTAGAGGCCTTAAGAGCCCATCACGTGTCTGCACGTGACCCATGGTCACATGTGAGCACGTGATGCCCCATTGGGGTCTTTTCTGAGTTTTTATTATATCTTTTAACTCCTCCAACGGGTTCTTAAAGGTCCATCACGTGTGGACACGTGATGCCTCATAACTTTTGATCCCGGATGAGTTATGAGGCCCATAATATATCAAATCGAAGGGTTTTTTGAGATGCTTCCAATACCATCAGAATTTAATAGTTTCTCCTTCGGGAGTTTATCAAAATACAGGCCGGAAGATACTGGTTCGCATTTCCTTAAGCGTATCGCTGCCATTTGATACCTTGGACTCCTTTGCGCAGAAATTTTTGGCGGGAACACTGTTCATATCAGATTTTTGCATTTTTATATCGCTCATTCTTAATCACATTGCATATAAGTAGGTACTTTTGATCCACGTCTGCTAAATAATTGCAGCTTACAGGTTCTCAGCTCTTTACAGTGAAATTCATGAAAAGTCGCAACAAATGCAGGACTAGGCCAACAACAGATAAATACAGATTTCCGCACACTATCCGTATGATACCGCCTACCAGTTCAAGAGACAAATGGAAAATCATTAGGCACTTCAATGCACAAAGCATAAGGGCAGCACAAGATCCAAGACTTCAACACGGAGCTCAAGGCAAAAGTCCATATCATTCTGCACTGTTGGAAATCTGAAAGGAAATTGAAGAGATTCTGAGAAACCGAGTGAATAAAACAGAAGATATAAGCAACATGGAGAAGCCCTGAAAAGATGGCCCCACGATTCCACCAATTGGCCGCGGAACCGCGGCCAATCAGGCACTTCTGCCGTGGAACCGCGGCCGTGTTCTGCGCATGTCGGTGGCAGTGTCGGTGCTTTGACTCGGCTCTCTTGGGGTAGTTTTGTAATTTCATGTATGAATCAGAATGTAAACCTAGGATTTTTCTATCTATAAATAGGAAAGCTCAAAGCCAAATTAGTATGCCTCTTTTTATTTTTAGATCTAGAATTTAAAATTCTCTATGAAAAATTATAGTGAGTTTTTGAGAGGTTATCAATGAAAGTAAGTTTTTTTTTTCTTGCATTTGTTTATTGTATTTTTATTATCTGCAATTTTCATTTGTTAACTTAGTCGTAGTAATTTATTGTTGTTTTTCCGTATCTTGTTTTTCTTCTATTTTTCTTTATCATTAACAACAATGATGCTTGAGTAAGATCCTTGCCTAGGTGAGGTCTCAAATAGCTAGTTGTAAATTCCTCTTAACCTAAATTCTTTCTACCTTCCCTCTTGTTTTATTTTTATCTTTTTAATGGGTGAGTAATCTTCTCATTTGTTAGGGCAAGAGAAGGAAGGTTTGAGAGAAAGAAATCTCTCTCTCCTTTTTTTGCCCAACACCTTAATTCGGACTCCCTTTAATTGAACCACAATCCGCTCACTACGGCACCCTATCTTACATGATAGCGGTGATTCCCTAGTTAGACCGGTTGTGGTTGAATTAATTGAAGGTTAGGGCTAAGAGACAAGAATGGACGGAGAAGGACCAAAAGGAAGAAACTAAGCATGGAAAGCATAGCTTATACTTGTAAGTCTCTTCCTAGTCGTGCTAATCCCCATTGTTGTCGATTACCTTAACACCGATATTAATACTTAAGGCATTGAAAGAAGTGAGAAATTCTTAACTCGAACTAACCTAATCCTAACCCTAACAAGTATTTTATCATCCTTTATATCATTCGTAGATCTTAAAACAAAACCCAAATATTTAGAATTAACTCGTTAAAACATAAAGAAAAAGATTCCATCTTCCTGTGGATCAACCCGTACTCAACCGGCTAGCTATCAAGCGACACCGTCTTGATTGTGGTAATTAAGAATTTTAAGCACGCAGAGAAAACGCAAACAATCAGGTGTCGATCTCTTGTCAACCTCCATCGATGCTAGTATGCTGCTCGTCGACTTTGCTCTAAACTTTATGGATCCCAGAGATTTGCTGCCCCCAACAAACACAAACTCTGGGTGGTTAGGAATGCGAAAGATTATGGTCTTAGCCCGACAATCAATGTGCATGAAAGGTGCCCAAATTACTACCGGACGACATCATAACTACCGATCCCGATCAGCAGGAAATCGGTGAAAAGCTCCTTGCCGCAAATTACTACTGGACAAAACTTGCACTCTAGGTTGGTGGCAACCACTCCATTGCCAGTGTGAATGTCCCAACCTCGAATCAATGTTTCGTGTGCAATAGAATGTGTTGTGGCAAAAACCAAAGACAAAACAATGCGAAACTCCGAAATCGAAAAGTGCTCTAGCAAGAACAAAATAAACTAGAATGGTATCTGAAATGACATCCTCTAATGCCTCTGCCTACTCAGCCGTCAGAGTAAAGGCTCGCCCCTGACCACGACCTGTGTTGCCTCGCCTCTGACCAAAAAGTTGCTTCTGAGAAACAAGTCCTTTCTGTGGTTGGTTGTGCTCTATTCTTCTATGACAACTCCCAATCTAGTGGTCACTAGTACCACAGATCAGATATAAACTCTTAGCCCGGCGGCAATTCCTCTCAATGTGTCCTGGTATCTGACAGTATCCACAAACCAAGGATTCTCGTTGTGGTGGGGTTGTGGTACGCTTCATCTAAACTCCTCCATGCTGTTTAACTGGAATTCTTCCTGAAGTTTGATTCACCGGGCGTTTAAATCCTCCACTCTGAAGTTTCTTCCTCTTATCTACAACTGGCTCAATCCTGTGGGTTGCATTTAATATCTCAGAATAAGTTCCCAGATCATGCGAAGCTAGTTTCTCCTGTATTTCTAGAGCAAGGCACTGTAAAAATCTCATGGCAATGTCCTCCTGAGCTACCATCGAAGGAGCGAAACGACTAAGTCGGATAAACTCAGCCGCTATCTCGTCCACTGTACGATCTCTCTGACGAAGACTGATAAACTGCTGCTCCATTTCGATTCTGGCCGACTTGGGAAAGAATTTCTCAAGAAAAGCAGTCGAGAAATCAGTCCATGCAATCGGTTTCTTTAACCTGTTCTCCTCTGCGAGCCACCAAATTCTAGCTAGATCTTGCAGCTGAATCTTAACTATGTCCACTCTGGAACTTAGACAGCAAATTCTCCAGTCGACAATCCATTACTCGGCATCTAGTGGACTGCCCGAACCAGTGAAAACTGTCGGCTGTAGGCTGTAGTCTTTTGAAATCAGCGACACTGCCCGAACGGCTACCTTACGAACCTCAGTCACCTTATTCAAGGCTGCAGTAGTGGTCTGCTGAGAAGCGAGTAGACCCTCCTGTAGTATGCCAGTTTGCTGCTGTTGACTCTTTAACATGCCACATATAACTCCAAGTAATGCAGCATCGTTGTCACGCCTCCCATATACCCGCAAATTTTCTTCCGCCATGATTCTGAAGTCAAAACGAATGATGAGGTTTAGCAACTAAAACAAGATTCAAGTTCAGAGTATTAAATAATTGAGCGAAAAGAAAAGCAGATAAAACAGTATAATCAAATCAGTGGATACGAATTAAGGGTAGAACTCTAAATTACTCATACAGGATATTGTATTGTAACCATACCGCGGTACATGGGCGCAATATCGTAACTCTATGTAAGTCGCTCGAATTCTACAATCGGAGTCAAAGAGATATGCAGCATGACACACTGAGGGAAATCTAGACATGTGATTCTAACATAAAAAGTCGGTAGAACCAAGACTAACTTCGACGTCAGCCTGGCTCTAAAACTAACAAAACCTTGTCGCACCCCGCTTCCTAAAACATGGAAATACGGAGAGTAACAAAGGCCAGCTGTGCTACTTACGGTAAGGAAAGATCCTTTCATAGTCACATAAAGGCTGTCAAACTAAACCTATCAAGATAATATCCAAAACAGAATAGATAAAACTGATAATCATGCTGCCACTAAACCATAAAGAATATTAGCAATAGGCTCGTAAGATAAAAAGATGCAAAGAATAAAGTTATAATACAATAGGTTCGAAATAATACTAAATCCGAAAAGACACTTAAATTTTAATGTCCCGCAAGGGCGCACATGCTAAATACTATCTGAAAAGAAATAAACCTTTGGACTACTAATCTTCGGCAACCTCCTGATAGCCGCCCTGTTCCTGCTCGGCCTGAAAGTCCGTCTCTAAACCTGAGATGCAGGGATGTCAAAACATCCCAACAGGCACCCAACGTAAAAGTGTGTATATGTGGTGTGATAACATAAATATGTGAGTGCAGTGAAACCCGTGTGCGCATGTAGATATAGATATATGGATATAGTAATAATATGAAACAGACATGTAAACAGGTTAAGTCATATCCTACCGGTCACTAAAAACTAATCTATCCTAACGTGAGTTCGATTGTGTACGTCAATCTCTACAGGAGTATTCCTAACCCAAGGGTAGGGCTCCAGGGGCAAGAAAACACGAGCTCAAATGTGGAATGAACAAGCGACCGATATAGCCTGGTACGAGCTGTAGTAATAAGCGACCGATATAGCCCAGTACGAGCTGTAATGACATGCGACCGATATAACCCGGTACGAGCGGTAATAACATGCGACCGATATACCCCGATACGAGCTGCCGGAATGGGACTCCTGAGATCCTGCTGTAGAACACATACTCAAACTACCCCTAACACCCCGTGTATTCGTATGGTAATAACTAAATCACTGATTAAGAATCTGATTGGAACTTATAATATTACGTTAATTGCATAGAAAGGAAACTTGTAAACAGTATATGTCGCGTCCCGCTTCCCAAAATACGGAAAACGAGGGATGACTAGGCCAGCCATGGTCCTACGGTCAAGGATTCATCCCGCCGTAGTCACACTTCGGCTTCTAGCACTACATGGCAATCAGTAAATAAAGCACAGTATTAAAGGAATCACATCACTAATTTATTACATTAAAATACCATTGTTCACAAATTACAGATAATAAGAACAATAACTAACCAAGTTCAATCACACGATCACTTTTATGGAAAGCAGTAAATGAAGAAGGTACACCAAACTATATCTCCGTGAACTCAAAGGGTAGATCCGTCTCCTGTGCTGGTCCTCCCGCGGAATCTGAGCATGCATACTCAGGTCGTCAGAGCGACACAATAACAATATTATTATAATAAGATGAAACAGGTATATGAGGTAATACTGGTGTAGGAGCAATATGCAAGTAATCACTATGTCACTATATGATGCAGAATATGTTATGTGTCCCTATCGGTCTCTAGATCATGTTTGAAATCACATAGTGGAAGGAGGATCATGTTTAACAGGAGTCTCGTACATACCCGAGACAACGGCCCACATGCCCGGGACATAACCCTGTCAGCCGGATCGCTAGATCCTACCCTACACGTATCAGTATCACGGTTCGAATGATCATCCTCTAAACACGGTCCCGCTAAATACGATACTCTTTCCACTTTGATTTCCCCTTTTTCCCCAGGTTCTCACTAGTTATAATCTTGATTTAGTCGTGTATGAGTATACCAATGGCACGGTTTTATCACTGTTCACTGTATCAATCACTGTCACGAATATTCACTTTCCATTGGTGTACTCGTCACTCCTAAACTAATATCTATCACGCACGATAATGCAATGTCCACACGCACTAACACTGAGTATATGGCAAGGGTATGATATATGTATGTATGCTACGAATAAACTATGTATGTTATGAACCAACATGCATGTCATCGACTAAAATAAATTGCATAACTTAATATATTAAGAATTCAGCAAAATGATACAAGTAAGATAAATAGAACATTCAGTCAGCAATTTATCAAAATTTGTTTCAGTTCAATCGGGATTCCGGTTTTCAAGATATAGCTGTTTTATTTTAAGTGCTCGCGGCTGGAAATTCAATTTTAGAACTGAACGTCCGTTTCGCGGCACGAATTTCACCCAGTTGGGCTCAGATTTTAGCGATGTTGCAGTTAAATTAAAGCTAGGGTTTTCAATAGAGTAGTCAACGCAATAGACGGATCCTCAATCGCATCTGTACGTTGAAAGTTATACACAGTTTAACCTCAGTGTGTCATTTCAGAATCTGTTCTGAACAGTTATACGTTCTGCCCTTTTAAATATAGTTTAAAATAGCAAACGGCGATGAATCGGAATGGAACCACCAGTTTTGTTTAACTAACAGAAATATCTTTAATCTACTGCAGGGTTCCGCAACATACAACTTCAGAAAATACAGTGACGCGGGTCTTGAGACAGAACACAATAATCAGAAACGCTCTGGACTGCAGTCCAGAGTCGCATTCCGATCTAATTATCATCACAAGAACAGAAATCATCAGAATTTTACATAGGATTAAAGTTCGTCAAGTCGGTTTCGATTTAAGCCCTCGAACGTATCATTCTAATAAGTATATAATTTACGGTGATTTTATTCATTTTCATATATGAGAAAATTTCTAGTTTAACGGCATATTTGGGGGTATCAATTTTTATCACTAACAATCGTATTTTCCAGCGAGATTCATACACGATATTTATCATCTAATGGGCCAACAGAAATTATCAGTTTCCATCAAAATAAACAATCATTTCCATAAGAGACTAGCATCGAACACCTAGGTCATGATACCTATCGGTAATCGGTAAGTTTATAAACTATATGATCTAGGTTTGTAACCCAACTATATTAGCATGAAGCAAGTAAACACTTGCCTGGAAACGTCTCGGGGTCGTACGGCAGCAGTGGCGTCACGGACGCGTGACGTACGCCGTGTAACGGATTCTCGCGAGCTTGGTTCGAAACACGGGTTTTACGTCGGAGTTTCCCGGAGTCGTCTTGTGCGCGCTGGAAGTGTAGAGTAGGCTCTGTGGATCTCTTGAGTAGTGCTGAGATTGACGATGGTCGGCGGCGGCGCTCCGGCGAAGTACAACAGTGGAATGTTTGGAAATGGGTTTGGGTGATCTTGGGTTTTGTGTGGTTTTGGAAAAAGGGAGAGATTAAGCAGTGGGGCTTGGGAATTGTGGTGAGGGTGATGATGCTGAGGAGGTGGAGGTCGACGACGTAGTGGGGGGTCGCCGGCGTCGAGGAGGCGTGCAAGGGTGACTCGAGCTCGGTCGGGTAATGGGTTTCTGTGTGCAGAGGTTGGATTGATGGAGGGGTTCGGGTTGATGAAGTGTGAAGCCTTAGAGGGAGAAGATTGGTGGAGGAGGAGTGAGGGATCACTGCGGGTTGTTGAGTGTCGTCGCCGGCGGCGAAGTGAGGAAAATTTTGTGCTCGGTGAGTTTTTTGTGAGGGGTAGAAATGAGGTATAGATCTGGGAAAATGAAGGGAGAAGCGAGTGTGAAGGAGTTAATGGAGACGAGGAGGTGTGTGCGTCGTGGTTGTAACGGCAGGAGGGGGCGTGAGCGTGGGCGCGAGGCGCGGCGGGGAGGATGGGATTGCGCGCGTGAACAGGGGAGGTTACCGTTGGGAAATAAAGAAGAGGAACAGTAATGGGGTCGGGTGAGTTGAGGAAAGTGGGAAAGGGATTGGGCTTGGTTTAAATTTCAAAACAATTCCCTTTACAAAACTTCGTGGGCTGCAGGGGAGAAACGGGCCGGCACAATTTCAAAATAATTTTGAGTGGGCTGAGGGAAAATAAAGGGGAACGGGCCGGGGATTTATAAGGAAATTTATTTTAAAAAAATGTGTAGGCTGAGATAAAACGGGCTGTGGAATTTTATAAGGAATTTATTAAGGGTTTTATAAGGGAAATGAATGAGTGGGTTAGGGTTTTGTAAAATAGTTTGTTTGTTTTTAACTTTTGGCTTGAGTTTGGTTTTCCAATTTATCTTGGGTTTTAGGATTTGGAAAAATATAAATATTAAGCTTAAACAACCAATTCAAAATATGAAGGAAAAGAAAAGAAACCACTGGAAATTAGAGAATAGGAAACTTTTATTAGAATGGAAACGGGAATTTACATCATACCCTCCTTAACAAAAATTTCGTCCTCGAAATTTAACAAAGATACAAGAAACAATGTACTAAACAAAGAGATGTGGATAACGATCACGGATGTCTTCCTCCCGCTCCCAGGTGGATTCTCCTGGGGAACGACCGCCCCAAGACACTCGGACTAACGGAATGACCTTATTCTTCAGCACTTTCTCTCTGCGGTCGAGGATGGTAGTAGGCTGCTCCTCGTATGACAGATCGGTTCCCAAAACTAATTCCGAATGGTCCAGGACATGGCTCTCATCCCGGACATAATGCCGCAACTGTGACACGTGGAAGGTATTGTGCACACCAGCTAGCGATGAAGGCAAGGAAAGTCGATAGGCCACCTCTCCTACTCGCTCTAGCACCTCAAAAGGTCCGATAAAGCGAGAACTAAGTTTTCCTCTTCCTCCGAACCTGATAACTCCACGAGTAGGAGAAATCTTCAAGAACACATGATCTCCGACTTCGAATTCTAGTGCCCTTCTGCTGGTATCTGCCCAACTCTTTTGTCGATCCTGAGCCGTCTTAATACGTTGCCTGATCATTTGGACTTTGTCGACCGTCTGCACAATGAGTTCGGGGCCCAGTAGTCTTCGTTCTCCCACATCATCCCAACATACCGGGGATCGACACTTCCGCCCGTATAGTGCTTCAAAAGGAGCCATCTGAATACTAGCCGGATAACTATTGTTGTAAGAGAACTCGACTAGGTGCAGATGGTCCTCCCAGGAACCCTGAAAGTCCAACATACAGGCTCTCAACATATCCTCGAGCGTCTGAATCGTACGCTCGGATTATCCATCCGTCTGTGGGTGATAAGCTGTGCTGAATTTAAGGCGGGTTCCCAAACTCTCCTGTAAGCTCTTCCAAAAGTGCGACAAGAATCTCGTGTCCCGGTCTGACACAATGCTGACTGGAACACCGTGAAGTCGCACAATCTCCTGCATATATCTTTCTGCCAATAATTCTGTCGATTGTCCCACTCGGAAAGGTAGGAAGTATGCAGCTTTTGTGAGGCGATCGACGATAACCCAAATAGCGTTATTGCCTCTAGGGCTCCGTGGTAAGGCCGTCACAAAATCCATAGTAATGTGCTCCCACTTCCATTCAGGTATCGGCAATGGTTGTAACAATCCTGCTGTCCTCTGATGTTCCGCCTTCACCTGCTGACATACCAAGCACCTGGATACGAACCTCGCAATTTCCCGCTTCATTCCGTTCCACCAAAAGTGCTGCTTTAGGTCCTGATACATTTTTGTACCTCCTGGATGCACAGAATAAGCTGAACTGTGTGCTTCAGCCAAAACTTCTTCTCGAACATCTCCTTTAGGTACGCAGAGTCTGCTACCGAATCTCAGAGAACCGTCTTCATATATAATCAAATCCGTTCTCAGTCCAGCTTCCACTTGCTCTCTGAACTTTTGCAATCGGGGATCATCCGCTTGTGCAATCTTGATGCGATCCACCAGAGAAGATTGCACCTGTAGTTGCCAAAATTGACTGAGTGCGTTCGGCGTAACGACCTCAAGTGCAAGTCTCTGGAAATCCTCAATAATGCTCCTCTGATTGGTCAACATCATGACCGCTGGTTTGCGACTGAGCGCATCTGGTACAACATTGACCTTCCTCGGGTGATACTGAAGGTCCAAATCATAATCTGCCATTAGCTCTAGCCATCGGCGCTGCCTCATGTTCAGTTCCTTCTGAGTGAATACATATTTCAAACTTTTATAATCCGTGTATACCTCCACTTTCTCACCCAAAAGATAGTGCCTCCAAATCTTCAATGCAAAAACTACCACAGCTAACTCCAAGTCGTGCGTAGGGTAGTTCTTCTCGTGGTTTCTCAGTTGTCGAGAGGCGTAAGCAACCACTCGGCCGTGCTGCATCAAAACACAGCCTAAACCCTTCCCTGAGGCATCACTGTGTATCACCAAACCACCGGAATCATCTGGTACAATAAGAATAGGCGCCGTGGTTAACTTCTGCTTTAGTGTGTCGAATGCCTGAGTGCACTCCTCTGTCCATGTAAACGGCACGTCCTTCCGTGTCAGCCTCGTCAATGGTTCCGCGATCCTTGAGAAATCTTAGAAGAATCTCCGATAATAACCTGCCAATCCCAGAAAGCTCCTGATCTCGGCTACTGACTTCGGCGTTGGCCAATCTCTGACAGATTCTATCTTCGCCGGGTCCACCGAGATGCCTTCGCCCGAAACAATATGTCCTAAAAACTGAACCTTGTCAAGCCAGAATTCACACTTGCTTAGCTTCGCATACAGCTTCTCTTCCCGAAGAATTTGTAGTACCGTGCGCAAATGTTCAGCGTGCTCTTTCCGGGTCTTCGAGTAGACAAGTATGTCGTCGATAAACACAACGACAAACGTGTCCAAGTACTTTGCGAACACTCTGTTCATCAAGTCCATGAATATTGCTGGGGCATTGGTAACACCGAACGGCATCACAAGAAACTCGTAGTGTCCGTATCGGGTCCTGAAAGCCGTTTTGCATACATCCTCGGCTGCTACTCTGATCTGATGATATCCAGAACGAAGGTCCAACTTCGAGAATACCTTCGCTCCACTTAGCTGATCGAATAGGTCGTCAATGCGCGGTATTGGGTACTTATTCTTTATTGTGACCTTGTTCAGCTCCCGATAATCTATACACATTCACAGCGATCCATCCTTCTTCTTTACTAACAGAACTGGTGCACCCCACGGTGAAGCGCTCGGCCGAATAAATCCCTTCTCCAAAAGTTCTTCAACCTGCTTCTTCAATTCCGCCAACTCAACTGGTGCCATTCGGTATGGGGCCCTGGATACTGGGGCTGTACCTGGAATCAAATCGATTGAGAACTCCAAGATTCGAGGAGGTGGTAGACCGGGTAGATCTTTAGGAAATACGTCCAGAAAGTCTCGAACAATTTCTGGGACTGGGCTCTTATCAATCTCTATAGTTGTCAGCTCCTTAGGCTTTGCTCTGTACTTAGCTGGCTTCAAAGATTCGCTTCCGCCCTCGAAAATAAACTCCGGGTGATTGGGGATGCGGAAGATCACCTTCCTTGCACGACAATCGATAACTGCATGGAAAGTGTTCATCCAATCCATCCCGAGAATTGCGTCGTAACTGCATGTCCCGATCATAAGGAAATTCGCATAGAATTCCCTACCACACACTACAACCGGGCATAATCTACATTCTCGACTAGATATTATAATGCCATTACCCGTATGAATTTCCCATCCCTTGGTTAGTGGTTCATGTGGTATTAAGTGTGTATTTGTGAAATGCTCAGACAAGAAACAATGTGATGCTCCCGAATCAAATAGTACTTTAGCTGGCAAGAAATGTACGAGTAGAGTACCTGTAACCACGTCTCCTGATGGTTCTGTCTGCTCGGCGGTCAAGGTGAAAGCCCGTCCCTGACCGCGACCTGTAAAGGGTTGCCTCTGCTCCTGTGGCCTCTGCTGTGGCGGTCCAGAACCTCCCTGTATCTCTGCTCGCTCAGGGCAACTGTTAATCCTGTGCTGACTGGAACCGCAAATCAAGCATTGTCCCTTGGCACGGCGACAATCCTTCTGGGTATGCCTTCCTCTACCGCAATAGCCGCAAGTTACGCCCTGCCTCTGGGGGCGATGCTATGGTACGAACGGGCGCTTCATTTGTGTCGTTCCTGCTCTGTGAACCGGTATGGCTCCTCGAGAAGGCGCGTGGGTACGTGCTGGAACGACTGGGGGTCTTCTGAACTTGTTAATCAATTGCTCCTGAACTCTCGCCGCGTTGAGTACCTGTGCGAAAGTCTGCAAATCCAACGATGCAATCAACTGCTGCAACTCAAAATCTAACCCCTGAAGGAAGCGTCTGGCCCTAGTGGCCTCTGATTTGACCATGTATGGAGCAAAGCGGCTCAGACGGTTGAACTCTGCCGCATATACGTCCACTGGGCGTCCATTCTGCTTCAAAAGAATAAACCTTTCCTCCATTTCTGCCTTGGCTGTGGGAGGAAAATAATGATCTAAGAAGCACTCCTTAAACTTGCTCCATTCAATCGGCTTGTCAAGTCTGCTTTCTTCCACCGACCACCATGTACGGGCTTCGTCTTCTAATTGAATCTTTATCACGTCCACTCTGTCTTCCTCTGGAACCCTGGCGGCTGTCAATAAATTCTCCATGTTCACCAGCCATTGCTCCGCCTCAAGGGGTTCAGCTAGCCCTGAGAATGCAGCTGGGTGTAACCGTCGGAAGTCTGATACGGTACCAGCCCTAGCCTGATAAGCTGGTGGAGCAGCGCCCTCGGGGGCGGTAATAAGTGCGGAGGGTCCTCCTGTGGCGGTAATCGCCTTGAGTCCCTCAGTGAGTAAATCTGTCTTTCTCTCCTGAGCTTCCGCGAGAGTGGTCAGTGCACTAAGTATTCTTTCCGTGCGGTCCTGAGAGCTGGAGTCCGAGGAGGGGTCGTTCGGGGACGTCATATCACTGGAAGATTCAAAAGGGTAGGATCGGATTCCAGGATGAAAATCAAGAGTAGTGAAACAAGAATAACGTAATACAGTATAGTTAATGTTATTCATTGATACTAAATACAGGCTCTGATACCAAAAACCATGTCGCGCCCCGCTTCCCAAAATACGGAAAACGAGGGATGACTAGGCCAACCATGCTCCTACGGTCAAGAATTCATCCCGCCGTAGTCACACTTCGGCTTCTAGCACTACATGGCAATCAGTAAATAAAGCACAGTATTAAAGGAATCACATCACTAATTTATTACATTAAAATTCCATTGTTCACAAATTACAGATAATAAGAACAATAACTAACCAAGTTCAATCTCACGATCACTTTTATGGAAAGCAGTAAATGAAGAAGGTACACCAAACTATATCTCCGTGAACTCAAAGGGTAGATCCATCTCCTGTGCTGGTCCTCCCGCGGAATCTGAGCATGCATACTCAGGTCGTCAGAGCGACACAATAACAATATTATTATAATAAGATGAAACAGGTATATGAGGTAATACTGGTGTAGGAGCAATATGCAAGTAATCACTATGTCACTATATGATGCAGAATATGTTATGTGTCCCTATCGGTCTCTAGATCATGTTTGAAATCACATAGTGGAAGGAGGATCATGTTTAACAGAAGTCTCGTACATACTCGAGACAACGGCCCACATGCCCGGGACATAACCCTGTCAGCCGGATCGCTTGATCCTACCCTACACGTATCAGTATCACGGTTCGAATGATCATCCTCTAAACACGGTCCCGCTAAATACGATACTCTTTCCACTTTGATTTCCCCTTTTTCCGCAGGTTCTCACTAGTTATAATCTTGATTTAGTCGTGTACGAGTATACCAATGGCACGGTTTTATCACTGTTCACTGTATCAATCACTGTCACGAATATTCACTTTCCATTGGTGTACTCGTTACTCCTAAACCAACATCTATCACGCACGATAATGCAATGTCCACACGCACTAACACTGAGTATATGGCAAGGGTATGATATATGTATGTATGCTACGAATAAGCTATGTATGTTATGAACCAACATGCATGTCATCGACTAAAATAAATTGCATAACTTAATATATTAAGAATTCAGCAAAATGATACAAGTAAGATAAATAGAACATTCAGTCAGCAATTTATCAAAATTTGTTTCAGTTCAATCGAGATTCCGGTTTTCAAGATATAGCTGTTTTATTTTAAGTGCCCGCGGCTGGAAATTCAATTTCAGAACTGAACGTCCGTTTCGCGGCACGAATTTCACCCAGTTGGGCTCAGATTTTAGCGATGTTCCAGTTAAATGAAAGCTAGGGTTTTCAATAGAGTAGTCAACGCAATAGACGGATCCTCAATCGCATCTGTACGTTGAAAGTTATACACAGTTTAACCTCAGTGTGTCATTTCAGAATCTGTTCTGAACAGTTATACGTTCTGCCCTTTTAAATATAGTTTAAAATAGCAAACGGCGATGAATCGGAATGGAACCACCAGTTTTGTTTAACTAACAGAAATATCTTTAATCTACTGTAGGGTTCCGCAATATACGACTTCAGAAAACACAGTGACGCAGGTCTTGAGACAGAACACAATAATCAGAAACGCTCTGGACTGCAGTCCAGAGTCGCATTCCGATCTAATTATCATCACAGTTACAGAACAGAAATCATCAGAATTTTACATAGGATTAAAGTTCGTCAAGTCGGCTTCGATTTAAGCCCTCGAACGTATCATTCCAATAAGTATATAATTTACGGTGATTTTATTCATTTTCAGATATGAGAAAATTTCTAGTTTAACGGCATATTTGGAGGTTTCAATTTTTATCACTAACAATCGTATTTTCCAGCGAGATTCATACACGATATTTATCATCTAATGGGCCAACAGAAATTATCAGTTTCCGTCAAAATAAACAATCATTTCCATAAGAGACTAGCATCGAACACCTAGGTCATGATACCTATCGGTAATCGGTAAGTTTATAAACTATATGATCTAGGTTTGTAACACAACTATATTAGCATGAAGCAAGTAAACACTTGCCTGGAAACGTCTCGGGGTCGTACGGCAGCAGTGGCGTCACGGACGCGTGACGTACGCCATGTAACGGATTCTCGCGAGCTTGGTTCGAAACACGGGTTTTATGTCGGAGTTTCCCGGAGTCGTCTTGTGCGTACTGGAAGTGTAGAGTAGGCTCTGTGGATCTCTTGAGTAGTGCTGAGATTGACGATGGTCGGCGGCGGCGCTCCGGCGAAGTGCAACAGTGGAATGTTTGGAAATGGGTTTGGGTGATCTTGGGTTTTGTGTGGTTTTGGAGAGAGGGAGAGATTAAGTAGTGGGGCTTGGGAATTGTGGTGAGGGTGATGATGCTGAGCAGGTGGAGGTCGACGACGTGGTGGGGGTCGCCGGCGTCGAGGAGGCGTACAGAGGTGACTCAAGCTCGGTCGGGTAATGGGTTTCTATGTGCAGAAGTTGGATTGATGGAGGGGTTCGGGTTGATGAAGTGTGAAGCCTTAAAGGGAGAAGATTGGTGGAAGAGGAGTGAGGGATCACTGCGGGTTGTCGAGTGTCGTCGCCGGCGGCGAAGTGAGGAAAATTTTGTGCTCGGTGAGTTTTTTGTGAGGGGTAGAAATGAGGTATAGATCTGGGAAAATGAGGGGAGAAGCGAGTGTGAAGGAGTTAATGGAGACGAGGAGGTGTGTGCGTCGTGGTTGTAACGGCAGGAGGGGGCGTGAGCGTGGGCGCGAGGCGCGGCGGGGAGGATGGGATTGCGCGCGTGAACAGGAGAGCTTACCGTTGGGGAATAAAGAAGAGGAACAGTAATGGGGTCGGGTGAGTTGAGGAAAGTGGGAAAGGGATTGGGCTTGGTTTAAATTTCAAAACAATTCCCTTTACAAAACTTCGTGGGCTGCAGGGGAGAAACGGGCCGGCACAATTTCAAAATAATTTTGAGTGGGCTGAGGGAAAATAAAGGGGAACAGGCCGGGGATTTATAAGGAAATTTATTTTAAAAAAATGTGTGGGCTGAGATGAAATGGGCTGGGGAATTTTATAAGGAATTTATTAAGGGTTTTATAAGGGAAATGAATGAGTGGGTTAGGGTTTTGTAAAATAGTTTATTTGTTTTTAACTTTTGGTTTGAGTTTGGTTTTCCAATTTATCTTGGGTTTTAGGGTTTGGAAAAATATAAATATTAAGCTTAAACAACCAATTCAAAATATGAAGGAAAAGAAAAGAAACCACTGGAAATCAGATAATAGGAAACTTTTATTAGAATGGAAACGGGGATTTACAGTATAGGTTGTGTCATGACATGTATTTCAGCATTCTAATTAGAGATGTCGTTTTTAATTAAGTGGATTGGAATAATGATTGATCATGGCATGTCGTTATCAGGCAATAGTAATCGCATATAAATGATGTACAAGCTTGTGAATAGTACAAGTCTAAAATGATATCTATACCATTATGTTAACCATAATATAGATATACTAATTATTTTTTCTTGATCACAGACTGGCTAGTAAGATATATGTATATATTAAGGATAGATTAACAACTTTCGAAATCTATTTGTATTTAATTATATTTCATTATAGATCCATGCTTGATCTATTTCTATCACTTTACTCCGTATGAGTCTGTATTATAACGATATAAAAATTTAGAACACCATTTTATTCGAACAGTGCAGGTTAAAGATATATTTGAGGGATCGTCGATGTTGCATCGACCAAAAAAAAACAAGAATACTTGCCTTAGGCAATGGATAGAACACGACAAGCACGGAGATGTGAACACGACCCAAGCAAGATCTTGGCTTAGATCTCAGCACTGGTGAGGTCTCGGCTAAGGAAGGGGACAACGGTGATGTGACAACTTGGATCAACGGCGATGAGAGGTGAACCGGTGACAGTTGCGGTGGTCTGAAGGGTGCAGGTTCTGGAGTTTGAAGGAGACGATGACAGCAACGCTCCGACTGCGGCCTCAAAGACTATGGCGACGAGGTCGGGTGCTGGGTCTGGGTTGCTGCGACAACGGCGAGTCTCGGTGGGTGCAGGCGATGGTGATGCTGTTGTGGTCGAGGATGAGGTGGTGCCGGTGATGGATAAGAGGGGCACCGGTGATGAGGTGAATGGAGATGGTGGTTTGGTCTCGGGTGGCTAGGGCGGTGATGGGTTTTGGAAAAGATGGGATCGAAGAGGATGCTGGTGGCGATGGTGGGTGCTCAAGGAAGAGAAAAGCGGCAGCGAAAAGATGAAGACGAGGGAAGAAGCCGATGGAGGGAGATGGAGTCGGGTTGCAGAGGAAGGAGGCGATGTGCGGTGGAGGTGATGGTGGTCGAGGTCGGAGGATGCGATGGCGTTGATGGAGGTGGTGACAAGGCTTCGGTTGGTTTTGTAAGGAGGAAAAGAAATATTAAGAAGAAAGGGATGGGGATGAGGATGAAGAAAACTTGGCCGGGGGGGGGGGTTAAGAGAGAGAGATTGTTTAGGGATTTAATTGTATTTGGATAATTATATGTATATATATTTGTGTTTAAAGATTTGACGGTAATTTAATTTTATTCTCATACCAACGATACTCTACCATATATTTTATGGTTCAGCAAACAACAAATAATGTTAAGCAAAATATTGTATGTGTAAAATTTGGATATAGCTAAATTAACAACCAGATTTAAAATAACTACTCTTTATTTAACCAACAGGATAATTGTATTCTACCATGACACGTTATTAAACTCTCAAAATAAATAAAATAGTTTTATTTGATCACAAAAATACTCTGATAGATCTAAAAAAAATATTGTAACCAAAATTAGGATGTTATAAATATGAACAAGATTTCGTTTCAATTTTTTTCTTGCTCTTTTTCTGTGTTCCTGCAGAAAACGCTAATTGGATTTTTCCATCATGCCAAAAATATTTTCAAATGATGATCAGCTCAAGGTTTCCACACAACCCCTAAAGGAATTGAGAGATCCATAGCAAGGCTCTTCATCCGTGGCAGACTCGATATTGGCATAATGGCAAGTTCTACTAAAAAAATATATTAAAAAACAGAATATGCCATAATGCACATTAAATATTGATAAAAATATAAATTACTATATAAAACACAAAATAATATTGTTTACAACATTCTTCTATGCTGTATGTCTTGAGAAATTTGTGATGGCTCGCAGCGACTCAAGACGATTAAGGTCGCCGAACAAAGTGAAAAGACAGAAAGAAGGGTTTGCAAAGTTGGAGATTTGGGATTTTTTTAATAATATATGAGAACTACGATCATAAGTGCGGTGGGCTGGGCTTAGTGCACATAGGAGAAAGATTTTATGCGGGCGATGGGTCTTTGAGTTGATCTTTGCAGTTATACCAAGAGAACATGAGGGAATCATAAAAAGTATCTCCTTTTTTCATAAAGATGACGCAAAAAAATAAGAAAATTCTCTCATGGATCTCTAGCCCCAAAACATGCCAACCCGTACTCTCAAACATATGAATTTACATTTTTACCCTTTCAACATTCAAATATCAAAGTAATTGATCAAAGTGACCCAATTCTTTTTTTCAAAAAGTTACCCAATAATTAACATAATTGCGAAAAATCCTTTTAAACAAGTTGCAAGACACACACACCGCGGTTATTTGTAACATAACTTACACATGAACCATAAATTAATTTTTTAATAGAGTTATATATTCCAATTCACCAAGAATAGAGTTGGTCATGAAAAATGAAGTAGCATGCTGATAGTAAGTAAATTGTAAGAGAACTTTATTTTTTATGAGAATTAGATATCATATATTTTAAGGACTGGAAAATAAATTATAAATTATAATTATGTATTTTGTACTTATATTTTTATACGCATATCTTAGTATACACACGCAGTGTTAAAAAAACGGAATATTTGGATTCGATGGCAAAGCGAACATACACTGCAATATTCGGTCTAATGTGGAGGTCAAATCGAATATTCGCCACACAAACCGTATATTATCGGGTGAATAACGTGAATATACGGACGAATTGGACCATTTGGCCCAAAACAAAAAACCCCACAACCAAAGTGTAGGATCCATAACTTAATTAAAAATAAGTGAGACCCATACTTGGTATTTCACAGACAATCTTCTTATTTCTCTCTTCTCATTCTTTTTTCTCAACTGAGACTCGAATCCAAATCTTCCGGTTTAGTTCGGACATCTTGTCATTAGGCCACATGTATATTGGTTTTCTACATTTTTGAAATTTTTTATATGTAATATTTATAAGAAAATATTGATGGCCTCATAATCTGAATAAACCGAATATTCACCGAATAAATCGGATATTCTTTATTCGCCGGCTAACCGAACAAACTCTGAATCCGTTCTTTACAACATTCACGTGCATCACACGTGAAAATTGCTAGTTTTATTTAATATGAGGGGTCGGTTGAGGTTAGGCTGTTGTTTTTATTAGTTAGGGACTTGGGGATACTTTTTTTGAAAATCTCAGAGGAGGCCCGTGCCCTTTCAAGTTTCTATATAAGTTCATCATTCCTTCCCCACAGGCCTCCAGCACAATGACATACACAAGAAGCCCTTCCGCCTCTAGGCATTAAACAGGGTATAAAATTGTATGGACGATAAAAACACAACGCAGATGCCATCTTCTTGTTTGTATGGCGGTAGAACTAAGACGTGTTAGCTAAACAACAATGCAGAAATTCAAGTATCATCTTACACTGTAACTATGATAGCAAAGAGAGTATAAAGGCTTTCCTCATAAAGCCACCACATAAGAATGAGTTGGGAGAAAAGCAGAATAAACAGCTCCCCTCTCCACTAAAAAATAACTTCAAGTTTGAAAGAAAACATATAATGTTAGCTCACTACTGAAACGATACTGTGCAAAAATTGTAACTTTAGCATTGAATTCAAAAACCCTAACCCTAAATTAAGCAATCAAACAAGAGAGATAATACAAATAAAAGGTGAAATTGAGTGATGGGAATAGTAACCCTAGCGGTGTAAGTGATGTTTTCGAGCTGGCAGTTCCAATTGTCCTCGCACTCGATCATGCTCCCTCGATAGCGATCGCCACTCTTGAGCTCCACCGACACCACATGGCCTGCAGCCTCGTGCAGGAGCTTCACTGGGATCCCCAAACTCCTGCTCATCTTCTTATTCTTCCCCCTCAATTTCTAGCTCCGATCCTTTGCCAGGGTTTTGAATGAGCTCAAAAACCCTAGATTTTGATTCCATGGAGATTCCACTTTCAAAAATTGTGGAGTTTGTATTATTGGGGCCTGTGGCTGATTTTGGGCTGCGCTAAAACTCGACCCGGCCCTATCAGTTTTTCATTTATTATTTCCATAGTATCTTTGAGAACAATGGAGGAAAATCGCCTTATGAGCGAATTTCCCCTACACGATTTTTTTCGACGATCGGCACTCTTCATCTTCATCTTTATCATATAAGATGCGGATATGCCGAATTTCATGTGATTCCATCACTTTTTCACCGTTGATTTAGTAGGTGCAAAATTAACGGTTTATCGAAAATAGAACTTTTTACATTACTAATTTAACAATGAAAAAATAGTGGAATCACATGAAATAATTTGTTATCTTCACATCTTACATGATAAAGAAGATAATGATGGATGTCGACCCTCGAAAAAATTCGTAAACAGTATATATTTTTGAGGTCGTCAAACAAAAAAGCTTCCACCTCTTTTCTTTATTATTCTCCTTTATTTTTTATTGTTTTGTGATTAAAATTTTTAAAACGTTGGTATCTGGGGAAGACAAGTAGAAATAATATATGTATAATATCATTAAGACACAACCACCAAATGCATGATTACGACATGAGCTCTTACCCGCGGAGCAAAAGCCATTGGCTTCCTACGGTTTAACCCTTCGGCATTTCAGAGAAAGATGTGACAAGTGGTTCGGTAAAGTTGGCATCATCAGTCTTCCATTTTATAGTATTTTAAATTGACTGTCATATGGTATTTATATTGTAAGATAATAATCCAAGTTTATAGCATAGCTGCACGAAGCGGCAACGGAAGCGGGGGGCGAAGGCGGGGACGGGGAATTGCCAAAACCTAAAAGAGTCATATGTTACAAGTGTCTAGGGAGTGCTTTATATATATATAATGCCATAAAATTATAAAATTGCACCATGAATTGATTGATTACAAGCCCCGTAATAATTCATTAAGTTATAAGTCCAATATTTCATTAAAAGCTAAGAAGCTGTAAAGACGATAACCTAGCCGAAAAATTTCGAAACTGAATCGAGATTTTGTTTTGAATCACAGTAAGAACCGCGGATTTGAGGTTCCGAAGTGAGATTGGTTACATACCCCTAAGGTTCTTACAACTAAGGTTTATAGAATCAATTTACGAGTGTTGAAGGATTCCTCTGTAGGCAATGTAAGGTCAAGGTATTTTAGCATCTACCTTTTCAAAATTAGATTTCATAATGGTTAATTGCACAAAGCTTTAAACATATTACATCTTTTTGAGAAGCACAAGGGTGTTTGCCTTAATAAGTCTCTGGTACAAGTGTTTGAGGGGTTAGATTAAATGTTAAGTGCGATTATTTCTGTGCTAGACATATATATCCGGTCAGGAAAAAAATTAAAATAAGAACAGGTATCCCATCTCGTCAATCTGCCTGAAGGGCTGTCTCTTTCTTTCTGCTTCTATCTATTTCTATTTAGGGTTATTTGCTGCTTACACCCTCCGCACTTTCTCATCTCTCTCTCACCTCTCTCTTTTTTGGTGTGGAATCTGAGGATCTACGCCTTGATAGCTGTGGAGGAGCGTCGATCATCGTCTATTGTGTGGCTTCAAGGTTCGGTTTTGTTTTTGAAATGTGAATTTTTCTGAGTTTCTTGTTTTAATTTGTTGGAATTTTTGCCTTTGTTTCTTGATTTGGTTTCCTAGGGCTAATATTTTTTCTATTTTGGTGGTTGATTTCATCTTAAATATGAAATAACAGATCTAGGATTTTATTTCTATTTCTACAAGGGGGTTATTGGATCATCTATAATAAATTGCAATTGGCTTTAAATTTCAGGATGTCTAGCAATGAGGAAGTCCATGTTAAGCTCAGATTTGGTGGAATTTGGAAGAGGATTCCTATGACAACGAGAATGAGATATGAAGGGGGTGTAAGCAAGATGCTTGTGGCAAATATTGATTACACCAATTACATGGATCTATGCAAAGTAATTGTAGAAGAGGCTAATGTTGATCCTGGGCAAGCTATTCTAATCTCATACTTAGAACCAGGATCCAATCCATGTAAATTCTATGACTTGACAAATGATCAAGAATTTTTACAGTTGTTGCAAATGCATTCACAAAGAGAAGAGCAAGGAGCTATAGAGATCTTCGTTGTCCTTGAGCAAGCTACCCCTGTTTCTCCACCAAGACCATCACCGCGGACTTTATTTGCTAATCGTAGAAGAGCACCCCCACCCCCAAAGCAGCATGAGTCAAAAAAAGGGAAAAGGCCAGTTGAAGTGGAGATTAATTCAAATGGCGATTCAAGTAACTATGATGCATGCTGATGAGGGTAGTGATGATGAAAGTGCCGGTGATGAAAGCAGTGAGGAGGAAGATGAAGGAGATGAGCCAGCTGTAGATGCAAGTTCCGGTGCTGCCAATGAACAAACTGATGCTAATGAAAATATGTCTCATGAAGAAAGTGATGACCCTAATTATGATCCAAATGTGGAAATCCCTATAGAAAATGAGGAAAATGCACAAGACGAGGCTGATTATGCCTTTGAACATGATAGATATTGGGAATTAGTCACAAGCGAGAGTGAAGAAGAAGAGGATCAAGCTGATAATGTTGATCCAACTGCAGGAATTCCTGTTTGGGATGTTGATGAAGATAACCCTATAATTCAAATAGGAAAGAAATTTAAGGACATCATAGAACCAAGGCTAGCACTTAAACTTTTGGCAATCTGTAGAGATATAAAATGTCCATGGAGGGTGAGAGGTTCTTTGATGAATGATAAAGTTACTTTTCAGATTACTAGGGTGCTTGAAAGCACACTTGTGTTGGGATTAATAAAGTTGGTAACAAGAATGTTACAAAGTTATGGATAGCAAGACAAATAGTGGATCAAATTAGACTCAATGCAAACTACACTCCTAAGCAAGTTGCGGAATTTCTTCATGAGAAGTATGGTTTAGAGGGAATACCCTACATGAAGCGATGCAGAGGCATAGAATTGGCAAGGGAGATTGTCTACGGGGTTGTGGAGGATAACTACAAGCTTCTACCGAAACTTAAAGCTGAGATCCTGAAAAGAAGTCCTGGTAATTCTTAACTTAATCTTCCTCAGATTAAAGAATAGGCATGCAAAGTTATTCTTAACCTAACCATACCATTCAATCTTAATAACATCAGCATATTGGCACATGGTTAATATTCTTTAGTTTGAGTGGTTAATGACATAAACTATGTAAAGGTGCAAGTTAGCATTCTTAACTCTGTTATTTGCTACTTAATTGTTTGTTCAAATTACCAGTAGTTATTCTTAGTTTGTTATTATATTTCATTTGAAGTAGTTATCCACACTTATTCCATATGAATTCAATTTTGTTATTTGCCAGGGAGCCATGTTGAATATGTTTTAGAAGATGATAATGCTTTTTTGAGATGTTTTGTATCATTCAAAGCATGTGTAGATGGATTAAAGGCTGGTTGTAGACCATTTATTGGCATTGATGGGTGTCATTTGAGGGGAAAATACTTAGGGATACTGATGTTTGCTGTGGCATTAGATGGGAACAATGGTTTGTGCCCAGTTGCATTTGTTGTGTGTGAAGGGGAAAGTGGTGAGAGTTGGCTTTGGTTCTTGCAACAGCTTAAGATAGCACTAGGAGACCATATTGAGCAAGTTGTATTCATGAGTGATCAAGAAAAAGAGATAGAAGCTGCGGTTGAAGTTTTATTACCAATGTGTGAGCATATAGAGTATGCATGAGGCATGTTTGGAAAAAAAATTTAAAAAGATTTTCCAGGAAATTTTTATGAGAGTCGTATGGGCAGCTGCTAGTGCCTACAATGCTGCTGGTAGAGATCAAGCTCTGTTAGAGTTGAGGCAAACTCCTGAGGCTGCACTAACCAAGCTTGGAAATATCAAATCAAAGTGGAGTAGAGCCAGTTTCAGTTTCCACGCTAAAAATCAATACATTTGCAACAATTTAACTGACACTGCAAGAAAAACGGTCTTTAGCGGCACTCAAAAGTGCCGCTACAAGTTGAAAAAAGTGCCGCAGAAAAAATACCGGCACTTGTCCATGTGCCGTGTATTCCTATGTCGCTAAAAGGTTAACTGCACTTATTTGTGAGTGTTGGTATTACCGCCGCTAAAGGGTTATACTTGTAGCGACACTTTTTGAATGCCACTGATCTTACTTTACACGACACGTTCAACTTCAAAATTTTAATTTTTAGCGGCACTTATTGGCTGCTATTATAAAAGTATCGCGGCATTTGTCGATTGTCGCAAAAAACTTTTAGCGACACTTCATCCTCTCCAAATATTTATCGTTCAACAGGCACGCATTAACTGCCTTTACAAAGTATTAGTGACATTTGTATGTCATTAGTGGCACTTAGTACCTACCATTATAAAAGTATTATATTATGGGCATGTGTCTTTCATTAGCGGCACTTGTTAATTGCCACCACGACCTCGTTAACAACATTTACTGCCGCCAAAAAATACAGGTTAAAATAACATGAATTTTGCAACACTTTTTGAGACCATCACAGTGTTATTTTCTAGCAATACTTATTTGTGCTATATCATCAATACATGAAACATAAGAGTCGTCAAATATTTAAATAGACAATAAAATTTGTACCATCCAATTCTACACATTCAATTAGAATCCATGTCAAACACTAAAGTTTATATTCAATAATAGAAATTTATCAACATAGATTAAAGAAAAGAAAGAAAACCATACGGAGTGCTTTACAAGTCAAATTCAAAAGATAAGCGCTAATTTAATTAGCTAGCTTCGGTATCCAACTTGTATCTTCAACTTGAATAACCTACACATCTCTTCAACACGACCTACAAATAAGAAACAAGATCGAAGATAATCAATAGATATCAACGCTAAAGTATTACATATAATTTATATAAAGATCAACCAATTAATAAGTACTGAAAGTTGAACGAAAAATAAAATGAGACCATATGAATTAGAACTACAGCCGAAGTTCTTAAAATTTATTAACTTCCTTTAAGCATTAGGCTCAAGCAGAAACAAACATCCATAAACATATATACACAGCTATTTCCTACTCAACAATCCCCCCCACTTGCGCTGTCAAGCAAAACAGTATCCTTAGCAAACTACATCCATCACAAGACTTGCTGTTAAAATGCATGGCAAGCCGAGACAACGGATATACTGAACAAGGACGACAAAGGATATACTGAACAAGGACAGAGATGCAGGGCAGCCACAAGGGGAAGCCAAACAGGGCCATGAAGAGCTACTGCTTATAATTTTGTCACCCCAATAGATGGTACCAGGCTTGGTATGGATGTTCAGGCTTTTCCTAGGCTACACCTTTTGTTTCATTTTGGTGATGTAGTTTTATGCTGATTCTCCTAATAGTTAGTGTGGTGTCACACTTAGCTTGATGTTGTAACTGATGACTATGGATGGTTTTTAGATTATAACGTTTGGGCTATAGCAGCATGTAAGCTTCATGTATGCGCTTTGTAAACCCCCTAATGCCTTTGTGGGGAATTTGTATTTTGGGGTTTAAATGAAATCTTTTGAATATTGGACTCAACAGATATGGCCATATTGGTCTATATATTTGAAAGAATATGTAGGTTCTATTGTCAAGGGAGCGTGATATGATAGATCGGATATTGGTGGATGCTAGAATGTATCGGAAAGGTGTTTCCTTAATCATTCATGTATGGCCAATATCGGAAACGGTTATTAGATGTGTAACAAAGTCAAAATAAATGGCTATAGGAAAACGAGGGATCAACAAAAAAATGAGATAACGGTTAACTTGAGCATAGAAATTCTAATAAAATTACATTTGTATGAAGAGTCAAAGGACAGGAAAGAGATGGAAGGCCGAGCAATGGCGATGAAGGGGAGTGTGATTGCATCTTAGAAAGATGGAGGGTCATCCAATAAGGTGATGATGGATTTGATGCCTGCTCTGAACAAGGGAAAGATGGAGGTTATTATATTGCTTCCTAATCAACTAAAGATATATCATGTGATTGTGTCTTGGATGGATGTAGTTGACAGTGAATCCTTATGTGGTGTAATATAATTAACAAAAATTATAGGAAAGAAAGAACTTAAGATTATTTAGGAATGCTTAAGATATAAGCATGGAAAGGGCAATAAGCAGCATAAGCTCATGTGCACAAAATTCTTCTTCTAAAAGGTTTATTTCTGTTTCTAGATCCATTTGGGCAACCTTTGCATGCCGGTACCAAAAACCGATGCCTTGCCACTTGGCTATACTCCATACGGTCGGTCCCTGGGGGGAGGCCCGGTCGAGTGGTTCGTCGCTCGACCGTAAGGGTTTTGGGAGACTCGAAGAAAAAAAACGAGCCGTGTAGTTGTCTCTACGAGGGCATATAGCAAGTAAGCAGCAAGCCCTTTAGGACCGACTACAACAAGCTCGGGACTCTAATCTAATAGAAACAAACGGTAAGCTCTCTGCTCTATTTGCTTGCAATGCCATCAAACACATTAGCTTCAGATGATGCAACTAAATAAACAAACAATAAAACTGTATCAGCTACCTTAGTTAAAAAAAATATCAAACGATACTTGATCTACTTAATAATCACTCTATAATAATAAATTCTTTCACCATGCATAGAAAAATTTATTTAATAGTTGATGAAGTTGAAACATGTAGATGTTGTCGTCAAATAAAATTCACAATAACCATCAATTCTAATCTTACTAAAAAAATTCAAAATCTCAAGTCAATAATGAAATTTGCTTACTTCTTTGGAGGAGATCTTGATCCACCTTGGTGGAGTCATCTTGTACAGCAACACACTGAGGAACACTGTGAAAAAATAAATTAAAAAAATAAGGGTGAGGTTTTTCAGAAAAGATTAGGGTTAGGGTTAGGGCTTTAGAGAAGAAGAGGGGTTGGTACCATTTTGTGAATCAAATTCAATTGGAACCAGTTCGCTAGGGTTTTGATTGGCGCTTCTTCGGTCAGATTTGATCCAGATCAGAGAGGGATAGAAAGGAGATCCACGGCGGCATAGCTTGAGGCGCGAGACGATCGACATAGATGAAGCTAGAGGCGCGAGGCAATGGAGGAACTCGACATGATCGATGGCAGCGGATCACGAGATGCGAGGCTGCGGCGGAGCTCGAGACACGATGCCATCAACGGCTGCGCAGCTCAAGGCCTGAGACGATGGTGGAGCTCAAGATGATCAGCAGCGGGGTGATGAAGGAGGAAGTTTAGGGATTAATAAAGAAATATATTTTTCCCCCTAAAAGGTATAGGTCATACAGGGAGCAGCGATTTTGAAGGCAAAAATCTTCATATTTTGATGTATTTGGGATATTGCTGCCTTTGATTGTTTGAATATTGCCAGATATTTTAAGACTTTTGCATCCTTGATTTGTTTTAGAGTTTCAACGGCATTTATCTAGTGGCAATTTCGTTGGTTGCCACTACAATAAATTTTTAGCGACATTCGTGTTTTTGCCACCAGCAAAAGTGCCATTAAACACTGTTTTTCTTGTTGATTCTATTGATCCTGCTGCTATTTATTCTATCAGGTTTAAAATTTTAAATTTATTCCAGGTTTTAAATGTTTTTATGTTATGAATAGGGATAATATGAGTAGACAGAAATTGCCATATAGAAGAAGTGGCGAAGCTGAAGGTTTGATGATGCTCTTTTCTGGATGTTGTGGCTGTTGTAGTACTTTTGTGGCTGAGGAAGCACTAATTTGATGGACTAC
Source organism: Agapanthus africanus (assembly GCA_030015575.1). Taxonomy (NCBI): domain Eukaryota; kingdom Viridiplantae; phylum Streptophyta; class Magnoliopsida; order Asparagales; family Amaryllidaceae; genus Agapanthus; species Agapanthus africanus. The sequence continues at coordinate 63,109,010 of JASDDO010000012.1, read as the reverse complement.
TATTATATATGGGCTTATGTAAAGATGAAACAATGAATATGTATGTGGACGTTGTATTTTTTCGCGGTTTAGTACGCTCAATGTTAAAACTATGGATATGGATGTGTAAACTTATTTATGTTTGGAAACAATGTGTTTCAAGCTATGGTTCTGCTACGTATTTTGGTATGTGCCGTATATTTTGGTGTGTGCGTTGTCGATTTTTTGACAATTAAGCTATTTAGTTGTGCTGCAGAATTTGGAAAAAATATGAAGTGCCGGTTAATTGATGTGTGCTGCTGAAATTTTGCTAATGTGTGCAGTTCAGTAGTTTAGTTGGTGTATAAATATTCTACGTTTTCAGGGGCCCTTGCAGATAGAGACTTGGGCCCTTGCAGATAGAGACTTGAACGCCTTCTAAGCAGACGCTTGGGTGTTCTGAGAATTTGGACGCCTTATCAGAAGGTGCCTTGGTATCCCGAGAATTTGGGCATCTTCTCAAAAGCGTCCGGGTAACCCAGTGAGCTAAAGTTCAAATCTTTCACCGTTTTTGCTCGGGTCTTGACCAAAAAGATGTTCATGATAGAGAGTCCTCGGATATTATCTTATACTCTTCACCAAAGTTCGCAAAAAGAAAAAAAATTAAAAGCTGGAAATCAATCGAATAACTAAACCATTTTTTTTAACCTTCTGAAATCTTTTCTTTTAGAATGCATGGGAAGTAAAGAAAACACAAAGTGGGGTACTTGGATTCCCCATTTTTTTTCATTCAAAGTGGTGGTTGTTGAAGGGTTCAATGCTTAAACTAGACTATCTAGAACCAAGAAGTAGGGCCTTCACTCCAAAATACTAATCTGGATAGAAAATTAGTGTCTTTCTTTTTCTTTCTCTAGTTTGTGGGTTTTTTGAGTTGAAAAGTAAAAGGAAAAGACACAATCCGATGCACTTATATTTAGATGATATTCCATTACATAGTCCATTACATAAACTTCAAAAATACATTTTAATCACATTCATGCAAACATGAAACAATTGGATGCCTTATCAAAAGGCGTCTGGGTATCTCGAGAATTTGGGCGCTTTCTCAAAAGGTGCCTGAGTATCCCGAGAAGCTAAAGTTCAAATCTTTCATTGTTTTTGCTCGGGTCTTAACCAAAAAGAGGTTCGCAATAGAGAATCCTCGGATATAATTCTATCCTCTATACTATTCTTCACCAAAGTTCGCAAGAAAAAAGAAAAATCGAAACAAGAAATTGATCAAAGAACTGAACCACTTTTTTTTACCTTTCGAAATCTTTTCTTTTAGAATGCATGAAAAGTAGAGAAAACACAAAGCGGGGATCTTGGATCCCCAATTTTTTTTCCAAAGTAGTGGTTGTCGAAGGGTTCAAAGCTTAAATTAGATGATCTAGAACCAAGAAGCAGGGCTTTATAAATCCTAATCCTAGAAAGGAAAGTTCCTGTCTTTCTTACTCTACTTTGTGGGTCATTTGAGATGAGAGCAAACAAAAGACATGATCAGATACAAAAAAGCTCATATTTAGATGATATTTTGTTACATAATCCATTACATAAACTTCAAAAATACATTTTACTCACACTCATACAAACAAGAAACAAAAAAATGATAACAAAGACACTTACGAAAACTGTAAATCCCCGTTTCCATGAATGAAAATCTTTCTCTATTTCCCTAATTCCCAGAATATTTCCCTTTTCTTTTCCTCGTAATTTTTGTAGTAAATTGGTTGCTAGATTGTCGTATTTAAAACTTTCTAAACCTTTAAAACAAAACTATACATATATATTTTTCCCAAAACAATAAAACCCAGCCCAATCAAAATTTAGTATTAAATAAATAATTCCTCAGCCCAACACTCCTCAGCCCAGCCCAAGAAAATAATTAAAAATCAAATAACAAATCCCCGGCCCAATCCCTAACTCAACACCCTTACCCGTGCCCAGGGAACCCGACCCGACCCGACCCGCTCCACTCCTCTTCTTCCCCACGTTCATTTCTCGCTCGTTTTCTCCTCTGAGCTTCCCACGTCGCGCGTGCCCACGTCGTCCAAGCCCGCGTCGCCGACCCACGTTCCCCCTCAACTCAACCACGACCGCACGAGCTCCTCAAGCTCACCCTCGTCCCTCTTTCTCCTCTCTCCCTCCTCATTCTCGATCTCCAACTCATTCCTCTCCTCTCTTCAAAAAAAATCACCCGGCTCCATCTCTACACCCCGACGCCGACGACGCCGACGACAACGACTGTCACCTCGACGACTCCCTCGCTTCTCTCTTTAGAGCTCAAGCCCAACTTCACCTCCCCTCGCCTAACCACTCCTCACCATTCTCAACCCACCGCCGAGCTCCTCTGCACCACCCGGCCACCACGTGCACACCGACGCCGACGAGTCCTCACCACCTCGTCAACCCTCTACATCCTTTGCATCGCCATTATCACCAGACCCGAGCCCCCACTATCTCACTCCCTCTCTCCAAACCCACTGCCATCATCCCTACCCCCGCTGTGCCCATCGCCGGAGCGACCACTGCCGACCACCGTCGACCCCAGCGCACTCACGGGGGATCTACTGGACCCCACTCCGCCTCCAGTGATCGCGAGCCATCCTCGGGCAACTCCGACGACGAACCCGAAACGCGAGCCGAGGCCGTGAATCCAAACCGTGCCGTTCGTCGCGCGTTCATGCCGTTGCCGCTGCCGCTGCCGTGCATCGCCAAAGCGTCTCCAGGTAAGTACCCTATTTGCTACATGCTAGTTATTACTGTTACATTTCTAAAACCTATTAATTCCGTGTTTATAATTCGTGAAAACTTATATGACATAAGTGCTCGATGCAAAACCCGAACGAAAACCTTACATTAAACTGACGGAACTTGATTATATACTCTGGCCCATGTGGCAATGAACATTGTGGTGAAATTTGACTGGAAAATTTAATCTTCACTGGCTTGAACGATCACCCCCAACTACACCCGTTAAAACTGAATATTTCCCGCGCCTGAAACTTGTTAAAATCATACTTAATTGTGTACACATTGAAATGATGCGTTCGAGGGCTCAAATCGAAGCCGACTCGACGACCTAGAACCACATAAAAGATTTGAATTATTCCTATACTGAAAACACGACAGAACTGATTCGGAGAGCGGCTCTGGACTGCAGTCCAGAGCAACTCCGGCTGTTGATTTCTATCCCGTAGTGCTTACCCCTTTGCTGCTTGAACTTGTGTATTGCAGAACCCTATACTTTATTGAAGATAAAACTGTTAGATAAATAACGCAAGTGATTTCACCCCTTTTTATCTTCTTTTACTATTTAACCTGCAATTTAAAAGAACAGGACGTATAGCAGTCCCAAACAGAAACAGAACGGATACCCTAGTGTTGAACAGTGCATAACTTCTGACGTAAAGACACGATTGAGAATCCGTCCTATGAGTTGGAAACCCCATTGAAAAACCTACATTTCATTCAACTGTATCGTCGCTAAATTCTGATCCCAACTGGGTGAAAATTTTGCCGCGAAACGGACGTTCAGTTCAGAAACTGAATTTCCTGCAGCGAGCACTTAAATTGAAACGGCTGTAACCTGCAAAACCGAAGTCCGATTGCACTGAAACAAATTTTTCTGAACTACGACAGAGTGTACTTGTTACCGTATTTGTATCGTTTCACTGAATTCTGAACATATGATTTACTGCAATTTTTATAAGCTTCTAAGGTGCATAATAGTTCATATTACATATGACTTGTTATCTGCATAAATGTACATAACTTACCCAACTGTCATACCCATAGTGATAGTGTGCGTTATTATTCAGTGTACAATGCATTATCGTACGCGAACGGTATTGGTTTAGGAGGGTCAAGTACACCAATGGAAAATTGAATGATTCGTGACAGGGATTAATACAGTGAACAGTGACAAAACCGTGTTATTGGTGCATACTTGTACACGACTAAACCATACTCGTCAATAGTGTAAACCTGGGGAAAAAGAGGAAATCGGAGTGGAAAGAGCATCGTATTTAGCGAGGACCGTGATTTGGAGGATGATCATTCGAACAACGACTCTTATATATATTAGGTAGGATCTAGCGATCCGGCTGACAGGATTATGTCCCGGGCGTGTGGGCCGTTGTCTCGGGTATGTACGAGACCCTCATTAAACATGATCCTCCTTTTCACAACTCGATTTCAAACATGACTTAGAGACTGATAGGGACACAGATCATACTTTGCATCATTTAGTGACATAGTAATTACCCGCATTTTACTTCCACTGTTATTACCTTATTTGCCTGTTTCATATCATTATTATAATATTTCTATTACGTCACTCTGATGACCTGAGTATGCATGCTCATACCTTGAGGAAGAACCAGCGCAGGAGTCGGATTTACCCTTCGAGCTTGCGGAGATCTAGTTGAGAGTACCTCTTTCTTCTTTTCTGCTTTTCCTAAAGAGACCTTGTATTCGAACTTGGTTAGTAGCTCTTTTCTTGTTTATTTATAAATTGTGAACATGAAAGTTAATGTAATAATTTAGTGATGTATTTCCTTTATTTCTGTGCTTTGTTTACTGATTACCATGTAATGCTAGAAGCCGAAGTGTGACTACGGCGGGATTATTCCTTGACCGTAGGAGCATGGCTGGTCTAGTCATCTCTCGTTTTTCCGTATTTTGGGAAGCGGGGCGTGACATGGTTTTGTTAGTATCAGAGCCGTGTTTAGTAGTAAGGGATAACATTAACTACACTGTATTACATTATCTTCGCTTCACTATTCCTGATCTTCATCCTTGTATCTAATCATATCCCTTTGAATATCTTCCAGCGATATGACGTCCCCGAACGACCACTCCTCGGGCTCAAGTTCTCAGGACTGCACGGAGAGGATATTTAGTGCACTGACCTCTTTCGCAGAAGCTCAGGAGAGGAAGACGGACTTACTCGCCGAGGGACTCAGGGCTATTACCGCTGCAGGGGGACCCTCCGCACTCATTACCGCCCCTGAGGGCACTGCTCCACCAGCTTACTCTGCCAGGGCTGGCACCGTGTCAGATTTCCGGAGGTTGCATCCAGCTGCATTTACAGGGCTAGCCGAGCCACTCGAGGCCGAGCAATGGCCGGTGAATATGGAGAACTTACTGACGGCCGCCAGGGTACCAGAGGAAGATAAAGTGAATGTGATAAAGATACAGTTGGAAGATGAAGCCCGCACATGGTGGTCAGTGGAAGAAAGCAAACTAGACAAGCCAATCGAATGGAGCAAATTCAAGGAGTGCTTCCCGGACCATTATTTCCCTTCCACCGCCAAGGCTGAGATGGAAGAAAGATACATCCTACTGAAGCAGAATGGACGTCCCGTGGACGTTTACGCGGCAGAGTTCATCCGTCTGAGCCGATTCGCTCCGTACATGGTCGCTTCAGAGGCCACCAGGGCCAGACGCTTCTTACAGGGACTCGATTTCGAGCTGCAGCAGTTGATCGCGTCACTTGAGTTGCATACTTTTGCACAGGTACTCAACGCGGCGCGAATTCAGGAGAAACTGATCAACAAATTCAGGAATCCCCCGGTTGTTCCAGCACGCACCCATGCACCTTCTCGAGGAGTCATACCAGTCCATAGGCCAGGAACGACTCAGAAGAAGCGCCCATGCATGCCCCAGCATCCCCCCCATAGCAAGAACGTAGTTTGCGGCTACTGCAACAGAGATGGGATGTAACACCCGAGCCCAATAATACTATGTATATTACTAGTTGAGGGTTATTTATTGCTCTCTCCAATTTTACTGATTTCTGGTGTTTATTGCTAAATTTTACCTGGTTAAGTCATTTTAGCACATAACAATTTTTAACTCCGAAAGTGAAATTTAAGATGTCCATGTTAGCCTACTCGTCGCCACCAGTCGCGTGGTAGCGTCCGCGTATCGAGATTCCGTTCCGTTTGGCTAAACGGGCCAGTTTGGGCGACTACGCGCGCGTGCAAGTGTCCGACTTGGGGGCATGCATTTTAATCATTAAACACCTATTTTCAAAATTTAGAACCAGCTTAAAATCATATAATTTGAATTTGGAACCTTTGGACGCAACCCGGGCGTGATTTGGAAATGTTTCATTTTGCGCCAAAATGGCCCATTTAAATTTAATATCGAATATATATATATATTCAAATCTTTAATTCATAACAGTTTAATTCCTCAAATCCTTCTTAAATATTTCCTCTATCTCTCTGCAGCCAATCACGAGCTCCTATTGAGCTCGTGGGCCCCCTCCTTTCTATCTCTCTCTCTGCCTCTCTCCTCTCTCAATCTCTCTCTCTCTCTATCTCCAATCTCTCTCTCTCCTCTATATAATTACCATGCACAGCCGCCTTCACGAAACCCACCTTCCATCACGAGAAACCCGACGCAAACCCTAACCCTAGCCTCGCGATCCCACCGCCGGCCTCCTCGAGACCTCGCCGTCGCCGCCCTCACCACCACGAACTCCACCGCACCCACCTACCCTCTTCCCCCTGTTCTCCCGACAACACCCGCGCCTGCGACCCATTTCCCGACCTCGCCTCCACCCTCGCAGACGTCGCCGTCGACGTCGCCCCCACCGTCGACGCCTCCCACGACTCCCTCTCACCCTCCTCGTCGAGACTTCGTCGTCGCTGCCCTCCTCCCCTCGCCGGAGCAGTAAACCCGAGCCCTAACCCATCGTCTACCCCGCTGTTCGCCGGAGGAACGTGCCGGCGACCTCGTCGACGCCACCTCCGACCACCTCCCTTCCCTCTCGACCACCAGAGCCGACCCCTCTACTCCAGCTCGCCGCAGCACACTTTTCCGCGCACCCCGAAGCTTTCAACCCTCGCTGCAACCGCTGCCGTCGCTTCGCCGGCGTTCCAGCGCCGTCGAGCTCGCCGGGGTCACCTGGTACATCTCTCTGTAAGTGTTTCCTTCTCCTTCCTTTTGGTATAACACCCCCCCGCTGGTCCGTATCGTGAATGCGTAGTTTTGTCGCTAACTCCGTTACTTTTGACATTTTGCCGGAATCCGACCGCGCCGTCTGACGAACCCGACGCTCCAGCGAAGTCCCCTGGTCCGTGTGATCCCGTTGATCTCTGTTGGGACTCGATCCGTGGCCCGTACTTCCATATCGCAGTTTCTGCCGACATCGCATCCGTGTTTCGGTTTGCGGAACCGCCGAGGCAAGTATCTGAATACTTGCTTAACATGCTACAACTTAATCATCATATTATAACCACACAACTAATATAACATCGATACCTTATAACTTAGAATTTCTAGTCACGATTATCCGTAACTTTAAATCAATGGAAACATTGCTCGCTTTAACCGGTCTGCTATTAATTCATACTTAACTAATCAAATCAAGTAGATCATCCCCACTTCATTGGTTAAAATCACTCTTGAGACAATTATTATGCTTAGTTCAAATTCATGTAACTCCATTGCGTATATTATCGATATTGTTTCATCTTGTGGCTTTTGCACCTCAAAGGTGCGTGAACCGGATTATTATGAAAATACAAACATCACTGTGTTCTCATAGAATAATATTTGCTATTTACTGTTTCCTGCTACTGTTCATTATTTGTTACTATACCTGTTATCATCATATACCTGATTGCATTACATATTGACCAATCTTGATACACCTGACTCATGTACTGATACACCGGACACAACACCCTGTACATATCGACTCTACCTGTTGAAAGTAACCTGACCTGTTACCTGATCTCATGCCTAATGCCGACAAACCTAACCATTCCTGCTGTCGATCCAGACAGACCTATCTTTACTTGACTTGTGTTGGCATTAGTCCTTGACTACTGAATACCTGACCTGACATACATAGCTTGGGGGTATGGGGAAATCAAAGGTGAAACCGACTTGTAACTCAACAGTTCGACACATTGTTCTGATCAGTCTTACGGGCTTGGCCAGCTCCGGAGTGTTGATGCTGACATCACTCATCTATCCTACTACCTTTTACTGCTTAGCGGCACGTCTCGGATTCAGCCCCGAGAATCATGACCGTGGTCCCGGGCACGCACGGGATACTATTGAGTTACATCGACGATTCATCAATTGGTTTCAAAGACTGTAGAGTAGAAAACCTGATAGGACAGTTTAGTCACCATTGCACATTACCCTGCTTATTACTTCTTATTACTGCTTTATTCATGTTCATGCTTGTATTGTTTATTACCATGTTTATGCTGTATACTTGATATCATGACGCGCTGACGTCTGGGTTTTGCATGGCCCAGATCCCGTACCTTTGTCGACGACCGAGCAGGAGTACTTCAGCCAGCAGGCTGAATAGTGAGTCTTTAGAATTTAGTTTATTTATTGCTTTTCATTTCCAGATGTGAGCCCGCATTATGGGACGTACTGTTTATTCATTGTATTGGATCATTAGCTTCCGCACTTATTGTTTATTGATTATTGTTATTATGGATTTGGACATGTATTAGTTTAGTTTATTTTACTGTTCTTGATATCTTTACAACCGTAATGTGACTGTGGATGGATACTTCCTACCCACAGGTAGCATGGTTGGCTATGTCACATACCCAAATCTTGCGTACTCTGGGAAGCGGGGCGTGACATGGTTTTATGGTATCAGAGCCATAGGTTAATTGGGCTGATTCTTTGTAGTTGGGTATTGCACCCGATACACGAATCATAATACCCGTGATTAGAAAACATGTCCTGCCACCTTGACCGTTTTACCGTCCTTGAATCATTCTTCCAGATCATGTCGACATGCAAACTTACTTTGCATTGTCAACTCGAAAACCTAATTTCTTGTTATCTCTAGGACTTAGGCGACTTGGGTGGAGTTAAGTAATTGCGGCTATGATACCGCGGCATAGCTACAATGCAGTACTCTATTTAAGTATCTTGGAGTTCTAGCCTTGATTTATATATATTGAATCTATCATCATGCTAATGTTGTTTGTTTTGATTTCAGGACCATGGCAGATAAGAATTTCAAGACGTATCAGAGGCGTGTGGATGAAGCCGCCATGTTAGGAGTGATACGAGGGATGTTGGAAAATCAGAAGAGGCAAACTGAGCTGATCCAACAGCAAGCAGATTCATTTCAGGAGGGTTTGCAGGTTATTCAGCAGTCTGTAAACACCGCTGTAGCGAAGCCAGTTGACCGGGTAGGGACCGTGGCAGATTTCAGACGGTTGGGTCCTACTACTTTCACTGGCTTGGAGGAGCCGTTGCCAGCCGAGCAGTGGCTTGTGGACACAGAGAATTTATTGATTGCGGCGCAGATCCCAGAAGACAAGAGAATTGATGTGGTGCGCATTCAGCTGGTGGATTACGCCCGAGAGTGGTGGCTTGTGGAGGAGACCCGCCTGTCCAAGCCAATCAGTTGGGCGGATTTCTCCAAAAGTTTCTTGGAAAAGTTCTTCCCGCGGACTGCACGGGAGGAAATGGAGGAGAGATTTATTGGGCTGAAACAAAATGGAGCAGCTGTGGATGTACATGCAGCGGAGTGGACGAGACTTAGCCGTTTCGCTGGACCCTTAGTCGCCAAGGAGGCAGACAGGGCGCGAAGGTTCTTGCGCAGTTTGGATGTGGACATCCAGAGGCAGATTGTCTCCCTGGGTTTGACCACTTTCTCGCAGGTTCTTACGGCAGCCAGAGAGCAGCAGAGTTTATCAGGATCGAAAGGGAACCTTCACCAGACAGCAGCTGCGGCCAGGAAGCCTGCATTTGTACCTAACCGAGATCATGGGCGCAGAGGTATTCCAGTGGACCGTCGAGGTGTAGCGCCAATGAAGAAGCCTGTGATCGTTGATCGAAGGAAGAGCGTGATTTGTGATTACTGCCGATTACCTGGGCACGTGCAGAAGGATTGTCGAAGGAGACTAGGACTTTGTCTGGTTTGTGGGGCAGCCGATCACCCAGTTGGTACTTGTCCGTCGAAGCTTCGCACGAGAGATGATATACGGAAGCCTCCGCAGAGACCGTTCCAAGGGCAGAAGCAGCTGACACAAGGACCCAACCAGGGTCGAGCTTTCACTTTGACAGCTGAGGAAGCCAAGGCATCAGGAGAAGTGGTTTCAGGTACTGTACTCGTTCGTGGTTTTCCTGCTTTGGCATTATTTGATTCCGGAGCATCCCACTGTTTTATGTCATCAAATTTTTTAACTACACACTCGATCGCCTGCACGACCCTGTCTAGTTTTTGGGACATACACACTGGGAATGGGAAAATCATAGCTAGTAAGGAATGTAGAGATTGTACTGTTGTTGTTTGTGGAAGGGAGCTTTTTGCGGATTTCTTGGTGATTGATACGGGCAGTTATAAAGTAGTCTTGGGAATGGATTTTCTTGGCACTTTCCACGCACACATTGATTGTAGGGCAAGGAAAGTAATTTTCCAGATTCCCGGGCACCCTGAGTTTACTTTCATTGGAGGAAGCAGTTCTGTCGGGCCAGTCGAGTTTAGGGCTAGGCCGACAAACAGTATTCTTGCGGCAATGGAGGTGGAAGAGCCAACAGTTGTTCGCAACTTTATGGATGTGTTCGAGGATATTTCGGGCTTACCGCCGAAGCGAGATGTGGAGTTTGCGATTGACCTCATTCCTGGTGCAGCGCCAGTATCAAAATCTTATTATCCGATGGCACCGGTGGAATTGGAAGAAGTTAAGAAACAAGTGGGTGAATTACTCGAGAAGGGATGGATTCGAAGCAGCAACTCACCTTGGGGAGCTCCAGTTCTTTTAGTAAAGAAGAAGGATGGCACGAGAAGAATGTGCATCGATTACCGAGAATTAAACCGGGTGACTATTAAGAACAAGTACCCGATCCCTCGCATTGGAGAACTTTTTGAGCAGCTTAGTGGCGCGAGGGTATTCTCGAAACTGGACTTGCGATCAGGATATCATCAGGTCCGAGTGAAGGCAGAAGACATTTGCAAGACGGCGTTTCGAACTCGGTATGGGCATTTCGAGTATTTAGTGATGCCCTTCGGAGTGACTAATGCGCCGGCAATATTTATGGACTTGATGAACAGGATCTTTTCACCGTTCTTGGACCAGTTTATTGTGGTATTCATTGACGATATTCTGGTGTACTCGAAGAGTCCGGAGGAGCATGCTGAACACTTAAGGATCGCACTGCAAACGCTGAGACAGGAGAAATTATTTGCGAAGATGAGTAAGTGCGAATTCTGGTTGGAAGAAGTGAAGTTTCTGGGGCATGTCGTGTCGGGCGATGGAATCGCCGTTGATCCCGAGAAGATTACAGCAGTTCGAGATTGGCCTGTTCCAAAGAATGTTGCAGAGATAAGAAGTTTTCTTGGACTCGCCGGTTACTACAGAAGATTTGTGGAGAACTTCGCTCGTTTAGCTGAGCCGTTAACCAAGCTTACGCGTAAGGAGGTACCGTTTGTTTGGACAGATGGATGTGTATTGGCCTTCGAGACGTTGAAGCAGAAACTGATAACCGCCCCTATCCTAACCGTACCGGATGATTCAGGAGGACTGGTGATTCACAGCGACGCATCTGGAAAAGGATTGGGATGTGTTTTGATGCAGAATGGGAAAGTCGTCGCTTACGCATCGAGACAGCTGAAGACACATGAGCAGAACTACCCGACTCACGACTTGGAGCTTGCAGCCGTGATCTTCGTCCTGAAGATTTGGAGACACTACCTTCTGGGCGAGAGAGTTGAAGTCTTTACGGATCACAAGAGTTTGAAATATGTGTTCACTCAGAAGGAGTTAAACATGAGGCAACGCAGATGGTTGGAGCTGATGGCCGACTACGACCTTGATCTTAAGTACCATCCGGGAAAAGTTAACGTCGTGCCAGATGCGCTAAGTCGGTTACCAGCAATTCAGTTATTGACTGCACAGAGAGAGATCATTGAGGAGTTTCGGAGATTTGACTTGGAGGTTGTGCTACCGCGTGCTACAGGACAGTTGATGCAGTTACAAGTACAATCGTCCTTAGTTGAGAAGATTAAAGCGGCGCAATCGCAGGATCCTAGACTGCAAAAGTTTCGAGAGCAGGTTGGAGCCGGACTACGAACCGATCTACCGATCCATGAAGATGGTTCGTTGAGATATGGTAGCCGTGTGTGTGTGCCAGAAGGAGATGTGCGTGAAGAGCTTATGAAAGAGGCACACAGTTCAGCTTACTCTGTACATCCAGGAGGGACAAAGATGTACCGAGATATTCGACAGCATTTCTGGTGGGAAGGTATGAAACGGGAAATCGCTCGCTTCATGGCTAAGTGCTTGGTATGTCAGCAAGTCAAGGCTGAACACCAAAGGGTTGCTGGTTTGTTGCAACCACTTCCGATTCCTCAATGGAAGTGGGAACATATAACCATGGATTTCGTGACGGCTTTACCGCGGAGTCCAAAGGGCAACAATGCAGTATGGGTGATTGTCGATCGGTTGACCAAGGCAGCTCACTTTATTCCTTTTCGGGTTGGTCAGTCGACGGAGACTTTGGCAGAGCGGTACATGCAGGAGATTGTCAGATTGCATGGAGTACCGGTTAGCATCGTGTCCGATCGGGACACTCGGTTCTTGTCACACTTTTGGAGGAGTTTACAAGAAAGTTTGGGGACTCGATTGAAGTTCAGCACAGCTTATCATCCCCAGACTGATGGACAGTCAGAGAGAACGATCCAGACCCTTGAAGATATGTTGAGGGCTTGCATGTTAGACTTCAAAGGTTCTTGGGAGGATCATCTACACCTGGTGGAGTTTTCGTACAACAATAGCTTCCAAGCGACAATTCAGATGGCCCCGTTTGAAGCACTGTATGGTCGTAAGTGCCGTTCACCGGTTTGTTGGGATGATGTTGGTGAACGAAGGTTACTAGGACCAGATTTGGTGGTGCAGACAGTCGAGAAGGTGAATACAATCAGAAAGCATATGAAGGCAGCTCAAGACAGACAGAAGAGTTGGGCCGACACGTCAAGAAGACCTCTAGAGTTCGCCGTGGGCGATTTGGTATTCCTGAAGATATCACCGACTAGAGGGGTGATTCGCTTTGGAAGTCGGGGAAAGCTTAGTCCCCGATTTGTTGGACCCTTCGAGATATTGGAGCGTGTCGGAGAGGTATCGTACCGGTTGGCGTTACCATCGTCATTAGCAGGAGTTCATGATGTATTTCATGTGTCTCAATTACGGAGGTATGTTCGTGATGAGACCCATGTTTTGGATCACTCGGAGTTGACCGTTCGGGAAGACCTGACTTTTGAGGAGCGACCAGTCGAGATCAAAGATCGAAGAGAAAAGATTCTTAAGAACAAGGTTATCCCTCTTGTGCTAGTTTCTTGGGGTAACCGATCGCATGGAGAATCTACTTGGGAGCGAGAAGACGAGATCCGGCAGAAATTCCCTCACCTTTTCCAGTAGTTAGTTATCTTGTATTCTTGGAATTTCGAGGACGAAATTCTTTTGTAGTTGGGTATGATGTAACACCCGAGCCCAATAATACTATGTATATTACTAGTTGAGGGTTATTTATTGCTCTCTCCAATTTTACTGATTTCTGGTGTTTATTGCTAAATTTTACCCGGTTAAGTCATTTTAGCACATAACAATTTTTAACTCCGAAAGTGAAATTTAAGATGTCCATGTTAGCCTACTCGTCGCCACTAGTCGCGTGGTAGCGTCCGCGTGTCGAGATTCCGTTCCGTTTGGCTAAACGGGCCAGTTTGGGCGACTACGCGCGCGTGCAAGTGTCCGACTTGGGGGCATGCATTTTAATCATTAAACACCTATTTTCAAAATTTGGAACCAGCTTAAAATCATATAATTTGAATTTGGAACCTTTGGGCGCAACCCGGGCGCGATTTGGAAATATTTCATTTTGCGCCAAAATGGCCCATTTAAATTTAATATCGAATATATATATATATTCAAATCTTTAATTCATAACAGTTTAATTCCTCAAATCCTTCTTAAATATTTCCTCTATCTCTCTGCAGCCAATCACGAGCTCCTATTGAGCTCGTGGGCCCCCTCCTTTCTATCTCTCTCTCTGCCTCTCTCCTCTCTCAATCTCTCTCTCTCTCTATCTCCAATCTCTCTCTCTCCTCTATATAATTACCATGCACAGCCGCCTTCACGAAACCCACCTTCCATCACGAGAAACCCGACGCAAACCCTAACCCTAGCCTCGCGATCCCACCGCCGGCCTCCTCGAGACCTCGCCGTCGCCGCCCTCACCACCACGAACTCCACCGCACCCACCTACCCTCTTCCCCCTGTTCTCCCGACAACACCCGCGCCTGCGACCCATTTCCCGACCTCGCCTCCACCCTCGCAGACGTTGCCGTCGACGTCGCCCCCACCGTCGACGCCTCCCACGACTCCCTCTCACCCTCCTCGTCGAGACCTCGTCGTCGCTGCCCTCCTCCCCTCGCCGGAGCAGTAAACCCGAGCCCTAACCCATCGTCTACCCCGCTGTTCGCCGGAGGAACGTGCCGGCGACCTCGTCGAC